>JACXIL010000219.1:1930904-2577237 GCA_014737365.1 Bombus soroeensis | reverse complement strand
AATGGCTTGACGACTGGTTTGCCTCAAAAGAGGAACAGTTCTTTTGGCGTGGCATTCACAAATTGCCAGAAAGATGGCAAAAATGTATAACTAGCGATGGGCAATACTTCGAATAAAACACTTTTTATCATTTTCATACAATAAATGTGTAATTTCTTTGCAAAAATTCCGGTTTCATACTTACATACCTGGTATATTATTATTATATACGAACCTTTTTATTAAGGGATCGACATCTTTTTCTTTTGAAATCTCTTTTGCCTCGGGAATATATATGTATACAGTAAAATTAAACATTGCCAGTTATATTCTTGAGGTGGTAGTAGATACATGATAGATGATTTTGCTGACTGCATGTAGTCTAGAGGCCGAGATATGTTCCGTCACTGGCGTAGATGGGCGCTGCTGGGGTACTGTTGCATTTTCTTCTCATTTTAAGAATCGTGGAAGAGAAATCGGACTACGGGCGCCGGGATTCGTACCCGGGTCCCGAAAGTTCGTAACCTGTGGCGCTAATCACTGCGCTATCGTCGTTCGGTTAGTTGGTGTTGAGTTGTGGTAGTGGCTTGTCGAATGCCACCACATTCTGAGATAAGTTACAATTATAGAGGATGATTAGAGAATTTGAAAACAAAACAATACTTTCTTTATTCTTTTTTCCTCTTTTTTCTTTTTGTGTGGAGGAAACCTTCATTGTGTCGGTACATCGGTAGTGCGGGATTCGTACCGGCTAATACCTTTACGGTGGCCGTACCTGGCGCATGGCGAAAGGGGCCCTGGAACCGCTCATGAGCATGACGGAACAATACAATCTAACAGAAATTTATCTGCTTTTTTCACCACTAGTTGAGAAGAAACTGATTGAATGTGAATAAATATTTAACAACACATTTTACTGCATTACCCATTAGACATAATAATTGGATACAGTTTACCACATTCTGCGATCAGACAAATTGATACAGTTTATGATTATTAGACAAATGGAATTCTACTGTAGCATACATTTCCGAATAGATGACTGTTATTAAGTTTCTACTCATGTTACTGGCATTATAAGAAAGATACGAGCACCAACTTGCATCTTTCAACTTTCTGTTGGCTGTCACTTTTAATGTTACTCATGATAATTTCTCTCTTTCGCTCTTCGTTTCAGGTATGCGATTGGGACTCATGCAATCCAAACTTGGAGTCGTACAAGTATTGAAGGACTACGAAGTTTCGCCTTGTGAAAAAACAAAATCTCCAGTCGTCCTAGATTCCAAAGGACTCACCACGACCCCTTTAGGAGGATTCTTTCTCAACATTCGAAAGTCTACCACTGCTGCTGGTTAAACGAAGCTAAAGTTTTACGAATCGCGTTATGCATTCCAATTTTCTGCTTTGCTTGTGATAATTTCGATATAATTTACTACTGAACCGGTGAAGTTCAACAAAGGACATATATTGCATGCAGAGGAAATAGAGTTCTTTTTCACTTACGCTGTCGCGTACATATAATAATTTACAATAAGTTCTCCCAAAACCAAACCCAATATATCAATGCTATTCATTTGTATCAGTATTTTCTTGCAGCCTCGCATATACAGTTATGCGCGGCGCTTTAAGTTTATCCGACTCTTGTTTATAAGCAGAAAATAAAAAAGTTAGCAAGCAAATTCTGGCGCATACGTACAACTGTAAGCAGATTTCACTAAAGTAGTAACGGCAGTTTATTACGAACGTCCTGGTAACTAACCGAGAGCGCCAATTATATGTACGGAAAAAAGTTGATCGAAATGTTGACATCTATAAAATATTTAAAAATCGCCGAAGGCAGAGACGAGATACTTTTTCTGCTATTTTGCTCCGGCTGTTTTTTTAGAAAATTTTATGTAATAAAAAATAATTTTGTAACAATTCCTCCAGGATGAAAAACCTGATTGACTAAGAAGAGAAATATGTTTCGCTTATGCAAATTTTGTATTATGCAATTTTATGTAGATCGTTAACAGTTATGTTCAAAATATTCATAGGATAAAAAGAAACTTTATAGTACGTATATATTTTATAGCGCATAAAAATTCTTTTCTATTATAAAACTTTAGTTTCCTATGTAAATTTTACCTTGTATCATTTTACAAATATTGTATAATATTCAGAATTTTGATGCGTAGGAGGCAATTGTGTAACGTGTCTTCTAATGTGTGAGAACTAATCAATGAATTGGTTATAACTGTCAATAGAACAGATTAAACACGATTGATAACATTGAAAAATATGAAAAATGAATATGTGGAAAATTTAATCTCAACTTGCACCATCATATAGAAGTCACATGGCGACATCACTTTTATGACAAAATAATCATGTCATCATAGATATCGTTGATTCCATTTATAACCAATCTTTACACAGTTCTAAATATCACAATGTTTGTACAACCTGTTTGTGCATAATCTAATAAATGTAAAATTGTAACTAATGTAATTAAAAAAATTGTAAACATTAGCAATTATTTAATTTATATATTTACATATTTATATATTTCTTACGTATGTATCTCTTTTCTACTCAGTAATTTATCATGTGATAATACCATTGCACTGCTGACTTACGAGTTCTAGGCTAAAGATATTTTAACACATATATGGGTTTTGTAATTTTATAATTTATATGTTAAATTTTTTATTCTATGTGTTAATATATTTTACGAATGTTTATTTGTGAAATTTTATATATCTCAGAGAACTTTGTAATTGAAATTCTCCATCATTCTTGTTACATCTTAAAATTATTGATTATGGGTGATTCTAGAAATATAAGTTGACTTGTAACTTGTAAAATTTGTTCAAGAAATATGACTACCTTTATTACTACATTTTCTATTCATTATGCAGGAGAATAATTCTGAATCATTGCAACTAACAATTTTCAAAATTTCACTAACAACACTTTCTCAATCATCCTAAATATCATTGGTTATAATAGACGATATAGTAGATATCCACTAGGATTGACGTTTATATAACCCAAACTCTTATCATGAGAGATAGCTTCGTACGCCGTGAAAAGACTTGTACGTGTCATCCCTAATTAAATAAATAAGGCAAACTTAAACATTCCCGGTTAAACGCTGAGATATGGTACAATTATCAAGGACGACTAGAAAATGTGAAAACGGAATACAATTTAGCAGAATTTTATCTTCTCTGTTCACCGCTGGTTAAGAAGAAACAGATTGAATATGAATACATATTCAACAACGCATTGCATAGCATTAACTACTCTAAACATAATAACTGGGTACTGTTTACTACATTTTGCGAGCAGACAAATTGATACAATTTATGATTATTAGACAAATGGAGTTCTACTGTGGCATACCTTACCGAATAAATGACTGTTACCAAGTTACTACTCTTGTTACTTGCATTATAAAAAATGCATATACCCAACAAAATAAACAGTAATTGGGTGTTTGCAGGGTAAAGCAACATAGTGCAGTAAAAAATCCTACGAAGCCCAGAAACGTAAAGATTTTAATGTACAGAGCCTATATGTTCCGCATCGCAAAAAAAGGAACAATGTAATAAAACAATGTAATAAACCTCGTGACCAACAGACGATATATTATATTAATAACTGAATTGAGATAAAGGCAACTCGAAGCAGGTATCATATAAGTCATTATTTCCTGTACCGCCAAGGAGGAAAGTCCATTACGGGGCAGGGCTTACTTATCCCGCACCTTCTGGAAATAGGACAGTGATAGAAGGAAACTTTCTAATATCTATACTATTTTGATTGTGAAAATTCGTTTCGACTGAGAAAATTGAGCTTTCTATGTTATTTTTTTATTGTACTATTTTATAAAAGTGACGCATCGAAATATTGTTTACAATAATTGTGTAATATTTAAAATATTGTTACAGTAAATAAAAATTTTTTATTTAGCAGTGAATTGGTTACAGCCGAGTTGTTAACTATACGTAAAAAAAGTGATAACTTTGAAAAAAATATCTTAGCTGATAAGATGGAAATTTTTATTATCTGCTCGATGCTAAAGTTTGATATGAAAATTCAATTGATCTCTAATTGCACTTTGTCAGCCAGCGATGATACAGCGATAAGTTTCTCAAGAGGTGGGAGATTACAGGTGAGACATATATGCAATCACTACCGACGATACAAAGCTCATTCAAATAAGGTGCATTGCAACGTTTTCTCATTTTACGCAATTCTGAATTTGGTATCTGTTACCTTATAGTGCTTGTGACGATTGAAGTATTCGTTTAATAGTGGTACGTACTGTATACTTCACTGTAAAACATACGGCAGAATCAAACTATTTCTTCTAATCTTCTATCATTTACAAATAATTCTCGTCCTTTATTTTGTAAATTAAGTTCAAATGTGACGCAACTCTGATTTTCGATGTTATGTATACTGCAATTTGTTATCTCTTCCTTCTTTTCTGAGTAATTTACGCAGCTTTAATAGAATAGTATTCTGTCGATTACATTAAAATTTTACAGTTTCTTCTTTCATTAATCGGCATTTTCGTGGAAAAGAAGGCAGAGTCCACCAAATCCGAACGATTATACATTTCAATTACGGATACAATCATTAGGCTTTTACTAAAATGATGCTTTTTGAGAAAATGATTTACATTTACCTTCCAACTATTCTTCCATTTGAACAAACTACGTCCATCGCGAAGAATATAGTTTTCTTAAATGGTATTCCTTTTCTAATATTCTCCGCACCTTGATGAAAACTTTAATCTTGAATCATTCCACGCGAGACCACAGAATATTCAACATTCTCCAGCAAATTACTCGTTAAATAATATACAATTGTGTTTAGAAAGAAAGCTGGTTCTACAATTATATTTCATCTTCTTTATAACAACATTAGAAAAGTGTTCCTATTAAATTAACAATTGACGAAATAAGTTTTGTCATAGGTTAACAAATTCTTAAAGTTTTAAAAGAACTGACATTAGTGATTGTTTTTAACCAGAGATCAATAACATATTTCATTTATTATATATAAACGGACCTCCAGATATTTGTGTAATTTCGTATTTTTATGAATAAAATTAAATACAAATAATGATTTATTTTACACTCATTAAATAGAATATCATAACGACTGTTTTACCCCTAAGATGTCCAAGATGGAAACAGGGGGCTGGCCGAAGTACAAGGTTTGCGATGAAAACGCGACTTCGAATTATGACATGCACCTGCTAAATTATTTATAACATTAACTAATTACCGATATTTATGCCCCAATCGACGTTCCGCAAACTTTGTTACCGAGGCCCAAGCCTCTGACTAGTCGCTGTGATATCGCGATGCGTACCCCGTTTCACTCGGGACACGGGATGGTATCGATTTTTGGGAAAAAGGACACCGAATTTGAATGAGAGGCTGCCTACGTTCCCCAAAACTGAAAGAGGTGTGCTAAGCCTCCAGAGAGATTGTATTTACACTTATCGTTCTGCGAAGAATTGTGTCATGGCAAATGTTTCATTCAGAGCATTAAACGAGAAGCTTTGGACTTTCTGTAAACAAAGATGTATCTTCCTGTTCCGCGATGCGTGGCTCATTTTAACAAATATATTATTTTCGTCATTAAACAGAACATCACACATTTTCCATATTCTACACCATCTTTCTACTACACTTTCTATACTTTTACATTTTCCACAAATGCATTAAAATCCGCAATCCAAAAATTGTTGATAAATATTGTCTTTCGGGACCAACGAAAGCATTTTTCCCTGTCAGACTGATTCGAAATGGCTCTGTTAACGCCATATTGGGGTCTGGATGGTATCCTGATTTTGTCGTCACTGATGATTGCCGCATATTTGTTCATGACTCGGAAATTCAACTACTGGTCGATACGAGGGGTGAAAGAGCTTAAACCTACGCCCTTCGTAGGCAATTTCATGGACTGTCTCCTGTCAAGAACATCACCCTCAGAATTTGTCAGGGACCTATACAATTACAGCAAAGATTTACCTTTCTTGGGATTCTACATCTTCGACAAACCTTATCTGTTAGTTCGGGATCCAGAACTCGTGAAGCACGTCCTAGTGAAGGACTTCAACTATTTCGCTGATAGATACGCGACAGCAGATGTGAAAAACGATCGTCTTGGATACTCAAATGTGTTCATGATGAAAAATCCAGAATGGAAATCTCTGAGAACAAAATTGACACCGATTTTTACCTCGGGCAAGTTGAAAAAAATGTTCGATTTAATGGTGGTGGTCGCTGACGACCTCGGAAAACATCTCGATTCGTTGCATTTGGAGGGTGAGCCGTATTTTTAGTGCATTTACGTAATAACAGATTGACAATGAGAAACTGATGTTAGTTCAATATATATTTTTAAAACAATAATTCTTATCTGATAGAAATATTTAACAAAATTAGAAGTGAATGCTCTTGATGCGAGAGACTTTTCAAACTTAACAATTATTGTGTCTTGATTAAAAATACTATAGTGCTAGACACATCATAGAAAATCTCATATCTGTTTCAGACGAAGGAAAAGTAATCGAGTTCAAGGATATTTGCGCGAATTTCACCACCGATTTGATCGGTAGCACTGCGTTTGGCTTAAAAGTAGGTTCGTTGGAGAATCCAAAAGCACCGTTTCGTGAATGTGGCAGAAAAATCTTCGATTATAATTTCGCTCGTAGCATCGAGTTGATTACTATATTCTTCTTCCCTGGATTAGTCAAGTATCTTAAACCGAAGTTCTTTGGAAAAAATGGGACTAACTTCCTCCGATCTATTTTCTGGGATGTGATTGAACGACGAGTGGATTCGGGTCAAAAGAGGAATGACCTGATCGACTTGCTGATCGAGATGAGGGAGAAATACAAGAACGACGAAAGTCTGAAGAATTACAGTATGTATTTGTTGCAATATTTTTCTAATTTCTATTAATGAAATTATTTGTTTACTGCCAAAAATCAGAAATTTCCATCAACATGCTTTGTGAATTACGATTTCATTCATATCCTTATTTCATGAACTCCCAGTGAAACGGACGAAAAATAACGTGACTGCTTCTTCCAATATAATTATATTCATGTTACAAATTGAAAATTACGCCCAGATATCCTTATTTGCTAATTTTCTTTCCAGTTAGTTTCCAATTGTACTAAATATATTAGATCGTTTTGCTGAACTATTGCTGATATTGTTTTATTTGCATGTTTCAGAATTCGATGGTGACGATTTAGTGTCTCAAGCGGCCGTATTTTTTACTGGTGGTTTCGAAACATCTTCTACTACCATGGCTTTCACACTATACGAACTTGCATTGAACCCAGATGTACAGAAGACACTTAGGGCAGAAATCCAGGATGCTCTGGCGAAAACTGATGGCAAAATCACTTACGATATGGTACGGCCACAACAAACATATTAATTTCGAAACACATGAGAGGCAAACAAACAGTACGCGGGGAATGTTATAACGTAATTGTAAACACAATGATAAATACAATTTTTTCGCAGCTTATGACGTTACCATATCTCGATATGGTTATTTCGGAAACCCTTCGTAAATATCCACCTTTGGGATTCTTGGATCGTGTCACTCTTGCCGATTACAAAATGCCTAATTCCGATCTGGTGCTAGACAAAGGTACCCCGATATTCATTTCGATGATCGGTGCGCACTACGATCCGCGGTACTTTCCAAATCCGGAAAAATACGATCCACTCCGATTTACCGAGGAAGTCAAAAGTGCTAGGCCAAATTTCGTCTACTTTCCCTTTGGCGAGGGACCTCACATCTGCATTGGTTAGTAATATTTTTCAAAATATTTTCTAACATCTTTAAGGTTAGAACTATGGATGGCAAAAGTATGAAAGTAGTATTTAAAAAGTCGAAATAAAATACACATAGGTGCAAAAATACGTACTACAAGGACACATATTTCAAGGGTATTTTTTCTTTAAAAGATATCTGTTTTTCTATGAATGACGCATATGCTGTTGTCTCGGAACAATTTGAAATCAGTTTTATCGTGACATATAAGATGTTGTAACTAGAAATCTTACTCTCAACCTTCACTAATCTTGCGGTAGTCACTTGGCGATATTATTTTTTATAAAAAGATAATCATATCGTCATAGATATCTTCTATTCAATTTGTCAACAACCTTTACGCGGCACTAAATCTCACAGTGTACATGACCTGCTGGTCCATAATCTAATAAATATAAAATTATAACTAATATAATTTAAAAAATTAAAAAATACATTAGCAGTTGCAAACCACTCGAAGGACTCGTTCGTATTATACGTAATTAAAAATTCGTCTTCTCAGGAATGTGGTAGGAAATTTACACGTTCCAGTACCAATTCCTATCTTTCAACTTTCTGTTCGCCGTCACTTTTAATTTTACTCAGGATAATTTCTGTCTTTCACTCTTCGTTTCAGGTATGCGATTGGGACTCATGCAATCCAAACTTGGAGTCGTACAAGTATTGAAGGACTACGAAGTTTTGCCTTGTGAAAAAACCAAAACTCCAGTCGTCCTAGATCCCAAAGGACTCACCACGACAGCTTTAGGAGGATTATATCTCAACATTCGAAAGACTAGCACTGCTGCTGGTTAAACGGAGCTAAAGTTTTACGAATCACGTTATGCATTCCAATTTTCTGCTTTGCTTGTGATAACTTATATATATTTTACTATTGGCGGAGTTCAACAAAGGATATCGCTATTTTTACCTCAGGAGAAATGAACATTTAGATATTAAATATATTTTAGAATCGTAGTCCTAAATACTTAAAAATTGTGATTACAAATATCTGAAAATAACGAAACTTATTTAGTATTAATTTTAAAGTGAGTGCAATATTAAATAATAGGAAATCTTATATAATAACTTTATTTATTTGATGGATTTATTTATAGTGATTGAAAGAGAAAAACGATGATTATTTAATTAGTGTTTAATGTAATAATGTAATATAACTATTCGAGAACCAACTCGTAACTGGTATAGACCAACTTTCTCCAGCAAAACATCCTTTCGTTACAGCTTTCGTCCTCCCAACACAGGTACGTGTTCCGCTGCCGCCCATGACTAAAGATGCTCACGTATTCCTTTTCCAGGCACCTAGTTTTATGAAGGGCCACAATCATATCGATGTGCTACATGGCTCATTGGAATTTCCCATCGCATCTGATCTGTCAGCACTTCCATTTTCTATTTACATCGTAGTTCGCAATCCTAGCGAGTTCCTTTTATGATTATTCCACGATACTGCAATATGGTACATATGTTTTCGGTAGATCAATTTGCGATCAGATTAATTAAGATATACAAAGATATATGTCACATGGCTGCATCACTTGTGTCAGAAGGTAATCACATAGTCATGCGTAACTTGCACTCTACCTGTAAATGATTTATACACGGTTCTGGATATCAAAACGTTGACATAATTTGCGTGTTTATTCCTTGTTAAATGAAAGACCACATTCAACTATATAAAAGGACTGTTTAACATCTAAATTATACATATTTTCAAATATACATATGTGTTACGTCGGGCGACTTTCTACCTGGACCAGGTCACTCACCGCGGGAAAAATAGCAACCAGATGCACGGTCTCTCAATAGTCTCAAGGATCTATCATAAACCTTGGCCTATATACCCCTAAGGTCCTTCAGACCAAAAACAATCACTTGCCAATTCTACCTGCATTTGCCGTCTGTCTAACACATGTTGACCACCTGGAATGGCTTTTTTATTGTCACCAATAAAACCTATTCCCTTATTACCAACGAAAACTTGCCTTTAACAGATCGGCGTTTTTCGTTTCCTTGGACACACCCATCGCGAGGTTTCCTCCTTAGCATCATATTCGCGGAAAATTAGTCTAGTAGCATCGTTCGAAGAGGCGTCTTATACTCTTACCCAGCTTATTCTGCATTGTCAAGACTGTAGTTGAGTTGTTTGAATAAACCACAATTATACGTGTGAATCCAGTCTAACATCAATTAACCACCCCTATTATCATAAAAGAAATAGGGGATCGATCAGTTCGTGGCGTCGATTACTTAATCGTAACGAGAATTTACGACTCTCGTTGACGCGATATCTTTGAACGCGTCTCTCCGCGAACTATCGTAACAATATGTATCTCTCTTGCTCAATAGTAATTCAGTATGTGACAATTGTAGTATCGTAAACTATTATGATTTATTTACCATGGATGGATTGTACAGATGTTGATTAAACAGGAAACGATGGTTGTTTAACGTGAACTAATCACAATAACGTACTATAATTTAGACAACTAAATAATTAATTTGTAACTCTCGTCACCACGGATCCAACGCTCCCTCTCTCTCTCTCTCTCTCTCTTACGCGGGCCACACTCTCTGAACAATACCAGCAACACTATCCGGACAACGCAACTCGCACTCTCTCTCTCAATTCGCACTCTCTCACTTCTCAACTAATATTCTGCCTGTTAATTCGTCTTTCTCCCTTAGCATCCCTTTATCTTTTCTTAGCACCACTACGCACGTGTTCCGCATCCGTTCGTGGCCAGGGTCACCTGGGCCTTTTCTACCAAACTATTTAGTTGAAGGACGGACGACACATTGATGGGCCATCGGCACCTCGGCTTTCTCGCGACACTGTTTATGGTCCACCTATATCTCTTAGGCCTTTTGTCCACGATACTACACAATAATAGTACATGGATAAGGAGTAAGCTTTTAAGCCAAAGATATTTTTACATAGACGGGTTAAAAATTTAACAAATTGTAGGCTACATTATTTATCGATACATTCTACAAATATTTATTGCACGATGAATGGAGCAATAAGTCGTAGCAATTTTTCTGTGAAATCCGACTCTAAATCTCCTGGATAACTTTGTAATTGTAAACCTCCATAATAATTATTACTAGTAGGGATTATTCACTTGTTAATAACTTGTTATTAATTTTAGTAATTTGAGTTACGGTTGATTATGAAATTATCAGTTATGTTAATTCTAAAATATTACTGCCTGCCTATATTACTACATTTTTTATCATTATGCAGGTGAATAACGCTGATACAACGTAACCTCTAACTTCATTGATAACACTTTATCAATTATGCAAAAGATTATTCGTTATAATAGATGATATGATGTATGTTCTAGAATATGTACTTTTGCAGATATACTCTAGGTCATGTTGGAAAAATGGTAAAAATTATCTTTGCCCCAAATTATAGATTATTGACATTTGTAGGACCCAAACCCTTCTAATTTGTACGGCTTATTTGTTCCGCATCGTCTGGAAATAAGAAAGTGTTGGAAAGAAACTTTCCAATACCTATACCTTCTTGTCTGTGAAAATACGACTCCATAGAAAAAATTCAGCTTTCTATGCAAATTTTTCATTGTCTCATTCTATGGAAATCATTGATCGAAATATTTTTTACGATAATTGTGTAATATTCAAAATGTTAATACTGTAGATAGAAATTTTATAACATGTCTCTTAAGATGAAAATTAAACAGTGAATTATGACCAAGATGTTAGTTATACATTAAAAACAAATGATAACTTCGAAAAACATATCTTACCAGTTAAGGTGCCAATTCTTACCATTTTCTCGATGCTAAAATCTGCTAGGAGAATTTTTCGCAAATGGCACTTTGTCACCAAGCGATGATTCAGCTGTAAATTTCACAAAAGAGGGGAGATTACAAATCAGACGTATATACTATCACAGCCGACAATGCAAAGCTCACTCTCCTAATGCACGTTGCAAGCTTTGGAAATATTTTCTTATTTTATTTGGTATCTGCTATATTTTAGTGCTTGTGTCTACAGAAGAATTCGTTTCAAACCGGTACGTAGTGTATATTTCACTGCAAAAAATACCGCAGAATTAAGCTATCTGCTCTAATTTTTTATTATTTTCTGATAATTTTCGTCTTTTTATCTTATAAATTAGATTCAAACGTGTCCCTACTCTGATTCACGAAGTTATGTATAGTGTAAATTGTTACCTTTTCTTTCTTTTCTAAATAATTGACTCAGTTTCAACCGAACAATATCTCCCTGATGATAGTGGAATAGAAAGCAGATTCCACTAAATCCGATTGATCATAGAGATCAGTTACGGATACAATCATTGAACTTTCACTAAAATGATGCTTTTTGAAAAAATGATTTACATTTACGTTTTATCAATTCTTCCATTTGAACAAATTATGTCCATCGCGAAGAATATAGTTTTCTTAAATGGTACTCCTTTTCTAATATACTCCGCTCCTTGATGAAAACCCTAATCTTGAATCATTCCAGAATATTCAACATTCTGTGCCAGTAAATTACTCGTTGATTAAATAATATACAATTGTGTTCAAAAAGAAAGTCGGTTCTACTATATTATATTTCATTTCCTTTAGAGAAACGTTAGAAAAGTGTTCCTATTAAATTAATAATTGAAAATATAAGTTTTTTCATAGGTCAACAAATACTTAAAGTTTTAAAAGAACAGACATTAGGGATTCTTTTTAAGCCAGAGACTGAAAACATATTTCATTTATTATATATTAATAGACCTACAGATATTTGCGCAATTTTGATGAATGAAATTAAACACAAATAATTATTTACTTTACTCTCATTAAATAGAATATCATAACGACTGTTTTACCCCTAAGATGCCGCAGATGGAAACAGGGGGCTGACCGAAGTACAAGGTTTGCGATGAAAACGCGACTTCGAATTTTGAGATGCACCGGCTAAATTATTTACAACATTAACTAATTGCCGATATTTTTGCCCCAATCGACGTTCCGTAAACCTTGTCACCGAGGTTCGAGTATCTAAGTAGAACAATTGTATTACAATGAAGCATTCCGCGAAATATTTCCCACCTTTTGCATTTCTATAAAACCATGATAATTCGCAATCCAAGAGGTGTTGAAAAATATTATTTTCTGACATCAATAAAAACATTTTTCTTTCTCAGACTCATTTAAAATGGCCTTATTAACGTTATACTGGAGTCTGGATGGCATTCTCATCCTTTCGTTGCTGATGGTTGCCGCTTATCTCTTCGTGACTCGGAAATTCAATTACTGGTCGAAACGAGGTGTAAAAGAGCTTGCACCTACGCCTTTCGTAGGCAATTTCATGGACTGCCTCTTGTCAAAAAAATCGGCCCCACAATTTCTCAAGGATCTATATAATTATGGCAAAGATTTGCCTTTGTTGGGTTTCTACGTCTTCGATAAACCTTACCTGTTAATTCGCGATCCAGAACTCGTGAAGCACGTCCTAGTGAGGGACTTCGACTATTTCGCTGATAGATACTCGACTGCGGATGAGAAAAATGATCGTCTTGGATACGCAAACTTGTTCATGATGAAGAATCCAGGATGGAAATCTCTCAGGCCAAAATTGACGCCAATTTTTACTCCGGGCAGGCTCAAGAAAATTTTCGAATTAATGCTGACGGTTGCTGACGACCTTGGAAAGCATCTCGATTCGTTGCATTTGGAGGGTAAGCTGCATTTCTAGTGCATTTATATAATAACAGATTGACCACGAGAAAGTGTTGTTAGTTCAATATATATTTTTAAAACAATAATTCTTACCTAATAGAAATATTTAACAAAATTAAAAATCAATGCTCTTGATGCGAGAGACTTTTCAAACTTAACAATTATTGTGTCTCGATTACTATAGTGCTAGACACATCAAGGAAAATCTAATATCTGTTTCAGGCGAAGGAAAAGTAATCGAGTTCAAGGATATTTGCGCAAATTTCACCACGGATTTGATCGCTAGCACTGCGTTTGGCTTAAAAGTAGATTCGTTGGAGAATCCAAAAGCACCGTTCCGTGAATATGGCAGGACGGTCTTCGATTATGATTTCGAACGTAACATGGAATTGCTTACTATATCCTTCTTCCCTGGATTAGTCAAGTATCTTAAACCGAAGTTCTTTGGAAAAAAAGCGACTAACTTTCTCCGATCTGTTTTCTGGGATGTGATTGAACAACGTATCGATTCGGGTGAGAAGAGGAATGATGTCATTGATTTGCTGATCGAGATGAGAGAGACATACAAGAACGACGAAAGTCTGAAGGATTACAGTATGTATTTGCTGTAATATTTTACTAATTTCTGTTAATGAAATTATTTATTTATCGTCAAAAATCGGAAATTTCGAATAACATGTTCTTTGAATTACGATTTCATCCACATCTCTTATTTCATGAACTTCCAGCGAAACAGACGAAGAACAACGTGACGACTTCCTCAAACACACTTGTATTCATTTTACAAATTGAAAATTATGCCAAAATTTCTATACTTGTTAATTTACTTTCGAGTCATTTTCCAGTTGTACTAAATATACTAGATCGATTTGCTGAACTTTTGCGATATTGTTTTATTTGCATGTTTCAGAATTCGATGGTGACGACTTAGTATCACAAGCTGCCATATTTTTTCTCGCCGGTTCTGAAACATCTTCTACTACCATGTCTTTCACACTGCACGAACTTGCATTGAATCCAGATATACAGAAGACACTTAGGGCAGAGATTCACGATGCTCTGGCGAAAACTGATGGCAAAATTACATACGATATGGTACGGCAACTACAAAAATATTAAATTAGAAACAGGAGAGAGGCATATGAATAGTATGTGAAAAAGGGTTGTAATATAATTGTAAACATGCTAAGGTATATAACGTTTCACAGATTACGACGTTACCATACCTCGATATGGTAATTTCTGAAACTCTTCGTAAATATCCATCTGTAGCATACTTGGATCGAGTTACCCTTGCCGATTACAAAGTGCCTAATTCCGATTTGGTACTAGAGGAAGGTACCCCAGTATTCATTTCGTTGATGGGTTCGCACTACGATCCGCGATACTTTCCGAATCCGGAAAAATACGATCCACTCCGATTTACCGAGGAAGCCAAACGTGCCCGACCAAGTTTCGTCTACTTGCCCTTTGGTGAGGGACCCCACGTCTGCATTGGTTAGTAAAATTTTCCGGAATATTTTCCATCTCTAATGAGCTATCGATCTGAAAAGTAGGAAAGTACTGTTAAAAAATCAAAATGAAATACATATATGTGCAGAAATTTATACTTCAAATTATACTAGCAGTTACAAAACACGATTGGATTTCACCTTTATATCATATCTTCGTATATTATTATTATACACGAATTTTTGTATTAAAGAATCGACATCTTTTTGTTCTGATATCACTTTTGCCTGGGGAATATGCACATGGTAAAATTAAACATTACCTGTTTCACGCTGAGGTATGTTACAATTATAAAAGATGACTAGTAAAATCTGCAAATGGAATACAATCTAACAGAAGTTTATCTGCTTTTTGAACTACTAGTTGAGAAGAAACTGCCGGAATGTGAATAAATATTTATTAACGCGTTGCACGACATTATCTATTAAACATATCAATTTGGTACAATTTACCACATTCTATTATCAGTCAAATTGATACAGTTCGTAATTATTAGATAAATGGAGTTCTACTGTAACACAAATTTGCAAATAGATAATTTACTAAGTTTCTGCTCATGTTACTTTAACATGTTACTCATGTTAAAAGATAGATACGAGTACCAACTTGTATCTTTAGACTTTCCGTTGGCTGTTGCTTTTAATTTTACTTCTAATAATTTCTCTCTTTCACTCCTCGTTTCAGGTATGCGATTGGGACTCATGCAAACCAAACTTGGAGTAGTGCAGGTATTGAAGAAATACGAAGTTTCACCTTGTGAAAAAACAAAATCTCCAGTTGTTCTAGATCCCAAAGCAATCGTCACGACAGCTTTAGGAGGAGTACATCTCAACATTAGGAAAATTACCACTGCTGCTGGTTAGAGGAAGCTTTACGAATCGCGTTATGCATACCAATTTTCTGCTTTGTTTGTGATAACTTAGATATATTTTACTATCGGCGATGTTCAACAGAAGACATCGCTATTTTTTCTCGGGAGAAATGAATATTTAGATATTAAATATATTTTAGAATCGTAATCCTAAATACTAGAAAATTGTGATTTCAAATATCTGAAAATAACGATACATATTTGGTATTAAATGATATTAAATAATACGAAATCTTGTTTTTGTAAATTTTCTGTATCGTGATGGGAAGGAGGCATAATACATGCAGAGGATATAGTTCTCTTTCACTTACGTTGTCACGTTCAAATATTTATTTAATTCAAGTCATACACATACGTGTATGTGTAAAAATATGTGCTACAAGGATAAACATTTCAATATTGTGCTTTCTTTAAAAGATATCTATTTTTTAACCATGCGGTATATATGTTTCATGTAGAACAATTTGTAATCAGATTAATTAAGTTATACAAAGTATGATATGTGGAAAACTTGATCTTAACTAACCTTCTCATGGTTATCACATGGTTACATCACTTTTATCAGAAGGTAATCATATAGTCATTGGTAACTTTCATTCTATCTGTAAATAATTCCTACACGGTTCTGGATATCAAAATGTTGGCATAACTTGCGTGTTTATTCCTTGTTAAACGAAAGATCACATTCAACTATAAAAAAAGACTGTTTAACGTCTAAATTATACATATTTTCTGTGAAATCCGACTTCAAATCTCCTGGATAACTTTGTAATTGAGAACCTCCATAACATCTATTATCAGTAGAGATTATTCACTTGTTAATAATTTGTACATTTTTCTTAATTTTATGTTATTTCTAAAATATTACCGCCTGCCTATATTACTACACTTTTTATCTTACTGCCATCCTTGATGACTGCCCGCCTTCATTGATAACACTGTTTCTATTATGCAAAAGATTATTCGTTATCATACATAATAGAATGTATGTTTTAGAATATGTACTTTAAGCCGATATACTCTAGGTCATGTTAGGAAAATGATAAAAAATATCTTTGCGCAATATTATAGATTATTGACATTTATATACTCTAACCCTTCTAATTTGCACCGCTTATTTGTCCCCCATCGTCAGAAAATAGGAAAATGATACAAAGACACTTTCCAATACCTATACCTTCTTGCGTGTGAAAATACGATTCGATTAAGAAAATTCAGCTTTCAATGCAATTTTTTCATTGTCTCATCCTATGGAAACCATTGATCGAAATATTTCTTTACGATAATTGCGTAATATTCAAAATGTTGGTAGCGTAGTTTGAAATTGTCTCTTAATGCGTGAAAATCAAGTAGTGAATTATGGCCAAGATGTTACTTATACATTAAAAACAAATGATAACTTCGAAAAACATATCTTACCAGTTAAGGTGCCAATTCTTACCATTTTTTCGATGCTAAAATTTGCTAGAAGAATTTTTCGCAAATGGCACTTTGTCACCAAGCAATAATTCAGCGGTAAATTTCACAAGAGAGGGGAGATGATAGATGAGACGTATATACTATCACAGCCGACAATGCAAAGCTCACTCTCCTAATGCACGTTGCAAGCTTCGGAAATATTTTCTTATTTTATTTGGTATCTGCTACCTTTTAGTGCTTGTGACTACAGAAGAATTCGTTTCAAACTGGTACGTAGTGCATATTTTACTGCAAAAAATACCGCAGAATTAAGCTATCTGTTCTAATTTTTTATTATTTTCTGATAATTTTCGTCTTTTATCTTATAAATTAGATTCAAACGTGTCCCTACTCTGATTCACGAAGTTATGTATAGTGTAATTTGTTACCTTTTCTTTTTTTTCTGAATAATTTACTCAGTTTCGATCGAACAGTATCTTCCTAATTACGCCGAAATTTTACTGTTCGTTTTAAATTAACGGGGATGCGCGTGGAAAAGAAACCAGAGTCCACCAAATCCTAGCGATTATACAGATCAGTTACGAATACAATCATTAGACTTTCACTAAAATGATGCTTTTTGAGGAAATGATTTACATTTACGTTTTATCAATTCTTCTATTTGAACAAATTATGTCCATTGCTTAGAATATAGTTTTTTTAAATAGTATTCCTTTTCTAATATTCTCCGCTGCTTTATAGAATCTCTAATCCCGAATCATTCCAAGCGAGATACCAGAATATTCAACATTCTGTGTCAGTAAATTACTTAAATAATATACAAATGTGTTCAAAAAGAAAGCCAGTTCTACTATTATATTTCATCTCCTTTATAAAAATATTAGAAAAGTGTTCCTATTAGATTAAGAATTGGAAAAATATGTTTTGTCATAGATCAACATAGTTTTAAAAGAACTGACATTAGTAATTTTTTTAACCAGCGACTAATAACATATTTTATTTACTATATATTAACAGACATCCAAATATTTGTGCAATTTCGTATATTTATGAATAAAATTAAACACAAATAATGATTTATTTTACACTCATTAAATACAATGTTATAACGACTGGTTTAACCCCAAGATGCACAAGATGCAAGCAGAGGGCTGGTCGAAGTACAAGGTTTGCGATGAAAACGTGATGTCGAGTTTTGAGGCACACCCGGCAAATTATTTACAACATTAATTAATTATGTGTGTCCCAATCGAAGTTCAGTAAACCTTGTCACCGAGATTCGAGCCTCCAAGTTGTCGCTGAATGGTCGGGGTGCGTAGACCCCCTTAGCACTCGCCCTCTATCGTATCGCAGTATCAGAGTGGCGTTGACTTTGGCAAAAAGAATATCCTACCAAAGGGAGGGTAGACGCCTACATTTCCCTCGACATAAGAAGCAAGCTTAACGAATCTCGAGAAAGATTGTATTACAATGAAGCATTCCGCGAAATATTTTTCAGCTTTTGCATTTCTATAAATCCATGGTAATTCGTAATCCAAGAGGTGTTGATAAATATTATTTTCTGACATCAATAAAAACATTTTTCCTTCTCAGACTCATTTAAAATGGCCTTATTAACGTTATACTGGAGTCTGGATGGCATCCTCATCCTTTCGTCGCTGATGGTTGCCGCTTATCTCTTCGTGACTCGGAAATTCAATTACTGGTCGAAACGAGGTGTAAAAGAGCTTGCACCTACGCCTTTCGTAGGCAACTTCATGGACTGTCTTCTGTCAAGAATATCAGCCTCAGAATTTGTCAGGGACCTATACAATTACGGCAAAGATTTACCTTTCTTGGGATTCTATATCTTCGACAAACCTTATCTCTTAGTTCGCGATCCAGAACTCCTGAAGCACGTCCTAGTGAGGGACTTTGACTATTTTGCTGATAAGTACGCGAGTGCAGATGAGAAAAATGATCGTCTTGGATACGCAAACTTGTTCATGATGAAGAATCCAGGATGGAAATCTCTCAGGGCAAAATTAACGCCGATTTTTACCTCGAGCAAGTTGAAGAAAATGTTTGACTTAATGCTGACGGTTGCTGACGACCTTGGAAAGCATCTCGATTCGTTGCATTTGGAGGGTAAGCTGCATTTCTAGTGCATTTATATAATAACAGATTGACCACGAGAAAGTGTTGTTAGTTCAATATATATTTTTGAAACAATAATTCTTACCTAATAGAAATATTTAACAAAATTAGAAGTCGATGCTCCTGATGCGAGAGACTTTTTAAACTTAACAATTATTGTGTCTTGATTACTATAGTGCTAGACACATCATGGAAAATCTAATATCTGTTTCAGGCGAAGGAAAAGTAATCGAGGTCAAGGATATTTGCGCAAATTTCACCACGGATTTGATCGCTAGCACTGCGTTTGGCTTAAAAGTAGGTTCGTTGGAGAATCCAAAAGGGCCTTTTCGTGAATATGGTAGGAAGGCCATCGGTCGTAATTTCGAGCATAGCTTCAAGTTCCTTACCATATTCTTCTACCCTGAAGTAGTGAATTTTCTTAAGCCTAAGTTTTTTGGAAAAGAAACGACTAACTTCCTTCGATCTTTTTTCTGGGATGTGATTGAACAACGTGTCGATTCGGGTGAGAAGAGGAATGATGTCATCGATTTGCTGATCGAGATGAGGGAAACATACAAGGACGACGAAAGTCTGAAGGATTACAGTATGTATTTGCTGCAATATTTTACTAATTTCTGTTAATGAAATTATTTATTTACCGTCAAAAATCGGAAATTTCGAATAACGTGCTCTTTGAATTACGATTTCATCCAAATCACTTATTTCATGAACTGCCAGCGAAAAAGACGAAGAAGAACGTGACGACTTCTTCAAACACATTTGTATTCATATTACAAATTGAAAATTATACCAAAATTTCTATACTTGCTAATTTACTTTCGAGTCATTTTCCAGTTGTACTAAATATACTAGATCGATTTGCTGAACTTTTGCGATATTGTTTTATTTGCATGTTTCAGAATTCGATGGTGATGATTTAGTATCACAAGCTGCCATATTTTTTCTCGCTGGCTTCGAAACATCTTCTACTACCATCGTTTTCACACTGTACGAACTTGCATTGAACTCAGATATACAGAAGACACTTAGGGCAGAGATTCGGGATACTCTGGCGAAAACTGATGGCAAAATCACATACGATATGGTACGGCCAGAACAAACATATTAATTTCGAAACACATGAGGGGCAAACAAACAGTACGCGGGGAATGTTATAACGTAATCGTAAACACAATGATAAATATAATTTTTTCGCAGCTTATGACGTTACCATATCTCGATATGGTTATTTCGGAAACCCTTCGTAAATATCCACCTATAGGATTCTTGGATCGTGTCACTCTTGCCGATTACAAAGTGCCTAATTCCGATTTGGTGCTAGAGAAAGGTACCCCAATATTTATTTCAGTAATGGGTTCGCACTACGATCCGCGGTATTTTCCAAATCCGGAAAAATACGATCCACTCCGATTTACCGAGGAAGCCAAAAGTGCTAGGCCAAATTTCGTCTACTTTCCCTTTGGTGAGGGACCCCACATCTGCATTGGTTAGTAAAATTTTCCAAAATATTTTCTAACATCTTTAACGTTAGAACTTCCGATGGCAAAAGTATGAAAGTAGTATTTAAAAAGTGGAAATGAAATACACATGTGTGCAAAAATATGTACTACAAGGACACATATTTCAAGAGTATTCTTTCTTTAAAAGATATGTCTTTTTCTAAGCGTGACGTGTATGCTTTTGTCCCTGAACGATTTGCGATCAGTTTTATTAAGATCTATTAAATTTTATAACTGGATATCTTAATCTCATCCTTTATGAATCTCGCGATAGTCACTTGGCGATATTATTTTTTATAAAAAGATAATCATATCGTCATAGATATCTTCTATTCAATTTGTCAACAACCTTTACGCGGCTCTAAATCTCACAGTGTGCATGACCTGCTGGTCCAAAATCTAATAAATATAAAATTATAATTAATATAATTTAAAAAATTAAAAAATACATTAGCAATTGCAAACCACTCGAAAGACTCGTTCGTATTATACGTAATTAAAAATTCGTCTTCTCAGGAATGTGGTAGGAAATTTACACGTTCCAGTACCAATTCGTATCTTTCAACTTTCTGTTGGCCGTCACTTTTAATTTTACTCATGAAAATTTCTCTCTTTCGCTCTTCGTTTCAGGTATGCGATTGGGACTCATGCAATCCAAACTTGGAGTCGTACAACTATTGAAGGACTACGAAGTTTCGCCTTGTGAAAAAACCAAAACTCCAATGGTTCTAAATCCTAAAGGACTCACCACGACAGCTTTAGGAGGATTATATCTCAACATTCGAAAAACTACCACTGCTGCTTGTTAAACGAAGCTAAAGTTTTTCCAATCGCGTTAAACATTGCAATTTTTTGCTTTGCTTGTGATAATTTAGATATATTTTACTATTGGCAAATTTCAACAAAGGATATCGCTATTTCTACCTCGGGAGAAATGAACATTTAGATATTAAATATATTTTAGAATCGTAGTCCTAAATACTTGAAAATTGTGGTTACAAATATCTGAAAATAACGAAAGTTATTTAGTGTTGAATATAATGTGTTGAATATAATGTTATATATAATAGGAAATCTTATATAATGACTTTATTTATTTGATGAATTTATTTACAGTGATTGTAGCAGGAATACGATGTTTATTTAATTATAGCTTAATGTAGTAATGTAATACAACTACATTTGTACAACTACTCAAATTCTTGGTGACAACTCACCACTCACAACTCATTCACAACTATCTGGCAGCTCATAACTAACGACTAACCGATTCATTACAATGTTTGTATTCCCACCACACGTACGTGATCCGCAGCCGTCCATGACCAAAGACCCGACCCCACGTATACTCTCCGTCATTAACACCACTGTTTTTATCAATGACCCGCGACTTCGTACGATTAGTCGCTGTGGAAGTCATTTGTGGTCCTTCGTTTTCATTCTCTCGCTGTACCATGTAGGGGTCATTTCGTAAAACCGCTCCATACGGTTCAATGAACTTTGATTAGAACTTTAATCCAGTACCGTCTTGCGTCCTTCTAATCGTTACCAAATCTCTCGTCTTATATACGCTTTTCTCTACGCTTTTTATTAAACGACCTACGCGAACAAGAAGTCGTATTGGTAGCTCGCCACCTGAGTTTTTCTCATAGTTACTTCACTTTCACCTTTCATTCGCTCCATAGAACTCGCCATAGAAGTTCTTGCCATCCTTCATCAGAGCACCGATTATCTTACATTGAGAAGGGGTTCCTTGTTGTACGACATCTAAGGAATCGGGAACATCAGCCGTTTTCTCTTGTTCCAGAATCCACACCTCCAAATCGCTTCGAATGCGTACAAGAATATCGTCCAACGTGTCATCTAGCTCTTTACCGAAAACGAAAGTCGGTTCTCTGACTATCTGAAATTCCACGGTTCCCGAACATGTTTTTAACAGGCGTTCTAATATCGACGATCGACGTACCACGCACTCTACGTCCACAAACCTAAATAATTCACCGATTCGGAACTGCATCGATTTCACTACTACTTCATTTACACCTATCTTCGAAATTACGTACAAAGGTCTGTAGCAGCACATGAGTCATAGGCCAATTCGAATCGAGAGTGACTCATGTTGTTGGTTTGCCTCGGAGTATCAACATTGTTTATATGTATAAGATTTGAAAATAAACAAACTCCGGACAAACGATATCGCCGTTATTTGTAACCGTCAACCGTAATCGAGTTCAAATATTTCCGATACTCCCCCAATTAGCATAAATAGACGAATATGCTCTCTAGGCCATTCATAACCAGTATCATTATAGTGAGCTTAACAGTCTAGCAATTTATCAGGCGAGTAGCATTAAGCAAGCAACGATTAAGTCGTAATATACTAACTCTGTATTTTGTACTTAGACTGATTTTTCATATATTAGCAAGGAAAAATGGCAAACGTTATATTTTGAATCTAATGTCAGAATCCTCTTATACGATAATTTACCTCGTAGTTTAAGTACAACGCTGTACTCTTGCAACATGGTTTCGCTCTAACACGGGTCGACGAATTGGGGAAAACACGAACCGAAAATTTAAATATTTAAAAATTTGAATATTAAAAAGTTTGAACGTTTGAAGATTGAAATATTTTACAAAATTGACAAGTTATAGGTTGCGGATTTCTTTTGTTACAATTTTGTTCTATGATTTACCATGTATTAGATCGTCCGAAAAGTTTCTTTCGTTTTATAAGGAAATAATGGATGCACGACATTTTCCGTTTTATATTATTTTATCCAATTGCTTATGATCCATTTTGTTCTAACAAAATAAAGATTACAACGTTCGACAGATTAGGTTTCATGTTTGTATAAAGATGCGTTGTTGTAAAGGACGGGTCTGTAAAGGAAAGACACCTTTTGGACAACCTATATCTAACTGTCATAATTATACACTCGTCTCATTATTAAGTAGATTAACACGTTTAATATCCATCACAGGTCTAACAACTTCTTTCTTTTCTACGGAAATGCCAAGGTTCTCGGATTTCCCCACGACAAATTTTATAGTCTTTAATTCTCGACGGATCAAAATTTTCGCTGGTGCTTGTGATTGAAACAGAAAAACGATGATTATTTAATTACAGCTTAATGGAGTAATGCAATACAACTAATCGAAGACCAACTCGCAATTCACAACTCATGACTCGTGACTAACTCTAGCTAGCTCGTAACTAACTATCGACTAACTTTCTCCAACAAAACATCCTTTCGTTATAGGTTCCGTTCTCTCAACACACGTACGTGTTCCGCTGCCGCCCATGACGAAAGATGTTCACGTATTCCTTTTTCAGGCATCTAGTTTTATGAAGGGCCACAATCATATCGATGTGCTACATGGCTCAATGGAATTTTCCATCCCATCTGGTCTGTCAGCACTTCCATTTTCTATTTACATTGTAGTTCGCACTCCTAGCGAGTTCTTTTTATGATTATTCCACGATACTATAATATGGTATATATGTTTTACGTAGATCAATTTGCGATCACATTAATTAAGTTATACAAAAATATACGTCACGTGGCTTCATCACATTTGTCAGAAGCTAATAAGATAGTCATGGGTAACTTTCACTCCACTTGTAAATGATCGTTTACACGGTTCTAGATATCAAAATGTTGGCATGACTTCCGCGTTTATTCCTTGTTAAATAAAAGATCACATTCTACCATAAAAAAAGACTGCTTCACCTTTAAATTTTACGTATATTCCAATATACATATGTATTTCACCTTAAAAAAGGACTGCTTCACCTTCAAATTTTACGTATATTCCAATATACATATGTATCTCTTTCGATATGGAACAAGCTTTGAATCAAGGATATTTTTCCATAAACAGGTCTACAGTTTAACAAATTGCAGGTTACATTCCTAACATTATTTATTAATACATTTTGCAAATATTTATTGCACGATGAATAGAGCAATAAGTCGTAGAATTATTTCTGTGAAATCCGACTCTTGAAATTCACTTGTTAATAATTTGTACATTTTTATTAATTTTAGTAATTTGAGTTATCGTTAAATATGAAATTATCAGTTATATTATTTCTAAAATATTACTGCCTATATGATGTATATTCTAGAATATGTACTTTAAGCAGATATACTCTAGGTCATGTTTGAAAAATGGTAAAAAATATCTTTGCCCCAAATTATAGATTATTGACATTTGTAGGACCCAAACCCTTCTAATTTGGACCTCTTATTTGTTCCGCATCGTCTGGAAATAAGAAAGTGATAGAAAGAAACTTTCCAATATCTATACCTTCTTGCCTGTAGAAATACGATTCGATTGAGAAAATTGAGCTTCCAATGCAATTTTTTCATTGTATCGTTTTATGGAAGCCATTGATTGAAATATTTCTTTATAATTGATATTCTTTCTGATTGATTTCTTAATATTTATATAAAATATTCAAAATGTTGGTGCTGTAGATAGCACTGATAACTTCGAAAAAACTATCTTACCAGGTAAGGTGACAATTCTTTCCATTTTCTCGATGCTAAAATCTGCTACGAGAATTTTTCGCACACGGCACTTTGTCACCAAGCATTGAAACGACGGTAAATTTCTTAACCGCTTAACCTACAACTACGAGCATAGCCCGTAGTACTACACAAATACGAAGTACAAGTCGTGCTAATGGCTGGAAGGTTGCGCGAGCTTGTTTATGTTTTCGGCCAAAAATTCTCGAACGTCAATCGTAGGTTAAGGGGTTAAGAAAAGAAAACTTCCACATGTGACATATATACCATTTGACATATGACATTTCACTGTAAAACATACCGCAGAATTAAGCTATTTGCTCTAATTTTCTATTACTTCATGATAATTTTCGTCTTTTATTTTATAAATTAGACTCCAACTTGTCCCTGCTCTAATTCATGAAGTTATATATATTTGTTACCATTTCTTTCTTTTCCGAATAATTTTCTCAGTTTCAATCGAACAGTATCTTCCTAATTACACAGCAATTTTACTGTTTGTTTTAAATTAACGGGGATGCGCATGGAAGAGAAAGCAGAGTTCACCAAATCCGAACGATTATACAGATCAGTTACGGATACATCATTAAACTTTCACTGAAATGATGCTTTTTCAGAAAATAATTTACATTTACCTTCCAGCTATTCTTCCATTTGAACAAACTACGTCAAACGCATAGGATATGGTTTTCTTAAACGGTAGTCCTTTCCTAATGTTCTCCATTTCTTGATTAAATCTCTAATCTCGAATTATCGCACACGAGAGACTACAATATACAACATTCTGCGTCAGCAAGTCATTAATCGATTAAATGATATAGAATTGAGTTCAGGAAGAAAGATTCAAGCAATTTCTTCTTCTCTATAAAAACATCCGAAATGATGTGTTCCTATTGCATGAATAATTGCTAAAATAAATTTTGTCATGGTTCAACAAATTCTTAAGATTCCTAAATAAAAAAAACGAAAGACTTTAAGAGGACACACATTAGTGTTTTTTTAAAGATCAAAAACCAATAAAATAATACTGTTCGACCGTTCGTGGAGAGACGCGATCACGAGGAAGCGCGCCAACAAGAGTCGTAAATTCCCGTTACGATTAAATCATCGATGTAACGAAATAATTAATTCCGTATTTTGTTTAGGATAATAGAGGTGGTTGAACTGATCATAACATTGAAGTAACAGGTTACAATATACACTTCATTCCAACAACTTTGTAGGCATAGACAATTACGCTCGGTGCATATGCATATAAAATATACAGATGACTGATCTATGGTTGATAAACCAGTCGAGATATTGACTGATCAACGCATAAAAAATCAGTCAAGAGATGTTGAATAATCGAAAGATGGAAAAGTAAAATTCGATAACGATTGTGTCACAAAGGAAAACTATTGCTGTGTGTTGGTCGCCCCACCACCGGTCGCTTGCGGGCTTCCCATTTTTACCTGGAACAATAGCCATAAGGAATGTCTCGACTTAAATATATCTTAGAACAATTAAGGATCCTAACGGTAAAATAAGAATGATTATTTTCTGACTGTTCCTTAGTATTACTGCGGTCCGACTAATTATATTAGCACAGTTAATGTTCGCCTCAACCGAGGAATGGATTTTAGTTTACATAAAGAGTTACCGGACGTAACAAATACATTAATTATATGTTAATAGACCTGCAAATGTTCGTAGAATTTCGCATTTTTATGAATGAACTTACACATAAATGAAGGTTTATTTTGCACTCGTAGAACGAAATATTATAGAGAGTGTTCCACTTTAGATATTCATGAATTTAATTTTCATTCATGAATTTTTAAATACTATAGGCAATGTTTATCATATACGGCGGTCGCAGGCCCCAGAATGTGAACAAAGGCTGATCCAAAGTACGAAGTTTACTATAGAAACGTAACATCGGAATTTCGGATGAGACGAGGCAAATTTCTAACAACATTAACTACTCACCGATATGAATGGCCTATTCAAAATATCGTAAACCTTGTCACCGAGGCTCGATTCAGATAGCCGCTAAGTGGTCGGAGTGCTTACACCCCCTTTCTTTCGGATAAAAAATATCCGACCAAAGGGAAAATAGACGCTAATATTTCCCTCTACGTACGAAGCAAGGGTGATCAGTCTCCAAAATGATTGTATTACCACGAAGCGTTCCGCGAAATATTGTCTAGCCTTTGTACTTTCCATATGCTACGTCCGATGCCTCTCTACACAAACCAGATGTCTACATACCGTTATTATCTATAGGACCCATCATAAATCTTGGCATTTTCATAATTAAGGTCCTTCAGACAAAAGAATTATCTTACGAGGTGTAGTGTTCCTTAAATTTATTATCCACTCCTGAAAGGAACGGAAAATTTGGATTATCTCAGGTACAGGGTCTCCCACTAGCAACTCGTGGGCGACTAGAACCCTTCCTCATCCACCAAACTATTTCTTATCCAATTAGAAACAATAACTGTTACCCTCACTTTCCTAGCCAAAATTGTCATCAACGAATCCGATGGTCCCGTGTGCTAGACACACCCATCGACAGCTTTCCTCCGCCACAACATCGCCGACGAACGACATTGGCTTATCATCCCTACATTAGTAAACATCTCTTGACTACTTTCCTTTTCATCGTACAGTCGCAACTCTAACTTACATTTATACGTGCCGCGCGTAGCTGTCTATATATACAAAGTTGTTAATATAACGTGAATATTTTAATTTTTATCCAAGTGTTATCATCAGAACAACCACATCCGATCAATTTTCCTGTCAGGCTCATTTAAAATGGCCTTATTAACGCTATACTGGAGTCTGGATGGCATCCTCATCCTTTTGCCCCTGATAGCTGCCGTTTATCTGTTCGAGCTTCAGAAATTCAACTACTGGTCTAAACGAGGAATCGTACAACTTGAACCTACGCCCTTCGTAGGAAATTTCATGGACTGCTTATTGTCAAAAAGATCGGGCGCACAATTTCTCAGTGATGCATACAAGTATGGCAAAGGTTTGCCTTACTTGGGTTTCTACGTCTTCCACAAACCTCACCTGTTAGTTCGGGATCCAGAACTCGCCAAGCACATACTAGTGAAGGACTTTGAGTATTTCGCTGACAGGTACGCGACTGCAGATGAGAAACATGATCGTCTTGGATACGCAAATATGATACTGATGAAGAATCCAGGATGGAAAGCTCTCAGGCCAAAAATGACGCCGCTTTTCACCCCGGGAAAGCTGAAGAAAATGTTCGTGTTAATGTCCATGGTCACTGACGATCTTGCAAAGTATCTCGATTTGCTGCATTTGGAGGGTAAGCCGCATTTTTACTGCATTTACGTAATAATAGACGAAACATGTGAAATTGTTGTTAGCTGTAGCTTTCTTGATTAAAAATGCAACAATGCTAGACACATCATAGGAAATCTAATATCTGTTTCAGGCAATGGAAAAGCAATGGAGATCAAGGAAATTTGCGCGAGTTTCGCTACCGATATGATTGCTGGCATTGCGTTTGGCTTAAAACTAAGTTCGTTGGAGAATCCAAAAACACCGTTCCGTGAATGTGGCAGGCAGATCTTCTATTCTAATTTCCAACGTAACATGGAGTTCCTTACCATAACTTTCATGCCTCAATTAACCAAGTATCTTAAACCCAAATTCTTTGGAAAACAAGCAACTAACTTCCTGCGATCAGTTTTCTGGGATGTGATTGAGCAACGAGTCGATTCAGGGCAAAAGAGGAATGACCTTATCGATGCGCTGACAGAGATAAGGAAGACATACAAGAACGACGAAAGGTTAAAGGATTACAGTATGTATTTTCTGCAGTATTTTATTAATTTTTTTAATGAAATTATTTACCAATCGTCGGAAATCAGAAATTACGAATAACAAACTCTGTGAATTAGGATTTCATACATGTCCTTATTTCGTGAACTCCTAGTAAAACAGAGGAAAAATAACGTGACTACTTCTCCTAATATAATTATATTCATGTTACAAATTATATCTATATTTGTTGATTTACTCTCAAGTCATTTTCCAATTCTACTGAATATAATAGATCGATTTGCTGAACGGACGATTTGCATGTTTCAGAACTCGATGGTGACGATTTAGTGGCACAAGCGGCCATTTTCTTTGCTGCTGGTTTTGAAACATCTGCTGCTACCATGTCTTTCACACTGTACGAGCTTGCAATGAACCCAGATGTACAGGAGACACTTAGGACAGAGATTCACGACGCCCTAGAGGGAACTGATGGCAAAATCACATACGATATGGTACGGCCACAATAAACATATTAATTTCGAAACACGTGAGAGACAGATAAACAGTATGTGAAGATTGTTATGATGTAATCGTAAACATAATGATAATTGTAATCTTTTCACAGCTTATGACGTTACCATATCTCGATATGATAATTTGCGAAACCCTTCGTAAATATCCATCTGTACCAAACTTGAATCGAGTTACCCTTGCTGATTACAAAGTGCCTGATTCCGATCTGGTGCTAGAGAAAGGCACCCCGATATTCATTTCGATATTGGCTTTGCACTACGATTCACGATACTTTCCGAATCCGGAAAAATACGATCCACTCCGATTTACCGAGGAAGCCAAAAGTACCAGGCCAAATTTCGCCTACTTGCCCTTTGGTGGGGGACCCCGCATCTGCCTTGGTTAGTAAAATTTTCCATAGTATTCTCCAATATCTTTAACGTCAGAGCTATCGATAACGAAAGTATGAAAGTAGTGTTGAAATATATGAAATGCATATATGTCTAGAAATGTATACTTTTAGGACATAGGTACATAAATGTCGTGATCAGTATTCGTTTCTTTAAACTGTACCTATATTATTAACGATAAGGTATTTATTTTTTTACGTAGGACGATTTGCAATCACATTAATTAGAATTTACAAAATGCGATGTATGGAAATCTTAATCTCAACATTCACTTTCTCACAATAGTTACACGGCCACATCACTTTTATATTTTATATCACATACTTCTTATATTATTAGTACGACTATTTTCATTAAGGAATCTGCATCTCTTTGCTTTCAAATCTCTTTTGACTCCAGAACGTGCATACGGTAAAATTGAACATCACCAGCTATAAGCTGATGTATGTTACAGTTATAGGGGATGACTAGAAAATTTAAAAACGGAAGAATACAATCAAACAGAAGTTTATTTCCTTTGCTAACGACTAATTGAGAAGAAACTGTCAGAATGTGAATAAATATTTAATAACGCGTTCCACTGTATTACCTGCTAGACGTAATAATTGGGTACAGTTTGCTGTATTCTGCCATCGGACACATTGATACAATTTATGATTATTAAACAAATAGATTTCTACCATAACACATTCTCGAATAGATAATTGATTAAGATTCTATTCTTGTCACTGGTATTATAAGAAAGACGCAAGTAGCAACTTGTATCTTTAAACATTCTGTTGGTCGTCAATTATAATTTTACTCATAATAATTTCTTTCTTTCACTCTTCGTTTCAGGTATGCGATTAGCACTCATGCAATCCAAACTTGGAATTGTACAGATATTGAAGGACTACGAAGTTTCACCTTGTGAAAAAACCGTAACTCCATTAGTTATAGATCCCAATGCAGTAATCTCGACAGCTTTAGGAGGAGTACATCTCAACATTCGAAAGATTACGACTGCTGCTGATTAGAAGCAACTAAAGTTTTACGAATCACCATATGCATTGTAATTTTCTGCTTTGTTTATGATAAGTTAGATATATTTTACTTCCGAGCCAACGAAATTTACCTAGTATAATCGTCATTTCTTTCCCGAAAGGAATGAATCTTTAGATATTAAGTATATTTTATATGTATTTTATATTTTATATTTTATATTTTAATTGTAATCGTAAGTGTCCAAAAATTGTGATTTAAAATAACTGATAATAACGAACTCATTTAGTGTTAATTTTAAAGTAAGTGTAATATTAAATATTGCAAAATCTTATACAATGAGTTTATTTATTTGATGGATTTATTTACAGTGATTGAAACAGGAAAACGATGATTATCGAATTAGAGCTTAATATACTAACGTGATACAACTAATCGAGAACCAACTCGCAACTCACAACTCATGACTCGTGACAAACTCCAAATAGCTCGCAACTATCGACTAACTTTCTCCACCAAAATATCCTTCGGCTGTCAGCACTTACACTATATACCTACATTGTAGTTCATACTCCTAGCGAGATTTTTCTTATGATCATTCCACGATACTACGATAGGGTACATATGTTTTATATTGTAGAACAATTTGCAATCAGATTAATTATGGTATACAAAGATATATGTCACATGGTCTCATCACTTTTGTCAGAAGGTAATCACATAGTCATGGGTAACTTTCACTCCACTTGTAATTGTTGGCATGATTTATGTGTTTATTCCTTGTTAAATAATAGATCACATTCCACCATAAAAAAAGACTGCTTCACCTTTAAATTTAGATATATTCCAATATACATATGTATCTCTCTTGATATGGAACAAGCATTGAGCCAAGGATATTTTTCTTCCATAAACAGGTCTACATTCCTAACATTATTTATCAGTACATTTTGCGAATATTTATTGCACGAAGAATGGTGCAATAAATCGTAGAAATTTTTATATGAAATCCGACTCTAAATCTCGTGGATAACTTTATAATTGAAATAATATTATAATATTTGTTACCAGTTGAGATTATTCACATATTAGTAATTTGTACATTTGTACTGATTTTAGTAACTTCACTTGACACTTTGCAACATGAATTACGGTTGACTATGAAATTATCACGTATGTAATATCTAAAATATTACTGCCTATATTACTGTATTTTTTAATATTCAGCAGGTGAATAACGCTGATACATTGTAACCTCTAACTTCATTGATAACACTTTTTCAATTATGCAAAAGATTATTCGTTACAATAGATAATATGACGTATGTTCTAGAATATGTACTTTAAGCAGTTATATACTCTAAGTCATGTTGGAAACATGGTAAAAAATATATCTGCGCAAAATTATAGATTATTGAAATTTATATACCCTAACCCTTCTAATTTGCACCGCTTATTCGTCCCCCATCGTCTGAAAATAGGAAAGTGATAGAAAGACACTTTCCAATACCTATACCTTCTTGCGTGTGAAAATACGATTCGATTGTGAAAATTCAGCTTTCTATGCAACTTTTTCATTGTCTCATCCTATGGAAACCATTGATCGAAATATTTCTTTACGATAATTGTGTAATATCCAAAATGTTGGTAGCGTAGTTTGAAATTGTCTCTTAATACGTGAAAATCAAGTAGTGAATTATGGCCAAGATGTTAGTTATACATTAAAAACAAATGATAACTTCGAAAAACATATTTTACCAGTTAAGATGACAATTTCCACTATTTTCTCGATGCTAAAATCTGCTACGAGAATGTTTCGCAAATAGCATTTTGTCACCAAGCAATGATTCAGCGGTAAATTTCACAAGAGAGGGGATATTACAGATCAGACGTATATAATATCACAGCCGACAATGCAAAGCTCACTCTCGTAATGTACGTTACAAGCTTCGGAAATATTTTCTTATTTTATTTGGTATCTGCTACCTTTTAGTGCTTGCGACTACAGAAAAATTCGTTTCAAATCGGTACGTACTGTATATTTTACAACAAAAAATACCGCAGAATTATGCTAATTTCTGTGCTAATTTTCTATTATTTTCTGATAATTTTCGTCTTTTTATCTTATAAATTAAATTCAAACGGGTCCCTACTCTGATTCACGAAGTTATGTACACTGTAATTTCTTACCATTTCTTTCTTTTTTGAATAAACTTCTCAGTTTCAATCGAACAGTATCTTCCTAATTACACAGCAATTTTACTGTTTGTTCTAAATTAACGGGGATGCGCGTGGAAAAGAAAGCACAGTCCACCAAATCCGAACGATTATACAGATCAGTTACGGATACATCATTAGACTTTCACTGAAATGATGCTTTTTCAGAAAATAATTTACATTTACCTTCCAGCTATTCTTCCATTTGAACAGACTACGTCAAACGCATAGGATATGGTTTTCTTCAACGGTAGTCCTTTCCTAATGTTCCCCATTCCGTGAAGCACATCCTAGTGAACTTCGACTATTTCCCTGAGAAGTACGCAACTGCGGATAAGAAAAATAATCGTTTTGGATACGCAAATGTGGTCCTGATGAAAACTTCGGGATGGAAATCTCTCAGGCCAAAATTGACGCCGGCTTTTACCCCGGGCAAGCTAAAGAAAATGTTCGATTTAATGTTGGTAGCTGCTGACGATCTTGGAAAACATCTCGATTCGTTGCATTTGGAGGGTGAGCCGTATTTTTAGTGCATTTACGTAATAACAGATTGACAATGAGAAACTGATGTTAGTTCAATATATATTTTTAAAACAATAATTCTTATTTAATAGAAGTGTTTAACAAAATTAAAAGTCAATGCTCTTGATGCGAGGGACTTTCCAAATTTTGCAACAATTGTTTCTTGATTAAAATTGCAACAATGGAAATCTAATATCTGTTTCAGGCGATGGAAAAGTAGTCGAGTTCAAGGATATTTGCGCGAATTTCACCACCGATATGATCGGTAGCACTGCGTTTGGCTTAAAATTAGGTTCGTTGGAGAATCCAAAAGCACCGTTTCGTGAATATGACAGAAAAGTCTTCGATTATAATTTCGATCGTAGCATCGAGTTCCTTACCATATTCTTCTTCCCTGGTGTAGTCAAGTATCTCCAACCGAAATTCTTTGGAAAAAAGCGATTAACTTTCTCCGATCTGTTTTTTAGGATGTGATTGAACAACGTGTCGATTCGGGTGAGAAGAGAAATGATCTCATCGATTTGCAGATCGAGATGAGGGAGACATACAAGAACGACGAAAGTCTGAAGGATTACCGTATGTATTTGCTACAATATTCTACTAATTTCTGTTAATAAAATTATTTATTTATCGTCAAAAATCGGAAATCACGATTTCATCCACATCCTTATTTTATGAACTCCCAGCGAAAAAGACGAAGAATAACGTGACGACTCCTTCAGACGCAATTGTATTCATGTTGCAAATTGAAAATTATGCTAAAATATCTATACTTGCTAATTTACTTTCAAGTCATTTTCCAATTGTACTAAATATACTAGATCGTTTTCCTGAACGTTTACGATATTGCTTAATTTGCATGTTTCAGAATTCGATGGTGACGATTTAGTATCACAAGCTGCCATATTTTTTCTCGTTGGTTCTGAAACATCTTCTACTACCATATCTTTCACACTGCACGAACTTGCATTGAACCCAGATATACAGAAGACACTTAGGGCAGAAATTCAGGATGCTCTAGAGAAAACTGGTGGCAAAATCACATACGATATGGTAATTACGAAAATATTAATTTAGAAACGCAAATGAACAGTATTGTAAGGAGGTTATTATATAGTTGTAAACATATTGAGAAATATAACGTTCCGCAGATTACGACGCTACCATACCTCGATATGGTAATTTCTGAAACTCTTCGTAAATATCCATCTGTAGCATACATGGATCGAATGACCCTTGCAGATTACAAAGTGCCTAATTCCGATCTGGTGCTAGAGAAAAGCAGCCCAATATTCATTTCAATAATGGGTTTGCAGTATGATTCGCGGTACTTTCCAAATCCGGAAAAATACGATCCACTTCGATTTACCGAGGAAGCCAAAAGTACCAGGCCAAGTTTCGTCTACTTGCCCTTTGGTGGGGGACCCCACGGCTGCATTGGTTAGTAAAATTTTCCAAAGTAATTTCCAATATCTTTAACGTTAGAGCTATCGATGGCAAAAGTATGGAAAAAAAAACCAAAACTTCAGTGGTCTTAGATCCCAAAACAGTCATCACGACAGCTTTAAGAGGAGTACAACTCAACCTTCGAAAGATTACCACAGCTGCTGATTAGACGAAGCTAAAGTTTTACGAATCGCGTTATGCATTCCGGTTTTCTTCTTTCTTTGTAATAAGTTAGATATATTTTATTACCGAATCGTAAAGTTCAACAAGTACCATCGTCATTTTTTTCTCGGGAGAAACGAATCTTTAGATATTATATATATTTTAGAGTCGTAATCCTAAATGCTCGAAAATTGTGATTTCAAATATTGGAAAATAATTAGATTTATTTAGTATTAGATAATACGAAATCATCTTTCTGTAGATTTGTTGTATCCTGGTGAGGAAAATATTGCATGCAGAGGAAACACAGTTAGTTTTGTTTCATTTACGCGGTCACATGTATATATTTATTTCATTCACTTATTCTCATTTACAAAAGAGACTAATCGGCCGGTTGGCCGCCACGTGGCCAGTGCATAACCGCCGCTTAACTTACAATTAAATCTCTGTAATATATTATTACGACACCTTAGAATCAAATTGGAATGGCGAATACCGTGCGGTATCCGGGCACCTTGTTCGTAGCCATTGTTCGACGATGGCGTTCGATACGCGTATTAGTCACCGTAATCTGTGGCATAACTCTCCATTCTGATCATTTGTATCGTGTCGGTTTCTAGAGTGAAGCATCGAACATCCTCGAATGGTCGAGTATGATTTTCGTGATTCTCGATTCTACGCTATCGAGTGAAACTTTCGGAGAACATCTGCACGGGATTTTAATAGCCTTGTTACTGTTTTGATTCCGAATATCGAGAGGTAGCTTTTTCGTTTCTTCGTTCGTTATAATATCATATGAACAGAATAGCGATCGATCGTCATAATCGAACAAGGTATGTATGTACATACGTTACGAACATGGGGCACGCGCCTCTGCAACATGCTTGAATTTGTTTCACGATACTTTTACACACATAATAACTATACAATTCATCGTTTACAATATCTGTGATAGTAACTCGCCAGCGAGCATAGCCGTTATTTCACGTCCTCCGTTCCATAATCCTTTTTCGCCAGGTAAATATACGTTATACATACATCTAGAGCCGTTTTTGTTCGTACGCCATTCGCATCTCTCGACCCATTTCTTCGTTACAGTAATGAAAACTTTCCTTCCCCTGACTTCGAATCAGTATAATTTTCCAGATCTGGATGTAGTTATATTAATTCAGAGAACAGTATATTAATCTGCCAAACCGCACAAAGTCATCGTTATAAAATCACATTGATATCACGTCGATTCGTCTACACTGATCTTAACGTAACATCATTCAGTTTACATCGTTCAGTTTCATTTATCGTTTACTCGCTTTTCGGAGTCACGTGAACTTGCAATTCAAATAGCACACGAGAAACACGAGGAGAAGCGTAGTGCTAGGAACTTCCTTCCGTTTTTTCTCATATTAATTTGATCTGATATTTTCTCATCTGAATTGTATATTTCAACAAGAATAATCTGCTTCAACTTTAAAAATTATATCATATTAATTATCATACGTTTAGAAATTTTTAACTTCATGTTTAATTAACTTGCTCCTTGTCGAAAACAATATTTTATTAGCCATAGCCAGATGATAAAAATACGATACGTTGGTACCGGTTGCTTCAATTACAAAATAACGTTTCTACTATTCGGAGCTAATGTAATCTATGGATTCTCCAGAGGCTGCTAGCCCGTCAAGTTAATTACATATTCCGCTGTAGCATATTCCTTGCAACGTTAATTCATCGAGTTGATATATCGCGGTTGTGTCTCTTCGAATAAATTTTCCATATTTACCCATCGTTTACTATTTCAAATGTTCATCTTCAGCTTGACAATTATACGAAAATATTTCTCCAATTTGTCATACAATTTACATATTCGTTTTTATATCATTAATTTTCGTCGTTCGTCTCTTTTCTATCTTATCTCAGTCAAGTTCTGGAGGAAAACACATCGAGTAAGTGAAGTACGTGATACAAACTTTTCTGAAAAGTCATAGAAGCATATTCGATCGAAAGATCAAGATTAATCTTCTCTAGAACGCAAATTATTATTCACGAAAGAGCGTTTACATCGATGCATTTCGATAATTGATATTGCTCTGCCATTTTATTAGCAGTCTCACCTCTGAAAATGACGATCTGTTTCCTTTTCGGTTTCGATTATACGCGTAGTGTAAAAATTGTTAACTCGTAATTGAATTTTAAAAACTTTACCGTTACAGTTTATCAAAATTAAAAGTTCCAACAGTGGTCTTTAAAGTTATTTAGTCGTTAATTGAACTATGTAATTATAAAATGTACGAAACTATGATTTTCTCGTTTAATGAAAGATAAATTTGAAGATACGTTTTTAAGTATTACCGTGTAGAAACAAACATATCCATTGTTAACGCGAATGTTCATCGCGAAATGATCGTGTTTTAGACGTTAAAAACGCATGGAATAGTCAAAGTATGTAAAATTAGAACACTAAGGAAGAGTATAATAGGAGAGCACAATGATCGTTCGAAATTTTAGGTTGATGGGACCGAATGTATCCTGGGAATGTCGATTTTACTGAATCAACTAAATAGGACTGCAAATTAGGAAAAGGAAGAACGTGAAAATGTTAGTGTATGTACAAATATGAAGGGTTTTCTCTACCAAAATCTTACTTTACATTTTTCCTAATTATGAACAATCTTCGGTCTCATATTACACTAACTTTTCAAATCTATTTCAACTAGTAATACTTTCTGAACTTTGGCCCCGCTTCTCTTCAATTTCACCTCCATTTCCACTTTCTCGAAATCGAAGCAAATCCGTGTACATCTCCGGCCTGTATTCGTCTGAAATTCACGTGACTCTCACAGGTTCTCACGGCAAATAAAAACGAAGTCATCTGGGCGCGTCTCGATTCACAACGTCGTGGTCGTCACAATGCGCTTGTCGACGTCCGTTTAACGCGACGATCGCTCCTTTGTTTGTTAATTAGCACCGCATCCGCGGCGAAGGTAATTGAGCGAGCGACAAAACGAAGATCACAAAGGTTGCGGACGAGAGAATTCGTTTTAAAGCGGATCTCTTCGAGCGTGTATTTCAGAAAATCACACTCTGTGCCCTATTTTTGCTCACGATTTCCGATCGTGACACCATTCCGATCTCATCTGATCATCATTCTCATCTCTGTTTCTTTTTTTTTCTCTTTTTTTTTTTTTGTCGGCAAGAGAAAACGCACGATCGATTACGCTGCGGTAATTGACGAGAATAATTGGGACACGAGAGCTACCTCGTCGCGAATTAAACGATTGGACCACCGAATTTCGTTCCTCCTCCTGTTCTCAGTCATTTCTTCCTCGAAGCCTCGTTTCGCTTTTGGTATCGAGCTCGATCAACGCGATATTATTTATAGTAGTTCGGCTGACCGCGCCCGCGATTCAAAATTTGAAAATTAGTACAACACCGACGATTCAATGAGGAGTATTCGATTGTCGACACGGGATGGTCCGAGAGTTTCTAGGAAAACGGACTCGCCCGATTGCTCCATTATACTGTAATCTCTAGTACATGTGTAATCGATTTAACGTCTAGGAAGAGACAAATAAATATTGACAAAGATCAGGCACAGACAGCGAGTGATAGAACGAAAAAAGCATTTGATTTTTATAATCAGTCGTTGGTGCGATAGAACCGAGGAATTTCGATTCTTCGATGGAAACATGCATTTTCTGGTTTGCTCGTGAGGGTGTTAAGATCAAATACTTTTTTTGCCTCGTACCACTGGAAGTTTAATAAGTTACATTATAGCATGTTTACAACGTTGTGTGTTTCGACATGGCTCGCTTGCTCGAACACACCTTCACACTCGCCGATCCTGTCTCTCTGTTCGTCTACGTGGGTCGAGTATTCCACGAGATTCGACGACGAAATGGAAGGATTCGCGCGACCAATGTTTACGGTCGATCAGGGAAGAGCTGGACTGAGGATGCTCGCGCAAGTCTTGGCCGCCGTAGGAAGAGATTTATCGATTAACAAAGGCGAATCGAGTTTACGATTGATCAAAAAAAAAAAAAAAAAAAAAAAAAAAAAAAAAAAAAAAAAAAAAAAAAAAAAAAAAAAAAAAAAAAAAAAAAAAAAAAAAAAAAAAAAAAATATAGAAAAAATATGTTTAATTAAACGGCGAGTTCGAGATCAAAGTTTCTTACTTAAAAAGCAAATCGATGTCTCCCTGTTGATTGAATTTTTTAAATTAACCCAGAAAGGAGCAGGTATTTCGAAAATACGGTGAACGAATCTCTTCCCGCGGCTTCTCTCGTGAGGGGAGACAAAATCGAACAAGCATTACGCAGAATGCAGAGAGCCGATCGCGTGGATACAGGGTTCTTTTCTTCCTGTTCTACGATCGCCGTAGAAAAACGAAGAATGCCCCAAAAAAATTCAATCTTCTTTTTGGGGTCGTGAAGACGATAACGTAAGACTAGACTTCAACAATACATGCGGTTTTTCATCGCCGTAGAGACACACTGCTGGTGGAGTATAAAAATATAAACATCTAAAAATGAAAAAGCGAGACACCGTTGCGCAGAGAATTGATGCTGTGTCGAGGCTGAAAACGCGTGCATCACGAGGGTGTTCTTCTACGTTAGGCTGTATCCATTTTATAATCGTATTCTTCGTTTTTTATCCGCTTTCTTCTCATTCTAAACGCGTTCTTAAAATATTCAAATAAACGGAGGATACATTTTTTGTCGATCCATTAAAAATTTAGCAAGTAGATAAGCGAATACCATTCTCAGGGATAGGGTGTTTATCGACTACGAGTAGAAGAAGTACAAGAATCGTTAGATCAGAGGATACTAGCGACTTTCGAACGACTTTCTTTTCGGTTTATGTAATTCTCGACTGGAATAACTGTTCATAGTTTTTAAATCAGAGGAAGACACCTTCTCAACGAGGAAACAGCGTTTATTTAACATTCATCTAAATTTCTGACAGATCAACAAAATCATTTTTCAAATCGTGCGAGTATTCGCCTCGAGATATAGTTGGAATCGATCGGTTTCGTCTTTTTTCTCCGCGACGTTTACGACACACGAAAATTTCTTTTCGTTCTCTTCTCTCTGCTTTTTCGTGTCTTCTCGTTTTTCGTCGCTGGGCAGGTTTACCATTTTCTTCTCCAATTTATTTAGTTCCTTTTTCTTTTTTCTTCCTCTTGTCTCAAACGAGGCATGAATTTTTTCGAATTGTAATTCGACACGACGTGTCCGTCTAGATCTGCTGCATTCTCTATCTACCTACACGCTGAACTTGTGTGTTACAATGGACCTGCTTCTTCGTACGATCATTTTATTCTTCTTATGTATTTATAATATTTATATACGTTATGCGTTTCGATGGGAGTTGCATATATTTATATATATATTTTTTATGTATATATATATATGTATATATGTATAATAACGAACAACATTAATGATTACTCATTAGGCTATCCTTTTAATTGGACAATAAATAAAATAGTTTATATACCGCGCCTTTTCAGTTTCTTCTATCTTTCAGGCCGTTCATCCATATATATTTTCTCTCCTACTTTCTTAACTTCAATTCCCTTTTTTGATCTAATTTCTTCTTCTCCTATACCATTAATTTCCTCTAATTTCAATTCGTTCTCACCACCTGATCTCGACATTTAAATTTTATCGTACGTAATTTTTCCTTCTACCTTTCTCTCCCTCCCTTTCATTCTAACACACTCTCCTCTTGCATTCACTCTGCTCTCGGAACGGAGATCGATAATTAGGAGCAATATACATATATTTGGTATTCGCCAGCTGTTCGACAGTTTGGCTTCGATACGAACGTTAATTACACTCACACATTTTCTGGTTACATTTGGGAACAGCTAATCGACATACTACACGCACGTACTCTAAGACATATTTTTTCTTATTTTTCCTTTTTTTCTTTTTTTTCTTTAAATGGCGATTTGAATTTCGTACAACTGACTTGAAAGTCGAGAGACTTTCTTTCTTCGTCTGCCTCTACTCTCTTTCAACTGTTACATTCTAATAATTTCCCAAATCATGTCCGATACGGCAGAACAATCAGATTTTTTGTGCTAATGTTTTTCTTTGCCTCCTCGTCGAAGAGAAGGCTTGTCCCGGAAATCGCCCAGGTGATGGTGCACGATCGTGTCCGTGGTCGCCCGATACCGAACACACGTGGCTCAAAAATCCTTAAAGTTAAAATCCCTTCGAGCTTCACGCGAGAAACGCAACATTCCGCGACCCGGTCTATCCAGACTCAGAGTAGTCAAGACGTGTTCAATTGGCGGAATGCGGATCCTATTGGATAGAGGATTGTCACGATACTATATTTCGTAATTCCTGACCGATCGATCGGTCGTCGATAGATTGTTACGTAACGCGTGGCGACTCGGTCGATCGAGAAAAGCCTCATCGGAAATTTCCTTACGAATAACGTCTAGCGCACGAGGTCGAGGTAAATAATCGTTTTCAGTTTAACAGACAGATGTGATCCAACAATGGCCGGCGATACAATCTAATGAAAATCGAGTCGAGGCAATGTCGACGGAACACGAACGCTCTGATCGTCACTCGATTTCCTTCGCTTCCGTGCATTTAGCGTCACGGTATCTCTCGATCTCGTTCTTTTAATTTCAGCCTTCGTCAACGATCTTTGGCTCCAACGTCTCCTCCCACCTTTTCATAATCATCGACTTCTCTAGTTTTAACGCGCGAGAAAGTAGCGGTCAACCCTCGGTTCGTGGATCGACACTACGCGAAACGCGGGCACACGTTCTTAACTGCTGCAACAGAAGATATTCTCAGCCAGCCACTTGTGCAGGCCCGACAACTGTTTCTCAGAAGAGTCCTCGACCACCAGGCCGTATCACTTGATCTCCTCGCGACTCGATGAACGCGGAGGATGCGACGACAACGGGACTTCCGATACCTGCCTCTTTGGTCGAAAGCTTGCCGTCAGAGAGGAAATCCAGCCGCTCGGAGATTGCGAGCTTTGATCGTGCAAGGAATCGCTGTTGCTGTTGCTCCTGGTGCTGTCGATACTCATGCCAGACTTGAATCGCGACAACAGACCAGGCGATTTTTTGGACGTTGCAATTGGCGAAGAGTAAGTTGGCTTTTTCCGGGATTTGGCCGAGTCCTTGCACAACATCGAGTCCAAGCTACCCGTGTGAGGACGTTCCTCCGTCTTCTTTGGCTCCAACGAACCGAGCATCACGCTTTCGGTCTGCTTCGCCATCTTCGAGATGTCCTCCATGCTCGCCGAGCTTCTTCTAATTTCTATTTTGCCTATATCTTCTTGTACAGCCTCTCTGGACCCGTGCTCAGGCTTGACAACGATCTCCGGTTGTTGCTGCTGCTTCTTCGTACGCACGTCAATTTCTCGGAACTCGATATCCAGAATCTTTTGATCCTTCGCTTCTTTCAGACCGTGCGACTTGCTCTCGGGATTCGAAGAATTTCGCCGGTGTTTCGCCAAAGATCTCTCTGACATCGCACTCGGTAAAGCTTCCAACGAAGCAGACGATCTTTTCTCCTTGGCGAACGACACCTTCCAGACACTGCCTCTGTTCTTGTACTCCGTCGATTTCCTCACCTTTGGCAACGTCATAGCACGCTTATCCACCGAAGACAATTCCACCACCGTCGCTATAGCTTTGCTCTCTTTCACCGAGACTTTAGCAAGGTTGCAGCGCTTACAAACTGCTAGAGAGTTATTGCGCCTGGAAGAAGTGGTTGCCGTGGCCATCAAGTTGCTTTTGTTCAGCGTCTTGGTTACGTGTTTCATAGGCTTCGGCGCAGTAGGGTCCTTCGAGTCGAAGCTGATACTCAGCCGATCCGTGAAGTTTCTTAATCTGGAAAAGATGGACTTGTGATTGTTGGGTCCTGTTTTATCCTCACAACAACACCGGAGCCCAACCGTCTCCCTCTGTACCTCTTTGCGACTAGACTTCATCTCCTGATCGTTCTCCACTAAGCTACTCGTTTTCTTCAGGTTGTTCCTCTGCTGGGTTTCGACTACCACGTTACCGTTGCCCTCCACCATTTTTCGTTCGCTCCATTTCGCATCTAGGAAAACGGGTTCGTCTTTCTCCAGCTCCTCGAGGATTCTGGTTCCTTCCGCGGACCACGCACTGACGGGCGAACTCAGGTCGCTGCCAAGATTCTCTCCTTTACTGCGTCTTCTTTCGCGCTCGTGATCCCTAACAGCCCTGGCTAGGTCGTGACTATGATAATCCAGTGACGATTTCTCTCGACTACCCTTTCGACTACCCGGGTAGCTTTTCCTACCTGTTGCCGGCCCAGTCAACGTCCCCTCGGTCGAGATTTTGAACTTCAACGTTTTCTCGCTCACCTCCACCTCGGTCGCTGTCTCAGGATCCGAACTCTCGAGGTTCTCCGCTTCTTCCGCCGTCAGGTTCTCCGTCATCTCGTCGTCGGTGGATCGCGATCGCGAGTGAATCGTGCCTACGGAACGTTTCGAGCGCATACTGTGCGACGAGGTAGATTTCACGACGCTAGCTGACCCGGTGGTCCCGGACGTTACGGTTATCAGATTTGCCTCACCCAGGTCTGCTATGCTCTTCCGGTGATGCCGCTCGTCCTTCGCTGCTTCGTTCAATCTGCGATAATATTCTAAAGCTTCCCGCACTGGCTGAACTATTAGATTCTGGAAGAGAAATTTTTCTGTGTTTGTTACTGTGTTTGTTATTTAAATATTGAGATTTTGAAAATTTCTTAGTTCAATAAAATTACAATTCAGAAACGGTTTATTAACTCTATAAGGAATATTCATCCTACGCGTCACGGTTGCGAAACAATCGATCATTCTGGTACACGATGCAAATCGTTTTTAGGCAGCAAGAGAAACCTAATTCATGCCTTCTTTACAAATCAAAAAATCAAATAATCGTTTCAAACGTTTCAAGCTTTACATTCTCTTATACACGCAAGATTTGCATTCAGTTAATGCAGGATGATCCTCTCGCTAATTCAAAGGCAATCATCATACCGTGGATCACGTATACTTATTTTCATTTCACGCATACACGCCTACACAACTGTTTCAGTTCTAACATAGGGAGAATATCAACCTTTGGGGACAGATCACACACAAAGACGTATCATTATCGTCACAGCGTGGTTGCATTACCTTTGAATTAACTAGCAAGCATGTAGATTATACTCTATAACACGGAGAGATTATAAAGCCGTGTGTATACAACACGATGAGTGAACTGAGCGATAAAGCTGATACGTGATCGATGATCGAAAGACCATTGACGTTTGAGAATCGACGATAACTGAAAAGCGATTCGGAGAATACACGCGAGGATCTGATCAATTGTGCCGTAAGGAAATTTGTTTGTAACAAAAAACATTGTAGCTAGATTTTTAAATCTCGTTTTAAATCTATTAAATATTCGCTCGATTCTTTGTTAGTCGTCATTCACACAAATTCTCTTCCCTCGTTAAATAATTTAGCCAGCTATTTTCTTATACATAGCATTATCAAAAAGAAATTAATAATAAAAAACTATATTAATTACTCTCGATATTGGTGACACATAATATTTAATCATTTTACGAATAACATTTCACAGAGCTGTGCATATTGTGACGATATTTATAGATAATTTAGTAGAAGAGTTTTCTGCTATACTCTTTGAATTTGATATGCAAATGGATTTGATATTAAAGCAAAGGACAAGCTTGAAGCTTCACGTCAAACCTGTAAAAGTGTTATATTTTTTCCAAGTATCGATCTTCATCTACCCTTATCAAAATACTAACAGCACCTTGAACAATAAGGGTGGTAATAAAAGTACCTGCAGCTGTGGAAGCAGTTCCCCAAGGGCCTCGAAAAGAGGAAGTAGAACGAGACCGATGAAGCTGACTTGGGACGAGGGTTTGGTTACTTTATCGCGATCCATAAATGGCGTCACTGGAAGTCCTTCGAGCTTCTCCGCGTCGCTCTGCTTGAAGAATTCTTGCAGCAACCTATCCAGCCACGGTTCCGCGACTTCCATCGGCCGGGCCTCGTTGCTAATATCCGCCACCTTGATGAGGATCATCGATAACTAGAACAGCAAATCACACATTTTTAACGTTGTCTTAATCTGAATCTTTAAATCTAATTTTCTGAAAGTAGTCGCTACAACCAACTTTAATTCGAATTACCGAATGATGAATTTATCATAGATTTTTGTATTTGACACAAACTCTTGTTTCCTTAGTGCATTTATATCGTACCCGTACGTAGACAAAATAATTATAAAATAATACGACGAATTGAAGCGTACAAACTTACTAAATTAATATGAGCCTTGCTGGAGTAATCGAATTCCGGGATGATGTCCGTGAATTGACCGAGGATCTCGTTGTGCCTGGCCATGTCCGTTGCAAGAATACACCTGATGATCCCTTCGCGTACGACTCGATATGTCGCATTGTCCAGCGACGCTAATATGTTACATTCCGGTGCTTCTAGAACACGAAAAGCTACGGAGCAATGATGGTTCTCCAGAGGTGAGATATCGTTGTAACGCAGAGCCAACTCGGTACGGGCATTTATTTGATAAATGTTGTTGTATCCTGGATGATCTAGATCATGGCAGATGCAGGAGACAATCAATATAAAAACCTCCAGATCGCCGATTCGTGACGGAAGATCCACTGTCCAGGCTATTGCGTACATCTGCGTAAACAGAATATTGGTTAAAACGAGATACGATTATATATATATATATATTTTATTTTCATCGTATCATTTTAATCGTGTTTTTGCATATTTAAGAGCATATTTAAGTATACGTTATGAGTTAATTGTTCTAAATTTTGCTAACATCTACGCCATTCGAATACTTCCTATATTTATTATGTTTACGTATATTCGCTCTGTGAGAAAATTGCGCGTAAGCCATTCGCGAAAACGAAACGCGTAGAAATTACATAGATGGAAAAACCCACGCGTTGTGTTTTAACGCGGCAGGCGTGTAGATCGTGCACTTGCCATTTGCGCCACGCAGAAGCAATGCCTAAAGTTATGAAACGGCACTTCGTTATAGTTGTTATAAACTTCGTAGAGGAAGTTCCTCAGGATTGGTAAAGGAATGTTAAACTTTTGAGGTAGGTCCAGCTCGACGAACATCGTCTGCAGCATCAATAGAAGTTCTTCGTCTTCCCATTGCCGTGCATCGAATGCTGGCGAGTGCAGCCACTCCCGAACGTTCGACGATACTGAAACGTCGCTGTAACACAATCACAAATATTAACTTCGTAGCATCGAAATTCTATTTAGACAAATAGAGAATGGATTAATTTCTATTGTTTAACCGAATTGCTAGTGCCCTTAGATTTGGAATTTTTATTATTAGACTGTGGACGTTTATGTGCGTTTTTAGGAAATTTACAAATTCACGATACAATGATAAAATAACTAGAATAAGACGTCAGAGAATTAGACGCATCTACACGGAAATGTTATTCTCGAGGATTGAAATAAATTCAATCGTAGCATTCATCAAGCCAGCTATCTCAGAATCACGAGAAGAACAGTTACTTTTATATTCGAATGGGGTGGTGCATTTTGTACGTTTCTTTTCTTTCGTATCTCGCGCATTTGCTTACAGTAGCAATTTCCATATAATTACATGCTTCTACATCAGAGAAGAGCCACAAATCGAGATGCTAACTTCCAGATCACGGTTTTGCTTCGAGGGAAAAACGGAGGCTCCAGTTTCCTTTCAAAGTATCGAGTCTCTTTGAGATCGCGAACATCATCCCCTCCGCCTCACCATCCGGATAAAATTAATCGGATTAGTATGTAATTTCGTCGAAGTACCACCGTTGTCTGGCATGTAGTATTTTGCGCAATAATGTGTTACCCGCTTATTGAACTAAATCAACACGAAGCCCGACCTACGGCGGATTGGAATTACATTAGGGATATATCGATTTGCCAGTGTAACGTGCCAAACAGCACACGCGGCTAATCACGATAAATATACTATACACCACGTGTCCATACCTTCAAATATCAAGTAAACATTTATTATACTCTGGTATTTTTTTTTTTTTTTTTTTTTTTTAAATTGTCGACCGATCGTGTAAATGATAGAGGGATTGTGTCGTTCGACAAATATTGATAATACTGTATTTGGTGACGAAATATTGATTTGAATGACATATATATATATAAAGGATAAAAGATTCGGCATACAAAGAGTGAAAACTATTTTTATGTTCTGTGAAACTTTAATTCTATATCGAAATGATTATTAATCGAATGAAAATATACTAGCTCTTTCGTACACGGTTACAGGTTATCAATATCACATCGTAAAAAATAAACAATTTAATAACGTTGACGACAAGAAAACTATTTCAATGGAATCTTACAAACATTAAGAGAAAGATTGGAGAGAATTGTGAAACCACCATTTATACCATTGAAATGTACATACGTTTCAAACATTCATTCAAATGTCGGTATAACGAGCAGTATGAATTTATGGGACGACCTGATACTTCTACCAGCGCTGTCCAGGCGAAGCGTAAGCCCTTTGGGCATCTCTCGCTTGTTCTCGTCGTCAGGGAAACCACATGATGCTAAACAAGCGATCATGACACTGCATTATGTCGACGTTCCGCTGATTAGCTGTCACGAGACTTTAGCGTTGCTTTTGTTAACAACGTAATATCGCGGGAAGAAAATTGTCAGGGGGGAAAGTAGATTCTCAGAAATAATTAGTGTTCGATTCGTTATTAAATTAATAAATTCTACGACTACTATGACAATTTGAATGTTTCAATGAATGAAAAATAAAATTATTACCCGACATTCGTTATTTTAATTTATCATATTTTCTTTCCCAAGACGAAGACTTTTGTTCGAAATCCAGCCGCCTAAACGAACATGTGAATGAACAGCGAATCCAATAGATTTCATTAACTGGAAATGTTCTACTCAAGATTTCACGAATTCCAATCAGGTCACTTCTCCAAATACAATTACTCGACGTTACGTAGGAGTTGATGTGTCGAGATCGAGGCACGATCAAGGAGATTAAGCAGAAGCACGTGTAGCGAAGACCGCTAATTGGCAATCCGCATTTAGCTCGCGCATCAAATCGTGGTACGGGATAATGTTCGCTTTGTGACGCTCCCTATTATAACCCAGCAATAGTAGGTCATTAGAGAGATAACGGTAGCTTAATGGCATTTTGCGGTAACACTACGGAGTTTGCTACTGTCACAGGCCATCCATCCATCCGTTCAAATCGAATAAGTCGACGAAAAACATTTTCAATGTTTGCAATCAATTAATAATCTTAGTTGTCGGGAAGGTTCGCGATATTTTCATGCGGTTTGCGCGAACGACAATTTGCACAGCATTTGCTACGTCCCGTTCGACGTTTCGTACATCCGGCATGTTTGCTGCGGTTTATTTGCCTTGTTTCCGCGCGGGAATCGATTGACATTCGTTTTTTATGTGCAGTGTTTTTTCCGTGAAAAACAAAGCTTTTGCAAAACGATAATCAAAACTCTGTGCTTCGCATGCCGAGTTCCTCCTCTGCGAAAAATCCTGGATCGGTTTTTTTTCAGTCTCGGTGCATTTCACAAAAGAAATCGAATTGCCACGAGGTAAAAAACAGGAGAATAAAACATCATGAAATAAAGCACGAGAAACGCATGATTGGCTATGCGAAATGGTAATAGAAGCGTATGATAATTGTCGAGCTTTATTCGACCGTTTTCTCGCACATGAATTACAAGTGCGTTTATACTTCAAAGGTAAATCATCCGAGTAAAATCGATCTGAAAACGTTTACAGACAGATAGATCTCTTGTTTCGAAAATCAGGAATAAAACAGCACTCGAGTCCGGGCGGTGTCTCGGTTGTTTCAAGCGTCGAACATGAATTCCCAGCAGGCAGAGTTGTACGATTCGTCTCGAAATTCAATTTACCCACGTAATTCGGCGTAATCTTGACGAAGATCCCACGGGTTGTGCGCTTAATCGCTCACGAAACGATGTCGAACGTGTTGCGCTGCATCGCGAGATCTTCGCAGGATGAATGCATAAAGAACGGGACGCAGAACAATGCATTTTAATGAAACACGTCCCGATACTATCATGTAAGAAAATCGCAATATGGAGAATCCATATTAAAACGCTTTCATGTCAAAAACAGAATTGCGAGAAACAAAGTTACGATGTCGTATATAACAAACTGAAAGACGCGTTAAAAACTAAAAATTGAAATGTAAGTAAAGAGTGATAGTAAAGGATTAAATTGTTTATCGATACGGTCAATTTAGTGGGTAATTAACTTCTTTTACTGTCGAGCCCTTTCGCTTCCAATAATCTCCACGAGCGTTGTTTGCTCGAATCACACGATACTTCGCTTTTATCACGCTTTCGATTCAAAGAAACTTCGTTATCGATACTAATTCCATTCGAATGACTTTCCTCCCTGACTAATAACATAATTGTTACGAGTTCACTACCTGCGATTGCATATCGACTTCGGCATTATGCTCGGAAACGGCAGCCTTTTATATTTATAACTTGACATTTAAACGTCTGGCAGGAATATCGAAGTTTCTTAGTTATTAGAACTACTCGCGAACGTAACTGGCATTTGAGACACGCAGACCACGCAAATTGGTAAGCTTTGCTGTCTACGTTCACCCGTTCGTACTTTATTACACGCTGTACAAATTGAATGCAATTTAATATGTACTCGCGGCAATCTATCGGTTTCTTACAGAAATTTATCGATCGTGTAAACAGTAAAGATTAGTCAGTGCTATTATTGCTTTGATGAGAACGCGTAATGGAATGTGATCCTTAGAACAGAGAGTAGCGTATTTCACTTAGAAACAATTCTTTTCTAATATGTTATATTGTAAAAATTTTAAAATTTTTTTTATACCATTGATCGTTGATTATACCATATTCATAAAAAATTTTAATTAAATTTCTCAAAAGGATTACAAACGCGACATACTTTATAGAATATCCAATAGAATATCCATAAGCTATATGTTTTATTGTATCGTTAGAAAGCCAACGCGATCGCTGTTTTCCTATAACGTTCCGATACAATATTCATTTATAATGGGTCGATATAATATTAATTACACTGAAGTCTGATCAATTTCCTATAACGCTTCCACATTCTACTCAACTTGAAACTTTCATGGTAGCTCTTAATTACGCTAGAGTAATAAATCTGTTGAATTAAATTCCGATATCACCGGTTACCACTGATCTTCTTTCTTCGAAAGAAGAAAAGGAAGGTAAGAAAAGACCATCGTTAAATTTCGAATACGCAATACCCATCTAAATTCCAACACGAGCCACCAAAATTCCTCTAACTGCAGTAGTGAATTACGTTCAGCGCTGAAACGCGTTTCAATCGCGTTGACACTCGATCTTTCAGCTGGACGGCTCGCTTCGTTAGCTCAATAGAAAACAATTTTATACATATCGTCAAGGTTTTAATTAATACTGGCATGGAAGTAATCACGACTTTATAAATGAAGTATTTGATTTTCAGGATAGTTTGAGTTTACCTTTGGTTTTTTAAAATACCGTAATGTCGATTAAATTCATTGTTAAATTCATGTTCGAACAAATTAGTTTCATGAAAGGATATTCTCGCGTTAAATAGAGAAAAACAAAGCTTCAATTTCAGTCTGTTTTCGGAAAACACGAGTTATTGACCCGGGCTAATGGACTCCTGAGTATACATTTATGTATAAATGTTTGTTCGAAAACTGTTTGTGCTTGAAACCGAGATCGTTTCTCTGGAAGAAACGGGTGTAATTGAACGGTCTCCTTTGTAACAAGCTTTTATTTAGAAAAAGCTCGTGGATGAAATTGCGCGAACATATTTAAATTCCAATAAAATTTATTAAAAAGTAAAAAGGGAAGAAAATCAGAAAATTTGAAGATAATTAGTTTTTAATGTTTTCTCTCTATTCATTCACAATTCGATACGAACGCTGTTCGCTTTTTGTGACCTAAAACTAAACCATACTGGCTCCATCAAAGGCATGCTCTTGTTAACGTGACCAGATTTTTAAACGCTCTAAACGGTCGAGCGAGTTTCAGTATCAACCTGAAGAGGTTTCGGTATATGTTCCCAAAGAGACTAATATTTTTGGATTTTTACAATTGCTCTCGAAACACACCGTACACGCGATGAAGTTGAATTTTCCAACTAATTTTCAGCGAAATGTATACCAATTTCTATTTGTTCCAATTCAATTTACTTTTTCCGTTTAAATGAACTAGAAAATATTGTTCAATTATTTTCGTCTACTTCAATAAGAATATTCCTTTTAATTCTATCGAAATAAACGATAACAATAAAATTGAATGGAAAAACTTTGTCTATAAATTCTCACGTCATATGTCAAGTTTGATTTCTCCTGATCCATTAATCAAATTTTGATAATTGTTCACCTGTGATGGTAAAATCACTTGTGATTGAAAGGAAGAAGACGAACGATAAATCATGCAATGACGCTCGTTATACTATGACGTAAAAGTGTGCACAGAATATTCTACGCTTATTTCTCCCTTGTTTTGCTCAATGATTCAACGGACGTGAAATCAACAGTATAGCGTTTCCTTCTTCGATGTTTCACTATCCTTTTTTGCATCCTTCATGAATTCTTAAAATTTCATAAAGCTATGTATATGCAAAATAAAAAGCGCAAGGAATAACAACGCGTAAAACAGGCAGAATGATCATGACTCGGAAGGTAATTACAAGATTAATAAGCTAAATTCATCGAAAACTTCAGCTCGGAAGTAGCAAAGCTCGAGCATGATAATACGATGAAAAAGCTTCAAATAACGGGTGTCGAAAAGGAGAAGAATAAAGATCAATGTTCAGAAAAGCAAAACGAGAATTCGAAAGGTTCCTCCTCCTCTACCATTTAAACGTCGTATCATTCGGTGCAACTTAATCAAAATCATAAATCGTCTCGTAACGCTCATTACGTAACCACGAGACGTAGACGTTGCACTATTTCTCTCTCTCTCTCTTTCTCTCTCCTTCTTATCCCACTTCACAGTGATTCAGAGGATGCGGAATTCACGAGGACTTCCTCCTTCACCTTCTTTCCTTCGTGAGCCATTGAAAATTCTACGCGCACAATGCTTCAAGTGCCTTCTCCCTCTCTCTTCCTTTCTTTTCCTCCCCCTCCCTCTCCCTCTCTCTCTCTCTCTCTCTCTCTCTCTCTCTCTCTGCGAATGACATCCTGCAACGATCAGCACGATAAAGTCCGGTGGGTAAATGAATAAATAATTCCGCGCCAACCCCATCCGCCCCTTTAGTTTTTCGTTCCGCGCGGACTTCTTAAATAAAAGTCTCGTACTATCAACGATCGACGAGGAGCATTAACGCGACGGGGCGACGACTTGATTTATTATGGAACTTCGTGCTACGAACTTGCTTCGCGTGTGCCGCGCGTTCAAATAGAAACGCCAGTGATTTATAATCTTCTTCGGTATAACCGTTCCTACTGTTAACAGTGTATGAACAAATTTATGAGACAGTTTCTTTTATCCATTTACGTTTTTTTTTAACACGAGGAATAATGTTAACACAATTAGAATTTGTTTCTCAATGAATCATCCATATAGAGATCCTCGGGTGAGAAACGAATAAATTTTCAGATCAAATGCAAATGAATCACCCTTTTCGGACAATTTTTCTACAATTGCAATAACGGTAAATCCACTGGAAAGATCTTGCCGGTGCAACGGTTCATGGCTGAATATCCGCGTCCATACATTTTACGCGTGTCAAATGAAACTTGACTTTTATTTATCCCACGGTCGTGACTATTTTATATGGCTTTCTCGTTGCAATCTATATTCGTCACGAACGGAGTGTCCTCAAAAAAATAGTACCGAGCAACGTCGAGACAAATACGTTGGACTCGAAAAAGCGTATTGGTTAATGCTTTCCTGAAACAGATCGATATATTTCGCGAAACGTCCAAAAATTTTGAGAGACACAGTAGTTTTAACCTCGCGTCCATTATCGTCACATTTATGCGTTAATAATGCTACGTCGTAGACTAATTGTGTTACTCGTTAACTGTTTCAGAAACAATGGTAAAAAAAAATTGTTCCATTTTTATTTCATAGTTGTTATACTTTTAAAAAGTTTTAATGTGAAGTATCAGCTATCCCTTGTAAAAATATACCGTGACACTTCGTGTATATCATAAAGTTTAATGGGTTTTGTTCTCAGCACGCGTATATGAAAGGAATATCTGCGTCTGCTTATTGACTGACTTATACTACTGCGGAATATAAACTACCTTTGAAAAATCTTGGGTGATAAATTACCTTTCAACGGTATGACGGATTTGTTTACTCGTCGCTGCATCGCATCTGATACTGATTAACATTTAAATAACGGGATTATTGAAGTTTATAATTAAAATCCGATTAAATATGAAATTTTCTACGAAACGTTTAATTACTAGATTTCTATGCTTCAAACTTCACAGAATTACACTTTTGCAGTAGATGCTATATTGTTCTATAAATAATTATTTCAGCAAATAATAAATAATATAACTTAACAAATTCCCACTGAAACTTCTACACACCGGAACACATCAGCTGTTTCAGTTTCAGTTTCTCTGAAAACGTAAATCTAAAAGCATAATGGACAGTTTAAACCTGCATTCAGAGTAAACTAAGTTGCTCACCTTCTAACGCCACTGATTGAAATTAAATAGATCAATTACGATCGTCAGAGAGCGTTCTCGAAAGAGATACAACAAGATCATAGGACGACAAAATCAAATTGCCGTGTTGTGTAAAAAAATAAACGGATATATAAATATTACTTTAAAAAGAATTTTAGTCGAAATATCGTGTAAATTTATTTTTGGACCAATTTTGATCAAAATTTAAATTTCACTCGCAAAAATAAACGTGGTAAAATCATCCAACTTCAAGGATTAAAAAAAAAAAAGAACACTGATTTTGCAACATGATTTGTCAAGAGTAGATTAAATTTGATGACGATCGATTCGTTCCAACGAAAGATACAGTTTCAATATACAAGCAGCGGTTTGGACGATCGGAGATGTACCGTATTAATTTATCGAGCTTTATCTCTATCTATAGTTAATTAGGATCGTTGTTAGCTAGACTACATCCAACACAGATTCATCAATTTTTTCTTGAATACAAATTTGATCAATTAACTTTTACGATCCATCAGTGTTATTATTTTAATTTATTTATTTTGACTTTGCTTAAATTTTCTATTTCGAATAATGTTAGTGTACCTCGTTTGCTACTTCGATTAAATTACTGCTCCAGTATTTCAATAATTTCCGAACAGGTTTATTGATAGTTGGCTCGTACGTGACGTGATAATGCTCCATTTCAACTGAATGCCCCTGAATGCACTTGATCGCGATTGACGAGCAACAGGGTTCATCAAAATCTCGTTGTTGTCGTCATGAAACTGCTCTTTTATGCGATATTTTCCAGCAGTCTTCCAAATTTTCTGTTGCAAACGATTTCGATTTATGACTTTGTTGTGGTTTAATAGAGTAATCTTTAATAGAGTAGAGAATCAATCTGACAAATAATAAGTAGAACCTGATTGGAGCGACTATTGAACATTTTGATATTTAACTGTTCGGAGAATTGGCGTTTAATTGCTTCAGAAGATAGATTTGATAATTCCAGTATCATCAGCTTTGAAATACTTTACGGAATTTTGCGAAACGAAATTTTGAGTAATTCGTTCCACTTTAATTCTTGAATCCGTTTCTTTTAAATTCTCGAACCCGTCTCTTTCAATTCCGAATATCGTCAAATGAATCTGATTTCTACGAATTACAATTTTTTATATCACTAATTCTAGTTAATTTCTCTGATTTCAAGCACAAATATAACTAATTAAGTTACACTTATTCAAATTGATATTTGAACATATTCAATTTCATATTATTTTCAAAATTCAATCAAGTTTGACATGGAACAGTTTGAACAATTCTAATCTACCAATAGATTATTAAATTAATTAAATGATAAGTATACTTATTTTCAGTAAAACCAGAAAAATTCTAGCCACAAATTTTATTGGATCGTGCTTTCTGTATCAAAATATTCGAATAAAATGTGTTTCTATTATTAGTAATTATAAAAATAACAATTTTTCTCGCGAGTTGAAAAACATTCTGTTTTAAAAATGTAACGTTAAACACTCAAACATCAAAAGTCATTTGTACGGTAGAAACTCCTTTTAACCATAATTTCACCTGACTTAACACGGTATTTGCAGCGTCTTTCTTCGCTAGCCTACTCACACGCTTCTCTTCGATGGTACGCGAAAAGAATTAGATCACTTTACGGCTAATCTATTTTCTTTTGATTACTTTCCTATTGTCAATTTAATCTACACGCGATCGATTCTCTCCGGACAGACACAATATGATCAGACGGATCGTAGATATATCGTAGATATTTACGCAAGCAGATCCAGAGAGTCACGCACAACTCGTCTCCTTGAGATGAAAATTAATCATCAACGTCGAAGCGATCAGACGTTTTTGGCTTGTCGTATGCCACGTTTCGAGCAGGCGAATGTTTATAAAACGACGATTTGTTCACCCGATGTTGAATTTTGAAACAATCGTATTTCTGTTAAGTTGTTTATTCCGTTCATGTTTGAATGGTAGTTCATGTTAAATCAGTTTAGTCGAAATGGTAAGATTCAATGAACGTGATGGTTTTAATGAATCAGAGTAAGTGACGTAATTGTAGCGATGAATTAAAAATAGAATGGATGGACTGGATGGATATATATATATATGTATATATATATAAACTTCCTATAAACAACAAGATATATATATGTTGTTTATAGGAAGTTCCCAGTTAATTTATTTGTGGATACTTGCGAATTTTAATTAAGGCTTAAAAGATTCGATGATGCTTCGGGACGATTTCGAGGATTATAAAATGTATTTTTAGATTATTTTTACGGGAATATTTAAATTAATATCAAGTTGGAATGCTCATAGGATAGACGCAAAACACGAATTTTATAAAAATATGCCAAATATACCAGGGAATATTTTCCCAGGCTCGCTGGTTTCGAGTTTTACAATTTTTTCAAAGCTTTTCCAACCTTCGAAACATTTAAATTTGAGTTTTGCAATTTTTATCGTACGTGACAAAAATTTCATTGCAGAAAAATATGTATCTGAAAGGAACCCCGAAATATACTACAAATATCTCTAAATAATAAATAATCCTTCATAACCAAACTGTGTCCAAACAAAAGGCTTCCCTTCGATCACCTCGCTTCGAATTTCTATTTTTATCGAGACAATTATCAAATATCTGATTTTTAAATATCCTGTAACAGTATAAATATCGATAGAAGAGTTAAAAAATTATCTGCAAGAAATTCAAGAGAAGAGATATCGCTCGGCTCTGGTTTGCGTACGAAGGATTAATTATTATTAATAAATATTCGTGGTATTCGAAGTTTCGTAATATACGATAGAAATTCCGATATTCGAATCCAGAATTTCCGAAGATTAAAATTCTTCAGATGGCTAATAATCACCGGCGGCATTTAATTGTCTTATTTTTGGTTCCTACCGATAACGTTAGTTCGATTATGCACGATGGTCTAGATATCAATCTCCCATAATTTCAAAAAAAAAAAAAAAAAAAAAAAAAAAAAAAAAAAAAAAAAAAAAAAAAAAAAAAAAAAAAAAAAAAAAAAGAAAAAAAGAAAGAAAAAAAAGGAAGACAAACGAAATAGAGAATGACATGTAACTTTTTCTTTCGATGTTCGCGATCCTTTGTCATAAATATCGGCTGGCGTAAAAATCGATCGAGCAGTTTATCGTTCTTTCACCTATCCCCTTGGTGACCAGAATCAAATCGCGTCTCGAGACAGCAAAAGAGGTTGGACAGTCGGTCGTAAAGGGGCAAAGAAAGAAGATGCACCAGGCATAAGTCGTAAAGAGAACGGCAATTTCTATTGACTCACCAGATATTGAGGAACTTTTCTCGCACCTTCCGCTTCATGCTGTCGCTCTTCCGACGATACTGCAATCTGCGGCAGGAATCCGCGTAGAGAGGCTCTGGAAGCTGTTTGTAGAAACCTGAAAGTGACAGCGATCTGAAGATTGAACCGGAAAACGTTCGACGTCCATAAGCCCCAACGGGGCCAACCTCGTTTCTGATTGATTGGAACGCTATTTCAGGACGATTTTACGCTCCGCATGCCGTTACTTATTGTAAGCCACTCGACTAATTACTTCGATTGGAATTCAGACGGTAATTCGACTCGATTCACGTCGTACCTCTTCTCGTCGAAAAAGAAACTCATAGAATTCGTAGAGTTCCGCGGGAAAACGAAAGAGAAAGCACGAAGGAAAATAGCTTTGATCGATGAAATCTGGGTATAAAAGCTTCCACAGTGTCGGCGAATTGGGAACTTGGAAACTTCTGAAAACGCGAAACCTGTGGATCATCTTATCGCGAGTAAATTAAGAACTTAGAGTTCCGCGGTGTATATCAAGATTCCGAGTATTTAATTTTAGTTATTTAAACATTTAACTTGGTATTTTAAACTCTTTGCTTTTATATTATATAGCTAATTATAAGTTTATTCTCTGTCGCGATACGTTTTCACGATAAGGAAAAAATAACGAATAACGAATTTTTTATAATAAATGCAGAACGCTACTTTACGGAAACTAGATTGAATTGATTTACGCCGCTATAATTTTCAGCTCTTCGTATAATGAATATTTTCCTAATAAAATTTGAAATGTTTTAAACAGAAATTTCAATGGATCTAGTGTATTGCTTTCGTTTTCAGAAAAAGAAACAAGCATGGACGGGGATCGTTTTCACTATAAACCTTTCGATTATATAATTGGAACAAACACGAAGTAAAGAGACAAAAATCAAATGAAAAACGGGAAGACAGGGGATGAGAACACGGAGGAGGAAAAAGAGAGGGAGAAGGGAAAATTTTGAGGCCAAGCTCGTTGGTAGCCTGGTCATAGGGAAACCTTGCATCTATATACGCGTTTGGCTAGAAATTGAAGATAGGAATAGCTGCGACGGTTCCTTGCATGGGCAAATATTTATTCAGCGGTAGGCGTATTCGGCCGATGCGATGTACTGTTTATCTGCGCGTATATCCATCGTCCCTGGCAAATCGGTTGCGTTAAAATGATTCTTCGATTGGACGCAAATGGCCGGAAATTTTTCTAAACGATCGCCTGAAACGGTATCCGTTTCGTCGAGAAAAATTTGCGAAAAATAACGAGGGCAATTGTTGCGAAAAGATCGAACAATCGAAGGAAACCCAACAAGACGGCAAGCAACGATTTTTCACCTCGAAACGAGTTTTCTATCTTCTCTTTTCCCTCTTCTCTTCTCTATTTTTATTTCTTTCATTAGAGAAGAGAGAAAGATGTGTTGCGGAAAACGCTTCTGACATTTTACGATTCGTCAAAGAGGATGAAGAAACGGAGAAGAAGAAAACGGCGTAGGGACGAGCTGAAAAACGAAAAGCTTCGAAACGCTTCGATTCGCCGCTGTTTACTTCGACTCCGTCCTTTATTTTCCGGTTCACAACTTTGGCCAGATGTGCAATTTTGCGCGCGGCTGATGTTTGCGTGGCACGATCGGCTAGATTAAATTATACATAAAAGAGAGAATGATTCACTTTTATTCCGTGATATTCCATTTCAATTTCCGATCAATTTTATATTGGCTTCGAAGCACCGAACAATGATCGATTGGACAAAGAGAAAAGGAAAAAATTGTAGAAGATAAAATAAATAAAATGGTAGGAGCGTAGAAAGCTGGGCATCTTTTGAAAATACGCTTTCAATAGCATTTTAAGAAGATTATCCGTTTCTCTGTCTCTCTGATACAAGAAATAGTAGAATTTTTCCTCCATCCTATCACTTTTAAACGTTAACTTTTTATGCTTTCAGTTATGTCACTCTATTTTCTTTTTATTGCCAGCTTCGTTTCAGATATTTCAAAACTTTTAGAATTACTCGCTGAATTTTTGCCATTCCTTAAGCATAGAAAATAGAAAAATTGTCTGTGCCTTTTTTTCATTCAGAAGAATACAAACAATTATATTTATTTCGATGATATTAAATATAATAACAATATAATAATAATATCCGCGACTTGACGGATTGTTTTATCTCAATCGATCTTTCGAGCGCTGATTTTACACGCAATGAACGATATTATAAAGTACGACCGATCTTTTCAAAAATCTGTACATCTTTACGAACGAAAGAGTATTCGTGGAATGTAAAACTTACTCAGCCAACTGAGTTGTTCGTTGTGCTCTAATTTGTTCTTGAAACTGTCGACCTGCCGCTTTAGTTCACGAAGAGCATACGATGGCGACGCGTTCAGAGCTTCTTGGTGCTCCCGAAGTTGCTGTTCCAAGGCCGCCACACGTCTCTCGAGAGCCCACAGCACTTCCGCCTCGATCACCCCAGACGAGGCCGGATGTGCTCCGACGATCTTGAAAACAGGAAATATACTCTTTATAGCCACATTCAAACTTCCATCAACTGTACATCGAGTTTATCGTGTAATAGCACGAAACTTTTCTTCTTGCAATCTAGATATGAAATATATTATTGCCTCCAAGGGACTATATTCCTGTCGTTCTTTTATCGATGTCGCTATTTTTCTCGTTTACGGGAAGATGGATGGGAATTAAGTTTGATCGGTCTGCTTACGGGAATATTGGAAATAATCCGTTAATAATTGCGTCATTTAAATATTAACAAGTAATTGTTTAAAGGATTATTACAATATGTGTGTAAATATGTAAATGTTTTAATATATGTTAAATATTTGTAATATTTAATATTTCTACTATTTATATGATTAAGCATTCGAAAGTTGATGATCATTCATAATCGATATTAATTGAAATAAATACTGCATCGAGCGGGACATGATATGATAGAGATGTTGCAATGTAATAAATGCACTTTAGCGGGTCGGTCGGAATAAAGTGGTGCTCGATGAACGAGCGAAACACTCATCCATGAGACAATTTGTCGAATCTAGGGAAGATTTCGCTTGAATTGACTCCAATTGAGAGCAGCGGAATCGTGAAATTTTAAGTCTCGAATCGTCTATCCACCGATCGCCGTATCTTCTCGAACGGAACGATAAAAACGTTTCGACACAATGAGACCCGAATAAAGGGATCGAAATTGAGAGGCTCCGACGAACCAAACTTGGTTTCCTCTCTTTCTTTTTAAACTAAATATTAACATAAAATGTATTTCTTCTTAAACTAGAATTTTTCGAAATACTTTTCCAATCCACGTTGTTGTATTAATTGAAATTATTCATTTTTCCAATAACTTTGATTAAGTTACAATGGAGGAATGAATTTTTCGCCGAAGCGTTGCAATTGAAGAGAAGTTTTTCAATTCGATTCTAAACGACCATCGCTCGACGTTAAAAGGAAAGTACCCAGAAGAAGAAACGGCAAATTACATAATTTAGCGAGAAACGCAGAGAAAAGATTTGGAAAAGTAGGATCGAGTCGAAATGGCCCAGACAGCTGTGTAAGATAGCTGGATCGTTACCTGAAGGACATAGGGAGAGTCGGGTGTGTTCGCCGGCAAATTAGCCGAAATGTTCAACAGCTTGTCCTCTTTGCGAAGCTTCACGATGTCCAGAGGACCAGCCTCTGCTGCATTTCTAAAGAGTTCTGCAACAGAAAACCAACTTATTAAAACTCCTATTACCGGAGACAGAAATTTTTAACTATGTCACGGTACGAGCAAATATTTGACTATTCTGAAATTTTAATATTTCATTGTTTCAACGTTGAAAAGCATAACGTTTTACATCGACGTTCGATCATTCCGAATTATTTTTCGGTAAATAAATTTGATAAATATATCGCAATATTCCGATGTGTCTGCAATTTTAACGCAGTGTTAACGAAGTTTACAAAAGCTTAATACGTTTGAGCGTAGCGTATCGCGTTCGAATATAGTTTGTTGATTAAATTTGTAAACTGGCGAAATATTTTTGGATTCAACCAGATATGCGTAACATGGTAGAATTATGCCAGCAAATATCTATTGTCTATCTTAAAAAAAAAAAAAAAAAAAAAACGATCATTTCGACTATTAAAACTCTACAGGATAAAGCATCTTCCGTGCATTTCACAGATTCACGGAGAAACAAATAGCGCGACGTTAAAAAATTCTACGGGAAACCATGCTAACCGGCCGTGAATTCATTATTCAAATGGCACGGCTCGAAGCGTTGTATCCTTTCGGTGATATCGAGCGTAACGACATTTTATAAGTGCATGTTTTATTCATGGTGGACGCGGGCCGCACAGTTGCGCGTAACTCGACCTAACGCGCGCATTATGTCGACGCAATTACGGATACAATGCCGGAACGAGCACTGTCACGCGTTCGTTTCCATCCACTTTCCCCGAAAGGCTGTTTATTGTTCATGGCAGTGTGATACTCGGCCCGTTCGTCGCAGACGGAAATAGATCCACGCGAGTTGTTTGTACAACGTCACGCGTTGCAAATCTGTCCTGGACCACGGATGATTTACTGCCAGGTTTTCTGTCTGTGGCTATCCCTTTGTTTCGAAACTTGTGCAGAGAAACAGAAGCACGAGAGAAGTCGCGGATACAGTTATTTTCTGTTCGGCACGTAGGATTTTTGTTGCTTCAAAATAATTATTATTAACAATTATTCGATCATAAGCGTTCAGATGCCGATTGTGTACGTCAACGATACCAGTAGAGAATCAATGCCCATTAAAGCTGCCAAAATCCTTCCATCATCTTAATCGACCGATCACTCCGCTCTACCGAAAGCTTCCGATACTCTCGATTCTATGGAACTCGGCCAAGCGTACACTTACTATCGAGGGATCCGCTAATCTCGTAACACCTAACCACAGAGATTAATATCAATAGAATTAACCGGTTCCGTGTGCCGAACCTCGAATAACTTGCTCGCAGCAACATCGTTGAATTTCATAAATCTAGCATAGAACGAACCGACGAATCTTGATTAACTAACATCAACGGCTAGCAACCGGTGCATAAATCGCATGCCGCAGCAAATGAAATTACCATTTAACAACATGACACCGGCGTTTCTTAGTTTCACGAGACACCGTTTTCAGGATCGCGAGCTAAAGCATCGGCCAACTGAAACGCTGATGCATACACGGAGACAGAAACTGAAAAATATCCTCGACTCTGTATTATAGAGGATTAACACGTTTGCCAATGACTAATGGGCAGCGGGAGAACGCGGCCTCGACGACAATTAATCATCGGTTTCGTAGGTGTGCGCGTTCTAATGTAGATTTATACCGTGCAATAAACCGATACGCAACGCGCTTCGTTTCCAGTTGCAAATAATAAGCAACGATTATCGAGCGACAGGAGCAACTGAATAATTGCTCGCGAGCTCTATCGCTGAACAAGCGGATAATCGACTTGTCGAGTTTAAACGGCACGATTCTACTCCTCCGTGAAATTACCCCCGGAAGACGCGTTTCGAAGTTGCTTCGTAATTCAAGTGTGCAAAATTTGTTGCGTTAAAAGAAACTTCACGCGCAGTCTGTGTGTTTTGCGCTACGACAGAGATTGCTTCAGGAGATGATAAATGTTTCTTGTTTCGAATTGCAGTTCGTGTTGAGTCAATATAGCGTGTAAAATGTTGATCTAAAGTGGAAGTTGAGAGAGAAGTCGTTGATTTATTGGATATTAAGATCCGTAATTGGAAAGACAGATAAATATAATTTAACAGCGTTTGGTTTATTAAAGGCAGAGATATATTTTGACATTATACAGTTTATTGAAACCGGAGTTGCTTCGTAATTCAAGTGTGAGAATTTTCTTCCGTAGAACGAAATTTACATGTAATTTGTGTATTTTATAGCGTAACAAGGATTCATTTTCGGCATGATAAACGAATTCTAACGTTCCTAGAAACAACTAGACTTGCTATTCGTGTCGTGTTAATGTATCGCATAAATGTTGCATTAACGTACAGGTTGAAAAGTCGTTGGAAGTTATCGAGCATCTTGGTATCGTTTCTGTCTACGATGTGTTTAAACTTCGCATGGGAAAGTTACGTTATGAAACGATTAAGCAAAGAATCATGTTCTTTTTTTTATAAAAAGTATCCAGTCTGTACCAATTAATCGTACGCGTTATTGTACATTAAATACAAAAATCCTGTTTGAAATCTATTTATATAGTGGAGAACACACGAGTTTCACGATTTCGTTAGATTTTACTTTCACGCGAAATTATTAAACTCTAGCGAGGAAACTGTGAAGTATGCAAAGTGCATGCTATTTGACGTTAAAGTGTCTAATGCTACTATCGCAAAGAAGGTAAAGAGCAAAAAGTCGTTTAGCTTTCAGATGGCGACAAGAAAAGACAAGAGCGTTAATGGTATCCGGCAGTTGCTTAAAAAACAGAAAGAACGGTAAAAGTTTCCCCGTCGTCGTTCCAGTTATCGATTCGACAAAACGCGAGCTTAATCTCCCTCGTATTCCGCAAGAAGATTCATGATTCCCCATGAAAAATGAGTTTCCTAGCGAATGTCGTATAAAGATCATTTATAAAATTCAGCTGTTGCTCTTTCCGCTCGCACTTTTTCTTACGAACGACTGACGTTCGTTTCACGAACATAAGCAGGAATATTAAAAAAACGCACCACCTGCCGATTTTAATTAAACTTGTATGGCGCGAATTTTCCGAAGCACGTTCAAATGACGTAATGAAATGTTACATGAAACAGATGCGTGTCTTTGCTTCTGAAATTTTGTCCCTTCCACGGCAGCACGTGTTATACATTAATTTTCATCTAAACGACTAAACATTTATAGAGAAGTGAGGAATATTTTTAGTTTAAAATGCGCGAATCAAATTATTTCTAATTTTATGCTTTACAAGTTTAAAGAAAATATTAAGACAGTATAATATCTGCTTTATTAGATTTAATTTTTATTCATTCATACAAATGTATCAGCGAGTAATAAATCAAAATTTATTTTCATTTTCTATGATATATAATAATTGGCAATAAAGTAATTTGTTTTATTTATATTCGTTAATTATTTTAAAATATAAGTTGCTGCAGTAAAGTAAGATTTACCGCCTCGAGCGAACCTTGTACACAGCATGCTTACATGAGCTAATTAGTAAGAATTCTTTGTGAAGAAAACCTTTACATTTTCCAGAAATTACGCCCTTCTACCTTTCTTGAAAACTTCTACCTCGTAACTTCTAATTACAGGGACGATCGACATCAACGAAAGCAATTAATCGAAGAAGCCGATGAGAGAGGTACGTTTATCAATAACTTCTTCTCTTATCTTTCCTTCGCCTTCGTTCGATAATTTACGCTTATCGTGGAAAAGGAGAAACTGTATGCTGCGTCTCTCTTTTAATGTGCGAAAGAATACAAAAAATACATTCCAAGAAAGTCATTTTTTAACAAATATTCTCATAATCTTTTTCCTGAAACTGATCTTCCATATAAATCTATATAAATAGAATTTAATCTAATTTCAGAAAACGTATAAATCAACAGCGATTAAATGAAATCCGATTCTAAGAATAAAAAATACATTTTCCAACGAATATTGTTTTTCAAGCAATTCTCATTATTCTAATTAACACGTACAAAAGAAGAACCAAAAAGAAAGAGGGAGAAAAATGCCAAAAGGAGAGATAAAGCACGGAAAAACGGAAAAGGAAAATAATGTAAAAGTTGCGATCAAACAGTTTTGATGAAATTTCCTTTCGCATTGTATGAATTCAACAAATGGCAACGAAAAAAGTAGAATTTTGAAAACAGCAGCCCCTTTAAAAAATTAAAGAGCGCAGTAATCTGCTTTGATCGTCGAAACTCAAACGAAAAAATACGGATCAACGGCGAGATGACAATGGAATGAGAAAAAAATTTCAGCTATATTTTATTTCAACTTTCACCCTCGTTCGATCCCGCAATTTGAAAAATGCCATAGAAAATGCTTCTGTGTTCTCAACGATCGTAAAAGCGTTCTCTTTATGGCGAATCGTTCCGGTTATTCGTTCCGTGAAAAAAAGCAACCCCTTGTTAGAGGGGAACAATACGCTGATTGCAATGGGGAAAACATGGAAAACGACTTATCTCGTCGTTCGATGTTATGGAGACACATCGCGTTACGAGGAAATTTTAGGTAAAAACCATGCCCATCCAAGAATCATATTGAATTATTAGAACCTTGGGACAATGGTACTTGGTACTTCGGACAATAAGGCACACGCGATGTATTATTTACAATAAAACAGTTAAAAACGATGGAAATAACTAAATATCAGCAGATATCCCGAGGGGAAAGAAACGCATGGTAAAACGGAAGAAAATTTCGAGATTAGTGTTGTTCCAATATACATAAACTTTCTGTACACTTGTTCTAAATACGCGAGAAGCAACGTAGAGCACAGAGTCCATACGGAATACGAGAACAGGATACGAGTTGTAGCTCGCGTACCCACGCCCACGCGTGCATCTGAATGGAGATCGCTAATTAAACTGAAATTGTTCATAGCGTGGCGCGAAAAATATTTATAACGCGACTATTCTCTTCCGGATTGAAAGCCAGGTCTAAAAACAGAAATCATATTGTACCAGCATCGTGATGAAAGGATATTTTAACAAAAAATACTCCTTTCAACGTGTGCATAACAAAAGAATGGAATCTGGAAATTAATCATCAACTAATCCGCAATCGTGAATACCCAATTTCCATCTTTTTCGGCTGATTAACCCAAATGTTTTCAGAATACTATACGACAGAGAATAACGGCGCTTCGTGTATTCAACAATGCGACTATATAAAAATAACACGAAATAATAAAAAAATCTTACTACGACTATGCTCTATGTTGAAAACGTGGAACTGAGAAATTCGGGTGATTGCGATTATTAGAATTTTAATGTCAATACAACCGGTGATATTTAAACAACTAATATATATATATATATATATATATATATATATATATATATATGTCTGGTTAATGGCGTTTAATGAATCTTCGCGTGAATTGGCCATCGTTGTTATGCACAGTAGGTGATATTTACCGATACAAATGTGATTATTACAGAGTTTAACAAGTAATAGCGGCGATTGAATAATCGAGATGTTGATGACAATGAATTTCGATAACGAATCCACGGTCAACGGGGTAACGAATGCGATTTATTCCACAGTCTAAGTAGAACTCAACTTACTGATCCACGATTCAGGTGTAACTCCACGTATTTGTCCACGGTACAAGCAGAACTGATGTGACTGAACCTGAGTCCAAGTGGAACTGCTCTTATATACTCCTCTCCGTACCTCTTTGTACCCCTCGTGTCAATCTTTGTTTTTAAGAAGAGCTACATAATTACTGCATACCTCTGTTAGGTAAACGTCCCCCCCGTGACCGTGGCTATGTTCAGCTACCCGTTATGTCATTTCGAGCCTAAGCCCATTGTCATAAATCTTGGGCACTTATAATCGGATTAAGTCATGAACAATTACTTCTAAATTTTATTATTCTAGTATAGCTGTAATAAAAGTCTAGACTAAAGTATTGGGGACCTTCCCAAACATTTCAAAAGAAAGGCCCCGATGTCCTTTCATCTCCGACATATAATATATATAATATATATATAATAAATAATAAAATTCTAATAAATACTAAATAATTCGGATACTAATGAACAGTGGACCATTTGTCTATAATTTTATTTTGACATTGCTTTATACAACGATCTTTTTACCCTTTTATAAATACTACGGTGAAAATTCTCACAAATTTCAAGAAATTTCATCGTTCAATTATCGCTCTCATGAATTTGATAAGTCACCCCTTCTCGTAAATTTACGTGACAATGTCCCCATTTCTTTACGATCTGGAATGCTTGTCCCATGGGTATATAAAACCCTCCGGGCCAGTGAAAAGGGGTGGAATGAACGATTCGTGGAAACGATAGAAACAGTGACCGGTTTATTAGTTGTTGGCCAGCCTGCTGGCGATTCTGTTAAAATTTCCTGGACAAGCCATCAAAGGATACCTCTGTGCGTGCCCGTTTGAATCGAGTTGATTAACTTTTTCGAGACTGTGTTTCTTTGACAGCTGGACATTCCTGAAATTCATTGGTTGATATTCAAAACGTCACGGGGAAAAATTAGATAGGTATTTGTTGCTTACGATTTATGAAGTATCGCAACGCTTCTTTCATGTGAATGTTAACTTTTTAACTCGACAGTACATAAATTTGCTTATCCGAGTGAAATAGAAGATACCTGTTTCATTCAATCGTATCAAATAGATTAAAATATGAAGAAAGATTAAAATCACGGTCTTCGTAATTATGAAGTAACAATAAATAAAAAAAATACTATAGGAAGTGGATTATCTTAAAATAATCAATTGACAAAGAAATAAAGACATTTTCTATATCATCGTTGGCAATAAACGATTATTAAATAACATTCCATGGCATTTTAATCCATAATGATAGATGATTATACTTATTTAACCGAGCGTAATAGTTTTTTTATCTAAGCTTTTATCTCTGTAAAGTAGATTTAAATCTTCTACTAAAGAGATTTCTCACGTGACAGTGAAATATCTGTCGTCGATAAAATTTATCGTTGCAAATCTACAATAAATTTCTCTTCCACTCGATAAATTGCTTTTAACGTTCAAGTACATACTACACACGTATGTCCATAAATTTTCTACTCTACGTATATATTCGTATCTTCAAACTCTTTTCCAACTATACGACAATATTTTTAAGCAAAACACCACCCCATCGATCAAGATATCGCACATTTTAATTTTTTCTTTTCATACAAACTTTTTAAACGCTACGTATATCTGATTCAACGCCCGATTAATTCATTTCTATGCCCAATAAAAGATTGAAAGAATATAGTATGCCATACTGAGTTACCGCCTAAACGACCCTTGAAGCCTCATAATAAAGCACGGTACGAAGTCACATCACGTCATGTTCGAAGTTAAAGCAGTTTGGCCACGGGAAAGTTTTCCAAATGAGAAAAGCGACCTACCATGCTGTCGGTTACACTTGTCGAAATTACCAAGCCAAATATTAGCTCGAGCAGCGATGTCGGGAATAATAGAGTCTTAAATTAGAATAGTGGGGAGGATAGTGAGCAATGGTCAAAGGTGGAGGAGATGGTGTGCGCTGGACAAACTATAAAAATTGACCCGGCCGGCTTTCGTTGAACGCGGCATGCGCGATCGTTTGTCGAGTAAATTCTTTTAATTGAGCGCGGGGGTGGGGCTGTTCGTAGAATCGTCGCGGAACCCTTTTCGCTTTGCGCTTTACAGATACGACCGATCGTTTCGAGCCTCGATCACCACTGAAAGTAACGGCGGCGTCGTCTACTTTTCTATTCGAAGGTTACAGAGGAAGAATACGACAAGTTAGATAAGTTAACATTCGCTATCGAGCACGGTACGTTTAAAATACGCGAATGTTTGCGGCTCGCCAGAAACAACCCGGGTAAATAATTCCCAATACAACTTATTTAAACTTGTTTGGATCAGTTGCAATTCGAATTTGCAATTGCATCGGTAGGATTGCATTCCTAAAACTTCGGAAGCCTGTGTTCCTTTTTGCGAACGTAACTTTGCGAACGCTCTCCTCGGGGTTAAGCGACTGAGGAAGTGGTTTGCGATCCTCCGCAATAAAGGAACATCCACTAACCTGCATATAAATTCTCCTCCATTTAGTTTTCCTTCGACAATCACATTTCATATTGAAAGAACGGAAGAAAGAAAGAAAGAAAGAAAGAAAGGGAGAAGAGAAAACATATCGCGTTGTGTGCCTCTTTTCGAGGGCCTGTTCTCGAGTACTCGAGATTTATTCGACCACACGCGAAGTACGGAAGATAAGGTAGGGGAGAAGAAGTGCGGAAGAGAGCGTTTCCGAACGAATCGTCGATTCCATAAATTATTGCCCATCCTTTAACCATTCACCCACCCAATGCCTATGAAACAACGAATGAACGTCGAATTACCGATCGACGACGTCGTGCACATGCCTGCGTAGAAGCGATGCAAAGCACGCGAGTCGATGATTCACCTGAAACGAGGTTAAATTGCTCTAAAATGAACGTTCTCGTCGTTCGTCGGAATGGGTCTCGCTCGACGCCACTTGCGATATTTGATAAAGCTATCGCAGAAAAATATCTCAGCTCCATCTTTGACCCTCCTAGCTCACCACCACCACCCCAGTTGCCTCGTGGCGTTGACGAACAGAGCTCGAGAAACTTATGTTACACCGATGGAAATCAAAGTGGTCTTCCTACCTTCTCTCTTTCGCTCGACTGCTTGCACGATTGAACGCGCGAGAGGTTTTGCGCGAGCGACAGATCTTCTCGGCTTGGTTTGTCCAGGCTCACACGACGCGGCTCCGTACGAAACGAAACGAACGTGGTGGCACATATACAGAACGAAAGAAGGGGGAGAGCTATCTTCCGACCGTCCATTGGCTCTAATAGGATAATGAAACGTGAATCATGGATGTACGGCGGACGATTATATTTTTATTGTGACCCACGCTCAATTTATTCATTATTTTGTTGAGGCCAATATCATTGGTACGAGGTGTAGGAAGCCATTGCGGTCGGAAAGCATCGCTCGAGAGTTCCTACGGGTCCCGGTGCTACTATTACTTTTTATTATACGTCGACGAATTAGAAAATAAACGTATAGATGGATTGGTTACATCCTTCGTGTACGCTTAACGACCCTGTAATTAGCCAACACTACAGAGAAACTGTGCCGTCGTACGTCGATCTCACCGATTTCATTCAAATTATTCGATCGTTGTGCAAAATGGTCGAAAGTAAAAATTGTACTTACCGTGATGCTGAAATCAAGATTTCAAAAAGAAATTCGGGAAACGATAACTTTGTTCGCGACCGAGGAATATCGACAAGCTTGGTAAAATTCACTCGAACAACAACTAACGCAGGACCCAAGTCGAGTAACTGATCGACGTCTTGCGGTTCAATCGCGTAACTATGTTTATATACCGAGGCAGTGCATGAAAAGTTCACTTCGTTAAGCCACATGGAGATAGCATGCATTAATTACGTATAAAGTTATACGAAATTGATGACCGAAACGTCAACTTCTCCTTCCAGAATATGTCAGGAAGCAACGCAAATGAAGAGGGTTACCTAATCTGATAATAACATCGCATTATGCTTTGGATTTCTGAAACGATCCTAAAACGCGAAGCATTTGTATACCGTGTGTGAAGTATTAAAATGTGGTGCAAGATATTTTCCATTTCTTCTCTCGATTCTCAAAAAATATACAAAAATCCTGTTCCCGAGAACACCACCGACCAAAACTTTGTTAAACGATTTCAAGTTAAAATTTTGTTTCCTGTAAATCTTTTTTTAGGATGCATAAATTCCACGTGGACTGGAAACGCGAGGTGACTGGAAACATCCTGACCGCAGGTAAAACCCACTACGACGCGCAATCATTGTCGATTTTCGCTCGAAGCGCGAACCAACTTTCGACGATTCTGACCGGAAATCGAGTGCAGCGAAATTGTCGACAGTCGAGAGCTTACTTCCGGGACTTTCCAATGGACTAGACTGTCACACTGCAAAATCGACTTACCGATTACTTCGTTTTTATAAAAGTACGAATGCAGTCCATAGAGGTGTTCGAAGAGCATAGTAAAACGTTATGTAAATTTTACTTCAATTACTTCAATTATTACAATTATTACACTTATTACTACAATTATTTCAATTAATTAATCCATGCGCAATATACCTAAGTATACCTATATCAGAGTTCAGTAGTTTTCCTGTTAAATCTCACTTTTTAAGAAATATGATTTTACTCCCAAGAAGAACCGATGTTTATACAGTTTTCATAAAATTTCTCTTAGATATTTCTTCCGGATGCATCGCCGTTATTGAACGACAGTCCTAGATTCAAGATGGTTGCTGTCTTAGCTTTAAGTTATTTTAAAATACTGTAATACCCATTTGTCTAAAAGTAGAAAGATTTGTGAGCAACGCGTGAACACGTTGATGAGGAAATAAAAATTCTAGAAATACGTGCACAGCTTCTGAAAGCTAAGGTTTAAGGTATCTGAGTACACGAGCGGTATGTGGAAACTCGGAGGAGGAAAGTTTAGAAAGAGACTTAAGAAGGAAACTTTATAACCACGGTATGAGAGCTTTAGACTTTGGATATACTATAACTGTTTTTATTCCTGGTTTATTTCTTTAAAGTCTACCTAACTTCTCGAACGATTCTGTGGAAAAGACACAACCTCTACGAAGATAAAATAAAATAATGTCGTTACTATCGGACAAAGCATAATCTAAATTTTCGAAACAAACTTTTTCTCATCTATTTTGACGTAACGGTTCGTTCTTAGTCCGTTCCCTCTATTTTATCTAACCCATGAATAATTTACTACGACCATTGCCACGAGCGCGTAAATCTATCTGATTCTGTCGCACTTAAACGCCGTAATTATATTTACGACTGTCTGGACGAGTTTAATCGCCAGCAAGCAAGAAACAAAATTAATATTCTAAGTAGGTTAAACTTTATGATTCTTCGTGGGAGAATCCTCTTGCACTTTTTACGCGACGTTGAAATACGCGGGGAAAATAAAAGAAAATGTTCACGGACTGAGGGAAAAAAATGTCCGATTATGAGATTGACCAGTCGCAAAGCCGATTGGAAATACAGCTGTGCGCGGTTTTAAAATGGAAACACGGCATTCGACCACGAAGCTGACGGCCGAGATGCTGTGACAGGATATTGCAGAAATGTCAACCAAATAATGTTTTCATAAATCGCAAAATACTACTTGCTCTTCGCGCGTTTTTCACAGTGTCCCATCATTAAAGACCATCCCGATTCACGGGGAATAGAAATTCATTTCAAACCCTTGAACATGAATTCTGAGATTATGAACTACATATCGATGAATATCGCTTTATACGATGAAGGATCACGCGGAGAACAGAGTGGCGATAATATTTTTCAAGTTTCACGCACGTTGTATGAAATTCGAAATAAGAAAATTTCCAAGAAAAAGCATACTTTCTGTCCTTATTTATTTAATACATTTTAATCCTTTCATTTAGTATTACATATTCTACGTTCTAACATTTCATTATTTTATTTATTTGATATATTTGAAATAGAATATTAGGATCGATTCTATTAAAGTGGAGGCAGCGTAAGAAAAACTGGTCGTTATTGATCAGAAATCATAAATATACTAACCTCTTGCCACGTGCAATTTTTCCAGGGAACTACTTATCTATCTCTCAGCTACTCAGTCTGCTTCTTTTCATCATTAGTAACATTCGTATCTCATCTTATCTAATCTTTCTAAATTGTTCGTATGTACATCCACGAGTCCGTGACACACTATTATCACATTATTATCATCATTATCAGAAGTGGAAAAACTACACGTAACACACAAATATTGAACTAACTTAATTAAAACACTTTCTTCGAACGTCACAACCATCCTAAGAATAATCAGCTTTAAAAAGAAAAAAAGAAACAAAAAGAAATAATACTTATCGCATGTTGATTAGAAAGTCAAACAGTCTAATAAAAAATGAACAAGACAAATTATCGTAAAACTTTTTTCTCCAAGCGACCATCGATTCCGGCTGATTCTAATTAACGAGAAGTCTTTCGGTTAGGATCTATTCTTGAAACGAGAGAGAAGTACAAAAAAGCATCTTCGATCTTGCCATACTCTCGGCATGTATCGAATGTGCTCGAGGTCGTGGTAAAGGATCCTCGTAGGTTCGGCCTGATTGATTTCGAGGTGGGGTTATACGAGGCCAGCCTCACCTCTAATCGATACATTTGCACATACAGACACGGTTTATTGTACCAATTAGCCGCATAAACGCACGAAAACCGCATATGCCTTGTCATACAATACTGTACAGAAATTACACCATCTATCCGAGTGACCATGCGATAAAAATGAAACATGTCGCATTGTATAAAGAAGTAGAAACTAAACGGAGATTTGTTTGGTGTATTGAATATTATAACGAGTACTGATTTTTTAATATTTTATATATTCTCGAGCATTAGTTTCGTTCAATTTGCTCTAATCGTTCTAATTATGATAAAATTCGAAATACCAAATAAGCATTTTAATGTCCATTTCGAAGCAATTGCTTTTGGGAAGTGATGCGAAACTTTGGCACGGTGCTGTATTTAACGAACGTTACCATTTCCAGTGTCGTCTAGACGAGGGTGAATATGCAAATTCATGCGGTCGTAAGAACCGCCCCTAAACTCGTAATTGTTCGGCTGTGCGCCATACGTTTCGATACGGTACGGAATTCTAGCGAACTTTACACGGAGAACGAAAGAGACACGGTTGAAAATTGTTATCGTTCAAAAGCTAATCATATTTCAAATCTGTGTGAACCTGTTTATTATGGAACCTAATTACCGCGTAATCTTGAAAATTCCATCTTACGGTCAGGCGAAAAAGTTAATTAAAGTCAGCGCTAAAGACTACTAGCTATCAACAACCGTTTTATAAAAGGAAAAAGCAAGGAAAACGTAAAAATTGAAAGAAAACATTCTAGATTCCACGCCTATGGAAAAAACGTAGCAATGATCGGAAATTCTTATCCAATTTCAACTAAACCCGCCTCTATTAAACGCCGTAAATTCCATCAACATCGACGCAGATCGCAATTATCTATCCGCTGAGTGCGTGTTATATTAATGCGAACAGCGTAACGCAAACAATCGCATTTTGATTTAGTACAGCTTTCATAGTGTGTATACACGCACTAAATCCATCGCGGGTCGAAACGAGCAAAAGTTGTTCTTCGTACGTACACGTTCAGGGATCGAATTACTCCATTATCGTAAAATGCGCAAGCGTTCTCGCAAACGCTTCGATGTTCCAGCTAAATAGGCAAGAGTCGTAATCGTCTAAACGACTGAAAAGAAAATCGCTCGAACGCTTTTCTCGAACGGACCGACGATTTCGAGCGCTAATTACGTAGAATTATCTGTACAGAGGATGCAGCGCATATAAAAAAGCACGGATATATCAGATTATGCGAGTGTGGATTCCGTTTCTGTGTAAATCCTCCTCGTTTTCGACTGGGAAAAGTTTGTATTTCAAGAGCGCACGAAAGAAGATAAGTACACTTTTGTCGACTCATTTTGATGTTACTCGTTTACGATTGAACCACTCAAAAATCTCAAAAACTTTATGCAACAAACGTAACGTACATACGTACAAATATCTTAGTGTTTTATAAGCAAGTTTAAGCGTTTTAAAAATGCACGAAGCTAAACATTTTTGTAAACAATCAAAAATATACTAAATATCACGAGGAGCAAAATTTTGGTCAAAATTCCATTCTAAATCGCTTTTTCTATTTCTTCCCCTATGATTTCCAATTAACTTTGCGTCATACGCCACGAATCGTTCTAATCCAGAAATTTGTTAACGAGCGAAACAATGAACCGTGAAAATAAATTTCCCGAGGCTGGTGCATGAAAAAGACAACTTGACATAACCACGAGGGTCCAGTTGTTTGTCGGACTCATTAAAATCGTGAAGAGAGACGAGCTTTCCCGTGATAATTGTTCAGTTGAAAGTATGATATAGCCGTGATACGGTTTCGTTAATTATCACAGAAAGGGCGGATAATTTTAATTGAACAACGCTTTATTAAAATATAAAGGTATATTGATCCGGAATAATGGACTTTTCCTTTTATATCCGCTTTTAATATCTACATATTGAATTTCTCTTTTTTTTATTTTTTATTTAATAGGTTGTAAACGAAAGTGGATACGATTGAACATACATTTCAGTGCTCATCGATACTGCAAGCAGATTGTCGTATCGATGAAACAATAATTTGGCAAACTGGCAATTACAACGAAATTATGATTACGATACTGACTGCTCGACGACCGATTTATTCAACCGATATAACAATGCAATTAACCATGTCATTAGTTATTTATTGGCAGGAATTATGTTTTATCTTATGGCGATTGTAGTTCCGAATTTATCTGTTCACTGAATTGTATCCTAAAACTCCAATTACCTGTGTGAATACGAGAAGAATAAAATTGAATACGATCTTACTCCGGTGGTAAGAACCGAAGAAGTTTTAAAAATGAAAGATACTTCTCAAGCTGTTATACATAATACTTGCTGTAATTTTAAGAATTAAAAAATTTGAGAACTCGAGGCAGAGATCCAGGAACGGAACGTGCGCGGAAGCTTTAAAAGCTTCTCGTGTTCTAACTCCGACTCAAAGTATTCCTCTTTATCCTTAGCCAGAAAATAAATAATTTAAAACTCGTATAACGATAGAATCTCCGATACATCGACAATTGGTGGCTAATTGGGAAGCTTTCTTAAGCAAATAGTTCAAGAGGAAATTCAGTTGAATTCATCCTAAAAATACTCAAGTCGAATTTAAAGTAAATTTAAAATCAGATTCGATGTTCGATCTAACCACCGACAGGCTATTTTTAGCAGTTCATTCCAGAGAACGGAAATTTCGTGACGACGGCCAGACAATAAGGGTCAATTTACCCTACGAACGATATCGATTCTCGTCAGGGCATCGTCGGCATATTTTTTCGCGGTACGGCCAGCGATCTCGTTGAAAAGCTTTCTAATTAACTAGAAGGAAGAATATATCGGCGACGCGAACTCGCCTCTCGTGAATTTTATATGGAGGGGATGATGCGACAAAAGGGGTGGGAATCGACCAAATGATCAGTCTATTACAGGGTCGTGGGTGTAGGAACGAGCTATTCGTGAATCGTCGTCGAAACGACATCAGCGAACGAGACAGAGAAGGAAATACAAAATGATAGCCATTTAGATGAGATACTTCTACCGGAATAAAAATGGGATCGCAATTAGGCCGGATTCGGTGGAATTTAGGCGGAAAGAGAATACGTGGATTAAAGGGATTTCGATGAGGTTCAAAATTGATTGCGCAGGGATATTTGCATGAGAATTATGTTCCGCGTTTCAACCTCGAAATTAAAGTCAATTTCGAATGAAATGTTTAACGTAGAAAATTCAGTAGAATAGTATTCAGCAAAGAGGCTTAAAGAAAGCTTAACTACCGAATTATTATCGTAACGTGCGTACAATTCTGTTCAAAAACAATCAGTTCTGCTCTCGAAGAATCTTCCACGACGCTCTTGGCTTGCCGTATTATTCACAAACGAACGCATAAACATGCAAAAATAACATCTTACAATTTCACTACCTTCTACATATTGCCGTACTTTTACAACATACGTCTATCAACCTACAATCCTATTTTCCCTAAAATCTTTTCTACTTTCCGTTTTCTCCTACGTTCAAGAGAGATGTTTGAGAAAAACTACGAGACTTTCGTGCAGAGCGGAATTTATTGATTAATCGTGTTCGCGTACGTTTACACGAGACATATTCCCGGAATGTTCATGGAATGCATAGAAGAGGAAATCGATACAGGGTTTTCTTTCAAGCCGTTTCCTTTCAAGATTGTCTGTCACGAGTTCGAGGACAAGGCTGAGGCACGATGAGAAGAATTACGCTATACAGGGGCACAAAGACTTCTTGTGGCATTGACACGAGCCACTCTGTTTCGCGTATGTCCCTTTGAGATGCCTGCAGCTCCTCGTAATGACATGACGGCGCGGTGCGGCAATTTCCACTAACCGGCTTGCAAGCCAGCATAAATTGTAATGGTATTATCATCCCTAATTACGCGATGCACTTTGACACGAGTTCGCTCGTCGCAATTCGTAATGCGGCAATTACGGTAAACCATTTTAAACAGAACAACGAAACACTGTTTAATTAAGCAAGTTTGAAATATCGTCAGGTCTGGGAGCCGAGCTGCGTTACGTTGATTCGACCGCGGCTCAAGTAGATCGAGGCGTAAATGGTCAGACACTCGAGAACACTGTGATACGTGAAGTACGTCGATAAAGATCGTTCTTCTCTCACTTTAGTAAAATTAAGGTGTAAACAAGCATTTTTATCATTAATGACAATTAAAGGAGCGTAATATATATATATATATATATATATATATATATATATATATATATATATTATATCGTAAATAGGTTGTTCGTTTAATTTACGCTCAATTATCTCTCGAACTATTGGTTATTTCAAAAAAATGTTTCAACTAATACTTGCTTCGTTTCAAGAGAGACATTTTACGATGCTCACGAATTTTATCTACGAGGGTGTGCCTCCAAGACTTCAAGGTAATCTCTGCTTTTTTAAATCCAACTACTTGTTTCCATTTCGGTGAAAGCGTAGTCAATTCCCCGACATGATTCGTGATCGATGAATATCAACCACGAAGAATATTACGAAAGAAAATTATTAGATTTTATGCGGAGAAAACTTCCCCCGAAATCGAAGTGAAATGCGATAGCTTCGATCAGACATTAGAAACAAACGATATTTCCACTCACGTTTACAAGAACTTATTGTATTATTAAACTAGCTTTTTAATGCCATAGATATGCTCCACGTGTTTTGCTACCAACTGTATCGTTTTCATACTGTACCACTGACTACTTCGTCCTAAATGCACCTTTAATGACCAAACGTGATCGGTAGATCAAGACGATACCGATCAGACGGTCAAAATATGAATTTCATAAGCGCAAGGAAAATTGTATAACAGTTTGACGATTAACAACGTTAGACGATCTATTACCTTTGGTAGCTGTGTGTGAGTGTATAGCTAGTTGCCGCATAAAGTTGCGCGTGCTTTAAGCAGATTAAGATGGCAATGAGCAAACTACCAAGAAATCGACCTCGGTGATGCACTTGTGCCGAGTTAATTTTCATAGTTCAGGGAATAGAAGACGAAACACGCCAGCAGCTATCATAGATCGTTTCAAAAGCTTTACGCGAATGTCGGCAGCAACGATCGCGCGGCAACCAAGGAAATCCTTGTGAAATTAACGAAATCCCTGGTACATGCGGCTCCTGACATCGTTACAGAAAACTTCATAATTTTCATTAACCAGAGAAATGAGTTTCGCAAGATCGCAAAAGGAAACGAACGTCGCCGCTTTGCGATGAAACGAATTTTGCAAAGAGAATGCAACGTTAATGAGAAAAATACGAGGAACAGTCATGAGGCGATTCGAAAACCATTTCGGGAAACGCTAAGAACAGATCGAGTTACATTGAAGTTTGAAATTACGTTGCGTAATACATTAAGGAAAAGTTTCTGGACATAAATTATTTCTTCGAGGTAAATTTAATAGTAATCTGCCATATAGATATACGATTCAAAGTACACGTTCATTTCCTAAGTTGGATTTTATTATGACAACATTATCGGACTGCCTGACAAAGGTTATCTCTCTCTCCTTTGATTTTCATCTTTGGACTGGATGTAGGTTTAATATGAAATGTAGAAGGTGAAGTGTATTTTTTCGATGCCTTTGAAATTCTTCGAGCAAGATATATCTATTCATATGAGTCTCCGTCGGGAAAAATCAAGCAATCTTGTGTAGAAGAACTCCCTTAGTTTACTTGGAAGTCCTTGCATTTTCTGAAAGGTTTTCCCATCCATTGAATTTATAGCGACCTAAAGTAACAATATCGAAGGGGAATACTGTTTAAAGGGGACCCAAGTAATATTAAAACTCTTTACTATAAATAATTAAGTTTGCTACGTTGCAGTTCCAGCTTGGCATCTTCAAGGCGAAGTCAGGTATTTTAAAACGTTCATAAGACCGGAAATTACATTACTTACCCAGTTCGTAGCAAATATAGTTAGCGGATAAAGTAGTATTTGCCAACATGTGCGATTCTAACTTTTTCACGTGTGTTTAACCTTGATATATTTCTTTATTACATAACGAGAGACGTAAAGCATTTACACATCGTAAATATTGAACTTGATTTTAGAAGATAAACAAAGTGAATAGTATAATAAATGCTAATATAAAATACGATAAAATTGATAATAACAATATAAATAAATCTAAAGCTCAAACGTAAGAAAAACCAAAGCTGTTTATTTTGTCTCTAGGTTTTTCAAACGTAAGAAGCTCAAATATTTATACGTTTCATAAAGCTTTCCAACATCTTACACAGCATCCTCAAAATTTCCCTCTAAGTATCGGCTCGAACAGACAAGCGGACATAAACCCCTGTTTGCTTTTTCGTTTGACGCACAAGAGAGGGTGAAACAGACTTGATTGACAAGTTAGATCCTCGTAGGTTATTTTCGGGAGGCATTGTCCGGTCGATAGGTCACGGTTTGAAATGTGTGCAAACATAATTTCGGTAGTGCTTATAGGGACCCTTTCGTATCGGTCGCGGAACTGAAAAGGTGGGCGGACAGCGTCGAGGGAAGGTTTCATTCAGAGTTGGCTCCGCCTTGGGAAGAAAGTACCTGATCGATAATTGGTTAGATTCGAGGAATATCGAATATTCGTAGAGCTGCATCGAGCAATCTCAATCTTTATCGAGAGGATGAATGCCTCGATGGCTGTCGTCAGCTTCGAATGGAAAGCTCCAATCGGCCAAACCGATAGCCATCGAATCTCTTCGCGAAATGTTTCTTTGCTTTGCAATACTCTTCCGGGAACTAGTCGTTAGCTTGTCGATTTTAAGAGATCAACGGCAATATCTCGATCGTAAATATCAAGAAACTTGATTCTTAGAAGAACTCTAGAATTACGATCAATCTTTTCAATCTTTATACGATGCTTTGAACCTGCATTTATGATATTAAGAAAAAGATGAAGATTTCGAATTGAAATTTAAAATCAACCTCTTTTCAGAATCCTATCGTGCTAACTGTAATCTTATCAGAATAAACGAAACTTCGGTAAATCAAGGAACATCGCCAAAGTTACTTTTGATCTTCTTAACGTAATTTACTAAAGATAAAGTGATAAAAGTCAAGAATGGAACGAGAATGAAAAGTAACTTGGACGAAAACATTTCGAGATGTCGACAACGAGATTCTACTGAAAGATCAATTAATTAAATAGACTTGCCCTTAAGCTCCATGTCGGTGACCTGATCCGCTTTGTAGGTGACCGTCTCCCTACGATCCCCAACGATGAAGTAAATATTCGTGTATTCCTCGTCGTCGTTACCGCCGGTCCCGTTCCTCGCCTCGAGGTCCATGGCCAAGCAACTAATATCGGCCTTGAACCAGCTTCCGCTCCTCTGTGCTCGACCTTACGACAGCTTGTGAGGCGACCCGGCCTTGCTACTACTCGGGGCTACGAGAACATTCCACGGAATTTCGTTTTGTTCATTCAAAATGCAAAGGAATTCGCTTAAACTCTTCGCGGGGCAAACGGTAGTATAATAGAAGAAATTATACGCAAATTTGTAACAAATAAAAAGATTAAACTTTCCGCGGAACGATAACATAGGAAAATTGTCTAAATAAGAGCTCCAAACGAATAATACAAAAATTACGTAAAATTGTCTTTAAACGAACAATTGTCTATAAATATTAAAGGGATATAGAGCAAGTAATATCGATACTAACCTCTGGTCGGGTGTAGAGGGATAGCTGAATCCTCAAAGAGCTCATCGTCGCATCGCCGCCCCGGCGGCAACAACCGGGTCAACCCCGATTATTGCACCTGTCGACTTCGTACCTGCCGTGCGCAACACCTGCAGGGTGAACGATTCAGCGTTGTAGAATCCCGTTGATGACCGTCCAGGCACTAACCGAGAGGACGATCGCTCGTCTACTACCAGCTCACACTGCACTCCTTCATGGTCCATTCTACAAATCGATCAAATACAATCGTTAGCTTTTTTTCTATCGAAATTATTTAATAATTACAACAACCGGGATTATAATTAATTATTTTCCAATACGATAAGTAAGACCAGTATTTTTCATGGAAGATCCCAGTGTACCGTTCTAGGGTTAATTTTTTTTAATTTCTAGAAGTTAGGCAATTACTCGCTAATCAAATTATTCATATCCGGATGAAGTCGATCAAGCTTGGATTTTGTATGGCTCGATTCATCGCACACCGGCGAACTCATGCAGAAACTGCGAAGAACACGCGTAAAACAGTCCGAGATGAACTTCCTAACACGATTCTGGCAAACTTGGGGCTGAGCAATTAAGTTAGTACAAGCAAGAAGTAGCAGTCGACCGAATATCGAACACCTACGGAAACATTGACAGACTCGTAAGTTCAAGGGGAAGAGCAGCTAACGTAGGTATCATTTATCATGAATTTTAATTTTCGGAATCGAGTATAAAATTTAAATCTAGCAATAAAATTGGTTAGTAATAAAAGTGGGAACGAGCTGTGTTACTGCGGTATGGAATAATTTAGCGACAGGTTTTACATGGTAATCAAGAATGAATTACGTCGAGGCAGAAACGAGTAGAAGGTTGTCTGTGTGAAATGTACAATTTTATCAATATAACATACAAGAATCTTGATATACAGACAATAACGAGACAATATTCGTCCGCTCGTATCATATTCATAGAAAATTGTCCGTTTGTTCTTACTTGGCAAGAGTGCCACACCCACACGAGACAGTTAGGCGAAGAAAATTTACGATTTCTTTGCTCAAGGTTGTTGGCAGAAATTAAAAGTCCTGACACAACGTGTCTCGCCCTTAACCCATAACCTCAAACAACGATTCGCGTCACACGACAAAGATGTATATGACCGTCGACGAGTATTTATGACATGCTCGTCAAGGTACTATATTCCACATGGAAAACGTGCTTCCACTCGTGACGGTAAGAATTCCGACAAAAATTTATCTGGAGAGATATAAAGCATAACATTTAATAAGCTTTGCGTGATTTAGTACGGCGCTAGGTATAAATTCTGAAAGTAAGAGAGAAGATTGATCGTTTTCATCGAATTGTATGTTCTAAATTAATCGAGATATTTGTATGAAAATTTAGGAAAATATTGAAAAAGTATCGATTATTACTTCTACGTTTGACATTTACTTTATCTAAAATTATTTAAATTTGATTTATAATGCCGATATTTCATGTTTATACGGCGCAATGATTATTATTTCTCGTTAGACACCAATTAGGATGCAACATCGTTAAATTGTTGATATTAACACTATGGCGTTAGAAGCGTTAATTAGTTTTCTCATATAAAGTTTCATTTATCCATAGTAGGTTACACAGTATGGGAGCACTATGAACATGAGAAATCCGGTACAAAGTAACCAAAATTATGGTCGAATAAAACGCGCAAAGACAAGTAACAAGTTCGTGGAATTTATTGCAACGTGAACAGTGATAATTTTTAATCGAGAGAAAATCTCGACTGCGTGACGACATCCGGGAACGTGAATTGCCATAAACGCCCTCGCAACTGTCGCTGTAAGTCTCCAACGCAATCAGACTGCACGTATAATAATAACGATAGCAGCAATAGCAACGACGATAAACAGTTTCGTTGTAAACAATATGGGCGGATAAATCCAATCGTTTAACTCGAATATAATACGTTTATTATTCACCGAAGAACAAAATAAAAGAGACACACTTTACATACAAATTTTTTATATTTGAATCTCACCCTCGTTTTATAATCGAAGAGAGAACTTCTAATATTCCAAGAAAATTTTTAGCATAAAAGTGAAACGAGAGAAACTAAGCATATCCATAAGAATTCTTTCATATTTTCCTTAAACTTAAGAAATACGATTCGACTGAATATGATCCGAAACAAGGCACGAGAGTTAAAGGATTAATTTTTACGCTAACTTCTGGCTAAAACATATCAAGCTTTGAACTACAATAACTTCGTAAAAAGAAATTGTACAACATTATGCTTGGGCTGCTTTTAATGGGCAACGGTTCTATGTTCTCACTCCTGAATTGAATTTTCTTTTGTGAATTACCCTTTCATACTAGGTAAATGTCCGGATCGTGCAATCTCATCGTGGTGTAGCTTGGGTTATTTTAATGCCAGCGGCGCACATTTCATTCAAAACGTGATAAAATGACGACAAAAAATCGTATATCAATTTTGATAGGCGAAAAGGGATCATAGTAAAGGCGAAGCTTCCATCTTCAGTTTTATTGTAAAACGAGTAACGAAAGAGTTTTATTAAAACCCACAGAAACGTCTATATTTGGAGTACTTTCAAGGGAGAAATATCATCTTTAATTACTTTGCTGCGAAGTGTATTTAGACGAACGAGGGAAAATTCATTATTATTACAATTGAAACAGAATAATTATTGGATTTACAATGCTGATAATTCCGAAGTGAAAACGGAAGGAAAATAAATAGACGTTTGTTTTAAGAATAAGCTTAATTACTTCGAAGTTAATTGAAGTTCTCGCTAATAGCCCCCAAACCCGTTTTGATAAAACGATGGAACATCGAGCGGCGGTACGTTGTTAATTAAGAAAAATATTTAACTATCTGCTCGTTTAATTTTTGTTAAAATTTGACGAATCACGACATGAAAAATTAATGTTCGATAAAATCCATCCCTTTGTTTGATATCGGATAAAAATAAAGCTTTTTTTTTTACGAATAAAAAGAGAACTAATGAAAAAACATTAAAAACAACGTATGGAAAGGATATCAGAAAATACAAAAGACATAAATATGGAAAAGAACAATATATGCAACACATACGAAATAACGATATTAATAATAAAAAAAAGAAAACCAATACGAAACACGTATTCAATAACTACGTTGAGAACAGCGTTTCTACAATAAGCATTACGTTCAATAACATTTCACCAGGAACATCTATTATTTGCTCAATTATTTATCGACAATGCCCTGTCAAATCAAACACCCACTGTCAGGAATAGTATGTTCCATCGATGTAGCCTGCAAGCGGAAGATGTCACGTGAAATTTACAGGAAACCTGTTGCAGAACAATGCCTATTATGAGAGGTGAATCGATCCGGTCGCGATACGCAGAGAAAATGATTTTCAACTCAACCAGTACGAAATCCGCATGAAAATTCATGTTACGCGTCGATTCTCTTCCGTTTCATCGCTGCAGGAAGTATAACGCGCTTTTAATTGGATCGAAACGTTCGTATTTGATAACGTGACAAGACATCCACCGTGATGGATACAATCGAATGAGGCGCGTCAGGCCAGAAGATCGAAGTAGACATCGCGCGTCGTGTCGAAACAGCATTCAAAACGGAGATATGTATCGCGCTGCCATCCAAGCAGACATCTTTGAAGGGGAAAAATCTCGTTTAAATCGTTTCTCGAATCGATTACCATTCGAAAATCAGTTTACGCTTTCATTATAATTTAATTATATTTTGCACAAAATTTTCTATAAACTCGCGATTAAATAACACGAATAAAAAAGTAAAAAAAGGTTATTTGAAGTATTTTCAGTCGTTACAAGTTTATGGATAAAATTCATACGTGCCAAAGAGATATTCAAATTCCAACTATTTCACGTCCTTGTTTGGTCAAATATCCTCTATTAATAAAATTCGTTCGTCAAATTCTAGAACACGTTTAAAATCAATTTCTCGACGAAGGAACAATTATCACTAAACATCGACTAAAGTGCATCGATCACCGATTGAAATTTCCACTGCCGATCACGTATTACGTTCCATCGAGCAGCGATACGACAGGACTTCAGCCGAAAGATCGTGTTTCCGGAAACTTTGGAAGTTGCTGCGAACGATATCGGTTAATCAAACGGAATGTATGAAACAGGGAGCCGAAGGGCGAGCGGCAAAGGGTGGAAATGACGTAAACCAATCGGTATCGGCAACACGCAGATATACAGAGGACGAAGCCAATCAGAAGTGGGCGCCCTGTGCAACAGCAATTGCCAGCGGACTCTTAATCCTGGAAAATCGCCTTTTACATTGTCCGGTCGGATTAAAGCTGCAACCATACTGTTTTATACGCACAGCTTTGGTCTTCAAGTATATTTCACGTTTGAGCCCTGGACACCGAGCGATTTTGAGCTTCGCGCATAGAAAACGCAAATTTCGAAACCGTTTGTCCGTCGACCGACCGATTTCCTCGGTCCGTTTGAATCGTTCCATTCGGCCAGATTAACGCCGGATTATAGAAGCAAATTGCGATAAAGGGGTGAATGCAGAAGTTTAAAGCGAAAAATATTCGGACCGGTTGCAAATAAGAGCGTGTTCGATCGTGAACGTTTATGGTTGTACCGTGGAATGGACAGGTTGCGATACTTTATTTTATCAATGTAATTTTACAACTGTAAATTATGAAATAATCGCTATTCTTATTGCTATTAATTCAAATAAATAGAGAAAGTTCTTCTTTTCTTAAAATCGTTGATAATTAATTGGCCCATTTGCAACTATACAATCATCTACGTTCACGAGAAAAAGATAACATTACGTCAGTTAAGGTGTTAGTAGAAACGAATGAATTAGTGAAGTTATTTGGTAATAAAAAAATAATAGGAAAATAACATAAAAATGGCTGGTGGAACGCGTTTATACGAGCCGGTCGCGGATTTTGATATGTCCCTGTACATAAACAACGTGATTTGCAAACACGATTACATCTGCGCAGACATCGCCGTTAATATTAATAACCCAACTACGAACAGCATGAAATATAATTTCGTGCGCATTCCAGGATCCTCCATCTCGAAAACAGAAGGATATTAATAATTGATTTTCGCGTGATCACCGCCGAAACGCCGGTACGATGCTTTTTCGTTAAAAAGAAATTGCTCCAGGTAATTTCCTATAATTCCGATACATGCTCGAGTTTCAATATAGATGGAAACACTCATTTTATCAGGAGGCAGACTGCTACTTTTATTCCTTTGTTTCGCTGTAATTTCCCTTGTAATTTACGAAGGAGAAAACGACGGTTAAAAGCGTTTAAAAACAGTAAGACTATTAATTAATATAACCGAACTGAAACGCTTTAATACCTTCTGTTATGCGCTTTAAAGCTGTTTAATTAAATGCAATTGGAAAATATTTATCTTCTTAGTTGTGGCAGATGTAAATGAAATATAATACGACGTATCAAAGGAAGTAGACGATCGAAAGATTATTAGTATGCAATTATCCTTGTTGCGATCATCGAATTTTTATATTTCGATCTAGCTCACGTTTCTACTAAATAAAAAAGACGCTTAATGGCTTAGAAACGTGTATAACATAAAGTTGAAAAAAGAAATTATATATTCCGATAACTACTTTTTCATATTATTTTCGACATTTTCCAATATCGGAAAAAGCAAGAGATGGTTTGAAAATGACTGAAAAGATGCATCGAGGTTAATAATAGCTGTATGAATATTGTAGGAATTAATATTTGAAGATATTCAATTGGTTGTATATTAATAAAACGGCGTTTGTTACATCAGATCACTCGGCATGAGCCAGTAGTTGCAATATTAATCGTGTTTATATGAAAACAATTATTAAAGCTAAAGGTAAATGTTACATTATTTGAAATGATACATTAATTATAGCATCCTTGCGTTATTAGCAGACTCGATCAAACAAAATTTAAACTGGTCGTTTTAATTGTAATTGCTACTTTAATTATCGTCATACATATAGTATCGCGTATTTTTTTCGTAAAAATTTAAAATTTATTCCATATTTATCGGTAAAAATGGATGTACTTTTTATCGTTTACAGCATGATAGAGAAAATCTATCGATGATTTCAAACGACTGAGTTTCACTGTTTGCGGAAAATATTCGCAAGTACGTGTTATAACTCTCTGTTCGTGACCATAGATGTTTGAAACCGCTTTAATGGCGGTAAACGCCATATAAAAAGCCACTTCGTAAAATTGTCAGGAAGCAGAGCACATTATACGCGTAAAAGCAATAAATTATTGTTATCAAAACGATACGATCGTACATACGATTTTATACCCATGCGTATGTATTATACTTTATTAATTCACGACGCAAATTGCAACTTTAACGAATAATTAAAAAACATATACATATTCTGAAATTATTTTCATCGATTAGCTTAAAATATGCAATTTATTAAAATTCTTTCTACTTTTTCTTCAAACAGCTATTTACGCGTACTAAAGACAAAAAAGAAAGATAGAGAAAACGACGAAAACCAACCGGATCGGGAGTTGCTCCATCGAATTAAAAGCAAAACTTCAAGTTGCATCCGGGAAAAGGAGCAGCACGATGAAAGTTCGTTTCATTCACTCTCTCCCAGGTCGTAACTATCCGACTAACAAAAAATTCCAAGTCATTAAAGCTGACGAAGTGTATCAAACGGTCGAAAGACCATCTTGCGAGCGTTTCAGGGAGACTAAACGACCGCATAATTACGCGTTCAATGAGACCAGAGCGTTATCCAGGATGCGATGAGAGCACTCGAGCTTGAGCCGGAGTTAGAACGCTTCCTCGAATGCAAATTACGCGGTCCAGCGACAGCGTACCTATCCTGGCCAAAATAAAAAGGGAAAACAAACAGTAGGAACAACACGGAATTTCGCTCGCGTGCTGTTTCACCACGCCACGACCCAGTTTCATGGATCTAATTAACTGTGAAACGGCCAACCGCCTTCGTTTATTTTCCTTCAGCAAACAGCACGTCCTCAGTTTGTTCGCGTTCCAACCGATTCCCCTTCTTGCTGGCTGCCCTTCCGACCCTAGATTTTTTCCTTAACAACCCAACACCTCTTTATTCGTTAATCTTTTGTCTTGCAACGCGAATCAAAGATAGTATTTTTTGCTTCTCATCCGCGTCGGAGCTTTTTTCAATTTGAAAGGAACGTTCAACGAGGGTCGAAGTTATTGAAAAAAAAAAAGGAGGAAAGGGAAACAGGCAGGTCTCTGAGCCTGTAAAAGATATTGTCGGGATGAAGGTGAGATCCTCCCCGAGGTGACAGAGCTAAATAATATCGAGATGGATGGCGACAAAGTCTGACACGATTAAAGCGAACGAAGAAGAATTGCGATGGAGAAAAAGCTACATGGAGTTTCTTTCTTTGTCACGGGTGTGTTTGTGAATTTGCCGTGAAAGTTTCCATTTTATTTTGTTATATTTTTTATTTTTTTTTTTTTGATCTGACGAGGATTTTTTTCACGGCACAAACCTGGGAAGAATCCTGCACCAAAAACATTAAGAAAATGTAACACGCGATCTTCTCATAGATTCGTTTCAACCCAGGACAAAACCAGGCACTCCATAAATTCATTTCCAGAGATGCGAATACATTAAGACCACGTTGAGACGGTTGCGTCTCCTGAAACGTTGTTCCCCGCGGCGAACGTCGGCTCCTCGGCGATGACTTCCATCGGGATGACTCAGGAAAAAGGAAACGTGCTAACGAGCCCCGGTCAGCATTAATTGTAACATCCTCTGGACGGTGGCGGACCGCTTCCGTCGCGCGATCGCCTCGTCTCTGAAACGAAGGAAGCTGCCAAGACGACCTCAACGCCCACGCCGTACCGACTATAGGCCCTTTCCTCCGATTCCGCTTCACTCGACGTCTTTAACGCTGCTACTGATGGCGAGTTTAGACCGAGCGAACGAACGCTCGCTTTTCCACCACCTTAGCAAAATTTAGTAAACTGAAAGCGTAAATGGGAGTTCGTTCGTCGTTTGGCAGCAGCGAAGAGTATCCAATTCGTATTAAACGTCACATACTTATGGCCGGTTGTTGTATGTACGTTTGTATTAAAGTAGATAAACCAAAGTGACGTAAATGTATATTCGTACCGCATGACGTAAACGTACGTCCGTACAGCTCAAAGGATTAGAGGGTCGTTTGCCAAAAACATTCCATTTCCATCGTAAGAAACTTGTGGCTCGATACGTTTGGCTAAAATTATCTTCCACGCTTGCATTTCGCGCTCGTACGTGATACGCATTGCGAATTAACGGCACTTAACGACAGTTGGTCGGAAATCTTTTCTCACCCATAAAATAACTCTCAGTTCCCTTCCGGTCCCTTCTCATAGAAAACGATCTTACTCATCCGAACTTATACTTAACCGTTTAAATTGAATAATACTCTTCATCCTGTTTATCTTTACCTACACACATCGGAACTATAGTTTAACCATTTTTCAGAACGTTCTTTCACGTTACCGATCGTCCCCGTGTTAAGTAACATCGAACAAAAGCAACGCCGCGAAACGGTTCCGACGAATTCGATCTCTGATTTCTAACGAAAGGATGTCGATCGATAGTCGTAGAGAAATTGACGGTCCCGTGCAACGATTCGATCTTTGTAAAGCGTGGAATAGCCGACTGTAGGTGAAAACGTGGCGAGCTCTGACAACGCGTTAACGCGATTGTAGCCACGTTGTGGATCGATTGTACGCATCTACGATGTCCAAACGAATTTCCAGCGGAATCGCGTCATGTCGGTGCGGCCTTAAGTGCATTACGCCGTTTACGAGGTAGTAGCACTCTCATTCCGGATACAGGTACCGTAGACATTAAATTCAATGCACGTCAGACAGTGCCGCATGCGGGTACGGGACAAGTAGCACAAATGTCGCCCTCCTCCCTCTTCCCCCTTCAAGATTCACGTTTTACGGTCTCGTTTTATTGCACGCACGCCGATAAAATTCAGTCGGGTAATACCCCTGCTGATAAACTTTATCGAGGGAACGTAAGAGAAACGATCGCGAAACGGTTTCACTCGAAAGGTGCCGCGTGCCGTGTTTCTCCGACGTTTCGTCTTCGATATACGTCGTGACTCTAGAGCTTTCGAAGAGAGAAACGAAGAAATTGCGATATCCAACCCTTTGCCAATTTCGTTTCAACGTTTTTCATGACACGATCGATCGATAATTCTGACATACTTTCATCGCAGACTCTTTCGAAATCAAGAGGTTTGTTTCGAAAAGAAAAATGTTATGAATAATTGTAAATTTATTCGTTTCTCTTCTTCTATTTTCTATCCATCAAAATGATACAATTAAGGAATAATAGGAATAAAATGAAGAGGATACTATCTCTGTCTTGGCTTCGCCTCGTTTAAACATTATATTTGATTTTTATTAATTAATCGTATTAGGTATTAAATTATTAATTGTTTGAAAAATACCAACATTCATGTACGGGATTTCCATTGACAGTCAAAAATCGTGTTATTTCTACTATCATAGAACTATATTTTATTGACTTGAGTCAAATATTTGATATCATCTTCCGAATGCATTCCACTTATGAATTTAATCACCGATGACATTTGCCAGCGGAATTCATTAATTCTATTCGCAAAGGGTAGAAATGTTTGTCATGAAAGTGACATGCACAGAGATACAAATATCGAGGCAGACGAAGCTCTTGCGACAAGATTTCGCCAAGCAGACACCGGAGGCGTCGTCTTCGTGTCGACCTCAATAATTATACTTTAATCAAAATCGTGACGAAATTTCCTTTGATGCTCTGCTTGATGATTGTCGTTATTCAGCCGTAAACAAACTAATAATCGCGTGATTGCCATTTCCCTCGTTCTCCTTTGACGATCGGCCATGATTCGTGCAAATTTGACGAAATTACTAGGAAACTAATTCTCCGGTATCTTTGACAACACGCTTTCGCCGTTTGGAAAACATTTTGTTTTCAACATAGTGATTCGAGTCTCTTATATCAATATTGTATTTGTTCTTCTAGTCGAACATTCGTTTATTACGTTTTATACACGACATATAGAACGTTACTCATAAATTGAGCTCGCATGAATTTTATTCGAATCTTGTCACGGTGATACAGTCGCGCCTTTAATTAGAAATTCGTATTTCAAAAAATAACGTGTCAAAGATTATTTTATTAGTTCGCTGTTTGTTCGGTACTGATACTTCAATACTTTAAAGTGGAGAAAAGATATGTTTTTTATTGGTTACGGAAAACCAATAAATTATGAAACTAGTATCTAAAAGAGTCTTATTGGTACACGTTGATATTACAAGCAGGATTTCTTCGAGCATTTTTCCTCGGTCGTTAAAAAGAAATGAAAGAGATTACTGTTTGTACTTGTCGCTGATTGCCAAGGATATCGAGAGGAAAGGAAGAAATATTCAATACTGATATTCCTATCCCGCATCCTCTGTGGAAAAATCGTCTCGAGAGGCAAATAGAAACGCACAAACAAGCTCCTCTTCCTTCGCTATCTTTCGCACTTTTTCCTACTTATTTGCACGGTAAGTGATGGCACGACATGAAATAAAGCCTCTGTTTAAATTAGTATAGGAATCCGAGATCGATAATAGTTATAAAACCAAAGCAAAGATATGGAAACTAAAATGTGAATAACATATCGAAATGATGGTAACGTAAAACTTATCACAATTATTTATCTGTTAATGAAACAACGCTTTTAACGAATAATATAAATAGGTATTGGATTTCTAAATAATTTCGTTCGAATAAAATCGTTAATGACGATAGGAAAAGAATTTACCTCATAACCTTTTACGAAATAATGATGCATAAATCGATAACAGCGGCTGATTTAATTTCTCAATTATTAATTTTCAATTAATGAACATCGTATCGCTCGTTAGTTATTCGCCATAATTATTACCTCTACTTTACACAAGAAATTCTTCCTTGGTCGGAATAAAGAAAAAAAAAAAAGCAAAAAACAAAAAAGCTTGTTATTACTTATCGTTTATACAAATCCTCCGGCGGTTAAATTGGCTAAAAGAAAAGATACGATATTCTATCCGTTTAATTAATCTTTTGATTACATATTTAAATCACCATTCACGATCCAGTACCATCTTTCTAGTACTTTTTCTCTGCTCGAGTTCATAGCCGATATCCACAGAGAACATCGTAAATTAACTTCGTTCGTTCGTTCGACACTTAAGCGATCTCACGGAAAATACAAGACGAGCAAGAGGCCTCCGGTCGACAATCCTTTGTGCCTTCTTCACGATTACGCTCGTTAAACGAGAAACAATCAAGCGCTGGTTTTCTCTACGAACAGACCTAATACATTTCTAGATACACGCTAGGTGATTAAAAGCACCCCGTATACACTTTGCCATGGATATATACATATACATACACGCCCCGAGCAAACAGATTTTCATTCGCGATCCAGTACACCGGTGCAAGAAATCAACGTGAAACTTAGCAGCCTGGAGGAACGCTTTAAATTTGTGATACACGCCGCGGGCAAGAGGTTAATATCCAGCTTAAGCACGAAACACGAGAGGACATTCGTTGGAAACTACGAAGCGTGGCCTACGTAAATCTAAATATCTAAAGGTAATGCGTATCTGATGAATAAAAGCGAAGATGTTACATTTTACAGGTAGCTGTATTTCATAGAATATCCGCTGACTTCGTACGTAACGTAACGATTAATTTATAGTATCAAGGTGACGATTAATCGATGAGAATTTGCATTGGCGCAAAGTTACGATCCAATATCGTACGATCAGGCACAAAAATCTACACACGCTTCTTAAACATAAAATATGGAACGAGTGTGTATATAAACAGAACAAATACCATCGAACGAAACATCAAATGAATACCATCTATTGTACTTGGCAGAATAGATATGATTGTGGTGACTGCGAGTAGGATCAACTTGTATTATATATATATCAATCTCCAAAAGACGATCCGACCCAACTTAACCCGACAAATACGTCAGAAGACGCTGCCCGATATGCTTGAGATGACTGCGAGTGGAATCAACTTGTATTATATATATAATCGGAGTAGCGTCTTCTGACGTATTTGTCAGGTTAAGTTGGGTCGAATCGTCTTTTGGACATTGAATTTGAAGGTTTCATTCATGGCAGAACACGTCAATTTGTGCATTATGTATAATTCTTCAGAAAGGTCTTGGAACATTAAAATTTCAAAATTTCTATATCCAACATACAAGTTGTTCGTATATTTTTTTCAAATTTCCATCCACTATTAAGTTCGCCTCAATAGCAATTTACATGAATTTCACAGTCTTTCAGCAACTATCTCTCGAAACTATCGCCGCGTAGAATAGAACTTTGCTTAACATCTACCAAAGTGGAGAAACCCAACAAGGAAATTATTTCCTCTCGTAGAACGCGCACGATCAACAGAGAAATTCTTCGTCGCTTGAAATTCTTCGTACCTGAAACCATAAACATCGCCAATTTTGCCCGAGCTTTCGTGACTTCGTTACAAGTTTTACAATTGTCCTCCTTAGCGAACGACCAACGAACAACTGTAACGTCTTCGCGTCTAAGCGAAACGTTGCCAAAGGATCGATAGCAGTATGCCGCGTACGTCATCGCGAAAGAAAACGTCTTGCGTCACGTTTCATTAGGCGGTGAATAAATCATGGTAATCGCGTTATCATTAGGGAATAATTCAAAGATGCCGCGTCGACAATAAGAACAACATTCTTCTACTAAAAGAATGGCGGAAGTTGATTTCTGTACGAGCCTCTTTGTCTGGATAATTAAACGTTCGACGCTTTCGTGTAGCGCGTAATGAATAATTTAAGCCTTCCGCCGAACGAATTATTTATACACCTTTAATGTATTGACGTCGCATACTTACAGGGATACGCTAATTTCTTGCATAAATTATTCGTGTATCCGTTCTTCCAATGAAATTACTCGAACAGTTCGTAATTTAATTTCAAGCATTATATATTCAAGGACTTTGAGTAATTTCATTCATGCTCGTGGATAATTTAAAATTATTTGACAGATCGATACTAATTGGAAAGATGTTGTGTCATTAAGCAAACGCAATCTTGTTAGTTTGAACAAAAATTTAGAAAAGGATCGCTCTTGCTTATTTAACGCTCGATATTTCTTATACGTAACGTTGTTACTTTAACAAATTATCAAATAATTCAACGATAAACATATTCATCTCCTTCGAAACTTGTTCTAATTTCAGTGCATTGCTTCTTTCCTACAAAAACACCAGCGAGACTGTGTTTATTGGTAATAATCGATAAAAAAAAAAAAAAAAGAAAAGAAATGTCTCGCCGTCATTAACAGAAATTCGGTCCTAAAGAAATTAATGTCAATTTCGAAGGAATAATGTCACAAAGCCATCGTCCGATAACAAGTCCACGAATCCATTCGAATCTCTTCCACTTCGTAGCTATTTCAACGAAAACCACGAGACTACGGCTACACGGTTTCGTGCGGAACAAGTCAGTTGGCCAAAATAACCGACTAGAACCACCACGTTCCATCAAACTCGGCGATCTACACGAGCAACGAGCGAGATCGTTTCGTACGAACGAGAAGTCAGAAAGACGAACATCCGTTGAAAATCCAACTAACCCTAGAACGTTCCGAACTAATTAAAACCCGTCTGCTGTTGCTCATAATAATATTGCTGCGCATAATGTGCGCCGTGTGCAATTAAAGCAGCACGTGCACGAATTATTGTCGTATCCTGGCAACGTCACATCGAAACGATTCGCGCGATTAGATCAAACCATAACATCGATGAATTTTGGCCAGAGACACGATCGCGACGAGCCGACGCGACGTATCGTGTTCGAGGACAATTTTGCCTCGACACGATACGCTCCCAGCGAAGAGGATACTTTAATTCACCCTTCGAGGGAAAATGTTAAAAGCTGCTCTCGAAGCAATCGTCGGGGGATCGTGTTTCTCGACAATTAAGGGGGACGAATTTTAGGGTGGAAGGAATACTGTGTATTTAATAGTTTAGTGGTGGATAAACGGAGAGAGAGAGGAGTGACGACGAAGGACAAGAAAAGATGGCAGCGAACGATGTTTGACGTTGAGTCTGGTAGCGAATTCTTTGTGGTCGGAGTAAGTAACGTTATAGAACGTTTGATCCTGCAACGAAGAACGTGATAGCAAAGTCGTTAGAGCTTTGTTTCACAGTTCTGAAAGCTTTCCTCGGTCTGCGTCTATTGATATCGTCGTTGACGAGCATAGTTCGTCGAAGAAATGAAAAGACGTTTCTAAACTAGAATTACCACAGAGTGACCTGATAATTTTTCATTGCAATTTTATAGATTTTTAACGACGTGTTTCTGCAGATTTGGCTGACTTTTCTCTAAAACGCAGGGATATACTTATTGCTCTTATCGCATTTCATTCTCGTTGAATCTCACTTGGTTTTCTTTTGAACAAGTATTATACGTATATTACACTCGTTAGTGGATTCCGATTTTAGGAAAAATAGAATATGCGAAATATTCAAATGTCTAATACGATCAAAGAACAGTGACTTTCTTTAATCCTCTTTGTTTCTAATTTAATAGACGATTAATTTTACGGGAATTACAGTGAGCTGATTTTACAGGGCTAACTAAGAGACATGGATCGCTTGACTGCACAAAGGATCTGTGTCGCTGTCCAAGTTAAGCTTCAGAGCTTAGGGAGCTTTAGTCTCTCTTATTAGACAGGAACGCTTACTAATATTCTATTCTGCACGAGATATATGTGTTAACGTTATGTTCCATGGAAACGTATTGCTAGAACGTAATGCGAAACGACGCTACGTAAATAATTTTAATTGCGTATATTAGATCATCCCGTGTAAGACAAAAATGAATCAGCGTTTATGAAGAAGTAGAAACGCTTGAAATTTCAAATCACTTTAAATTATCGAAAATTTAATTCGCAGGAATGTTAGAAATTCTTCAGAATTTGCAATCAGCCTGTATTATCCGTGTTACAAGGATATAGTATGGCGTTTATTTGGGAAGGAGAGTTTCTCGCTTTATGGATCTCCAGATTAGCTTCACAGTTGAATGAGGTGTCAAAGCTCTAGAGGTTGCTCTATTGTTGTACAACTTCCGCGTTTCTATTGACGATACCTGCTTATACGTACATGTCTCGTTTCCTTCAGTTTATTGACAACAGACATATCGAAATCTTCTAGGTACACCTATAGTTAGCGATCCTGACTAGATAGCAATTCTCGATTGCCAGTTTCCACGCTAGAGGTGGACACGAAACCTGTCGAAGCAGCGAATTTCCCTCTTTCTTTCATTCCACTTTCTTTTTTCTCTTTTTTGTCGTTTTACTATCGATCATTTTAGCGTTATTAACGAATACTGCGTGTAAAAGATTATTTAATACGAAGCAATCAGTTATTAAATTAACGAAAGAAGCCACTGGTTTCTGATTTTTATCGTTAACGCGATGGGTTAATCTCTACCCTCGCAACGACAAAAGAAAGACGAGCCTTTCGAACAAACGGTAACATCTTCTTAACGTAACAGACATTTATTTCCAGTCAACTTTTTGCAATGGCTTTGATGAAAAAATTCTGAGTAACTTTTCTATAAGCCAAGCGTAGCGAATCAATAATTTAGCTGCAACGACTCAAATACGATACAGCAGAAGGGGAGAAAACAAGAATAAAGAAAAGTAATCTGAATATTTTATAAATAGCCAAAGTTAGCTGTTGGAGGTACGCGTAACAAGTCCGCTCGAAGTGGAACAATGTCGGGATAAAACAAAGGAGGGGGCGCGCGCGTAAAACGTACAAAGCATTCATTTTATGCGAGACTCTTTATTTGACTTCACCTGCCACGGTATTTCCGTCTCTCAGCTCTTCATTAACGTTCCGTTGTCTCGAAACGAACCGAGAATTTTCCTCCCGCCCCCTTCCCCGCGTAAAATCGAACCGTGAAATCGTCGCGGATTTAAAATACCAAACATCCATCGGTGACTGCGAAAACATCCGGTGTAAATCGCGATTTTCTTTCATACGGGTAACGAGAACGCCGCCATTGTTTCTGATTCTCGGTGAAACATTGTTAATTCCTCAACGGCTGGCTGATCGAGCGACGTAAATGGAATAGGTAGCTGCAAAGTGGAGTAAACCTGGAATATTTCGATTCTCGAACGAAAGTACGTTGATAGTTTGCGTCGGTTCGACGTGTCTAATTAAATGAATTCTCTGTGATGAGGATGGAAACGTACGCGTTATACGTATGGTAATTAAAATGGAAGGCGGTCGATGGACTTAAAATGATGTCGATGTACCGCGTGTAGTATATCCGTAAAAGTTTTCTGCGATAAATGTTAAAATATTACTTAGTTCGTAAGTCATTTTACGGAGTACATGTATTTAGCAAATATATTACAGATATTAACACGTAATAAAATATTTGATTATAACAAAAGAATTATTAGATTTATTTAAGCTTTCTTTTTTATTAAACGGTAGGAAGCATACAAATATTTTGTTTCAAAAATTAATATTATATCTGTTCGGTATTTTCCCGGAGCATATATTCACGAGGGTGTATTTCGATCGATCAACGATCGATGTAATTTAAGAGAATGGTATCCGTGATTGTATAGCAAATATTCATGATTCCCTCAAGAACAATAACGTCTGCTATAATACTCTAATTAACTAATGAACAATAGGAAGCTACGTTATATATCGAATATCGCATCAAATAATTACATTAAGAAATAAAGCTTTCGGAATGAAAATATTGAAATGTCTGTGAAATGAAATTAATCTCGTGCCATTAGTAAATTGTAATATAAATCCTACGTAATATACGAATCGAGCGATAACTATACGTTCGAATATAATAAAATAAATTTTCTCCATATGCAAAAAATTTATGTCATATTCGCTAATCATTTCTATTCTCGTACAAATGATCTTATTTTGTCAGGTACACGTAAATAGGAACGATTGGAGCACGGTCCTTGGCAATAAAATAAAATACAAATTTAATTCCTCGTAGATTTAATGGCATCTTTGCTTAATTAAAATATGATTTTAATACTCCTGACTGGAGGATGATCTCAGTACACGTGGCAAGAAATTAGGACGAAGCTTCATAATGAGATCCATTATACCAAATCCCACTTAGTCCTCGATTTCACCAGGCATTTAAGAAGCGGTTTATACGCGTAAACGTCATACGCATTTCCAAATCCTTTGATATTAGGCATAACTATACGGAATGCAAATGCAAACTATACGATCAAACCAGTTATTTATGTTAATAACTCTGCTCGGCTTTAAAGTGTTTCAAATTTTAAGGAAGATTAACCTGGTCGATGTTATTTACTCTAGCGGCTGATCCTGTTAAACGAAATACATCTTAGGATGAAAGAATTTTTTCATTTGATCACGACAAAACAAAACGCGTTAACTCGACTCGTGTACCAATTATTACCGGCACGGTTGGATTAGTCGTACAGAAATGTTTCACGATTGTTAGCCGAGAACCAGAGAAAGACAATTTATCTAGGAAATTGAATTTACTTTCTCACGACGAATCAAACGTATTCCGTTTGTCTTATGAGTATGGCCCCACCCGTTGAATAGGCGGAACACGCGACACCGTGCATGTCGACCAGTTTATTACGCGAACCCGATGCATTATTCAAACGATTCGCGTTTACGTAGAGCACGAGATGGCTGCCACGTTTATCCTCCCTTTTTGTTTCGACCTGGCGCTCCTTCTGCGTGTCGTCGTCGGTATCTTCGTTATCGATCGTCTATTCGTCGGCATCGGGATCGGTTTACAAACGTAGCTACCGGCCGATGTATCGGTGGCAATTACCAGCCATATTTTACGCCCACCCAGTTCTAGGGACAAATTTTGCATGCTCGACTAATCATAATGTTGAACAGCCTGTCTCGCGTTTTCACTCGACCAACAAAACATGGTCACGAGAATGGCACACTTGCGCGTTTGCGAAATTGGCCATTTCATATGCAACAATTTAATAATATCGGAAATGCGGAGAATTGGTGAAACATACAGCGATATATCGAGAATAGTTTGCGTTCGAGAGCAAAGGTACCGTAAATTGGAATTACGTTGCAAGATTTTTCGTGCTATTTATATCAAATTCAAGGATAGTACAAGGATCGATAAAACACGGATCAATATCTCAGGAGCAATAAATATGAAAAATTCCAGGTTACAAACAACAGCGAGTATTATTTGGAAATATTTAAGAAATGTTTTAATTGAAAGAGAAAACGCGTACAAATGTACTATTATTTAAGCATAACACAAGATATGATACTATTTCCACATAATTAATACTTGATACATTAAACAAGGATTATTCGAAATGACGTCTCGTCCGCAGTAATCTATTTTATTCGCAACCAGATAGCGTGAAATTTGAATAACGGGGTCATCATCAATTATCCAGTAATTAAATAACGTAACATGAATATTTAACAGTTGGAATAATCAGCTTTTGGATGGGTAAAACAGACGCAGCGGACGTAACACTGAAAATAGAGTTCAATTTCTGTTGGAAAGCAACCGCGATAGAGACAGTGATACGGAGCGATATAAATACGATATTGAAAATAGAGACGTACATTTTATTTGAGAGCACTCTCTGATATTCAATCTTTGATGAGAAAGTTACCTCCTCTGATTTATACCTTTCCGTTCCTTTCTAATAAGGAAATATAATATAAAAATCGTGGTAAGACGAATCGAAGATCACCATTGGCCTCCATAAGTTATAACTTTTTAAACATCTATATAAAAATAAAAAAGACAATGAAATTATTTTTTCAAAAATCATACTTTGACTGCAAACGTATAGGAAATGCAAAGATAGGATTATCTAGAAAGATCAAAACGTATTTCCGTCGAAATCATCTACGTTTGGTCGGATTTCTACGCGTTCCAAGAAAATCCTTTGTGTCTCGCCCTGGAATACCATCATTTAGAAATATATCAAACGAAAATTCGAGACGATCTCGATCGACGATTTCTTTGATATCCGCACACGGTAGAGGAAATGTGACTTCCATCGCATCGCATAGGTAGCTTCATTAAAATGCATTTACCATTGGGTTGGCAACTAAGCGATTGCGGATTTTGTCATTAGGTGGTATTGACAAAATAAACAATCATTTAATTGCCAACACAATATATGGCTTGCCTCTATGTTTCGTTGCGCCTATACGGAATTTAACCCAGTTGCGGTGTGATGAACGCTGGACGAAATATTATAAAAGGAGATATCTGTAGTAGAAGAGTTGTCAAAGAATAAGATAATATCATTTGTAATTAACAAAGTCGAAGATCTGCATGGAAAAAGTCTCATCGTACGGAACTTAATAATCAGCGGCGATTAATTGCCTGAACAATCCTATTCGGTCGAAGCAACGTTCTCGAAATAAATTTATTTCGCTGTAACGTGTTACCATCTATACGGATTTATATATATTTATATAGTAAATATAGGTTTCAACATGTATCATTAAATAAGGTTGGATGATTGTTTAGAAAATTTGAAGTAAGAAGAAGCCACAATTTGTGCAATTTGATATAAAAATTCTGGCTAGGTGCTTGACTCATGCTATCCGGTATACACCTGGAGCAGTATGTGTGCATGTGAATACCCATAATATGGAACATGAACACCTCTATACGTATGATTATAGTACTACCAGACCCAATAAAGATAACCACGAACATAAGGAATCCGATAATGGCAAAACCAGAATCTAGAGATTCAATATTGATAATCCTATGACCGTATAGCTTAAGGAAGACAATTTAGACGTGTTTAGCAGTTACCAAGATTCTGGTAATATCAATAAAATCGAGAAGTAACGAAGGCTATCGAAACATAAGGAGTTTCAAATAATACGGAAACATAAATAGCGTCGAAACCGTTTAAATATTCATATACGTACGGAGAAATTGCTAGAATTACATGTAAGAACCCTGGGAATGTACTAAAAATCACGAAACATCTATCAAGAAGATAAATTGTCTAGGAAATCGTTTGAAAAAGATTTAATCGTTTGTATTTCGAAAGCTTGTACGATATTATCGAACAACGTCTGATAGTTGTACTCTTAAAACATCGTAGAAATCTCTTCAACGCAGAATGTGGAAGTTACAAAAGCCAAAGAAATAAGATCTACATATGAAAATACCAATGTGTAAGGAATCTCTAAGGAAGATCTAAAAATTTTCCATTCTCGCATGGTAGCTACTAGAATCGACATATCCATATGTTTTAATAAACATTTATGTAGGTATTGAGAATCCACAAAGCTACGCAAATATGCTCGATATTCTACGGATCTTCAGGGGCTACTAGATTACTTAACAACTCAGTGAAAACCTCGAAACCACTCAACTACGTGAAACCACTAACTCCTAGGAAACCTTGGAACCATTCCGTATATTTCAACATCCATCGAGATTAATTTACATTTGTATTAAACGTAGGTATATCAAATTGTTACATCTTCGAGCAATGATATAGATAATTTGCAAATATTTATGCATTTATAGAAAATTTATTCCCTAAATAAGGATTAATCTCTCAATTTTTCTTTTTCCTTCTTTTTCTAGTTCGTACAAAATAATCAGAATTCTAATAATCAGAGTCAGATGTTGCCGAGGACGGGTCCAGAAACGCGGCGTGTCAGTCAGTTCCACGTTTCACCTCGGAGACGGTGAACACTGCTTCGGGCGACTTTCAAATCGTGGAAGCTGAAAGCTCCGTGATGTCTGCAACTTTGTTCGGACTATAGTAAGGTGGCACGATATTAAACTGCCTGTCATTGAAAGTCTAAAACTTTTGCCCAATGCTATAGCGTATAAAAGGCTGAATAACGAGATATTGTAACGATAATAAATACTATAAATATCATAATGCAGAGGAATTTGTTCAGGGGAATTCTAATTCTCAGAGTTGCCTCGAATAAACCGTTGTCTCTTTCGTTTAAACGTTGAAGCGTAATTCGACGAGAATCAAATATAAAATCATTGGAAACTTTCCTTACTAGGAAATGAGTCGACTAAGGTTTGAGCCTGCGCTATGTAGCGAACGAGACATATTTACGATAACGAAGGGACGTCAGATTCCTGCTTAATTTACTTAAATCCCTTTGCTTTTGCTCGCAGAAATGTCGAGATTCTTAGCAATTCTTTTTGATCCGAACTCGTGAAGAATCGATGGTAAGCTCTACAAAATATTCGGTAGAAAAAAGTATTAAGTATTTATCGCCTTACTACATTCGTATCCCAACGAATTACTCAGCTTCCCAGCTTTACGGAAAGTTATGGTTCCTCATTTTTCTCTATTTTTCTTTTTTCCTTCTTTTGTTAAATGTCGAAAATTTGGAACGACGTTCCTACGAAATAATCCAAAAGATTAATTTCAAATCGTAACCGTCAGTCTAAAGGGACTAATAAAGCTCTATTTTTCATTCTTAATCGTACTTGTCATTATTCGCTAATAGATAGTACGTATCATATTATTCTATTCGTTACAATATTATCAGGCCAGTATTTTATCATCGTTGGAAACGAGTTTATCGATAGTTTCATCAAGTTCGAAATTAATACGAAACAATAGAATTTACGTTCGATGTAAACACTTTAGATTTCATTCCGTCGTTTTATCTGTATCCCTTTTTTCATTTAAAGCATATATATTAAACATTGCGATTGCGAATTTGAAGTATTACAATGCCCTTGTTAAAAAGATTAAAAATCAATCATCCTTATTTCAATCCACTCGATCGAGGGCGAAATTAATAAACTCATATTCTTGCCGTAGCAAACAAATAAGCTACGAATTCATATCGTTAATATATTCCATCGATTACGCGTTCGATCAATTTCTACTTCGAGAAATTAATATCTACAGAGCAACAACGTAGGCACTTCATATTTCGAAATTATTTGATCAGCGAAATATTAAAATTGTATATTGCAATATATTGTCCCTTCCACTTAAGCGTAATGAAAATCTGCACCAACATTCCCATTGGTTTCCCTCTTATTGAAATCATACATTGTTCCAAATCCCACGTCATTTCATAAAAAAACCTACTTCCTAAGTACGTCGATATTTTAATCCTTTGGTTTATATTAAACGATACACTAACTTTGCTGAAATATACGAATTAGATATATGTAATAGCGCTAATATTGTCACTGTCTAACGTCCTAATCTTTAATCGTAACTAACGCTTTAACGTCTAGAGTCACAGTTTATAAATATCGCTCGATCTCTTTAACATCCCGCATATATCTTCGATATCGCGTCGCACAGATACCATATTTCCCTTTACAAATCCTCCAAGAGGTAAATTACGCCCTTTTAGCATTAGAATCGAGTCTATCGGCTAAAAACTTCGGCAAGAATCGAATCAGATATCCGTAACGATATCAGAGGAAACCACGAAAAGATCCGACTAACCGAGAAAAGGGAAAAAATTTTCTCACTTCAGCCAACAGAGACGACTCGGTATCGATCGAGAGAGTGAAAAAGAAAGAGAGAGAGAAAGAGAGAAAGAGAGAGAGAGAGAGAGAAAGGGGGATCATCGACTGGCACAGGAATCAACGTGCAAGCTCAGCCATCTTCATCCGGCAAATTGCAATCCTTCTTTTGCCGATCATAGCAGATTAAGCATCTATTTTACAGGTGATTTCACGACGAGGAGTTTCAACGTGCGACAAAGCATGAAAGCTCTGGCTTCGTTCGGGTCAAATCGATAAATAGCCAGTGTTGGATAGCCGGACTTAACCACCTGGCTTCTCGCGAAACTCTTGTTCTCGCTCGCTCGACAAAGAGAGGTCTAACCACGTCACCGACCATTATTTCGCGATTAGGAAAATTGTTGGTGTCGAAGTTTTTCCCGATATAGCCGCGAAATCGACAGAAAATTGCACATGTTGCTGGGAGGAAAGTTGAACGAGGAATGAACCTTTGTTGTGGAACAACGCGATAGTGGGAGATAAACGGTCAGGATGAGGAAAGTTCTAGCTGTCTCGGGGTACGACTGAATTCCTGTACGAGAGGCAAGTTTCACGGGCAATTTTCAAATTGCGATAGTTGCGTAACGATGAAGATGTAACGGTACGAATGCTTGTGCAAAGGGACTTCGTCGCTTAAGTGATTGCAACTGGTGATTTTCGTTCATGCACGTTTTTCCTTTATTCTTGCACTTTGAAATAAAAATTAGAAAAAAAGAAACACAGACGCGAAAATGGGTGAGAAAGTCACGACCGCACAACGAACAAACGATCATCTATAATTATGACAACGACGCACGAAACGAAAATTCAGGATAAATAATGCGTATCATACGGTAAAAGGTAATTAAATGATAGACACGAATATATCAAGCCTTCGTGTATCGTATTCATAAAAATATTCGTTTCGTATTCTGGCCGACTTATTAAAAAGAATCGGGGAAAATCGTTCAGAAAAAAGATGAATCGAGATTGAACGTGAGTGTTACTTTCGATCGGAAAATATATTAGTGACGGTTAATCTCAAGGAATAATTATAATGGGATCGATGTAATGAGCGGTTACGTTCAAAGGAATGCATTTTATCTTCGGCTTGATACGGTTCTGTTAAGCATACAAGGCGTATAATTCGAATATGTCAACGTCACGTACCGGTCTATATAGGCTAACAATCGAACAACAGATTGTGCCAACATCCTGTTATTATAAACCATTGAACCATCCTTATGAGCGATCTTCGAATATTTAATTATTGTTCGTGATAAAATTCGAAGGTTGATTTATTGGATGCCGGTATTGGCGCCATTCGTCTAGCTTCCATATTCTTTTGCATTTCGTATTTTAGGTTCAAAATTTATATTGAACATTCTATCTGCACTAAACACTATTCTATGGCGTCTGTAATATTACAGAACGTGTAATAATTACATATATATATATATATTACACATTTATTTCTCTTGTCAATTATAATTCTGTATTATAAAATTCTGTATTTGGCAATTACTCTCGCATCGTTACAAAAATCTGACACTATGAGAACAAAATGTATAGAATCTAATAAAAAAAAAAAAAGAAAAAATAACGTTTCAGTGGAAAATAATAGCGTGCCGATACTTTTTGTGGCCAGTGTAAGTATCTGATCATCGGCTACGGTTACAGATGAAAGGACCGACACGATCATGGTGACACAATACACGTATCCCATAGGAATGCATCCGTCAGTGCATCCGTTGTCGGGTGTGGCATCAACGGTCTGACTGCATCCTTGGAAAAGCTTTTGACACGGTCGACTTGTCTCCACGGCAAACGTTCATCGAAAAGTTCTCCGGAAGTGGGTCGAGAAGATTCGCTCGCGCCAGCTGCAACACTTGCATCAACTTCCGACCGAATCGTCCCGACGAGTGGAATTAAAGGAATCGAAACAGCAATTGGCTCTCGAACCTGCTCTCGGCGATTTTCATACGTCAACACAACAGAAGAGTATGTTGAACTGTGGATGCCAGTTAGGTGGAATTATATTAAGGAGAATTTGACGACGAAATAATGGTTTTAATGAAATTAGGTTCCAGAAACGTCGGAACTTTCAAACAAGTTACATGTAGACTAAATCTGTTAAACTCGATTAAAATTGATACGAACATTAAATTAAAATTATAACTAGCGATAGTTTTATAGTGTATATTCTACCGCTGTTATCAACCCTTTCGCTTCGGCAGTCCAGTCCACCGGAGTACTGTGACTGAACGGAAGCGCGCGCCAGAAATGCGCACAATGTGCGTGGTTGTTTTATATAAATTTTCCTAAATCTTAAATAACAATAATTCTTATATATGAAATATCGTTTCACTGTCAATGGATTTAACAGATTTTTTACGATCGTTTGGATGTTTCAAATATATTGCATAAGACGTTTCGATGTTGTTTCAACAATGAGTAACTTTTAAGAACCGATTAATCCAATATATCAATAAAATCAATAGAAAATGTTCTGCCGATAACGAAAAAATATATTATTGACTACAGATATGAGGTGCCGAACCCAGGATTCGTCGCGTGGTCGCCGCCTATATGCGGCGCTCGTACCCACAGGTCGTTTCGTGGATGTCGTCTATAAACGACGCTCGTACCCATAGGTCATTTCGCCGGCGCCGCCTATAAGCGGCACCCGAAGCGAAAGGGTTAAAAGATTTCGTTTCATCTTCTAGCGCGTGCTTTTATCTTCTTTCTGAAAATTACCCGAAATGTCTGATTAGTATATTATTGGAGAACACATTTGTGTGTATTACAAAAGCAAAGCTATCAAAAGCGTATTGATCTATATATAACGGATATACGGGAACTCTTTGATGATCAAATTCGATGCAACAGACAGATTATTGATAAACACTATCCTCGCTCGAAATACATCATACCGGTGGCCAAAATTGTTGTACATTAGACTTTGAGGTTGATGCCTCACCGAATTTTCGATAAAAGAAACGAAAATATCAAATACGACTAACGATAAATCATGGATATGACAAATGATGAATAAATACTGAACATATTTAATTATTAAAGTCGCCATATGACAATACATAGATGACGATAGAATATTACAAGGAAGAAAAAGATATTATCGCAACGCCTGTTCGAACACTTTAATATCTATGCTATAAAATATTCTATATCAGATTAGCAGCTGACCGCGCCTTTCCTAACATTTTTCATCCACCTGTACGATAAAAACTGGAAACACGAGAGACAGAGGTAGATCGAAATATTTAAAGCATAATTCAGCTTTGATCAGATCCATTGTTCTTAAAAAAAAAAAAGAAAAAAGAAAAAAGAAAAAAAATTCTTTTCCGACTTCGACCTCTGTTCGATAACTTCAACCGAACGGGAGGTGAAGATATTAAAAAGAGTGCACTCACGGTAGGTGTAACTTCAGATTTTACTCCTTTCCCACTGAACGAACAAAAACTTAGGAAAAGTATTCGAACATCCTTTTCGATGAAACGACGAATACTCGCGGCTTGCAATTTCTTTCGTCTCGAATTCTTCCAAGGACTTATTTCTCGTTTGAAAAGGCGAGCAACGTGTGTCACGCTTGTATTTCTTCTACGAACGATGCACATCTTTCTATTATAAGAAGCAGTCGGTGAAATTAATTTCGCTAATGTACGAAGCGGCAGGTAAAGCCGGTAAAAGTTCAAAAGGCCAGTCGAAGCTTTATTGCGATCCATGAAACACGCACGAAACGATGTTCCCATCTTATCCCCGGACAATGCGAGTTTCATGTCGTCAAAAACGTATAGATTCGTACAATATAAAACGAATTTCAATAGCGATACGTTTGATATTCTAAAGGATGGAAAGAGGAAAAGATGTTTTCTACCGAGAACAATTTTCTTTGATTCCTCGAATACGTGACTTTGCCGTATTTCACATGTGACTGGAATTTATTGACTTTCGGAACGTAGTAGCGCGAGAGCAATCCGCGGACCACGTGACGACATTCATCGATATGTTTCGTTCGACGTGACGACGACAATTATTAATATTTCGCTGAAGCCATTCAAAATACGTGTGTATTTGCGTGTTCTTCGTAAAATTGCGCTTTATCGATGCTTGTTTCTTAGCGAGATAGTGTGAGGGACAAAGAAAGAGTGAGAAATATACCGCGTTGAAAAACTAAAACGCAATACGAACAAAGGAATTTTTCATTAAATTTCAATTCGTCGTTTTGCTGGCTGTTCGTTTCAAGCTGCGATGGGTGGAGAAATGAAATTTCCGCGAGCAGGCGAAAGCGCAGAGATGCTAATCGCGAGGGTCTACCGGAGCGCGACAGACTTCCCAGAAGTAGAAAACAATGTGCTCGACCAGAAGACGGAAACGATGGAAGCACTTTGAAAAATGAGAGCTCGTCTCGAACCTCGCATCGAGCACGTACATATGACGTACAGATGTATGTACGAGCTTCCTCATCGACCGCAAAAAGCCACTCCTCCATGACGTCAAAAAGTCTTATGGAAAAAGTAACGACCAGTAATTTCTTCTTGGAAAAAAAAATAACTCGCAAAATTAACCACTTTTCTATACGCGTTAGTCATTCAATAAACAAACGAAACAAATTGCTACATTTACACGGTCGACGACGATGTTTTACGACTACCAAATTCACTCATCTCAGCCGCAAAGTAGCACGAATCAAACTTTATTCGACGGCCGGTTCATCCGAAACTTTGCAGTGATAAAACACCCGTAACGTCGGCCATCGTGAAGGTCGTTGAAAGCTGCCGCAAGATACGGGTATTAAGAGAGAGAGAAAGGAACGATACGGGTCCGCGTAAAAGATCCGACGTCAATGGAATCGGAGCGGAAGGTTGGGAAACGAGGGAACTTCACCAAGAAAAAGAAATCTGTACCAAGGGGAAATTATGTTGAGGGTTCGCGCCTCTGGGAGAAAACAGCAAAACAGGAAGAAGAAGAAGAAGAAGAAGGTGAAAGAGAGAGGTGTAGAAAGAATAAAAATTCGCGGAACGTAAAGTTGAACGAAGAAATTTACCAAAAGCTTGGGAAGAAAGGAAAGCGAATGGGAACGTAGAACAAAGCGACGTGGTTGGATAAAAGGAGGCGGAAAGAGGAGGAAAGATATCGAAGGATAGCAAACGGCGAGCACGACGGAAGAAAACAAACGCTCGTTAACGAGACGCATCAGGGCAGATTGAAGAGATTTCCTGCCGCGGTTTAGCCAACCAACTCTCTCTTTCTATCTCTCTTTCTCTCGCTTCTACCGCGTACACCCCAACGACGACCGGGACCAGAGGTTAATTTATCGAATTAAACGTCGTACAATTGCGTTATAAGTCCGAGTCACAGGGACTTTTTGCCGCTACGTGCATGTGTGTCAACATACGTGTGCCGTTCGTACGGTTCCTCGCGTTGGTCTTCGTCTTCGAGTCCGAACTGATCGTGCTGTGAATAGCTTTTAAAACATAAAATCGAGAGGTCAAAGCGGCAAATGGCAGAGGAAATATTTGACGACTCGGTTTCGTTCTACGGGATTTCACGGAATGGAAGTTAGTTAGGCAGATAGAAGTTTCGTGGGAATGTTTGTATTCTTTTTGCAGAATGAAAAGGATCGACTATGATTCATCCTGCGTATACGATGTAAGTATTTTATGCGATCGAAGGGACTTTAATTTTTGGAAAGATAAGTCTGATGACCGATCGTACATCTATCTAGTCGCGTACTTGCGCAACTGTTAGCGTTTACGCCAATAACATAACATACACTCGATCATCGACGTTAAGTCTTTAAGCACGAAGATCGCGTATCTTTTCAAAACGCAGAAAGCATACTTGCATAGCTACACCCTTTGCCAGCTACTCCAATTGCAAAGTAATCAAAAAGGGTGTAAACATCGATCCGCTCGATTTCTAATCTAATCTGAAGCTAGAACGTCGTGGACGATCTTTATTCAACAACGCCGGAAGTTACACAACCGCTCGACCGACGAACAGTCCGCGAGTTATCGTCCAATCATATTTTCCAATCATTTTCTCCAGGAAAATGACAAATCATAGAACGATCCCTTACTGTCGATTCGATCGATGTTTTTCGCTTCTTTTTCGTATACACGGACGAATTAAACAAAAGATTAAACGAAGGATTTTCGATCGATCAACGACGTTTCCGCGAATGCATAAAAAATAGGGAATAAGAATTTTCTACATCGGAAGCGCACCTTTCGAAATAAAACAGTACAGGAAAGATAGGAAAGATAGTATGCGAATAATACGAAAGCGAGATGCGTAGTTGGAAGTCAATCAGCAGAATACGCGAGAGATCCTTTGGTCGACGAGAGATTATAGGGTGAAATGAGTTTGCAAACACGCCCAGCCACGATTCAAAGTCGCCATGGAATTTCTACATCACAGAACAGCCAATGAAAGCATGGAACAATGTGGGATACGCTTCAAGGTATGTCTGTAATTCCATGAAAATATGGTCGTTCGTAACTTGCTCTACGTATAATCGTGTCAGCGCGGTCAAACTTACAATTTTCGTGGAAGCGAATCGTTTTCAAAACCGTGAAAACTTTCCAGCCATTTGTAGTATTTAAAGTGGAACAAAGTACTTTGTGATATTTAAATGGAATTTTATCGTCACGAGATATTGAACAAGTTTCGTGCTCGTTATTAATATGATTAATTTCTCATTTCAATCTCGCGCTAAAACTAAAACTAAAACTTAAAGCAATCGGAAATTTTGCCACTCGTCGAAACAGAACTAAGATTCGAACATAAAAATTCGAGAACCGTAGCAGAGTTAAGTAATTAATCGTATTACTTTCTTAGCGGTACTTTCGTAAAATCTTTCACGAAAAGGCTACATTTTCACGTTCACGATCTCGTACTATAGACGTATACTTACTCACAAAGGGGTTGGCAAAAAAAAAAAAAGAAAAAAATGAGGGATAATCCCTTGATTCCAACTAGAAAAGACTGTTTCACGAAATGTTCACAGGTTCATCGAGGCGAACAGTTGACGAGAGGTCTCGAAATCGGCGCGATCAAGTGGCTCGTGAAGCCTCGTTCACGCTCGTGGCCACGGAAGCCGATGTTCAAGCGGTCCAGCGTAATCCACTGCAAAAGCCGATTTCGCCGCTGAATACGGCAATATCGATCTCAAAATTCCCGGTGCTACGTTGCACACTCGAGGCGTCGATACACGGCCAACCTCACCCGGCCAGACGTCGCGAGCCACAATTTTGAATAGCATCGGATCAATGGAAATTCCCCGTTTCTATTTCTCCTCGGGGATCGTACGGTGTATCTATGGTGTACACACAACCGATTCGCTCGGTCTAGTCTATCCACAATGGACGATGGACGAGAAAATTGGACGATCGATGGTCGTTCGGATGTTCTCTGAGAAAAGTGTGTAAGAAGATCGAACATCGAGTCGAGCATCGAGACGAGTGTAAAGAGGAGTATCGGGGCGAGCATCGACGAGAGCATCGACGAGAGCATCGACGAGAGCATCGACGAGAGCATCGATAGGGCGATTAATTTAAATATATATTAGCCAAGGAAGGGTTTTCATCGGCGATAGCAGATCAAAGGGAACGCAGTGGCTTTGCTAGGATCGAATGATAGGTCGCTTGCAATCAAGCGTACCTTAGCAACATGGCTTTGATCTTGAATCGAATATTCGACCAGAATCGCTCACCTGACTTTGAGTTGCGGCGTTAATGGAATGTACCGAATTGATTCGATGTTCGAAACGATGGTGAAACTACTGGCTTCCGTGTTTCCAGAAATGTACACAGGCAATGGGAAACGCGAGGTCTTCTACGTCGCAACGATAAATGGCGAATAATTTAATATTGGTTTACGTACAACGATCAGTGTTCCATCTCGAAATACATAAACCTTGGCATTAGCGAAGCTTGTAACACGATTACGAAGAAAGCTCGGAGTAGACATTTTCCAACAATAGTAGAAATCGTAATTGTAAGTTTCCTTAGAAATTTCAATTTCTTTCGCTACTTTTCTGTTCCATGAATTTCTTCTTTCATTTGCATCGTATGCGTACAAATTATGTACAATTAAATTTGTTAGAGTTTTCCAATAACCGTAACGAATAGAATAGAATAGAACGTGATAGATACGTAACTTGGTTGCGAGTTACGTACCGAATGGTGTTTCTCTCGCATGAATTCTGCTTCGATTAACTAGCTTAAGAACTGGAAAATCTCATGGATAATTCAGTGGAAAATATCGGAGAATCTAGTGGCGAGAAAAATGTTTATCTCGCAACGAGGAACGAGCTAGCGAACACAGCAAGCGTGAGAAAAAGAATTTCCAAGTTGCGGCAAAAGTTTGCCAACCCCTCTAATCTAGCCTTTCATTAACGCCAAATGAATACAAATGGCGAAAGCGTTTCGAAAGCCGCACGCGCGTAGCACAGAGAGAGAGAGAAAGAAGGGGCGAGAGAAAGGAAGAGAGAGCTTTCTCCAGCGTCGATTCTACGAAAGCGAATTTAACACGAATTAATCCATTCACGTATTGCGAAGCACGCCTTTAATCACGTTCATGGAAATACCTCAAACCAACGAAAGGACTAAAATGAGATTTATAAGATGAAAAGTCAGACCACAAACGTGGACAAGGCGAAAAAACATTCTCGAAATTAACACGTAGTACAAGAAGAAGAAAAAAGAAACAGTGGCAAAAAGAGAAAGAAAATGAATGGGCTAAAGGACAAATTGCTTTGGCTGGCGTATTCAAAATTCCAGAACGAACAATGTAATAATGCGCATCGAGGGATTCTTCAAAAGCAAATTGCCACTCAGCCCGACATCGCCCGAAATTGCGTTTGTTTCGAGTGTATTCGTATACAGAGCGCTTTGTATTTATTAGATGGGAAACTCAAGAATATAATCGAATTGCGGTATCCTTCCGTTCCGAGGTAATTCGATCATTCGCCTGCACTCCGTGCCAAAATGAATTCCCTCGTCTCTGTTTTCGCCCTCCTGCTCGATAAGCTACTACGAAAAATGCTTCTGGTACACACGAACACACCCATACAAAGTATGCTTAGGTATACTTGGGGAGTTGTCCATCTAGAAGGTTATTGGGGGAAGAAAATGCTTTAGGCTTCGTGGTGAAAGCACTTGAGAGAGACTCGAGGAAATACGATGATATAACGCATGTGGACGTTGCGCGAGTAATCTCGCTGACACGATGACTATCATCGATGAATCCTTCGATGGCTAACAGCTTCTTTTCGTCTGGACATTGAGTAGAAGCGAGGAGAAAACACAAGGCGAATCGGGTTACCGCGACAGAATCGTTCATGGTAATGATCCTCTAATTATTTTGAGCAATGTGTTAATAACTTTTAAATATAATATTTCTATAAAAATATAGAAAATGCTTGATTTATACATTTAGTAATATCTAAACATATAGTCGTATATACGTTTACACATATGTGGACATTCAATTACGAATCTCACTGTCAATAAAATTTAGCGTCTAAACTGTCAGGAAATTACAGGTTTCATATTCACGATTTCACGAACGTACAAGCTGTTAGTTAATTCCATGACAACCAATGACACCTGGTCCCCAAGCAAAAGTTCATTAATATAAAATTCATGCCGGGTATCGTTGGTCGTCTAGCTTCATCAAATAGCTCCTAATGTAGAAAATTATTCTAACGGAGAATGCGTTAATTCCTAACGAGATGGTAGAAATTCCTTGACTAAAGTTCTCCAAAATCGTTGTTCACGCTTAGCGAGAAATTTTAGCCAGATTCGTTCGCTCTGCGTGTAACACACGAGTATTAAAAATATTTTCGAACGTGATTATTCAATTGAATTAACGTTAATTACAACTGAAAATTCCTGGTTCGCGTTTCATTTTCTGCCTTCCAAAGACCATAACGAAAAAAAAAAAAAAAAAAAAAAAAAAAAAAAAAAAAAAAAAAAAAAAGGGAAGACATCCCATTAAAGGGATCAGGTTCTCTCGGTAGGATATTGTAATTATCACTGGCTCGTAATCAGACGGGTTTCGAAATAGGTACGAGCTCTGGTTTCACGAGATTTGTAAAATTACCTTGCGAACCTCAAACGAAGCCTTACGAGAAATTAACGGCGACTAAGAAACTCGCGTTTAATTAGCTGATACGAAAATATACGTTAAGCTTGACATTTTATCCTACCTGACTCTGGTTTCACGTCGTTTAATTGAACGAATCAATCCGACGATCGTGCAATCATACTTTGCATATCGAAAATGTTTCATGTTTACAGAATCTATCCTTTCCGACAACCGCTCCGACAATTTTTCACGTTTATCTATGGTAATTAGGGTTAAGTGAATCTCGACTCATCGTCTATATATAATATTGCGTTCTGATGTAGACGTCATTTAGCGTGACACAGGACATTCCGATCAATCAATACAACATAGGTACATATGTAATTGTACAGCAAATTCGATCAACCTATAATGTTCTATATTGCGATTCCATGGATGGAATTACAATGGCAAGCAATTATCCTGGTTGCAACAACCGTAAACAAACAAGCGAACTTAATTAGTAATCGATGATTAATAATCGGAAAAGCTGGTGTAACCAAACTCATGTAAATTACTGTATAGTTTCGTTTTCTAACTTGTAACACGTAATGCATGCTGCGGAAGTTTGACTCCAGCTTTTTCAAACATCCCGTACAACAATTCGTTTACCCTTACGTTTGTCAATCGGAATTCCTATGAATTACGCGACGAACGATAAAAGAATCCGGAACGATAATAAATCGGTCAGAAGGGCGCGATAAAGACCGCGATAAAAATCTGCCGGAAAGTCGCCGTTTCGCGCGGTTACAACCGCAAAAAGATCGGCATTTACCGATCGTCCGGGAAAATCTGTTCGGATGGATCGTTTCAAGTATCCCGCGCGTTTTCCCTCAGTCGAAGGTCGTTCCGTTCGATATAAAACCGATAGGGAATGACGCCATCGACGTCGTATACCATCCTGGGTCACGGAGCGCATTATCAGAGCGGGTAGCCGCGAAAGCAGGCGGATTGTTCCCTCTCGCTGTGTTCTCGCGGTAACAGTATTTGCGGAACACTTAAATGGAATCTTGTCTCGGGGACCGCCTCTCTCGCGGCTGCTCACGCTGCCAACGATACTGTGCACATACGATCGTAAAGTACGCGCCATTATTATGGCCGTGATAGCGCGACCATATGCACATGGCACTTAACACGAGTAGAGGGAGAAACGGTCCGGCGCCGGGGTGGAAACCCAGTTAGGGAATTAAATAGATCGAGAAATAGCCCAAGAATAGGTCTGCTAATGCTCTCTCGTATACGATATCGGCTTGCAAGTTCTCGATTTGTAATTCGTACTTTCTTACCGTCTTACCAATTTTACCATTGAAATATCGTTGCTTGAATCGATATCTATGACTTTTTCAAAGCGCGGCTTAAAAGCGCAATAATTTGATAATTCGAAACTTCGTCAAGGTTTCGATAACTACGAACGACAACAATTTCGTTACGGCGTATTAACTTTAAAAATCAATTTTATCGTGTCGCTGTATCGTACCGTAACGTAGCTGTGTCGATCGTAAAGAACGAAATCAGCGCAGATCCTCTTATCCGTAAATTTGTAACTAAATTGTAGCTTGTTAAACGCAAACAAACGTACCCGCATGTTTTAAACGATAAAGCGTATCTTTTGAAATAATATACGCTTTAAAAAAATTCCATTGCTCTGGCTTACGAACGTTTCTACGCGTCTGCAACAATTTCCTTTCAGCAAATTTTATTTTATAGCTAAATCTTCTTTGGAGCTAGTGATATTACGGACAAATAATAACAGCAATAGATATATAATAAATTTTGGAATTTACGTCGAAATATTGTATCCACGTCGTTCGTAGTAAGTATATCTTTGTATTAGTCATTACATTAACTGTTCACGATTCTTCCAAAGAGACAAAAACGTATTCGAGCGATGAACATGTCTTACTTTTAAACCTTAAACACCCTATCAACGTTTATGCATGGAATAAACAACGATCCACAGCGACGGAGGAGGTAGTTTCTTACAACTAATTTGCTAACAAGAAATTTCTGGTAGTACAGTTTTGTGCGAACAAGACTCGCTCTTGTGTGATAAACACGAAGATCCAGTAGCAGTTGCCAAGATAAATAAGGCTCGTTTATGGTGATTCCTCGATTGCGTTAACTTAAAAATACGAGACTCGAAAGTGGCGACAGCAAGCGTTCGACGGAAAGAATTACTGCAAATTTGTTTAATAAAAGTAAATCTTTGCAACATCGGGTTTGCAGGCTGAATGCTATTATAACTTGATTCTGCTCGATTCAGGCTAGACGGCATTTAAGTTTATTCCTGTTTTCTCTCTTAAATTACTATGCTAATTAATCGACACATTATTTGTTGCTTCAAAGTATATTCGTTAACACGGTGTATTACGTAACTCGTTGCTGCACGTATTCGCGTTAATTTCATCGAGAATCCAGATCGTACTATAAATATATCGTCTGTTTTCCTATCTCGATAAACTTCATAAACGATACCAGTTCCATTATCATCGATATACTAGAAACACTCTCTTAAGTTTCAATTACCAAATAAGGAAGTTACCAGGGTGATGAAAGGAGCATCCAGAAAATGACCACGTTAATTCACCTAAATATAAATATTAGCACTTCGATAATATCCGTTATCGTTAAAGGAAACAACCGGCAATGCTTTTCGCAGGCTGTTTCTTTGGATTAGCCGCGTTTTTCAAAACGATCGCTATTTCGTTTCAAGTTTCCGCTGAAAATGCTTCGAGCCTGCGCACACCTTGGCTATATTTTCTATTTTTATAAGCGACCACGAAGATAAGAGTAAACGTACCGGTATCGTGGATTAAAACGAAGATGCGAAAGCGAACGTATACGCGGCGTGCCATTATGTCAGAATGTTAATAGGCATCGCGCCGGTTATAGACAATAATTACGTACGATATCGCGAACATAAAACTGGCCACATTGTAGCAACCTTGTAATAACGTATCGCTAACGTCCCGCGTATCTGGAACTTTATTACCCCGAGCAATAATCTTGGCTCTTCGGTTCACGGTATTGTTTCCTATTAAATATATACGAGTACCGCTGACAACCGGCACTTATGCTCGTCTCAATGTGTCAAAGACATCAGACATCCCTCGAGATAGTGGATGATTACTCCGACAGTGTGTATGCGTATGTGAACGAAAAAGGAACAACTTGTTGCGAGAATAAGTAACAACTAAATATAAAGCGAGGCGATTGAACGAACCACGAGATACGAATATGTATGTAAAATATATGGGAATGCCCAGGATTGGCAAGACTCACCGGAAGGAACGAAAAGTTCAATCTTTGTCGTTGGTTGGCCAATTTATATTTTACAATACAATTACGTGTATAAGGTAGATACAGAGTGTAAAATATATTTATAGCGAATGCTGGAAGCCATCACATTACCTGAACTGTGAACGATAGTAATCCATAACAAGATACATCTATCTGGAGATCATCTATCAAACAGCTCACGTGTTCAACTTTCGAAGCATCAGTCATGTAACTTTTGGTACTTTTCAAACGATTACTTTGCTACGTGAGAATATTGTAAACTTTTTAACAGCATTTTCTTTTCCACGGTAACGTATCGCTTCTTTTTTAACGATGTTCCCATGCACCGATAAAATTTACAGCGATGAGCGTATAAATAAAGAAACGCCGATTTATAAATTCTATCGACCGTATCGCGTGTTATAGTCTTTTCTATACGTATTGCGTATAAAGCGAACGTAGGTTTGTACGAACTATCGATGTAGACGCTAAACATTCTTGAAAGTTGCTTTGAATTCTCTAAAAATACAATTATTCTATTATTATGTAAAAAAAGGCATAGAAAAATACGAAAGTAGAAAGAGGTTTCTGGTGGCAGTTTAAGAATTTAAATTCTACCATTAACCTACCGTGCACTTAAGAAAATCTCCACCAAAATGATCTTTTCGTCTGCTAATTTAAACAAAACAACGAAACGAATTCAGCGTTTTAACGCGCTTATCGAGGATTTCTACAACGCAAAAGAACGAAATGAACGACAGCCTGATGTGCAACTTAGCTATAAATACATTCGTGAGCATTGCATCTTCTTCGAGACTCATTATTTATATATAACTTGTTAAATACCGTAATGGATTACGGTGCAACATCAGCGTTCTTTTGCACTAACGCCAGCAATTATTTTCTCATCTTCACCGTCGTCATTACTACGTGTACATATTTTATTTTTCTTCTCTTTTCGTTTGTTTTCTTCTTTTTTTCTTCTTCTTCTTCTTCTTCTTCTTCTTCTTCTTATTCCTTTCCTTACGGGAAAGCGTCTACTTCTATCATGGGCGTCGTTGAATCGCGAACGAGCCACCGAGATCATCAAAGTCTCGCAACTTCAACAACTTTTCGCGTCTTTCGCGATTTCTACCGGCTCTTCTGCTCGATCGCGAATACCTTTTTTCAACACCTTTGATACGCGAACGCGAAGATAAACGACGACAGTGTAAAGTAGTTTCGATGACGAGGAATTTTATCTTAAAACATAGTAAATGAAACCATAATGACATGAAATAATAATACAGGCACATAAACACATATATTACTTTCGACGAAAAACGAATATCTATATCGTTGGCAATGTTAGCCATCTATCGATGACAGCTTATCCTGCAAATAATCCGTATCGAATGGATTCGTTAAATCCCCGATATCGCGTAACAATCACAATGTCCAAATATCGCTATAACTAATTTACAGCGAATCCTGTGGCCGCAATATACGTGCACGAGTAAAACATGGAATAATTTCGATCTCATCGTTGGCTAGAGTTACGATACATCTACACAATAATTAGGCGAACGTCCATCAAAATAATATTTGCACCACGTATGCTGTATTGGAACATCATAAATGGAGTGGAACTTACAGTGATCTGCAATTACGTACTTTCGTATATAATTAAATCACAGTGTCAAGACCATAAATAACAATAAAGCTCGATTGACGATTTACGCGACATTGTATTTCCATAACGTGTACCGCTTACGATAATTACCGATTCTTCTTTATTATTAGGCAGCCATTGCCATATATCGACCAAACGTTACAAACCTACAGAAACATTTCCAAACCATCGAAAGAAAATACACGAGATTAATTATAGAGTCCAATTATTTCAACCAAACCCTTCAACGATATATTCCTTCAAATATATATATACGATATATACGATAAACCCTTCAAATATATATTCAAATATATAACGACGACCGCATAAAATACTCCGTTCCTTGTTCTTAAAAGAAAAAAAAAAAAAAAAAGAAAGAAAAATTCATATTCCCCCTACCCTAAAACGAAACCTGTAACATTTCCAAACGACAAAGTGAAAAGCCAACCCTACTCTCTCCGATCGCACGGACAAATGGAAATATGGAAATATGGAAATATAGAAAAATAGAAAAATGGAGAAGAATAGTCACCAATGTTTGTCTTGTCGTGGTGAGTTTCGAAGCGCGGTAGAGCGATAACCGAGGCCAGTAGCCGGAAGGAAACAGCGCGGTGTTACCATTCATGCCGCGTTCCTGATAACGCTCGATCGTAGGATGCTCGCGAGCATTGACGCTGCTGCCGTTTTCGATAGAGCTCTCTGGAGCGAATGGAGCGGACTCGAGCCGGGTCGGTTTCTTACGCGCGTAGGTAACGGAGCACGCGCGCCATAAGCGAAACAGAGAAGGAAGGAGAGCCGGTCAAGTGATAAGGAAGTGACAAATTGTCTAGCTAGACGAGAACGCTGTCGCCGTGGGCCGTTTACGAGCGAGCTGCGAAGCCGCGCAAGAAATGATTTACGGACGTTTAATAGGGAGAGTGTAGAGACTAAGTGCGTTAACGTCGCCGGCGAAGAATACGGTGTTGCTGGACGTCTTTGCCTTTCTTAGCGAGTTACAAGCAACGATTGTTACGAAGTAGAAACACCGTGAATGCATTTTCTGCGAAATTTCACTACCGTGATCTAATAGAGAATTTTCCAGGCTTCGCGACTTCGATATAGTTAATTATTTGGCTAGAATTTCATTTAATTTAGCATGCGTTGCAAGCCAACAGCAAAGAAAGGACTTTAACTTTGCCTACGATATGTACGATGGAATGTAGGTTAAATGTAGATATTTTGATAAAGATCGTGAAGAACGATTGACATTTGAAAGAGTAGAGTTAAGATTCGTTGTAAGTGACAATTTCATTTAAATGAAATGGAAACAATATTTTACGCAGACTTTGGATAAATGGAATTTTGATAGTTATGGATTCTGTGTACGATCAATGACGAAAGAAGAAATCGCTATCGCATACGATTACATGATTCATAACAGTCATCAAAGAAGACAGTAATGTCGTTCGTCATCTCAGATAATTTGTCTCGTGTGTAACTACAAATTGTTGGGACACAGCTAATCGAGGCTAATAATTTTGCGGCTCTTCCAGCGTTTCGGTAGTCATGCAATTAGGCTGATTGCCCCGTCGTTTAATCGGTCTATCCTTCTTTCGGAATGGTTAACATTTAAATCGTTCAACCGTACTATTTTTCCACGTGTTCGTGAAGTATGCAACGAAAGCAAATATTTGTCGAATTTCTAGTGCGTAGAACCAAATAAAGCAACTCTATCATCCTCGTGTAAAAACGCGAGAGGAAATTCTTGTCAAAAGACTACCATAAATCACAGCTAACGTAACTGTTGCGACAATATAGATATGCACATATTTCTAAGCCTAACAGACTTCAAGAACTAAAAGTTCCACAGTCCCAATGGTAACAAAGAAACGAATCTCAGTTGCGCAATTTCTATTCCGCCACTCTTATCTCGAACTGCGACTCCACCGATCGACATTTTCGCACGAAGGAAAACATTTTCACGAATGGATCGACCACGGACGAGAACCGGTCGCACGTTCTACCGTAGAATCGGTTTTCCCGCGACGTCGCGTCGGTCGCGTCCATTCAGCCGTGCCAAGCGGTTGCGTAATCATTCCACTCTGCAGGCGAATGCACTACGAGATTACGGCTGATAAAAGCGTGTTGCATTCGCGAGGTCAGTCGACCGCTTTTATGAATGAAAATTTATATTATTCGCTGGCAAATCGCACCCGCTCGTTCGCTCGCGTGCGCGTACGCCATGCGCTTCGTCGTTCTCGCGTTGGAACACGTAGGTGCTGCAACCTTTTACCAGTAGTAAACGTATATATTTTGCATATTCGATTACCCTTTCGTCGATACATTTGCCAGTTACATCTGTTTCATTTTTAAATAGTAACGCCATAAATTCGTATAGTCGTATTGTATAATAGTTGCTCACCCTGTGTGAGAATCGCCCTAAGAGCGAAATAACCTCGTCTTTTATCCTCTCCGCAAGACGAACAACGACACGATCGAAGGAAACGCAACGGGGGTCGTCGCGAAACTTACAGGGTCGCCACGCAAATCCATTTAGCTCAAGTTTATCCCTTACGGAATAATCGTGTAATCCGGCAGCGACGTTCAATTAAATCAGTCCCAAAGTTGCGCGTTGGTATAACTCTGACTCATAATTTAATCCGAATCAGCCACCGGGAATATCCGGCCACGTTCCGTGTAGAACAAAACTCGAACTCTTATAAACGGTGGCCGCACGCTCTCGCGCCGTGTAATTACGAATATCGAATGGCTGATAGGGGAAGGGTTATGGGAAACGTGACGAGAAAACTTCTTTTTCCCAGCGGATCGCTCCCTGTACGGACGTACTAATTTTCAACCTACCAGCTGCAATTTCTATCTAATTTCATTCTTCTTACCGTCGATGTCTTTGATTTCCTTCCCTCCACCGGAATTCTCTGCAACGTTCTCGTCGCTCGATCTGCCTTTAAATACGCTGTTCGACACGTCACCGATTCCTGATTTCATCAATTTTCTACGATGTATCGAGAAAAAATCTACTATCTGTGCATATACAGGGGTTCGCGAAGGTATTCGAACACTCGTCCATACCTTTCATGAACATATTATGTGCCTTTTACCAAATATTTTCATATTTCATTGTACATAACGTACGGAAAAAAGTCTTCTACGATAAATATTCGAATACCTTCGCGCGTAGAAAATACCACAGAATCGTGTGAATTATCACAGAATGAAAGTTACCTTCTACTGGTAGAAGAGTAAGAGACGTTGTATATTAAGTGGATACGGACGAACGAAGCCAAACATCTTTGTATTTCACGACTTACGATACAACGAGAGTTTGTAATACAAACTAACGTGTATCTTTTCGGTTTCTTTATATTCGTATAACAATTAGCAAAATTACTCTCTCGAAAAACGTACGAATAAATACACGTCAGTTCGACAAGTATCGCTCTGTGCGATCGTGTTCAAATGTACCTTGACAACGAACTTTGTAGCAGACGATAGCGGTCCTTTTCATTTAGGTTTCCGTGAAGCCTCGTTCCTTGTACCTTGCATCTCTTCCATTCATTCGACAACGTAAAGGAACTTTCAAGCATGTCCTCTTAACGCAGCGTGTAACTCGGCGATCTAACCTATTGTTATACGAAACAAAGGAACTTGAGATGAAGGGTATTCTTTTTCCAACCACGAGACATGTACGTAAAAGTTCATGAATATTAAATCACCTCAACCCTTAAACGACAACGGGATCAGTGTCTCCATGATCCCAATTTTTCTTTGCCTCTGTCATTTTCTAATCTCTTTGCATCCATTTACATTGTTGCTCGGTAGGCTATTAAATCAAAGGAATTGTTTCTCGTAGCACGTAAGCTACTTTACATCGGAGGATTTAAACAGAACTTTGATCGCAACCGGGATTTCAATTACAGTTTTCAGTAAAGATTTTTATAAGACTTTTAACGAGATCTTGCGATCTTTGAAAAGGGTATTTCCCAATTGCTAATTTACCTGTGATCGTAGCAAACAATTTTCCAACAAATTTTCAATTCTTCTCTGTCTTTTTCTGTTTTTTTCTTTTTTTTCTTTCAAAAGGAAATAGGTAACGATGGTGATCGCAATCTTCTTTCTGGACTACGACACCCTCGAGGCTAACGGGATATGAATTTCCGTTCGACGGTTCGTGTCGACCACAAAATATCGATTGGTCTGATCGCGCGACCATCGCGTACAACTCTCATCAGAATTTCATTACGCGTAAACCCCATGACCAATTTTAGGTCATGTCTTCGGTATACCTCGAACGATCCACGAATGGTTCGTGCGCTTGGTTCACGATCGGCTGACAAGCTATAGAGAACCGCACCGATATCAAGGCGTTCAATAAGCTCACTTATCGACCTCGCGCGATATAAGCAACCATTAAACGTAATTATCCTAAAGTATTAGTTCGACGTTAAATGATAAGTCATCGTAATTGTCTGTTGAATCGCGACGTCTGTTCCTGTAGGAGATTATAACCTGCGTACGATAATTTCGTGCTATAACGAAAACGAATAGCGAAGAAACTGAAGAACTCGATTGGGTGTGGAGTTTAATTAAGTTTTAGCAAAAATGGAGGGCGTTCCGCGACGTAGGTAGCGGCTAAGTAGATTTACCATATTTTGCACGGCCAGTAGGTTTGGAACTATGGGCCTGACTTGTATGCGAAATATGCCGATCTCCACATATCGCGCTAAATTATAACGTAGCGAAGTGAACCGATAAATAACATTGAGGTTCGTTAGTTCATAAATTGCTAACGTTACCATCTCATAGCAAGCTTAGATATAGGATAAGACTTAAGAACCATGAGTACCGTACTTTATGATTATCGTACGAATAAATTTATTGTAATTTAATATACGCGATCAACTAGTTTTTCACTTTTCACTTACAATTAACTATGTAATTTAAGCTGCGTTCTACGTCATGAATAATTTTAGTTCCAACGTCATGTTCGATAGCGATTCCAACGGGTAAATCAGAATGAATGCATCGAACGAATAATCGTGCGATACTGGCAACGCAAGATGTTAGGTTCTTTCAAAGTAAAGTTTCAAACATCGGTCGAATAAACGAGACAAGTAGAGAAGGACGACATTCGCGCAATCTCCACAGGCTCTAAGAACAAAACCCTGTAAAATAATTTGGGTTAGTAATTTTAGATGAAGCGGCGTAAGAAGTTAATTCGGAAAAAGGTATCGGTCGAAATTACACGCTTGCGCGGAATATAGACAGAGATACGCTTTGCGTAACGTCACTCTTTTTTTAACGAGTGTCCGAAATAACGTAATAGGTGGAAAAAAAAGGGATATCGCTGACCCACGAACTTTATTGCGATCGTAAAAATCATACGGTGGCTAAAGCATACACAGTGAACACATCTGGTGGATACAGAGAATTCTTGAGCAAACTCAGCATGAGATCACTGTGAATAGGTGAACTTACGATGACGTTCGTTCTCCATGGAAAAGAAGTAAACTTCCCCGTGCAACCGGATCGGGAAATTGTCGCGAGATAGCACGATGTTCCGCGTTTACGACGAATAAACAGGGCTTAACTTATTGTTAGTAGTACGATACGTAACATGGCGTGGTGCGCGACACCGACCTCCTTTATCCTTCTTTTTCTCTGTCAGTTGCCACTCGCGAGCAAATATTTTCATATCCCCTGCAGTCCGAATGAAAAGCACAACCTGCAATAAACCGAACAGTTACATCTGCTGGGTTAAATATTGATTTTTCCATCGCAGATGTAAAACATTCTGCGTTTTAATTCTGTTTGTCTTCTTTCCTCGTTCCAACTACAATTTCAGATCAGAAATACGAAGTAACAGCGGAAAAATAAAGTGTAGATGTTCAAAACGTTGCTAGTTACACAACGCGTGTTACAATACGTTACAGTTGTTTCCCAATCATTAGCGTGTGATCATACTCTCGTAATTTCCTCTGGATAATGGCTTTCTATAAAATTGCCCGAAGAATGACATAGAATTTGACCAAAAAGTTATTAATTATCTTGACTGTAGATATTGAAAGAAAGCTTTAAGCTTATGATATAAGATATATGAAATTAATTTGATTTTTTGTAATTCCTTTGCTTTTCAAATATTAAAATACAAATGTACATCGAAAGATTTTCATCCTCTATTAAAATAATAATATTAAAACATTCACTTTGCTTTCAGGTTTATAATAACCTGCTTTCACAATATTCCCCCGCTCTCGAATATATAATAATTAGAATTTCATACATCGTGCGTGTTTTCAATCACTACATTCGTAATCAATATTTTAACCCTTTCACATTTGTAGATCAAACACCTCGCAGTGTAATTTTGTTTGTGCGACGCTACGAATGAAATATCTCGTGTTATTTAATCTTCGATGTGCGCGACTGGATATTACGTGAATATTAACCGAATAAGAATATTAAAGAGATCCATTGTTGACAACATAAAATATCTCGCATTTATTATCGTTAATCCTTTTGCGGACGAAATATTTCATGTACTGACTTTTATTCGAACCTATGGATACATCGTTATACGCGGTCGTAACTCTGTACCTAATACTTGGAGAATAACAAGATCATCTACGTTACGAGCGTTATGTATTTTCTTGTATTATACTATTTTTCTTTTATCTCTCTTATTTCTCTTGTATTTATTAATTCGGTAAAAATCTTTTAGAATATCGTTTCTGAAGCTTAAATTAAAAAAAAATGCATTAAATAAAGTATGCACTAAGTAAGTAGCTTTATTTGACCGGTGAAATCATTTAATGGAATTAACACAGGTGACTTTCGGTATAGAAAAGAACCTGCTGCTCGTATAAAACCGTTGCACGACGTTTTTGTGTTTTATTAAAAAGGATTTGCGTGTAACTTTAGGACACGACGCGCGAACCAGATTCTATATTAGATACCATAACTTAGCCGAACCTTGGCAGACTACATATGAACTACATAGAAGCTCGCGAGTATCACGTTTCTCCATTTGCTGGCGAATGCCGACGGTATACCCACGTTTCTGCCATCACATTTGTACGAAAATTACTACCACGAGCCAATTTACACCGCCAGACGGTTTAATACCAAAATTTTCATATTATCCGATATTGTATTTTAATCCTTTATTCGCTTTCCGTGTATTATAATATTATTCCGAGTATGCACACTGTCATGTGCATGAGCTTACTACGCCATATTTTGCAAAGTAATTTCGAACAAGTAACTAGTCGTGTCTCGTATAAACAACACCAACGACGACACTGTAATTTTTATATGAAAGTAAATAGCACAAACGAACATCCTCGGTCTACACATGACAAACAGGCGACCAACTTGTTCGTGAATTGTTCTCCAGCATCGATGAGGACGTGCCTTAAGACCGATCATTTAACATGACAACGCCCCCAACGAACAATTACATGTCCCTATTAGGCATCTAAACTAGAAGAACCTAAGGGACCGCTAATTATTTCGAGCGGCTAAATTTACTCTTGGAATCCTCGTATATGCAGGCAGGCAGGCAGCCAGCCAGCCAGCCAGCCAGCCAGTCAGCCAGCGTTTCTCGTTTCGTGGTATAGCAAAGTTGCAGGTAATATTGTTTACGGTGCGAAGTTAGATTAGTCTTGTAATAACGGTACGAAACGCGGGAGCTACACGCTCGCCAGGGGAATTGAGCTTTCACGACACCGACGATTCCCATGGTAACGATCGAATGTGACCACCAGCCAGCCCCTGTACGTGGCGTGCATCTTGGTCCACTGGGTTGGTCAATAATTAAAGGGAACCCCACAATCGTGCAAGTGAAACGAGACACCCGGTGCACGTGATCACCACTGGTTTACATGTACGTGTATATTTGTATATGTTTGTGTGTGTGTATGCGTCACGCGATCATCTACCGTATTGTTTCCTCAGCTGGACTCCGCCAAGACTGTTCCTTAGGACGCGATCGATGTACAATTTTCGTTCCGTTCGTTACTCGGCTCGAGTGTCTCTCCTGGACTATTGCACCGAAATGAAAATTGCAATTGTTAATGCATGGAAAATTAGAAAAGTGGCATGGCAGTCGGTTGGTAGTAATTCGAGTATAGGTATACGTTCGATGGTGACTCGAAAAGTATATAAAAGCACTATCTTTCGTCAGACACGTGAGTAATTTGGTCGAAAATTGCTGAGAGCTTGCTGTTGTTAATCGGTTTCTGGAAATAGATTAGCCTTTAATTCGTCTAGCATTATCTGTTTCTTTGAATTTCTTACTGGCTGTTAATTAAATGCTACTGGATAAAAATTAGCTGTCCAGTTCTTTGTGCTTCGTCGGTGTTGCTACGACTACATCGATGTTACGAATATCGTTTTTTGTATCGTTTTCGAGCCACATTTAGAAACTTTTTCTTTCCGAAACAAAACTCTTGGTCTTAGAAAGATTTTTGGGAAGATACGCGTTAATTTAACGACAGTTTAGTAGATAGTTAACTCCTCGTCATCCAGTGTATTATAATAATTAAAACAATGTATCCAATGTATCCGCAATCACTTAGTTGCTAACCCAATAGCTAATCGACAGGTGTTCCGTAAGAAATACGAAGAAATACTTGAGACTTCGCTAAATTTATCGACAAAGCACCGATACACGTCGCGAGTTAAATGTCAAGGGAATCTCATTCATTCAACCAAAACGCTATATACGGCTTTCAATGGATCGTGTCATACCTGCGTCAATTTCTAGCTCCACCACATCGGTATTCCTCAATTTTTCGATATCTCTGCCAACATTCCACGATAAACTGTTTCACTCAAGTCACTGCCTTATTCGTAATTTATTCGCTTTGTACGCCAAACAAAACATGGGTGTTATTACGTTACAAATTCTCCGACGACAATTTTTAATAAAATTTCGATAAAAAATATTTTACTATCAAAATATACCTACTAATGATGTTTTTAAGGGAACAGTATCAAATTGTAAAATGCGTTGCTCGTAATCGTATAACACTCGCAAGTAGCGATGAACGTGCAATTAGCGTACAATGTTCCATTTGAAACGGATTAGAGATCGATTCGTATTTTGCTGAATGTACACACAGACAATTGACACTAATCAGCAACTCTATTCTTCCTTGTCACAATAGATCCGTTTTGAAGAGTATAAAAATTCAAGGAGCCGAAATAGATACAATAATTTATCATATTGTGTACAATGTTTTACCAGAATCGTTATCTGCCGGTTTATCGTTCTCTTTTACCATCCAATTAGAGAACGTATCGAAATTAATTAACTATTTGTATACATGCAGAAGCCAATCGACTTTTTGGACTCTAGCCTATCACGGTAAATGACATCATAGATCATTCTTTCTTTTGCGATCTCCAAGTAACGAAATAATAAAATAAAATAGGAAACTTTTGTCTGAATCTAAAAGATCCAAACACGTTACGATTTAATGGGAGACGTAGTATCGATAGCAACAAGAGCGATGCTAATTAAACGGAAGAGATCGGCAGACAGGGAGAAACAGATTCGATCGGCGTGGATTCCCGGCATGAAGTTAGATTAATTTACGAACATTCTTCCGCGCGAAGTTTAATTAAACTTACACATAAACCGTAGGCAAGGTCTCTCGGTCTTAGTCGCACGCTCACGGTTGAATAGCGATCGAACGAGCGAACGTATGAACTTGTTGCTGCGCGACGCATCGTTTTCACTTCGTCGGAGCGTCGTACACAACACGAATTACGGCCCAACTTGATTATCCGCGACGCTACTTGCAGCAATTTCACGGCAGATTCTGAACGAGTATGATTTTTACTTTCTACCCTCGGGTGAACCGAGGAGATCGAATTATTTCCGGCCAAACCTTCGTTTACCCGCCGTTGGAAAAAGTTATTCGCGATGAGATATAATATCCTACGTTTTTCTTCGATATGCTCGAGTTTCGAGTTTCCCAATTTCGTATTTCATCGCGAAAAACTGGCAAAATATAATGCAACGAACCTGTATTTCTAAGAATAATTTTTTCGTTATTTTTACGCGAACTGGAAGACGTAATTCGATGAGACATCTTTAAGGACCTTTTTGTAACGAAGCAACTTGTACTCTTACAAAAAGGAACCCGTATATTTTACACCATTCTTGGAAATAGAGTGTAATTTATAAATTAGAACATATTAGAAAATATTAATTGAGACGCGAATCGAAGCGAATAAAATGGAGAATCGTCTGTTAAGATGATGATTACTTATAGCATTAAAACAGCGTGTAAATGCCTTACTTATGAGTTAAGACTGTCGCGGGATAAAGGCCATATTTGCATATTATTTATTACGAAAACTTGAATCCATGTGACTTTAACTTCCTTCGAATAATTAATTTTCTCTTTAAAAGCAAGTCGCATAATATATCGACATTCTTGCTACAGGACTAATTCACCCCAATGATTCGTCCCAACAAGTACGTCATTTATTGATTTATCTTCCAAGTTTTTTTTTCAATAAATCGATATTTAAATCGATATTAATAAAAACTTTCAAATTCTAAAGTACAAACTGAAATTTCTATAATAATACATTGCGATTCTACTTTCATCATTTTGACGAAACAAATGTACAAAGGATCCAAACACGTATAAACAAGGTTGGAACGCGATACGTTAGTTGCTTAAATACAGGCGTAATGTCGTGATATTGCACATTCTGATTGAAATGGAAGATGCAAAATGAAATTTCTTAACGAATTGTCAACTACATTAGACGACGTATGACAGTCAGCGTTGAAACACGGTCGCGAAATCGCAGCAGCTAAAGGTTGAACGAATTTGCGCGAACAATTACATGACAATAGGTTGCAATTTCAACTACTCAACGCTTTGCATGCGAGTGACGTAGATTCACGTATCTGTAACCTTACGATTGAATGCGGGAGAATGCGAATTTACGTCTACTACAGACGCTTCGTTCCACCTATGACGTCCCTCTTGTAACTTTCTCTAAACTATTTATTCAATTACCAGTCCCTAATCCTCTCATGAAACTACAAACAAAATGTTTAAGAAACCTTTCTAACTCCTATTTAATAATTATACAATGGTGTACAAATACTTGTATCTCATTATATATTCATTCCGTATAATCCAACAGAAAAATTGAACGCGTCGATGTAAATGCACTTACACTAATTTCGCTAACGGACACAATTGAACGCAAATAGAACTATCGACCGTAACAGGACAACCGTGTGCATTGTTTGATGATGTTTCAACAGCTAAATAGGAATCAGAGTTTCTCGAGACAAGAGAGCTGGTAATGTTTTACTAGCTCGAAACCATTACTCGCTAACCGTATAAATTATTTGCGAGCAGTTATTCAGACGGAAAAGAAGCACGTAGGCAGGAAGAGTCCTGAATGATTGATGCAGCAGAGCCGGCCAAGACTTAACGCCAACGTGTGTTAAACGTAACAGCTATGCTGTTCAACGGACGTTTTAGCGCACTACCCTTTGATCCGGTAGATTCCGGTAGAATATTACAGTATCGACGTACGACTATAAAAGATATCGAAGCGATATTATCAAGCTTAAATGCAAACTTCGGCACTAATTTCTTGATGGAAGAAAGTGAAGAAGAAAGGTAAAGTTCTGAGGAAGATTTTAATTTTAAGTGATAATACCGTAGAATTACGTGGGCATATAAGAAACAGTAATGATAGTAAATGTATGATATTAAATGGCAAGCAGATATTAAACATGTGTAGGATAATTATCTAATATCTTAGACATAAATTTCAATTTCACATATTCTACTGCAGAATATATTATATTAAGTAATAATATAGCGGATAATTATTCTTTAGATAATATCTTGGGTATTATTTATTTGAACTCAAAATTATCCTATATATACGTATGAAGCCGATTATACTAAATAACTAGGTACGAGTACCAACGTATAAATAGTAGATGAGTATAGTAGTACGGTATAAGTGCGCGTACCGGCGTATCAAGAAATTATCAAACTTAACAATTCGAACTGTATGTAAAAATTTCGAACAACTTTCTCAAATATAGGTAGTTGCACAGCACGTGTAATTACTTTAGGAAAGAAACTCTAAAAGTTGATAGACTAAAGGTAAAAAGCAACTTGTTGAATGTTGCAGACGGGCGAGGTGCATAGTAATTTCCAGAGAAAGGATCAATTATTTACCTCTGGTGGAGTCAAAGGTAGGAGAGAAGCAGCAGAAACTGCTTTTGGTAATAACGGTAAATTCTTACAGTAGAAAATGGTAGCTCGAAATTGTGCAAATTTTTGCTCCTCCATATTCTTGTATGGTACGCTCGGTTTACGAACCAGTGCCGGAAATGAAGTAAATTCTGTGCTAAGCAGGGATGCCGGAAATTAGTGTGCATATTAAATATCAAGGATTAAATATGACTTGTGGCCGGAAACACAAGATGGCGACTTCCTTTATAGCTACTGAAATATGGCACTTTCCAAAATTACCCAATTCCTTAACATACAATTTCATTAATTTTTCGAACATCTAAAGATACATTTAACGCTAATTAGTACGTAAAATATCGAAAATGGAATACTTACCTATTATGATACACAGTATGCGAAACAAATCTCCGCTCAAAGTCCATCTCTTTAATTTAATTCACCGAAATATGAATTCTGTATAGATATCCGCAATCTATTACTCACTAGAATGTTCCATTTTTATAAGAAAGTTTATCAGTCAATAATCGTTACCATTGTGAAACTCCAACCAGAGTAGAATCCCATTTATCCGACCCCGGAGACAAGCAGTTCATATAATAGAAGTTCATCGATTCTGTCCACTATCCGCGACTTCTGATTCCAACAATAGTATCTCTTTGTGTTCAGATAAATGGATGGAACTGGATATAATTTCGACAACGTCCACGTATGCTGAACGTTGAAAAGGTAAAGAAACGAACGATCAGAAACGGCGCCAACAGTGAAAATTTTCCGCCACTCGTTTACGCGAATACGACCGCGAGAAATTCGACGCGATTATGTTTTCCTATGGAAATTCTCACGAGTGATTACAGCACGTTCTTCCGTGTACTAGTCGCGCTTGCTCGTTATCGGGATTTCTTGGACAGCGACGCAATCAACGGCGCATACCTGCGAAATATTAATGCGACTCGTAGGAAACGCGTCGAGTCGACCGACAAGCGATGTGCACGCACACACGGCAGCGCCTGTAGAAAGTGGCGCCAACAAAGAGGAACGGGGCGTTCTAGCGGCAATAAATCGGCACGAACCTACGATAATAATCGATACCCGTTGCCCACATAACGAATCGATTTATACCGCCGTGTACCGGTACGTGATTTTATCAGGCGTCTATCTCTCTGCGATCACGCGACCGGAGCAAGGTTCTCGCGTCTCTTCTTTCAACGATTTCTACAAACTTTGACCGAGCAAATATAACTTTTCACGTAGAACTGGTATATTTCTTTTAGACTATCAATATAAACTTTACATTTACTCTTTCAAACATATTTTTATGGGGTCGTGTAAACTTTTTGTAATATAACAATTGTATTTTGTAACGTTGAGAATAGCACGGTTTGTTCGTTTTTGGTACAGTAGACGTTTGGATATTGCAATACCGAATATGTAGATGCATGGAACGATCGAGTATCGGGACATCGATTAACGGAAAATTTAGGGATGGTCTGTTGTGACGATGTGGTGACGAAAATGTGACGTTTAACGCCTCCCCTTCCCTGACTCTTATTCCCGATGTAATATACGAGGCAAGTAGAGCGTGAGTTTCGTGGATTCTGCTTCTTGTTTCCCCAGCTATCTTAATAGCGTGGCTGTTTACTTGCACAGTGTGCACCGCTCGTTTGCATGCTCGCATTAACTTACACGGCGAATTGCCTTGACGATTATTTAACGCGATCTTCAACGTAAACAGGCTACCGTATCGTCGTGAAAACGTGTATTTGCATCGGTATGTTCCATTCAGATTGCTTCGAATAACGGCCAACGCGAAACAAACGCTCGTACAGTGCGAACGGACAAGTACACGTTCTGCTTGTATGAGGCATCGATCGTCTATCCGATAGATTATGCAATGTCGTTGCAGTTATGTATACTTTAATCTCTTGTATAATAGAAGTGATTCTCGCATGGTACGTATTTTCGAGAGAACGATGGAAAGAGAAAAAAAATCATTATCCATCTTTCAGTCGTGAAAAATTCATTCACGAAGAGTAACAAAAAGAAGAGTAAAAAAAAAAAAAGAAGAAAAGAAGCAGTAAAGATAGTAGAAAGAAAGGCACGTAAGTTAAACGTATGTAAATTTATCTTTCTATGGAATCTTCGATTTCAGATAGTTCTCTTTCTTTACACACAGATAAGATAAAAGTTGTGTAATTTGTAAAGTAATTCTAGAAAAAGATAGTTTCTTGTGCAGATGGAAAGGACAGAGCAAACACGCACAGATACACGTACAGATAGGCTACGAAATAGACGAATAATAGTTGGAAGGAATTCTAATTTTTGTAAGTTTTAAGGAAGCATAGGTTTATCGAAGATAAAGCAGTTATCTCGAGAGGAATGATTTTTATATGTAATTTATCTTTACCAGTAACTTCTGATAAGGAAAAACATCATTTTTACATGTAACGTATTTCGAACAAGTATCTCTGATAAAAGAATAAAATATCTACAAGTACGTTTCAATTTCTATCTAAAACCATTGTAATTATTTCCCTCGCGGAAACGTATTTTTCCACTGTCGACGTCGTAGAAAAATGGTGGCTGCTACTGAACGATCCTCGAAAGAAACTTACGACCTCACGATCGATTAATCTCGCAAAGTACGATCATTTCTCGAAATTGATGAACAAGTATCGCAATGTTAAACCGTATGAACTTCCGGGCAAGAAAACCGACTCGATTCGTGTCGCGTCGATTTGTCTCAACTACTTTCCTTTAAAGAAAAATAGTTCCAGATATACAGCGAAGCAAACATCCGATATCGGTTCTATAGGAATATTCGAAAGCAGGATGCAAAGCACAGGAATCTCAAAGTCTGTTCTAGTTGAAAAGAGTCCCTCGAATCGATCAGAATACGCGTGTACGTGTGTACAGGTTTGCAGGTGCACCGCGAAGGAAATGAATTGCAGAAACTTGAAGAAGAACAAAGTTTGTACCGTGATACCTTTCCATAGGGTAGAAACTACTTTCATCGAGAATTCCTGCAATTTCGTATCCGAGGTAAGTGGATCCGATAGAAGAAACTTATAAATAAATCAAATATTCGATAAAAATAATCGGAAAGTATATTTGCTTGGGCAATTGTGTAGCTTACGAAAATATTCCAACGTTGGTAGAAACCTTCTGTAAATATATTACGTGTGTTACACGAAACGTTCCGAAATTTCAATAAAATTCCTCTATAATAAATATCGACTGTGTAACTTTATGCGAGATTTCAAAACGTTGAATAGAATTTTTTTTTTTTCTAAATTGACCGATTTATGAAGAGCAAAACAAGCAAAACAAGATGTATAATTAATCTATGTACCGTGTAATCTACCGCTTTACGATCGAAAATAAATATCTCAATCTGCAATCAATGTCTTTGAGTATTTCTTATCGCAGTCTGTTCTGAGATCTAATATTTAATATAGCGTAAAGTTACGCTATAGAAGAACTTTGTTCAAACAAAATTACTAACTCGTTGGATTTGTCTGTCAAATATCACAAACATAGCTTGAAGTATAATTATTATTCGAATTAATTTCGTTAAAGCAAGTTTTAATTATCATAGTTTTTTGTTAATTAACATGCTTGGAACGTGTAATCCAAGCTCTCGAATACCGAAACTCTAGCTGAAGAGTATAATAATATAACATAGTAGGGAATTATATATAATAGGAAATTCTAAAAATGTGTACATTTTTTCAACGCGGTAACGAGGATTGAATTATTTCTCTGTGTCGTTTGATATCACCAAATACGACAAAATTTCAGTTCGTTTCAACGCGTACCATTTTATGAATTCTTACGTGATCATTAATCATTCCTATATATCATTTTACGTTGTATTCTTCGTGTTTGCGCTTCCACTTTTATCAAAAGATCGGGAAGCTTAAATAAGTTAAATCGAGAAGCGCATTGTTTCGTTGAACAACCTCAAGATCGATTATATTCTGAGAAACCTTCTTAACCTTCTTGTCACAAATACATTATAGCAAATCTAATCGCAATTAACTGCGTATATCTTATTTAAAGATAAAGTTTCGTATAACCTTCGTTAAAACGGTCTGGATAAAAGAATAGATAAAAATCACTCACGATATCTGTAACTTGGAGAAAATGTATTTCATTGTAATCGCTCATACCTTGAGGAATCCTACATACGTTTCTTGATCCTACTGCTATCTTCGAAATTTTCAACTTTTAATGTCTCATTGGTATTCGTTACTTTCATTTCATAATCGCAAAGAAAACGATTCTTGTAGCGACTAGAAGAGCAATTTATCGTTTGGTTAATTCTAACGTTATCGGGTCTGGTAAAACGACCGGTTTAAAAATTTAATTTAAAATCGTACATTTGTATTGGATTTGTAGAGGATTGATAACTAGGTAACGAGACTTGCTGTAGCGATCCGTCAAATATATTTGAAAATAAATTAAATAAATCAATGTACAGACAATATTCGCCGAGACGCTCGTACAGTGTATAAGTCGTAAAATAGGATCGCTAATGACTCGTTAATTAGATCGCTGATAATTCGTTGATAACTGATCGACAACTGACTGTAATTGACTTCCTTGCGATCGCGTGCGCTTATTTATACTGGTCGGGGGAGAGTCGGAAAATTCGAATTCGTCTTCGTTCGACGATTGCACGTAGCGGCGACATTGTTTTGCCCGCAGTTTATTTATTCTTACTATTGAAATACGTGTAATTTTGTGTGCTAGACTACTACATTGACTGCGCAGTACTGATACATGTATGTGAATATGAGTGTGTGTGCGTGCCGCCCCGAAAACAGATGAATGTAAATTGTAAGAGTCAGTTAAGAGTCTAGTATGGAAGATGGCGAGAAAAAGAAAATGCTGAGACGCGTGCAAGTGTGTATCGATGAATATCTGTGAAATCGTTTATCAAACAAGTACATTACTATTTTAATATGAATTCTAAGTGTAAATTTAGTGTTCCTACACCATTATTTCGGCAGTTACATTACGTGTATCTTAACGATCTTGATACTCCGAGGCAAAACAACATGATTTGAATTGTCCTCTTACTCATGTGCCGCTACACATTCGCTGTTGTTTCTTTCGTTTATCTAACTTTATGTAAATTCTTATATCGATCAATTTCTCAATTTTTGTTAATGTAAAAAAGTATTATTCGTTTCTTTCCTTCGTCTAACTCTGTGTCAATTCTTCATCTGACATCTGACAGGGCCTGGTAAGTTTAGTGTTAAGGTCACGAATATTCTAAATAAAATACTGCCGCAGAAGAGGAAGCGAGAGACGTCGCGATAATACAAGGTACTTTAAATTGTTCTCGATTCCTTTGCTCGAGAAACTCTATTATAATCCTAACACGATGTAGAACGAAGCATTTTCTGGCTGGTGGAAATCATTTTTAGATCGTCGAGGGCTCTTCATTTCGCTTGGCACTTCCACCGCACTAGCTGAGACAGAACTAACAACCGGAATACGGGCTCGCCGAGTCGCCGCAAAAATGTTGCATAAATCTCGAGGGTGGAATCCCTAGATTCCTCGGGTTTCGTATATTAGGGGGAAGAACGTGCAGGAACTCCAAAAACTAGACCGCTGTTGTACGAGGCGAGCAACTGTGAAATTAATTCGAATCGATTCCAAGGAGAACTAACGCTTCTCCGTTGTCTAGATCGAAACTTCCTTATCCGAATTCGAGTGTTCTATCGTGCGAATGGAATCGATCGGATACCGAAATTGAAAACGTTTTACAAGTGACACGATGCGATTCGTATTAGGTTGTTCGAAAAGTGTGCGTCTTTTACAACGATGCATCTTTATACAAACATGAAAACTAATCTGTTGTGATCTTTATTCTGATAGAACAAAATCGAGCATACGTAATTCGATAAAATAATATAAAACGGAAAATGTTGTACATTCATTATTTCCTTATAAAACGAAAGAAAGTTTTCAAACGATCTAATACATGGTAAATCATAGAACAAAATTGTAACAAAAGAAATCCGCAACCTATAAGTTGTCAATTTCGTAAAATATTTCAATCTTCAAACGTTCAAACTTTTTAATATTCAAATTTGTAAATATTTAAATTTTCGGTTCGTGTTTTCCCCAATTCGTCGACCCGTGTTAGAGCGAAACCATGTTGCAAGAGTACAGCGTTGTACTTAAACTACGAGGTAAATTATCGTATAAGAGGATTCTGACATCAGATTCAAAATATAACGTTTGCCTTTTTTCCTTGCTAATAAATTTATCATCGAAGAATAACACTTTAGATGTTGCTTCGATATACAGTATAAAACGTAAAGCAACCAGGATGAATACAATGACGCAGAAACGCGATAAGACGCTGACAATGTTTGCGGACGGGCGTAAGCTGTCCGGTCGACTTTTCAAAATCAACTTAGCGGAGATTTACTTCATAAAGACCATGAAATTCCAGCGTTGCGACAAATTCTTATACGTGAGCGGGAGACCTTGCAGCTTAAGTGCACTCGTAAGAAACGTGACCCACAGCGGCTATCGTTGGTACATCACGTGCGAAACGTTAGCATAAAGTAAGATACATGGGACAAGGAGGGAGACAAATGGAGTCAATAGTTGTCAACATCGGAAACCCAAGAGGACGAGATTGTCCCTCAGCGCAGACTCGTTGCGCTATTTCAAGCTTTTCCTCTCTTAAGCACGATCTTAAACCCCGAGACCTTAAACTCGCGTGATTAAATTCGCGCAGACGATGCGCGAACGCAAAGACGTTCGAACGACGCGTAAAAGTGCGATGTAACAATCGACAGAACTTTATCGCAACTATGTTATATCGTGAGAAGAGAAACTTTGTTCCGTTTACGAGTATCTCGGTAAAATCGTTGTTATTCGATTTTCTTATATTCGACGAAGAATTTTTAAATACCTGCGATATGATTCTCATTTTCTCGTAATAACTGAAATCAACAACAGAAAGAAACTCGCAATATCGAGGCGTAAGAAGCAAAGTATAAAATACGTCACCTCTGTATCGGTATTATGAAAAGAAACGCACCAACATTTTCATTGGTGGAAGAAACCAAGAAATTTCAAAGAAATTCGTAGAATTTCAATTAAAGAAACTCGTAAGAGTCTCGGAAACGAGGCAGTAGCGAAAACGGGATAAAACGTTAATCCACGAGAGAAAATAGCCGATAAGAAACGTAATACCGATCGTGGAGGAAGAAAAAGCAAACTTTCCACAACAGGATAAAGGGTGGCTTGACGGTAGTTACTCGGATGATATCAGAGAAGTTGTTGAAAATTTGAAAACGCGGTTGACTTACCTTATTCCAGAGCGGCAGTAATTGGCAAGATCCTTCCTTTCTGCTTTCTTCCCTTTTTGTTTGCTCGTCGTCCCTCGTCCAACGGTTCCTCTTCTTGTTCTTTGTTCACCACTCGAACAACTTTCGAAGGCGAACCGAAGAGTTCGAGGAACTAATACCTTTTGGTCGCGAAAGTTGCCCGGAATCTCAGACGGCCCGTAGAATTTTATTTCCCGTAGAATCGAAGGCCATTGTTTCCCGAGTGGTTTGACGATCTGAAACAAAAACGAAAACGTAACGATCGATTAGATTAGATTAAACGTCGAGCTACTTTGAATCGTATTGCGTAAAATTCCCCTTCACGAAGAAACAATCGTTCGATGACTAGGAAATTGTCTGTTTGCCGTCTAGTTATGCGAAATAAATGGCTTAAACGGTAACTATGATAGGTGACGTGATATTTTCATTGTCGCTATTAATTGCGCGATGCTTATCACAATGCTTGTTTATCGGATGAAAAATTTGCACATCGATGTATATGATGGAATTTGCAAGTATAATGTCAAGTTGGACGCAAAGATGTTTGCATTTTCTTTCAGACGTCACTCTGTTTTATCGTACTTGGAAAACCTATAGAACGAATCAAGTAGAAGTAACTTAAAAGTTGAAATAATACGTGAGTTCGCGTAGATACTAAAATTGGAGTATCGGATAATGAAACGAACTTACGGAAACTGCTAATTTACGTGAAGTCTCGTTGTTCGGTTAACCTTCTACTTGTACGTCGCTGGATATGTATTCTTCGAACGCAAAGCGTATTCTTTAATATTTTCGAAAATTATCTCATATCTAAAAGCAGATGCAAAGTTTTTCGAACGTTAAACTTCACCGCTTACAAGAAGTTCAACTTTAAAACGCGAACCAACGAATTTCCAAATATTTAAATTCTCGCTTAACGCGAAATTGTTGTCTAAATAGAAATATTTATGTTCCTTGTTTTTTGACAACACGAGGCGTTCTCCGTTCAACATATACTTTCAATTTCTAATCTAAGCATCTTCTTAAACAAAACGGAAAACATCTTTTAGGAGGCCATTAATTTACTATACAAACAACCTGAATCACGTAGAGACTCCGCCTGTTTATTCAGTCCCGCCGGGAGAAAAATCTTGGTAAAAAAAGTACGTGAGTATCTGCGGAAATCAGACGCGGAAGAAAGCTTGCGCAAACAGAAAGAGGGCAATTTCGTGCAGAGGTCGCGAAGCTATAAAACTCGAAACCCTTCGAAACGCTTCGTTTCGTTCCTTTCCAGAAACTTGAATTTTCGCTTCTATTAACACGCATGCTCCCCAAACGCGAATCCTATGCTTCGAGATACGTGACAAGATATTTCCATCCAAATTGCAAGTTCTCCTTTTATCTTCTCCATAAATTCCATCGCTTTGAGAAACATTTATTACGTAGATAAAAAAATGTTATTGACGGTTTGTATTAACATTATTGGCAACTAAAGTTGTCATTAGGAACGAACAAAGTTAAAGCGTTCTTCGAACCTTTGAACTGGATGGGGAAACGGAAGGAACAACGATACCGACGACGCTACGCTAACGAAGCAAAGATAAAAATCAAACGAGACAATTAAAACGATTTTCGACACGACGGTAAATGAAAGTCAGTGTCGGCAAACTTGCGAACGTAGTCACGCTCGAACGTATTCAAGTATGCAAAGGAACAAGTTAATTAAGGCCCACCCAGAAAGCGCTATTTCCTTTTCTCTCGATGCTCAACGGTACACGATGGAAACGTGCCAAGAGGACGCGCACATAAACGTCGATTCGCTTTCCTTCCCTTTCGTCTTTTAACATCCCTGCTATGAAACTCGACCAACCTGCCGAATAAAAATGTATCCAGCGTGCTTGGCCAATCACGAGATTCGATTATCCCCTGGCAATACACCGGTGCAAAATCTTCGATTTTGTTTTTCAGCGATCGAGCAAAGCATTTGAAAAGAATCGACACAACGGAAAAGAGAAGGGGACCTTGAGAACGTCGTGTCATGAGAAGAACGATGAAGGGATTGTAATTATGCAAATCGAAAATACGTGAGAACGAAGACAATGAAGCAAGCTCGGAACAAAGAGAACGTAAAACAACGTCGACTGATAATGAGATTAACGGTGTCGATTAAATTTCAATTCGACGAACGAAATTCCATTTTATGCACGACTCGTCATCAAACTTCTCACGGATATCGATCCCATGGACAATGGCAGTGCCTTCCTCGCGGATCGACCAACGAGTTTCGTTCATTACAAAACAACAATGTCCCTTGCTGCAGAAATTCCGAACGGCTGGATAAGAAGTGAACGATCGGATGAAATTTGTCCATATACGCCGTGTACACGACAATTGCGACGACACTTGTCGACTGTTTCGACCAACTTTGTATTTTATCGGACATAGAATTTTGAGGATGAAATAAATTCTGAATGCAACGACGACGAAAGTTTGACCACGAACGCGAGAATTAGAAATTAAATTCAAGTTCTCATTGAATGGAAATATGGCATTTCGCTCTTTCGTATCCGCTCTTCAAACTCGTTCCCACGAGTTGTTAGCTTTTTAAGCACTGGTACGATTTATGGGAGCAAAAGCCGATAATCCCGAGGATTATAGGAATATAGGAACTTCCGAACAATTTATCGAATCAAAAATACTAGAACTTGCACGCGCAAAAACCTCGAATTCTTCGATGCAAGTTTCTTATTTTAAGAAAAAATAACGACGTATAATAGCTAACATCGCCGTTTTAATAGGTAAAAATGTTTCTTCCTTTTCATTTTCCTCTCTTTTTATTTCCCTGAAAGCGCTCCTCGGTCTTGCTGCTAAAAAATTTGCCGACATCCTCCGACCATCTCGGTTCTCTCTCTATCATTTCGCGTTTATGAAAGCACAGGGGAGACGAAGAGGAGAAAAACGTGGATAAAACCGTCTAGGGCTTCGCACCAGGCAAGGATCAACAGACTCGGAGGATTTTCAAAAAGAACCGACAACCTTGAACGCTGGCTTCCTCCAAGGATCTTCTTTAAATTTATCGCTTTCCGTCTGCGAAGGATTAACCGACGTTAGATGACAACGGGTGAGAAAGAAAAACGTGGCCGAGAAATTTATTACGATCCTGGAAACAAAGTCCCGGCGTTAAATCACGCATAGCGAAAGAGGCGGCGTCATTTCGAAATTCTTCAACGATGAAACACGATTGGACATTGGTTTCCGTAGGAAATTGCGTATTCGATATAAAGTACGCGATCGTTTGGAAATTGCTCGATTGTAAAACCGACACAAAACGAACGTATAAAGGGAAGATACTTTCTTTCGTTCGTTCGACGATGATAATGAAACTTAAACTTAAACTCGGACTTTACGAGGCCGTAAAGCGAGCTGCTAGATTCATGGACTGTCATTGAAGAAATCGTTTTCACGAAATTACCTGTTGCCATAAAATTGACAGCTGTTCGATCTCTTCATCCAGTTTGCCAAGTAAACTTCCAGTACTTGATATTCGTCTATTTCCATCAATTACCGTTACGTTCGATGTACGACGTAGGAATTGCAACGTAATTTGTGCATCTTGATCCAACTAATACGATCTTTTAATCTTTTAACTGGTAATTTGTCTTCGGTCTATTAATAAAAACGATCGATTGTATCGATTGAATACATTCAGCGATTAAATACCATCGTATCGAAAAGAACCAAGAAAAATTGTACAACGAACGTTAGAGAAAGCGAGATCGAGTCGTGCAACGTCCAGTCTACGGATATTTTTGAACATTTACGTTCGTGGAAAGCAAAGAGACAGCTGACAAGTTGCGCGAATTCCAGCATCGTGCCACACAGAGCTTCAAAGAAGACAGAACCGCCAACAAAGGGGCAACAGGACCAACGTGTTCAAGCGACCACCGACCTCAAAACCGACCAATGCGTAATTTACATCATTGCAACGTTTCAAAGGATATTCGCCGGAGACCATTTTCATCAGTGAACAAAGTAACAGATACTCGGCTCGGTTACCGGACAAACAACCGCGTGTATCTTTTAAATAAGTTTATAAAGGTGCACCAACATCTGTCACAGTCGCACGTTCAACTGGAAAGTTAACGCCAACATCGAATTACACTTACAACTTGCGTGTGGTAAAATTTGACTCGACCGACGTTAACGAGTACGTCGACTGGTATTTCACGGATATCCTGAGCTTTTGTTCGTCGCTGAAATAAGATGTATCGTTTCAAGGAGGCAACGGTACCGATACCAGCGCCTACAGTCACCGACAGTAACCGATTGCCCGATCTACGCGTTTCGTTTACCGCGAAACTTTGTTACTTTCGGCGAAACTGGCTTCTTCGCCGATAAATATTTATACATCAGCGAAATGTGGGTTAACGTTTTGCATATCGTGCCCACGAGGGATATACCGGTGGCCCTGACAAATGCTATGAATCCAGAGCGACAATGAGGATACGTGGCCCTGATAAGAGCTTCCTCCTTCCCTCACGGTTTTAATTGCTCGTTCTTATCAGCCCGCAACTTTACATCGCTTCGTTAAGTTTCACCAAATTTCAACCGAGCGTCCGGCCGTGTGCCGAATGAGAACTTTCCATAGATCTAGACAAGTTGAGCCGAACTGACCAACTGAAAAGGATCGACAAGTTCGATACGAGATTCGAGACGGTCTTAAACGTTTTTAAAATTAGCGTCAAATCGTGAGAAAATTTCTTTTCTTCTGTTGAGGTTGACCGATGATGAGGAACGAGTGGATGAATTTGTAATAGGAAAATATATTGAAATAAGTATAGGTATAGTGTATACTGATCCAGATTCTCTCTCTTTCAGTGTTACAATACAATAAGAATATGACAAGGAGAGCACGTTCATATATTTATATCAAAGTACATTACCAAAGAGTTAAACTTGGTGTGTAGCTCTAGCTGAAGGCTACAAGAAGCAGCAATAGAAATCTACTTATAGCTCTTTGGTTTCTAGACTTTGTAACCCAAAACGAAATTTATATTCAAGAACACGATAATGTGGACCTCTCTTTATTTTCAATTTTTCTCATTAAATTCTATTCTCTTCGTAACAACGGTCTCCAAGTCACGGATATGCAAAAGAAAAGGCGTAGAGTTTTTCTTGAAGTAATCGCTTCAACATCTTGCAACTCGCCTTCGTCTTATTTTCCTTTTCGTAAGTTGGCCAACTCGAGGACCACCCGCGGCACCGCCAGTTAGAACCTTTAAATCCTCGGTTTCTCGTTCGTTATCCTCTGGCAACGGAATCACCGCAGCGGCTTAGCACCGTGTAAACGGCACTTAGAACGTAAGAATGAACAACGACCTGTTCTGAATGGCGCGCGTAACGCGATGAAAAAGGGCGACGACGTCCGCAAGGTGAACGACAGACGTCGTAACCTGAAAAATCCACGGCCTTTCTCGCGAAACTGCTTCCACATTCTATGCCATCCCACTGAATACTTATTCGAATACTTATTCAAATTCGATCCGAGGCTCGATAACTAGTCCCGTGGGCACGCTGCAAGGGCGGCTTTCCACTCGCTGGAAAACGATCGTAAATCTTTTCCACGGCGTGTGCAACGTACGCACGCGTGTGTGTTCCCGTGTGGAATTCACGCGGGCGAACGATCGCGGGATTCCATGGATTCCCAGATTCCCGGAAAAGGAATCCGGTGTTCGTATTCCTTTCTACGATGCTCTTGCAAGTACCTCTATCCCCGGCTGGCAGACATCCGAATGCCTTTCAACATCGACGTATTTTTGACGTTTTGCGCTTCCATCGTTCGAGAGATACACGAAAAGGAAGAGATAACGACTTTGTAACGGTTATCCCGCGCTTAAACGTGCGTCTCCTACGTATCTTGCGCCCCCACGTTTCTACAAATGACCTTGTTGCCATGTTTTACATAGATAGCTCTTTCAGATGGTCTTGCGCGTCCTTGGTATAGAGAAGCACGAGGCAAGAATTGGGAAATTTCGTGGGAGTCGAACGAGAATTTCCGAAATTCTGTAATACGATCCGAATCCAGTTACACAACTTTTTCGATCGTGTTCGTAAAAATATACGCTCGCACGAATACTCGCAGTCTAGCGACAAAATTAACGGTAATAGGACAAGCTAAATTCTACGCATATAAATTTTATAAATCGCAGATCAGCTCGCTCTGCTATTTGGTGTGGAATCGTAAAATTGTTAAAGTCAATTATGCGACAAAAACCTGTAATTTAAAACGTCTAACTTGTCATAATATCAGATATTCCTCGTGAAATTGCGAAACGGTCAAACACGTTTTCCTGCAATTCTTGTTCTCGGCTTACGTTATTATAACAGTAAGAGAAACGAAACAGCGAAGAATAGTAGAAACCATCGACTTTTCCAAAGTTTCTCAAACACCCGAAGCGAAGAACGAGACACCAACTTTCCCGGAATTGTTCAGACGCGATTTATTCGCGGTCGACGTTCACCTCCGCACCCCGTTAGCATTATCCGTGCCCTTGAATTCCATCGATACCATTTTCCCGACATCTTGTGGTTCTTTCACGTTGCCGACCTCTATCTTTCGTAAATGATCGACTGATTTCACATACAATCGCCTATTCGTGCGGTCCTCATAAATGAATCATTGCGCATTCGCCGAGACTTTATACGGACCGATAACAACGTTTTGTCTCGATGACAATTACGCTCGCTTTCGATACGTATCCGTTCACCTTGGCGGACGAAGAATCGAGCGCTGGACGCCGCCTAAGGAATTTCGCGGCAATTCTAATTTTCGCTTTTCCTTTCGTACTTCCGTTTCTCATTTCCAACGTCTTTCCCTGTCGCGATCAATAGGATAAGGTAGAGTTGCTTAAGGCAATAGGATATTTCGATTAAGTTAAGCAATCCACCTTGGATCGAACTTGATTCGGAAAGTTCGCGTCGTTTTTATTCGTTCGCGAAACAGGTAAAAAGAAGCCCGTTATCGATACGTTATCGATACTGGTTAACAGTAGCAAAAAAATCATCGATAACGATTATTCGTCAGAGAGAACGATTTATCCGTTAACGATAACGTTACCGTTAATTTTTCAAACGTCGATCGTTTAAAATAACTGACTCGAATAACGCTACTTTAGCCTACCTTATCAAGATGGTGGAGAAAAATCAGGACAGAGTTTTTCTCACGATTTTTCATCTTGATAAGGTAGGTTAAGATGTCGAACGATGATCTCGACCGATCTGACAACCATCTGTACAACGACGACATCGGCCGAAAACCAGTCCCTCGCATTATTCCATCGAAAATCGATGTACCGGATATGGAACGAAGTTGCAGTGAAACGGAAGAACGATACGGGTAGAAAATTCTCACCGAAAGTTCGTCTTCGTAGCGAGGATAATGCTTCTTCCATCTCTGAAAGACCGTTTGGATAATAATGGGGCGAGCATGGACGGGAGAAAAATCGTGCGAGAAATAAGAAACGATGGTCCATTCGCACGGAGGAAGACGATAAACGTTCGCGAATATCTCGTCGCGATATATCGTTTCGTTTCGCTTCAATTTCACTCGCTTTTTTCTTACCCCGCGTCATTTCTCCCTCGCTTTTTTTCGTCTGTTTGTGGGACACGCAGTTTTGTCGTAGCGTAGTGCAATTTTCATACGCAGGCATGTGTCTTTTTTTCTCGTTTGAAGAGAAAATGAGATAAAATAACGAGTTTCGTTCTCTTTAATGGACATTTCGTGAACAATATTTCCTTTCAACGATAATATTCGAATATAAATTTCTATCGCCATTATTCAGAAAACTCGTTTAGAAAAAGTGTGCTAACGATGAAACATCAGACATTAACGTACTCTATCGCACGATAGAAACGCGAGTGTTGCCCGCTTAATATTCTCGGGTTGATACATTTCGAACAGGGCCGCGACAAGTGCTCGGGACAAACGATCGACCTAGTTTCTGCCTTATCGTTTCTCCGATTTCTGCCAATTTTCCTCTAACTTTTACGAATTTCCGAAATATTTTGAAACATTGTTGGCGCTGTAATCGGACGACGATTATAATCATATTAATCAAATTTGAAACCATTCTGCAAATATACATAGATGTTACAAATTCGTATTGCAAACATATATATTTAGTAAAAAAAAACGATAAATAACCATCTTAAATACGAGGCCACTGAACATCGAAGCTTATTAATACAGAGGATAATCGGCCGTTTAAGTATAACGTAATAAAAATTCTTAATTATTTCAATTATTCAAGGACCCTAGCCGCTTTTCGACCCTGGCCCAGTGTTCGCCACAGTATCGCCAATCTCACGCAACGTGCTCAACCAACGCGATTTCCTATAGCTACCGTCGAATTTTGCAACGAAAGAACGAAAAAAAAGAGAAAGAAAAGGAAACAAAAGGAAGAAAAAACACCGACGAAAGATAAATCTTTTACGAGCGGTCGGTGCACGCCACTTTGCATAATATATTCCGCTACGAAACGCATAATGCATCCAAGAATAAAGATACGATTTGAAAACGCGTAATCTAGCGAACCGGTTAAATACGAAAACATCGCAATTTCCTGCCTATGCACAATATCAAAGCTCCAGCCGAACCTACGTACGTTCCATTCCAGCTCTTTTATTGCGCGTTTAATGCACGGAATGAAATATCGTAAGCTTACTGTCAGCAACAGCGAAGTCCTACGACCGCGGAATATTGATATATTTCGTATAAGAAAAAAAAAAAAAAAAAAAAAACGGAAGGCATCAGCTGTTGGTCTAAGTCTACGATAACAAGGATCCTGCGGGAACCGGAATCGCTAAAGTAACGAGGAACGTGAGTTGTAATTATAACGAATGATTATGCATATATGCGAGGTTAGACTGAGAAATGAACTTTTTATATCGAAGCAGTTACGATCTTTACGTGCAGATAGTAGTCACGTGAAAAGACGTAAGTAAAAGTGGCATGAAAGTTATGGAGTAAGGATTACGTCGACGCGATATACACGTACGTTGTGTCAATTTTCGACGAGGTCCGGTTGCGAACGTGTTAAAATCATTTAATACTCGATATTTTTTTCTTCCATCAAATATAATCCCAAGTTACAACGATGTGTTATTCGCTCGGAAGATACGAAGATGAAAACCGCTACTCCGCGTGGTTTCTGCACCAGAGAAACGAGACTAATCGAAGGTCATTGCCAAAAATACTGGCGTAATTAAGCGAACGACAAGAGGAGGGTGGAAAAATAGATGGAAATCGTTTGGCCGGTCTCCCCCGAAGCCGTTTCACGCCCCATGAAAATTCCAACTGCGTCTAACGGCGGTTTAACGATCGATCTTGACCCGACGTCCAGATGAAAACGTTACCGATGGCCATTATTGACCTTCGTACCGAATGAACACGCCGTACACGTAACCTAAATACGGATGATCGCCAAACGAACAACGAGACAATTAAGCTTGCCGGAAGTCGTACGAATGGCCGCTGAAAATGTAATTGACACACAATGGTACACACGATTCGCCTTCTCTCTTAATTACATTCCAACGTCGCGCCCGATGCGTACGTATCTAGCATAACTGTACGCGTTCTTCGGCCAACTGTTCAACATGGGAATTAAATATCGCGTTTCCGCGTCTACGATTACGTGCGTCGAGCGGCGTAATCGAATATCCCCATGGAAATATTCGCAGATGGGAAAAATCCGTTCGTGGGGAAATCAACGCTTAATGTCAGTTAATCGGTAACGTTGCAGAGGTGAAAATCGCGATCGTAACGCGTTCATTCGAGTTGGCGAATGATCGACGCCGTTACGCCAGCTCTCGAAACGTTTCCCGTGATTTCTCGCGTACGAAACGATATTACGCGTCTGAAGCGTACTAACAGCGCGCCATGAATCTACGATGTAACGACGGAAAATTCCTTATCTCGTGCTGAGCAGCACGTTCCTTAAAAATCAAAGGCCGTCGCGTCGGCGTCACTCGGTTAGACGAACGCGGATAGTTGAGAGACAGACAGCCGTGCTGACTTCATCGAGACTTCGTTCTTAAACTCAATAACCGCCAGCCGTTTTCCAGAGTTTCGCGTTCTCCTGGGTCGCAGCTTAATTCCACCGATTTCGTTGTTCGTGGATACGCGCGTGCTTTGTTATCAGGACTAGGATTTTGTTTGAAAATCTGAGAGAAAAGATCGTATATCACGTATTATCCTTCTATATAATTATTCGACGAAGTTAGTGCGAAGGTGTTTCAATTCTGTCACATAGAATTCTGAATGTAGAATTAAATAATCGTCGATCGAATACGCTACGATCGTTGCACATCTTGCAATTTAATTGCAAATCTATCGAGTATAAAACGCTTGTTGCGTGATTTTCTAATTGCACAAGGCACGTGTACGATGCGTTAAACGTGAAACAATGCGCCCACTGTGCCATCGTTCTCAGTATTTATCTCAGGATAAATAACCAGATTATAAATTACTTCTTAACTTCGAGAACTTTGATTTGCCCTTTGCTCCCTAACCGAGATCGAACCTTCGCGCAGGCAAAGTGCCCCTCTCGCGATGCATACGCTGTATGCGAGCACGTTCGATAGAAACCGTGCACTCTGTGTTTCACAGAATATAGAGCGCGCACCCAAACTAAATTCCGCATGTTCCTCGAAATATTCACCACTGGATAATAAATTAATTCTTCGTGAAACGAATACCGTTTAAAAAACAAGGACGCGATATTACGCAAGACGTCCAAGACGAACGATATCCTCCCGAACGTCTAAGACGAAACGAGCATCGTATCCAACGTAACGATAAGATCTCACAAGGATACGGTAATTCTGTTAGGAAGAAAAATTACTATATAAAACGAAAATAGAAATGACACAGAGTTATTTACGTCGACAAATAGTTACGTTTGGCTAAACATTTTATTCCATAGAAAAAAAGAAAACCGTTAACGACGTCTCGTTAGCAGCAACAGCGATACGAATAATTAGTTCCGCGTAATATCGTAACTCTCTCGTTTCAGCTCTTCTACGTAGCAACTGAAACTGCGTTTTCGCAACATCGACGATAGTTTGATCCCACCCTCCTCGTTTCACAACGAAATATCCGATTCGACTTTTCGATCGCCAGCAACGACACGCCAAACGTGGGAATCTTGCATCGCCACTCGCCATTTGCCGGTTAATCCACGGCTAATTAATAATTAGTCGGTCGAGATTAATACGGGAGCAGGGACGACGCCAATTGAACCGCATTTCATCCGTGAAACGTAAATCGACGATTTTTCGATGCAGTCTCCGTGACAGATTCGTTTAAAATTATGACGGTAACCCTCCGCCACATTTTGTATTTAAATATCACGCTTGTTGGACTCGACGATATTTACCATTTATCCCGTTGCCTCGCATCGTTCAACCCGTGATTTTATGAATACCCTACCCTCATAAAGCGATTTCCAATCTGTGCACGAATAATGCTCGATCGGTTGTTGACTATTATCGTATTGTCCTACGACACGATTAATACCATTCGCACGACGAACGAGTACCATTTGTTCGGATTATCGAGTTGTCGTAATGCAAAGGCGAAACGAGGAACGTCGAATTGAAGACAACTACGTCGTGCGAGCTCAGGAAACTTCAACGACGACTTCGACAACTTCCGATTCGATACTTGATAAAATACGAAGATCGTAATCCGACGATCAGAAACAAACATAAGAAGAGGAAGAGACGGTAAAAACTATCCAACGGTCGGAGGAAGTTGTCGCTATATCGAAGCAGTTCAGTTTCTTGCGAGGGCCGTCGAGCTGCAACGCTGGGCCGTAGAAGTAGAAACGGCGTAGCGGAAATTGAAAGGAACGAAAGAGAAACCATCGAAGAGAGACCGTTCCATGGAGAGGAAGAAATTTCAATTATCGTCCATTCGTTAGACGACAACGCCGGACTACTCGTGGTTGTGCAGTCTGTCTGAAACGACCATCTTGAGAAAAACTGTGAACAGATAAAACTAAGGAGTCCGAGGGACGATGCGTTTCGTTTCTTTCGTTGCACACATGTTCAAGTTTCTTCCCTTTGATCGTTCAAGTATTTTGGTAATCTCCGAGAAACTTATGCTCGCGATAAGTATCTTCGGACTCGTTTCACGTTTTATCAATATCGTCGAAAGTGTCTCGGATAACAAGCGCGATATATTCATAAAAAGTTTCTGTAAACTTTAAAACACTTTTGCGACACCACGGTGAATGAATATAACGTAAACGCAGGACGTTGTTCAAGCAGCGGTATAATCGAAAATGTATAATAAAATATAAACTCGGCTTGATACGAGGTAAAACGTTTCTCGTTGCAACGACTGTTTCTCATCGAACGAAAAAGTCAGCCAAGTTGCAAGAGCGAAAGGACGAAAAAAGCATCTGTTCGTTCGCTCACGTATCTTATCGCATGCGACAGGAAACAAATCGTAATTATCGTCCTTTCATTGGATACTCTTGTCTTCTTCTCGTCCTTTATTCAACGGCTGCAACGACTATTAAAGAAAAAGAAGACGGGTAGAAAAAAAACTGCTAGGGGATGGATGAAGTGCGTTCGGAGAAGAGTGAGCTGAGAGATCGATAAAGACCGCACTGCTGACTGTGAAACGTGTCTCCTGACCTCGATCAATACCGCGGTAAACGTAACACGAATTTAAAAACATTTCCGTCAGAACGAAAAATCAAAGTGGTATCGTTTAAAATCGAACAACGCGTCGAATAAACTCTCGAAAATGTTTCTCTCTGCCGTATCGAAAATCAGAAACGCTACCGTTACGGAAATTGAAATGTTTTCACGGAGAATGGAACACCTTCGTCTTATTCGATCTCACGTTACTCTGCCAAACGCATTTGTTCGGTGATCTTTTAATACAAGTTCAATCTTCGAACCAATGTATTTAACAAAATAGATTTATATATTTGATATTAAACGTGGAAGAAAGATTCTGCGCTTTTATTTTTCTATTCTATTTCGTTACGATAGAGCTTCGTTTATCTGTAAAATCGTAGAACTGCAATTTATATAACGTTTCAACGATTTTCCCCGCCATTTAAATGTACAGAATATAAAACTAAAAGCACGTACAGTCCTTTTCCCAAAACAAAGGTAAAACAGCACCTTACTTTTCAACGATGAGGTACAGCTTTAGTTTCTTAGAACTTTGCTTGACTCGTTTACTACGCCAACAGTTAGCGATCCACGGTTAGCTCGGTTTCCTATTCGGAAGAAAAATTTCAATCATAAGGCATACACTTGCATATGCGTATACGTAGAACGACGCGGTAATCCCTTCGTTCTGAATGGCGAAACTTCTCGACGAACTGAGATTATTGCTATTTTGACGCAAGAGATAATATCACGCAAGAAAGGACAACGCGAAACCGCAATTGGTTTCTGAAATTATTCCGCCGGCTAGCCACCACGTCAAAGGTATAATGGAACCTGTCTAGAAACGTCCAAACGCAATATATGTCCACGGTGTGTCGTGGTGGAGCGTCGGTTATGCGTAACGTGCGTCAGAGAGTGCGTATAATTGGCAGTGGAATATTATTATTGCACGAAGCGACACGGGACTAACGAAGAGAATCGGTCGTGAAGAGAAATAGAAAGAGGAAGAGATAGACGTGAAGTCGCCAGGGATGGTAGTTATCCGTATGAAGGTCTAGGTACTCGTCGAACGAGATTTGTGTCGCCAAGCGAAAAGAATCCATGAAATATCATGCAAAACACGATAATAACGTGTAACACAGAAATTTGCCGTGCAGTAATGAAAGGTAATATTACGACTACGATACAAACGACGCATGTTTCTTCTCTTTTTATTTATTCTTTTTTATTTATTCTTTTTTTTTTTTTCTAAACTATCAAAGATCGGATCGTTATTAAGAAGTTTATCTCGGAGTTAGAGCACACAATTTAGAGTCTATTTGTAATTACGTTAGCATAGAAAGTATTGTAGAAAAATATGGGGATTGCTTGCAAGTTATATTTATAAAGATTTTTTATTGGAAAAATAGTCTAGCAATGGAGATTGAATAGCTGAGTAAATACGTAGTTCTGAAATCGTACTAATACGCGCTTTTTTTTATTCGTTACTGCGTCTATCAATAAAGACTCGTTTCTATCGATGCTCGATATCGGTATAACTAACGCTACCGTATGATTTGTGATTCGTATAGATATGAAAAAAAAAAAACAATTAAAAAGTGGAGAAAGAAGAGAGAAAAAAATTGTAATTCTTGAAAGTGAATCTCCAAATTTGAATGGCGATCAATTCGTCGTTCATAAACAGAATTGTAATCGTCGGGGATGACGGTTGATAATAATTATCGAATATAAATTGAGGCCAGTTTCCTGGGATGAACTCGTATTCGTGCAAAAACTGTATAATGTTCCACCGGCTGTCAAAGTTCAAAGATCCGTCTGTTAACAATAACGCATTCTTTAACACACTTGCGTGGAAAGAAAAAGCCATACAGGTGCGACAAGAGTTTGTCGTCACATCCTGCTAGGCTGATGCATTTTTCATTTTGCAAACACCAACACACGCTATTCGCAACCGTATAGAAATACACGAAGCGGTTTACGCAGCCGAAATCCAACAATAAAGATAAGATACAGAAAAGCGTGGAAATTAAAATATCGATATACAGACATTTCACGCGTTACGGCCTGATAATTCACGAATTCGTGTCGTCGATAGAAACACTGGTTTTACGCGATACGAGAGTTTCAAGAATACGGTTGCAGAGACGAAGTAATTGGGTCGTAACGGCACGATCCGTTAGCATTTTGTAGCAGTGTCATCAAGAGCGAAGAAAAGTCCCGCAGGGGTAGTAACGGCGTTGCGCGTTGCAATAGTGCGGCGCACCTGCAAACCAGGGGTGCATCTCCTGCAACGATGATCAATAACTTGAACCATTCTCGACCGTCGCTATCGACTCGTCGGATCTTAGGTTAGTTTCCTCCAGCGTCGACACGCACCCTGTGAGAAACGTTACGCCACTCGAACGGGTTTTCTTCGCGCTTTGAATATGCCAACAATCAACGAAACGCCCAAGGAAACAACGCTACAACTTGGATCGTTAATATTGTACCGGCAACTGCTTTGGCGTAATATACTTCATCGACCAAAGGAATTGTTCGGAAGTAAAGAAAACGAGTAACGAATAGGGTAGAGTAGCGGTTCTTTTCGACGCAGAAGGTTTACGTTCTTCGAACGAAAGGAATATCATAAATTTTCTTAAAAAATTATCAAAACGATCGGTAACTACCGATAGTGGAATATGAAATTGTATTTGCGAAAAGCTGCTTACTTTCAAATACCTAGGATACAAGCGTATCAATTTCTACACCTTTCACTGAAACTGTAACAACCAACGAAGCAACAAGAATCTGCCGATAGACAACCCGGCAAGGGACAAGACACGAAATACCAAAGCAAGTGCGCGAGAACCATAGATTCCTCGCATAGTATCGGATCAAGTACAAAACGAGTAACGCTACACTTTGCGACTAACTAGAGCAAACGAGATCACGAATCGCGATACGATCTTTCCGGACGTGGCTGACACTCGACTCGTCGACCGATCAATCCTCCGTCTACGCGTCCTTCTCCGAAAACAATTTCGTGCAAGTTGGTAACGCGCCATTTCCATGTACAGCTAAGTATATACTGTCTCTTACAACGTAACTATTAAAACTCTACGATTCGCTCGTATTCGTACTAGATGAAAATATCGACAGCTACGATCACTGATTAATTGATCCACGTAATTAATATCGAGCTATCGATAATTATTACGTAGATTGGCATTATTTAAATCGTACATCGGACATACTCGGAATCACAAAACAAACATATCAAAGTTAGTATATGACCAGAAAAAAGACCGATAATTTTCGATACAAAAAGTCAGAATAACCGATATGTTATCGATGTATCTTCATCTGCATCTTCACCTGTCCGATACGTCTTATCGATATATCTGCGTCTCGTAATTCTGGTGGCCGATTACGTATCGCGGCCGCTATCCAGCTTCTTTTCTTTTATTTCGTGCAGGTACTTTTTGCAAACGGGAAAGGCGAGGACGTGAAAACAGGAAGGAAAGAGAAAAGAGAGAAAAAAGAAGCTCTCGACCAGCATGTGGCCACGGTGCTCGTAAATTCCAGGGCCGCCAGCGATGGGCGCGATTTTACGGACACAGGAGCGTCGGATAAACGTCGCTCCTAATGTGGGCCTAAACCGAATTATGCGAATTAGAGGCCGGTCGTGGACAGATAATGGTCCCCTCTTGGAAAGCGACCGGCCTCCGGTTCCCTTCACTCCGTTTCCCCACCCCCGCACGCCGACGCTTTTGCAAGGGAGATTAAATGTTATTAATGACCACGGCGCGGTCGTGCACGTGCAACTACTCCTTCTGACCCCTTTCGAAATAACATCGTCGTGTAAAATTAATAGAATCGCGCGAAAAAAATCAAGCGTTTCGGATAAGAAGCGGCGAATTTACGAGAAGCCCCCGCCTTGCTACCTAAGGCGCGGGTAATGAATTGCGCTGGACTTTTTCAAGCGAGTCCTTTGGGTGCAATCGGTTTCGTCGCTTTTTAATTAAGACTGGCCGTATCCTAATCACGTTTGTATTTTATCGTACGTAATTTATGCAGAGCACTTGGGTAACACGTAGAACACTAGAAAAAGGTAGTACTAGAGTCCATAAATTTGCATTATATAGATTAATTAAATCGGTAACTCTCCAACTGAACCTTCGACAAGCTATACTATCTTTTCTGTGTTATTTATTCTGCACGCCTATCATTTTTTTGCTTTTTCTATTTGAACAACGACGAGAGCTGGAGAAAGCGCAGTATCGTTGTAAACGAATTACTCGAATCTCTTTTGAATTTGTAGAGCAATAGGAATTTTTGTTATAGCTACATTTTTTAAACCAACTTTTCTACGCTCTCGATGTATTCCTCTTGAAGTGAAACTCCCAAGTGTCTAATTAGTTGAACGAAAAAAGAACATCTCGCTTTCACGACAAAATGACATAGATACATATTTACGCATTCGTATAAACCGTAAAAGCCGTATATACGGGTTTATCGTCACTGGGAATATTCTATGGAAGTTAATCTATGTACTGATCTATCTTCAAAAATTAATCACCGGACCATATAATGCGCGGTTGCTTTACTTTTTTGGAGACAACCAATTTATACGATACAAATTCACTGATTCTCCGTGTTGCCTATAAGTTTTCATTCGTATAATAGAAATCGACGTTCAGATAAGTGGACTGAACCAATGAAAGTTTCGTTCAAATAAACGCGCAACACACAACAAGCACGCAACAGCGGCAAACGTTAGGAATCGTTCGATAAATAAAAGAAGCGAGGAAACTGGCCACCACGGTAAACGTTTGAAAATTCGTTATGGAAATGGTTGGCAACAATTCCTCCGTGACATGTATCGCAACTGGAGTCCTCGTGTTACACGACGCAACGAGTTTACCGAGTTTACTCCTGTACCGATATACGTGGAACTCGGACTGCTTCCCAGTTCCTGAGAGCAATTACTCCTGTCTACTATAATTACGCGACGTTGCACCGGCGTTACAAGGTAGTCGTACGTCGCTAGATAAGGTCAGGACACGACGATCCCTTTTCCCTCCTGTCCACCAACCTTTCCCGTTTGTCCTTTTGTAGCCTCTTCTCGTCGTTTTGTATCCCTATCGAGGCAGGGGCGAAATTAATCAGCAATAAATAAAGAACTTGTTACACGGATAATAATTTAACGCAGATTTAATTCGTTACCTTGGCAACGATTTTGTTTGTTATCGCTCTACATCAACGCTAGCGCCACAACAAGTTTCCAGTTTAATGAAACGAAAAATGGAATCGAATGGAATGGAATGGAACGAAAAAAAGTGGAAAGCGCGCTCCGACAATTTGTTTTCTATTGGTTACTTTGTCAACGTTATTTCCCTATCGCGTTTCTCTCGCGAAATATCCTCGCGAGATAACTGTACGTACTTTACTGAAACATTTTTCGTTCGACTGGCGCAGGGGGAAAATTTCCGAGAACGAAGTTGATTAAATTTAAACACGTTTGCGATATCGGTTTCCACGAAGATTTCCTTCCTAAGCACCGGCTTCTAACCTCCATGTTCGTTTCGACGACGCTATCGTGCAACGGTTGTTATCCCAGTCTCGAGTGTTTTCGTTACGCCGCGATGGTGCAAGTACAACACGGTTTTCCTAGCCTTCACGGTTCTCGAGAAGAGAGAATTTGATACAAGAACATATGTCGCGATTCTCTCTGATATTCCTAATTTTCCTATAAAAATTCCCAATTCGTAAAAAGAAGAAGATTCCTTCGGCTGTTCTCGTCTTGTTTATTTCAATTTCGTAAATATCCAAACGGTGATCCTTTATCGCCACGAAACACTCTTCAAGTACATATAACCACGTAGAATTTTACTTCCATACTTTAAAAGTTTCCAAGGATCGCTCGAAATATACCAATTTATATTTACGAATTTTCTTGGAACGAGAATATCAGCTGCGTTTTTAGCGATTCAAAACTGGCAAATTTGTAAATCGGCCACGTAAACTGTTGGTCACGGGTCGTTGAGAATTCGCGATGTATTCGGACGTTTCCGAAAGCAGACGCATGCACGAGGCAAAGAAGCATAACCGAACCATGTTTGGCCATAACCATAGACTAGCGATCTTGGCTTGTTCGACAAACGTCCAGCAAAGCCGGGACCAAAGTTTCCTTACAAACGCGATCATACATACAGTTACCGCGAACTGATGTAAACACTTTACACGCAACATGATTCCTCTGTGGTCGGTCTACAATATCCTATCGAGAGTACGATCATGACCGTAGTACTAAATTGTCTTTGAAAGGATGCGGTGACAATATCCTAGAACCTGTTATCGAGGAATATTGGATCAGGTGTAGCCAGATGTTTCGCCTTCGACGCGATTTCGCTTTGACTGACTCCAAAGCGAGAACACGTTAAAATGTTTGATACTCGATCGTTACGAACAGAGAGATTGAAATCTGTAAATGCGAAATGAAAAGCGAAGGAACAATTTCCATTTAATTTGTGTATTTAATATATCTACCATTGAAACGGTATGGACAAAGATCCTCTATATTCTTACCACGATACAAATGTATATTTCAATAAGGAGTTTCAAAGAAGAACCAAATCTTGTGAACGCGCCTAGACTTACGTTAATCCGCTATACATGTTTAAGAAGGTAAGAGGATATCTGCTTTTCCTTTTCCGTACGATTATCGGCGCTTTAAACTTTGAACGAAAGCTAGCGCTGCGTGTTCGAGAGAATCGTTTCAAAGGTACGACGAGAAGCCGAAGAAAAGAACATACCGGTGAGAAAATAAAAAGCAAGAAGAAAAGATGAAGAAGTAAAGGAGGGAAGAGAAGAAGAAGAGGAAGGCGAAGAAGAAGAAGAAGAAGAAGAAGAGGAAGAAGAAGAAGAAGAAGAAGAAGAAGAAGCAGCAGAAGACGACGACGACGACGACGATGACGACGACGACGACGACGACGAAGAAGAAGAAGACGACCGCGACGAACAAGAAAGAGAACGAGTCGTAGAGGAGAAGGACGAGGAGAAGGACACAGCGGAGGAGGTGGACGCACGATGCTGGATGAGGACGAGAGCCGAGTGGAATGTAAGAATGTATCCGGCGCACCTGCTTGCAGGCTTCAGTTCTCAAACTAAGACGAGCTGGACCGTGCACGTGAAGAATCTTTCCACTGGCGTGTGGATGACGCTTACACGCTTTCATCCCGACGAAAGACGGCCACGACCAGACCAAGAAAAGAAAGAAAGAAAGATAAGGAGAGAAGATTCAAAGGAGAGATACAAGATCGAATACATGGTATATAAGGACCAGTGAAGAGAGTCGAAGCAGGATGACTGGAAGGAAAAAAGAAAATAGTAAATATGGTAAAAGAAGGGTGAAAAGGTGCAAAAGGTAGGGCAGGAGAGAGACAGCAGGAGGTCTCGAAATTACTAAATCGTTTCGCGTGAATTCGATGAACATTATCGATACTGCCCAACTAATTTATATTCCTTTCATAGATTTTACAGAATAGTCGATGAAGATCACGTCCAAAGATACTAAAAGTTTATTTGATCGAAGTCGATTTGTAAAGGGCGATAAAGGTTCTTCAAAATCTATAGAACGACAACTCGAAGCCTTTTTTCCGAAATGAATAGCGACCAAATTATTCCGATCGATCGAGCACGTGTACGCGAGCGAGTAGATCGCGAGCGCGAGAGAAAGGGGCGTTTTATCTGGCTGAAAGCGAGGCTTATTGACCTACCGCTAGCCGACGGCCACATGAACATGTGGCTACGGCCTTAAAGGCGCGCTCTCGACCTTCTCGAGGCCGCCCGCGGTATCTAAAATCAAGGTTCGCTGAGAGGAACGAAAATCTCAGGCGACAAGGGAAAAAGGAACAGAAAGATTTGGTATAAAAGCGTTCGACGATGCGTCGTATTATTCATATCGACGGATTACTCGATAGGTTGGATACGCGAAAGAAATCTGTTTTGAAGCCACTGGCGGAGTTAAGAACGTACCTCGGCTTCGATGGTTAAAGGCCATTCTTCGTAAGAGATTCCTTCTTTTCGTTGAAGATGCTAATTACTTGATTTGAAAGCAACGAGAAAAGAAGAAATAACGTTTGCTTAAATCTTTCTCGTTTTTACGAAAACTAAATAGATTCGAAGGAGAAATAGAAAATTTGGAAAGTCGTAAATATTTCATTAAAGTATATTCGAGTTTGTATATTATCCCTGAGCTAATTTTGTGGCCTTCTTTTCCTGGTTTTTGAAGTCGTAAAAACCCGGACTATAATAACAAAGGAGAAAAATAAAATCCTCTTCTTACAATAAAATTCTATCTCTAAAAACAAAAAGAAATATATTATACCAAGGATAAGCAAACTAGTATTTTGCTGCATTTATATGTATAAAATCGTTATGATTTATACCACGTTAAGCTGTTTTAAAAAGCATTTTAAACGTTGCTCCGCTCTGTATTTCGTTGGAATACAAATAATCCGGTGGCTATAATTTTCTCTCAGGCAAATGCATACATTGAAAATAATACCGCCTAATGCTCCCTGACTTTATCGTTCGGGACCAAATACAAATTTTGGTATCTTAATATTTATAAGACTCCGAAATACTTCAACTTACTTTGAATTTTAGTTTACTTTGAATTAATTCGACATTCCTAAGATATATTCGTTTAAGATGCTTAACCTTTAAAATACCTAAACTTTTTATACGAGGAAAAAAAAGGGGGGGAAAGATCAGGTTATTGAAAATTCGCAAAGTACAAGATCAAATAGACGACGTTGGTCGTAATACAACACGGCTGAAAGGCTATTAAAATTTGCATTCTCTCGTATGTAAATGACACATCATCGATACACGACGGATCAACGACCGATCTCCACCAGCGTATTATATCAGGTGCAATATCGATGTTACGGCGTTATAATCAATTATTCGTCGACTGTGTTTGCACAAACACCGACTGAGTGACAGCGTCTTAATAATCGCCGGATCGATACGGTGCGTAGGTCAAGCGCACTCAACGTAATGGCCAAAGATTAATTAATCGCTGTGTTGACGGTGGGTCCTTGATTTTGTTTCGTCTTTTTTTTTTTTCAACTAACCTGTTAAGACTTCGCACTACGAACACGATTGTAACGATCGACGAATAAAATCAACGAAATCTTACTACGAAACGAAGAAAGAAAAGCGATCGAAGCTTGTTGGAATATTTTTGTTATTCCGCGATAATTAGCAGCGAAATTTTGTTTTCATCATACCCGAAGAAAACGATTGATATAATTTGAATCACGCTGAAGGTAGCATAGGGAGATCCATGATAAAACGAGCTGCGACTCGCTGTAGCAACGAAATGTCGACATCCGACGGGAGATCGTTCTCATTCAGCTAGTATCGTTTGTCCTACTAGAAGTGAACGAAGCACACACACACACACACCACATATGATGCAACAACGCTTTATCTTGTGGTAAACCGGGTTTTGACTTTCGAACGATACACTATCGCACGGCAGAATGACGTGCACTTGGTCGCGCAGTCGTTTTTTGATGAATCTTAGCTGAATGAAGCCTCGGGACTGAACGTTCCCGGTTTCATTGAAAACTCGATTGACCGAACGATACAAAGATTAATTAACAAATTATTTTCTTATCTAATCGCACAATTTATCGTTCAAAATTTATCAACTGTCGTCGGAAATGTTATAAATGAAAGAGAAGGAACGTGTGAGGGACGAACGCATCGTCATATTAGGTTGAAACATGAAATATAGGATTTCGCTGTGATCAATTTTCCACGTCTTCCCTTTTCAACGAATGCAGACGAGATATCATCGTAGGCGATCGTTCGTTTTAATGCTGAGAATTATCTCTATCTTATACGACTTTAATCTTTTTCTAATTTCATGTATAAACGAACCCATTTTAGGATTTAACGAAGCATAAATCGTCAAAAATCTAATGTACAATTTATAGAATATAAATTTTATAAAATTTATAATATCTACTTAAATGTAAACTTGAAATGACTCTACATCGATATACTGTATACGAATAAATTAATATTTATATATAATTGGAAAAATCGAGCAGAAGAGTATCGATACGATTGTACCTACAATTGTGGCAATACATCGTGTCTTTATGCAAACCGATTTTGCATCGATAACAGATCGTAGATGAAAAGAAACGTCTTAGGTATGGTAATTTGAAGTAGATGTTTCATTAGAAGCAATTTTCTATTTACGTACTCTATACACTCCGTACAGATATTGAATTCATTTGTGCAGCTTATCTTGTTATTACATACAATAAAGTAACAAGAAGACCTACTTGACCTCGGGAAACAATTTCATCGCGCCACTCGACGATGCTCGTGCACCTACTTTTCATCACGCTCATTTAACTTTTTTTCCAGTACAACGATTTGCTCGAGTTACATTAATCTCGATGTTCAAGCGTTAAATGAAACATAGAGAACACACAGGTGAAGAAATGACGTCAAAAATATAGAGAAATGCAGCAAATAAATGATCGTATGTATACGACGAAAATTCTACGCAATCTAACTTTAAATATCCGTTGCAAGATTTCTACTTTAAATCTGCGTTCCTAAATAAATCTCCTTTACACGATCACGATTAAACTGCACAGAATACTCTTATCAGGTGTGTAGAATTATACTTGCGGGTTGTAAATTTCTTTAAATAACTTCTTTGAATAAATTTCATAAATTTCAGGAAAATTCTACGTTTTGGATCATCGTCTTGCGTCATTAATAATACAACATGTCACATTAACGTGACGCCAATATCGAGCCTGGAAAGTTATTAAAATAAGAAAGGAAACAGCGACCTTGCCCCGAGCGAGTCGAATTTTTTCATGATGCTGCATCTTTTAACAGCCGTTTAACCGGCCGGCGTGACCGATAAAAATGTGTTATAAATGCGTCTTCGAAGAGGCACACGTGCCCCGTGTATTTCGCGTAGGCGTCGGTGTCCATTTAATGTACGAGGCTCGATCTTACGAGCTGTCGTTCACTCTGATCACGATCACCGTTCCCTTTTCGTCTTCTTGTTGCATAGGTGTCTGTATCGTAAGCTGGAAACGAACCCCAGAGAGAGAGAGAGAGAGATACGATTCGAAATGGAAGCTAGAAGAACGTTCATCCATGGTATTCAGTTTTATTTCCTGTAAGATCACGTATTTTGTTGTACGGCTTATTAAAATGAATTTTCTTCCGGGTTTCTTTCACGAATAAATACAAATGTTCCCCTTCGTGCAATATTATCCTACATGGTATTGCTAGATTTTCAAAGGAAACCCTGAGAATCGCGGTATAATACGATTTAATACGATTCTCATAGATAAATAAACAATATAAACGTATATATGTATCTCTTACATTTAACATCGTTCGAATAATTGAGAAAAAGAACGCGTGGAAAATGTCTCATTGTGCTTTAGGATCGAAAAATTCAAAATTAAGTAGTTAAAGTAGACGATACTGTTACGTTACAAGCGTTCCTTACCAGCCAAGGATTTAATAAACATTTCAATTGGAATCGTTTCCATGAGTTAAAAGCGAGAAAGACGTTGCGAATTAGATCGAAATGCTCGCATATATCTGTCCTATAAAAATGATTCTTTATGCGAGCGTTAAAGTTCCCGCGCGCTCACGTGCATAATAATCAGACGCGACGGCACACTCGATAATAAACGCTACATGCGAACTGCCTTTGCATTATGCTTAAACGACGTAATTTCGTGCTTGTACCTACTGTTTATAACGGGTCCTCAGTTTTCCCTACTGCTCTTCCGCGGTCGATTCGTACGAAAGATATTCAGTCTTCCGTAATAGTTTACACCCGTATATAATTTGTAATTGATTCGAGCCTACGGCCACGAATTATCGATGTTACACAGATACAAATCTATCTGCTGTATTTTAATCCAAAATGCATCCGATACCATCTTACGTCACTTCCAACACGCTTCAACGCTGAATATCTGACATTTCTTACTTTCTTTACTGAGTGATTCTAATTAAACGATCGAAAAATATAGCGATATGTCAAAATTTTTAGTTGGATAGATCTTTCGCTTTATATTCCAAGAACGATATCTAAAAAAATTGAAACTATCTGCTGGGAAATTTGTTTCGTTTTATAAGGAAATAATAGATGCACAATATTTTTGGTTTTATATTATTTCATCGAATTACGTACGATCCATTTTGTTCTATTACAGCAAGAAACTTTCGGGACAATCTAATATATGAACACCGTAGATGTAAACTATAAAACGTAATAATAATTTCAAAATTCGATTAAACGCGTGTTTTGCGGTTTTCTTGGACGTTTAAAGAAATGTTCGAATTCTTCATATTCATAGCTGTATATTGCAGCGATATTTGAATAAAAATTCAACCTGAAATTTAAACCTTCCAAAAATTCGAATTCGAAAAAGTGAAACGATGAAATTAGAATCGAAATCTTATTTTAAACATACTCGAGCGTAACCTTCAAAATTGATTACAAACCTACAAAAGTAATTTGAAGTAGCGAAAAACTAAACGACCAAGTATATCAACGCGAATCCCTTGGTCGACTAAAAACTTGCTCAAGGATTCTCAAGAACGTTAACAAGAACCTCGATTACGAACACGGCGCAAGGTCTCCACCTTCGGCGTAAATACGTGCCGCACAAGCGAAACATTGTTGTCCAGTTTCGAGCGCAAATGCCTGCGTAAAGTGCCGGGAGCAACGATTTTAGTTCCGGATCGGACGATTATCACCGAGGCACGATCGACGATCGACTTTCGTCACACGATCGGCGAAACGACCCGTTGCGGAGTCTGAACGCGAACAACGCGTGTCTGGCGAAGGCATTAGCCCCAAGGCACGTCGATTAAGCGCCGCGGTTCGCGTGGGCAAAGCCATCGGGAGACAATAAAACCGGCGCCTCCGCCAGACGCTTCTGGAATCCAGCCAGATCTCCTTGCGTTCGCTCGAACCTGCGCGTAACGGTTGCCGACACGTCCAAGTAGCGCCGAATGTTTTTTCACGAAACCAAACATAACAAAATTAGCAGTTTCGAACGTCGACTGCTACGCAAAATATAATAAAATAAAACACGTTTAATATCGAGAGCCGCGATAGAATGTGTATTAGGATAAACGCGAAACCAGATAATAATTTGATTAATTAAATGTATTAATTGTATGCTATTTATGAAATGAAAGGAGGAAGGAAAGAGAAGGAAGAACAGACGCATCTCGTGAGGAGATTTTGTAACAAACGTTAAGATCGTCGATAGGGAATCTGCGAAGAATCGAAGAATTCCAAGAATATTCTTGGAGTATTGGTCGTAACGCGAACGAGCGAATTTCTACGTTGTGTCTTGTCAAATTCTCTTAGCGATGTATCGTGCAAGACAAGACGGAACCTCTAGGCGTCATTTGCAAGAGATCTGACAATCGAGATTTGGCAAACTTCTCCTGTTAATAGATTAGATGTTGTAAGCCAACTTCGCATATACGTGGTGTATTTATTTATCTATTTATTAGCATAAGGATTAAAGAGAGAAGTGAACGATTAACTTTTCTAATTAAGTCCATACTAAATTTGCTAATTTCGTTATTAATCTGCATGCTACAAGGATGTCAGTAGGAATTTCCTTCACCTTGAGAAATTGTACACCATGTTAATCTCGTTTTCGATACTTTCGTGTAAACATTCCCAACTTTCACAGAGTACTTTTACTAAACGATCTTCTTGTTCTATTTAATCTCTCGTAGTATCTTGGCTGGATAACAATCGAATATAAAGTCTAAGGTTATGCAGATAATCAAGAAACCGTGAATTACAAAAATAATCGACTGCACGCTCGTTAGTAACTCCATTCTGTGCTTTCGTTTCAGATACTTTGTAAAGTCCGTGAAAAATGAGAATCAACCCTATAACATTGATTTTTCTATCTCTATCTGTCCTTTTACCTGTACGTACCCCAACGAAAAAGTTCCAGCACGTTTTAATCGTTTTCTAAAATTTCTTGCTTCCCGTCTACAAATCTCTGCCCGTCAAAGAATAATTGCTATGTTTTGAAAATCACATTAATATTTATAGCACTTATTGCAATAAGCGCAATAAGCGAGTACGATAAGAAGAAAATAAAAAGGATTTTTCCACTCGAGGCTTCTCCCATCCTCGAGACAATTTCCCTCTTTTTACGTCGCGAGCAATTACGCAGCCTATCCGTTATAAGAAAATCTTTTCCCATAGGGATACCGTCCGATCTCTCCCCTTCAGCATGGCTCTTCAGTGGCTTCCGTTAATGAACGTAGACAGCCTTAACGCCCTTCATTTATTCTTCAACTGATTGGATCTCGTAACCTGATTACTTGCAACACGAGTACTTCCAACACCCTGGATATTAACGATATTCTCCAAATAACATCATACCGGTACTAAACAACCATTCATCCTATAATTACATGAAATCGCAATTGCAAGAACTTTCAAACGGAACTCTTTCAAACGTTTCAGTCTTTCTTTTTGTTAATTAGAATTTAAATTAAACAGCATGGAAACAAAGTTGAGGGATAAAGAAAGGGTTGAATAGTTCAAGGACGAACAGCTGAGAGGAAAAATTTATAGATCGTGCGCGACATGAGTCGTTTCGAATCCGAGATGCAACGGCGAGTGCTCATTATCGTTGGCGCGCGGCTGCCATTTGCGGCGATTAGCATTTTCATGTAGCTACCTACCCGAGCGACGAGAAAACGCGGCAGTGATTCATCGAACGAGTTCCGAGACCGACAGACAAGCGCCAGAAGATTTTAATGCTTGTCCCGATCGAAGGCATCCGAGCAATGTTATCCTACATGGTAGTTCTTTCTTCTTTTTTTTTTCTTCTTTTTTTTCACCATCACCCATAAATCCGTAAATCTATAGGCTCGTATGAATCCGGGCACGTGCTAATATTTCTAGCGATCGACATTATTAAGGAAAACGTGTCGTTTCTCGGTACGCCGATAGTCGAGCGACACTTTTACCCGATCGAGAAAGTTCATTAAAAACGTATACATATACACACCTTGAAAACTACGTTGACTGGTGCCTAGTTTTCTTGTTTTTCCAATCGGTCGTATCCAGTTCAGTACCCGGTTCTTCCATGAGACACACCAAGGTGAACACAGAGATCGAGGAAAGAATTATTATCGAAGAAGATTCTGAATTCCGTTCCATACGACTGTTGGAACTGCAGATTAATTTAATATTGATGATGTTCATGGTGTCGATATACATTATTGATATACTTATGGTAATGATGCTCGATACGCGATGATACACGATTAATCATGCCGGCTACGCTTTTTTTTTTCTTTTTTCTTTTTTTTTTTTTTTTCAATGGTAAGATCATTAACGACCGCACGACCAATGGCCCTCGTTTGTTCGTGCTTGTACTTTCAAGCAAATACATTTATTCCAGCTGAGACTCATGTTACTTTAAAACGACATGTCCCTTTGCTTTTTAGTTATCAGTTGTAATTTACTCGATCTCGTATGAACGAGTTTTCGCATAAAAAGATAAACTAAAGGCAGAGAAAAGATCTGCATACATGTAAATGCAGTGAAATTCCATCTATCTGAATCCATTGAAAGACAAACAGTTCGTACAACTGCGACTCACACGTATATATGATACAAGTTCCTTCCAATTATTTATTCCCCATTCAAATATCAAAGCCTATGTTCAGATAAATTTATATAATCCGCACGAGTTATTTACCTTTTAGTATACTAGGATGAACACGTTCTTCGAAAGAATTCTTAAGAGCATCATCCAATGCTATAAGATAATGAAAGAAGAAGATTAATCAGATATATATTTGTATATTCTATTATTATTACTATGGATGGTACTATACTCGAACAGTAATTAAAATCTTATTCCAGTAAACGAAGTTCCACTGTACAGCGAAACTCATTGACTCTGAAATGGTATCCTCGTACCATGGGTCATCCGCAACAGCTTCATCTTGGATTTAATTTTAGAGCACTTCGATATTATACGCGATAAACATCATCTATAACGTTTATCACGTACGACGTAAAATTGAAACGGAAACAGAATACTTTAAAATTATGTAACTTAACTTGAATTTAATCGAAGCTATCATTTATGATCATGCAATGCTATATAGTTGAACGTTAAAATACAATACGTAATTTCGATAAAATTCACGTAGCGTTCTTCGTAGCGCGTATAAGCTCGTTCGACGATGAAATCGAAATTAGATGCATTGTTCATGAGAAAAAATCGCTCCAACGATCAGTTCATTAAGATCTAATCCGTAATAGCGAAAGAGTCATGAATGACAAATGATACGTCGGAGCAGAACGACAACCTCGTCTCATTTTGTACTATATCAGTCTGTTTAACCACCAACGGCAATTACGGATCCAGCATTAGTATTACCGAAGTCCACCTGCACGAACGAGGTTAACGACACTCATAGAGGTTGCGTCTTTGCTATTTGTTTTTACGTATATTCTAAAAAAAAAAAAAAAAAAAAAACAGAATGAAAAATATATGAAAGAAAAATAGACGAACAGTGGATTTAACAGAACTGTTATAACGGGAAAAATATAGAATGAATATTTCGTACGTTACATTTTCAGTCAAACGAATTAAATTATTCTTGCTACTGATATGAAAAGAAGGACGAGAAATGAAAATTTCTCTGCTTCTTCGAATTACAGTGTTAACGAATTTATCATAGCACTGCAAAGGATAAAACGGAGGTGATATGAAAACGCTATAGCATTCACTATGCAGTTTCACGGGTTACTTCTGACGCAGAAATTCCATTTGGCTTCGCATTGATCCAAGAAAGTAAATCCCACGAGATTCAAGCTTCTACAAATGAAATGGAAAAATCGAACGAATCCGGAACCCAAAATATATCTAATAGAAATTAGCGTAGCTAAGTGACAAAACCCAAAGTTCTGAAAACTCTTTCGTTGCCGCTTATATATTTTCGCTATATTGTTCAAAACGCGTGCAAGGAAAAATTCACGCACGATGTAAAAGATACACGCGAGAAAAGCTTCGTTCTACGCTACGAAGATTCCAAGTAAACGAAGAGAAAATACAGATGAAACAAACTGCCTAAACGATGTTTATGCGAAAGAAGCGTTTAAATAAATTTCCAATTTCTGCGAAATTGTCTCGAGAATTGTTTCCATGCGAGTATTCGTATTCGTTCTGCCCGTTTAACTTCTCACGACATTACAATGGAACCTTGATTATCCCAACTAATCATAGTACGCGGGATTGCGCTACACGCTATTCGCATAACCGAATGCCTTTTCATTTTTGTGCGAGAAGAAACCATTTATTCCGAGCTATTTTACAAATATGTTTTAATATTAATTCATTAACGGCGAAAATTCCATCGATGCAACATTTCATTTTGTATCTTTTCGCGTAACTCTTATTCGTCGTTACTTATTTATTACAGGAATGCAAATTTTCCGTTAATTAACGCGTTCCGATAATCGATTATTTTGCGAATCAGTGTTACGATAATCAAGGTTCTGTTGCATTAATACGCGTTTCCAATATTTTCTCTAAATACTTTGATATAATTTAAAGCATTGTTTGGCCCTGGAAACAGTTGGCAATAACGAGGGGCTCGAAAATATTTGTACAAAGATTACAAGACTAAATTTATTTGAAGTTCCAATATATCTAGAATATTTCAAATTTCTCCGGTTGGAGCACAGCCGAAAACAGCTGTTAAATTCGTCGTTTCGACGGAAACTTTGGAACGCGAGAAACGGGGTGTTTGTCAAAACGCTTCATATCGCTGGATGTTGCGTAATTGCGGAAAGACAAACGACCCATAAAGGTTAAAACTAAGAGCTCGCGAATCAGATTATGCGAACCGGTTGGCGATAAATTTTCCAAACCATAAACAGAAAAGGCTTTTCGCCATATGTTAGAGCCGAAAACAGAATCGTTTCTAGTTGCAATTCGAGCTACGTGTACAATGAACAACGTAGAAACTCTTCGAATTTTGACTGTGAAAACAATCGAAATAGATCGTTCCTCGAGAAACATATTGTTCCTGCATGGAAATTCACAGTTACCTTAGTTATATTCCGTTCAATTTATTCGGTCGGATGTTTTGGTAGTAGCGACAATGATAAGATCTAGCGAAAATTTAAATTGCACAAAATGCACATCGTTTTAATATTTCTGAATTTCAACGAACATTCGAAAATCTAATTATCAGGATAACGAAAGTTAATTGCACAGTGTACGTATCTGATCGTACGAGAGTTAGGATGCATCGATCCACGTGCCACAATCGCTACGTTTCTCGTTCACCGTCGTCGTTCTTGTGATTTCTACTTTTTTCTTAATTTATCTTTCTCTTCTTTTCTTTATTTTTCCCCGAACGATCGAAGATTCGTCGAAAGCAATCAACTGAAACGGCAAGAACGTTTCGCTCGGAATCGTCGGCTTTACGACGAAAATCCCTATCCCTCCATATACGTGCACGTTCGTCGAACAATCAACGTTCCAGCGCATCGATAGAAAAACAGATACCCCATCGAGAGAGAAACGCAGCTCCCTGTTACGTAAAGTTACTACTGCCACGAGGCTGGCGATTCGCGCCAGGAAAGAAAATGCGTAATAACGGTACGAAGAACGCAACGTTCTCGTCAGCCTCTCTCCATCCATTTCATTTCGGTTGCGAGGAGTATGTATAATAAAACACGTCGATGGATATACGTGGTCGTTGCATTTTATCGAATTCGCGTCGCATCTGGTCCCGGTAAACGGAGGGAAAACACGATTACCGCTCGTCGTCGATCTCTCCCGTTGTGCCGTGTACCGCGCCACGTCGTTTCCCGCCACGTCGGCGCAATTTTCCCATTTCCAGCCGGTTTTCCTCATCTCACGGCTTGGCTTTCGCGCGGTATCACGCGCCAACATCTCGCAGACGCACGCGTGCCATCGATAGCGGCGCGTCGAGGCGTTGCACTTTCAATAATTCAACGTTCGTATGAATGACACGCCAGGCGAACGAAGCCGAAGCGGCAACTCTATGGAAGAAACGATTTCCTCGAAATTCTCGATCGGCTGATAATTTCGAGGTCGCGCGCGAAATAAACGTCACGAGGATCGTCTATAAGTCACTACGGACAAATAAGATCTCTGACGTTCCTCGGCTTTCTCGCTAACACGAGAACGACGAGAGTGACGAGAGTAGGCTCTCTTCTACCGCGTCTCTCTCTATCTTTCACGCGCTCTGACGATTCTCTCTTTTCCTTCTTTCTTGTCCTCCCTCTCTCCAACTCCCCGCCGCCCATTCTTTCACCTCGCCTATCCCACTTGATTTCTCTTTCTCTCTTTCCCGGTCTCTCTTCCACGTCCTCTTAATCGTACCTTCTCTGTCAGGCTTCTGGCTGGCGTATCTACGGGTCGTTGATATCGCGTCGCCTCGTGTTTTCTCGGATAACGTGTACAGCCGCCGTCTGCCGCGATCGCGGCACAGCACGCTGCGACGCGGCGCGGCGGCTACGTGCTCGTCGATAATAATTATTGACAGATGGGACTGACTAATGCGGCCGCCGCTGCGCCACGACATTTGTCTAGCGTGAGTAAACTTTCAGCTACGCAATCTCGCTTCTGCCAGCGGCCAGACCTTCCTCCGCAGGAGAACATCCAAGCCGACACACGCGCCGCGCTGCTGGCTGTCCCATGAATTCCGATCCCAGTTTCACGATTCATCCGCTGTCTTCGTCACGTTGACATTTCGCGAGATTCGCAGCATCGCGTACACACACTTCCAACTTCGTACAGCATGCTTCAAAACATCGTACCGTGACAATTTTCTCGATCAATCGAGCAGATCGGATTTCACGCGACAAACGTTTAACGACTCGTGACGGAGCGAATTTTGTTCGATAACGAGATTTCGGAAAAATAAGCTAAAGTATTTAAATACCCCGCGTATTCTACGGTCTTGCGCGTAATCGTAAAAGAGCCTTCAGTAAGATACAAGACCAGAAATCCAGCAGATTTTGCTCCAAAACAATTTTCGCTCCGGAAGAATCGCAAGCGCCGGGCAACAAACGAACATCTTTAATCCGGCGTCCATCTAATTTCTTTTACGACTCCGAATGACCAGATTTCGACACCGTCGTTCGCCTTAATTAGAACCTTCTTCTTAACTGCGACACGCAAAGCACACCGGCGAACCGTTTAACGTCATTTATGAATCATCTTGTATATACAACATCGACGAACTCTCGGAAAAGACAGTTTGTTTTCGTCAGTGAGTCAAACGTACCGAGCTGCGCGTAGGCTATTTCCACAAAAAGTTGGAGAATATCAAAATGAAACGAACCACGCGCGCGATTTTCGACAAGAAAGACACGGCTTCGCGCGTGTACACGCAACCGGTGTCCCCGGTTCGAACGTTTTTCTTCTTTTTTTCTCGCAACCGCATGCACAAGGTGTATCGCCAGAGGTAAAGTATACCTGGTTAATTGCATAATTTCCTGTAAGAAGTATTTTTGTAGCGTGCCGCGGTTCTGGATCGCGGTGTCCGTCGACACCGTCGTCTGCGACACCAGCCTCTCGCGGAGTAAATAAAAGATTACCGGGAGAGGACTTTAACACCTACCTCGCATCGGCTGACGATGTGATGCAATCCGCGCGCTGCTGCAGGCATTCTCGAACCGTTCTCCTCTCGCGGATCGAATTCCTCGGCGTGTTACGCGCGCCGCGACAAATCGACGGTTAGCCGCGAAATTTTACGGAAATGATAGAAACTGACGTGAACAAATTTTATCAGAGGCGTACGACGTACGATTAGAATTAAACGAACGAGACGAACTATAACACGAATTAAACTCTTAACTACAGGTGGTAGTCGGATCACATGGTAGTTTCTTTTTTCTTTTTTTCTATTAAGAACGTGAGTAAATAGAAGAAATATCTTAATAAGCTCGTAACGGCATTAAATAATCGTTCGCTATTATTAGAATCGATGGGAAGTAGAAGCTACTACCACTCAAAATTAGAAAGCGTCGGTTGCCACATAAGTTATGTTATTTTCTATTTATACCTTTTTTATTTATATATTTATACGTTTTTATTTATACGTTTTCGTTCGAACCTACGAATCTATCAGAACCAAGATTGACCAATTTCTTAAATAGAAATAATTTATTTTCGTAAATTCGCAAGAGAAGGACATAAATAATCGTACGCTACTAGATAAATTTGAAACATAACGTAACACCATCAATTTCCCCTACTTCCAAATTCATAGAATTGATCAGCGTAGTTCCCACGCAGCTCGTATAATTCGCCCCAGTTTCATAAAACACCCCTGGTTCAAGCCTATACAATAAACTGTAACGTGTACGCTTAATTCGAACCACGGTCTCCTCTTTTAAAATTCAATTACGCGTCTACAACACCGTGACACGTTACGCGTTAATAATCCATGACGGTCGATGGAACGCGAATCTTCGTGTCTATTTAATTCTCGCCAGCAAGAACGAACAAAGCTGCGGCAGGCTACGAGATAGATAAGAGAGCGCCTTCGTGAATTTGTTTTTCCAGCGCGATAAAAAGCTCCGCGCCGACAGATCCGAGATTCGCGGAAACGCACACTGACTTTCGATTCGACGAAGTTCGTCGCACGGGCCGTTGCACACGCGAATTTCGTCGCTCAGCGAACCAGCAGCACGACGGCGAGGTACGCGATTTCGTGCTCGTCCGAACGAATAACGCGTCGTTCGACTCGGATAAAACACTTGTTGCGACCCGTGGAAATCTTCGCGACGACACCATGTTATCATTTGCGATTTACAACGAAATTACCATCTATGATTTCCAACCAAATTACGATCTATCATTCGTCGTTTACTCGTACGTTCCTTGATTTATTTAATCCCGAAGCAACCCACAAATTTATGTCCTAATCTCATTTGTGTCTTAACTTGATCTTTAATGTTTCGAGAGAATCTTAGCATACACCTAAGACGAGAAATCTATATCAACAACGACTTTTTCGTACTTTCGTCAAATTTACGGAGTTTATTGATAATAAGAGGATACGATTGGATTTAAAATAACGCGAAGATTCCGAAAATCTTTACGACAGCTCTTTTGTCAGTTGATATCGTCGGTGAAATTTTGTAAATTTTCCAAGTTGGCCAAGAGTGATATATTCTCTTGCAGATAGTTTTATATTTGTTATAATAGTAACATTTTTAGTAATAAAATCAATAATATTTTACAACAAAATTGAACAAGTTACGAGGTTGGTGTACTTTCGAATATTATAGGAACGATGTAAAGAGATGTGAAGCGCGTCGACTATGCGCGGTATGGAGCATGTTCCATGTGATATCGATGATGATGACGATAATAGCGATATAGAATATTTGTTATCTGATATACACGTGCATTGTTACGTAGTGCATGGCTATAAAAATGTTAATGATGAAAAAAAGCAGATACGTATTCGTCTGTAGGGACGCGAAGAATATGTTGTATTTGCGAGTTGAACATATGAAAGATATAGAAGATAAAAACAGAATGTACAAAATGATACGTATCTGTTCAAATTAAATATAGATGATTTTTTTATAACGGAAATACAGTTTCTCCAATTTTTCCTTATAAATTACTTAGATTACTTCGTAGTAAATATCGCAAATTTTTCGCAAAACCAATGTTCACGTTTCTTTTCGTGCTATGCGAATTATTATTATGTATTACTAGCATGTATTAATTTGTTCATATTTCAATATTCATTTCTTTAAATAAACCTTTAAAGTCGTTTTCATGTTACACGTGATTATTTTTCTACGGAAATTAAATTAAGAGTTGCTAAATTATTATCCGTGTTTTGCAGCGTTACTTAAATATATTATTAGACGCAAAATTTAATACATTATTATTCATTAACTATATATGAATATTATAATTAATACGAGTAATACGAGAAAATAATATAATGTATACTGCAATGCATCTATTAATAATTTGATTCGATACGAAATAACGTATCCGAATCCCTTCTGTTAATTTGATCACCTAAAAAATATATAAAAACCGTGATACGATAGAAAATCTGTTACATGTAATTTTTTAAACCACGTCTAATTGATATCCCTCCTAATGGAACTGTGTACACAAATCTTTTAATAAGACAGACAAACCAAAAATGAATATAACGACCTCAGGTGCGCTGATCCTTTTTCCCTCATTATCGAGGAGCAGCAATTTAAATTTTCCACATGGACACCTTTCTCGTAAGATTTAACGCCATTAGATATCCTTTTCTCGAGAAAATGTTGGATGTGAAACGCTGAAGATAAAATGTTTACTGTAAAATATCGGCTTCGATTATTCCATATTCCGTGAAATTTGCCTTCGCAGAAATCCAGTGTTTACGATGAGATTCATATTTAGGTTAGAATAAACAGGTAAAATAATAAATTACGTATTTCGGGAAATAAATATGAAATAAACATATGCAAAAGTATATAAAAATAATGATCACAAAATGATTTTATCCTTCAAGAAAAATAAAGATGTGCTGTTTTATAGAATCCTTAATGAAACTGACAGATATAACTCAAAAGACGTTCTATTTGAATAAGCAATCCATTAAAAAAAAAAATCTCGAGAATATAACGAAATTATTCGTAATGCTATATAATCCACTAACAAAACCGTTACAGTAAAACGACTCGAAGCAAACAACTTTGATTTAAGAGAACGAAATTCCTTATTCATCCCGCGAACAGATTTATTGGAATATTACCAAGCACATAAATTTTAAATAAGAAAAGCAAATCCGAGATGATTCTTCCTTCCTCTTGTATGCTAATTCCTACTAATAATTCTCGTCTCCGTATCAATGCCGCACGAATCGAATGTTCGCAATCGTTTGCATCTTCAATTAACGACACATTCATTTTTCACCGTATGCCGACCGATAAATAACTAGGTTAATTTTACATATACAAGCGATCCACGACAGTGATAACTGTTATCGCTCGAAACAACTTGTCTGTAAAATCGGTTCGAATCTCAATGATAAAACACCTCGTGAACACCAGTTACAACGCACCTAATATCTCTTCGTTTGTAATCACTTTGAAATTCTTCTTAAACAAAAATTACGTCAACGTCTCGAAGCAACCAACCTAACGCTTGTTCGATATTATTAACATGTGTCCAACTCTGATTACACGACGGACGCTAGTAATGTCAGTGCTTGGAAATAACGAGATTCGATCGATGAGTGTCTTCGATCACATCTGTTTGTAAATTTGTTTGTACGCGAAGAAAAGAGAAACTTCCACCTATTTCGTTCATCCAACACGGCTACCTTTTAATGGCTATTGTCTACATTAGAATTTCATTAGTTTCAACTCGTCTGCACACAAATAACTCGTGTAATTAGAGTTCATACAATGGGAATCGTCGACTCTCTCTCTCTCTCTCTCTCTCTCTCTCTCTCTCTCTCTCTCTTCGATAACTATGATTTCTCAAACACATAACAGAAATTCACGTTCTGACAAGTGGACTCGATCGGCTTATATACTTTTAATCTTTAGCGTATCAAGGATCGATGTTCTTCGTTAACGATAAAAGACCTGGTTGTTCTTTTGAATTATTGCGTTAGTTTATACCGTTGTATGTTTATCGTACGAATGTACTCGTTGAATTTAACGAAGATACCATTCGTGAAAATTGTGAGATTAATTTTGTTATACAAAAATATTATTTATTTAATATGTAGGGTTCTCCATTCATACTAGATTATAAATGTTTATACGATCTCAGAATTTTATAAACGTAATTAAAAAACATGGAACCTAAACAGATTAGTTTCACATACTATCGGTATCGCTGAATAACCCTCCTATCTTGGTATGCTACAAGTTAATCGGGCACTAACTAAAGTTTCATTGTAATAAAAAAGAGAGCTATATATTACACAACTTTTTTTTACTCCTAGTACCGTTTTCTAACGCGAATATTCATTCCTCTTTGAAACACTAGCGACGCGTTCCACTGGTCATTTATTATTAGTGATTGCGTAAATATTATGTAGTAGATTCGCTTTGACTTCATTCAGGACAAAGTGGACCGATAATATTTACTACGTACGTATATACAAAAGCTGGTGAGTGAATGTTTACGTGATACAAACAGAATTACGCAAACCTAATAGCACAATGGCGCTACAGTAATCCTATATTCCGTTCATTTACGTTACAAACGTGCACGTCGATGCCGTCGGTGTCGACCGAATAATAAAGACTCCGCATGGTAGTAGTCTAATTCGCGTGATCAAAGGACATACGTTCCGCGGGAATCCGAGTGTATTCAAATTACCTGTCATTCAGCCGAAAAAAGAAAAACACGATTCCTCGAAGATTTCCCCGTTCGAACTACCCGCGATTTGTATTTACACGCCTGACGTTGCATATTACGTATCGCAAACCCAAGAACATTTAGGTTAGGAAACATTGAAACAAGAATGGTACCTCGGCCATTAAAATTCAGATCTTCCGTCGTATATGCCAATGGCGCCACAGATAACTCGCTTCGATCAAAATCAGAGGAAGGAAATACGTAATATTATTGTCAAAAATATTCCATCGACAAACGTTAGTCTATATATCGAACGATCTTCTTGCATTGCAGCCGCAAAAATACACACTAGCACGAGCCACGTTCCGCTACAGTGGATTCGTGGAACGATGTTTCCTTCGCGTATACCTACACGTAAGAACGCGTTTTGGCGCGTAACGATAGAAACAGACGCGACAATGACAGCACGTCAAAGAATGTCGCGTCAACGGTAGAATGAATGAGGAAAAGTACGTACTCACCTCTGTTGCAAAAACGTCAACAACCGACGTATTCTTCGAACGGTATGTTTTTCGCCTTATCTTCGACGTTTCGATGTCGCGTGGCAGTCCGCTTCTAAGTAAACAAAAACACAGACTTCAAATCGTCGATTCCCTTCCACGGGAGTTTCTCTGTTTCTCCCGTATATGTAATCACTCGCGTGGTCCTTTCTTTTTTCGACCAGTAAGAAATAGTCGTGGAGAAGAGCGCGGCAACAGCAAATGCGACAACAGAGGTTAGAGTCGTGACAAAGATATATGTAATATGAGAATCAGACGGAGAAAGAGACAAAGATAGAAAGAACGAAAGGAAAGGATAGGAATAGAAGAAAAAGAAACGAAACGCGAGAAAAGTAGCTAGAGATAACGAGTACAAGTTTCCTGCACTTGAAAGAGTATATATGTGAGATACGGGAATCTCACACGTCGATCACCAGACACGAGAAATACTTTCGCTGAAACGAAAGGCTTTCGTCGGTTCGCCGACGATTCGATCACTGGTCGTCGAGATGTCACGTCGTCAGCGAATCCACATGATTGGCCCGCGGCTTTTCGAACGTCCCTGTCCGTTTCGACGTACGGGTCTCACTGCTACAGTTTTTCCACCGGGGGTCGTCAAAAAGTGAAACTTCCCTCAACTAGAGAAACGATTTGTAAATTCTATTTGATTTGGAAGGTGCGTGGCTGCATGCGTGGCGCGCGCGCGCGCGTGTGGTTCGAACTCTCGCGATGAGGGAGATAGTCCTCCTCCTCCTCCGGTGTGTGTTCCTGCTCAGGATCCGATCGAGCAGACACTGACCCCACGAGACGACGTCGGAGCGAACGAGAGAGACGACGAACGAGACATTCGAGAGAGAGAAAATGACTGGAGGAAGCGTACGCGAAAGATGAACGAAGAAACGGAGAAGGGGGAAGAGAACAGAGTGCAAGAGAAAAGAAATCGGAGAAAGAGACGAATGAACGCAAAAGAAAAGAACGAGAAAAGAAGGAGAAAGAAGGAGAAAGAAAGAAAGATAGTTAACAACAAATCGCGAGCGCGTATAATACCGGACTCACAGTTGGCAGTCTCTCCTCTCGTATCTTGTACCGCCAAATTAACACGCGAATGTCATTCGATTCGTCGAGAGATCACGAACTAATTTCAAACTGATTTCGTACGCACTGATTTTAAGTAATCGTAACACTGGTACAAAGTCACCGTTGATATTTCAGCGTTTCGTTCGGCGAGACACGAGTTCGCGCGCACAAACAAAACGTGTCAGCACGTCGCGCGCTTGTTTAGAATATACTGAATATATTTTGACCCGAGCGCTCTGTTCAGGCTCAGCGCTGGCGCTTCGCGCGTTCGACAATCTTCGGTAGCGATCGGTCGCGCTCGGACTCCGTAGCCGAACCAACCACGACGCCCGACCAACCGCGAACGAAACTCGCGCCCTCGCTCGATTGTAAATTACCTTGCAGGGCCGATGCACCGCGATCCATATTTACTGAAATCATAGCAATTTCTGTTTTATTCTTTTTCCACAGTTCGAAGAATAATACTACGAAAATATACCTGCCATTCGAAATCTGCATTCTCGTACCGAAATGTTTACCGATTTCCATGTCCGCCTCGTCACAATTCGAATACAAAGAAACGATGTACAACGTATCGCGTATTTCTAATTGTTACGATTTTATTCGATAATACTCTTATCCACTGCATTTCTCATATATCGTATGATTTAAGAGGTATAAAACATCTCTTTTTGCTTGCAATGTACATTTGCAATCTCATTACATAACGAAGACATACATATTTCCATAAAATGAATGCCAAAGGTTCAGTTACATTGTTCGGTCGTCGATCGTTTTTAAGAATTACGAATGATCAAAATTTCAACTTCGTTACATCGATAACGTCGTAAAGCCCTTATACGTCATTTATTACAATGCATCGCATCGAATTAGATTACAATTTTTGCTGCGAGTATCTAAAAAGCACGAAAACAAAGCGAATCAGAATATACACCGAGAAATACCGGCATTCCGGCGTAACTTTGAACGAAAATTAGACGAATACAAAACAAAGCGAAGCCTTCAAACCGTACGCTACTTACTTAACATATCGTGTGATGCAAATAAAGTGAGAATCGTAATAGCATTACAAATTCATTTAACCTCCAGAGAAAAATTTATAAATAAATATTAATGCGCAGTACGAACCAGTGGATAGATACATTCCGTGAGCGTTTAATGAAACGGTTAATCGACACAAGGCTAATATTGCGATTCCATCAATGTGTTTCCCTGGCTCGTTAAAAGTGCGATATACATATGTGCTTGTCATTAAACGTTCACGCTTCCATCATACCACAAAAATCCTATCAAGAATTTTAATTGCATCGCGCACAAACGCGGCGTGAATCCTCCCAGTCTCCTTCGATATCATCGGATAAAGGTAACAACAGTATCGGAGAGCATTGTGGAACATACACTTTCGCATGTATACATTATGCAAATTAATTCCATCGATTGGCCGGTAGACTGTACACAGCCTTGTCGAGGGTTTTAGTAACTCTGTTCTAGCTACTGCTCTCGAGAACACGGCTATTCCAGGAGCCCCGTTTACCAGACAATTTCTAGAAAACAGCATTGTTCTAGAGAAACCAGCGGAAGCATCGAAAGGGTTAGTAGAAGAAATTGAACGATGTGTAGGTTGTACAGAGGATATACTTTACAATTATTTCCACCTACTGCGACTAACTCCCTTATGATTCCCGTACCAACGATGCAATATTTCCAATATATCCTTTACGATGTTCTATATTTTCCTGAGTCAACTGCAGCTATCTTATTACGTTTGAACTGCTTGTACAATTTTTCGTAATATACTTATTGAAATTTTCTTTATACCTAGTTATTTAGAGTCGAAAAGCAACGAAGATAATATGGTAAAATAATATCGACTCTGGCGATTAAAACCTGCCTCGTGTGATATTTTACGATTCGTTGAATGCCGGCTACGAACTTCTTATAGCCTATAAAGTATAATACGATTTAACAGTTATTATCTCGGCAACATTGTAACATTTCCACGTCAAACGTGCACGATGACATGTGATATATGGAAAAATCACATAACGCTTATTTATTTAAGATGGTGCAAGGATATTTATATATTTCGATCTTAAGCGGTTAGGCCGAGTTCAGTTATTACGTTTTCAATTATTATTTATCGTTCCTTGTGTGTATTCTTGGCTGTTCGCCAACTATCACCAACGCCCATAAAGTAGGATACGGAGATAATCTTTTCGTCCAGCTATCCTGCACGGTTAGTCGGTAATCGTTGAGATAATGCTTCTTCCCAAATCAGTCTGATTTTGTTGCTATCTTCCTATTTCTGCACGTATTGGAAAGACTCGCGCAATAAACCAAGCAATATTTTCTACGAATTTACAAACGATTAACGATCATCATAATTATCTTAAAAGGTTCCTTCGTGGGAGTAATCGAAGGACCGATTATCGCGTGCCGCCTATGGCGAAGTCGCTCTTCTCAATAGCATACACGCGATTAAAGTAAATGGACAATGTATAGAGTAGGCAGATCATAAACGTGTATGAAACCAAGAAACCGACTAAATATAGCAGTTCTTATTTCGATAATGATTAAAAGGCTGGATGAAGGAAACAGTCGAAAGCAAATAATTCGATTGCCTTGTTTTTTTCGAATGGGAAGATGGGAACACGGAAACGGTGGAAAATTACATGCTCGTAGACGCGCGCCAAACACGCAATTGATCAATAAACCCTCGCAAACGTAGCGTTTTATTTGCTACATTTCTTATTCATAAATTAGAAGTAATTTTTACAATAATCATAGATGTTAAATTTTCAGTAGCGAGTTAATACGATGGCCGTTTTCTTAAAATTTTACGTTTCACAGGATAAGAATATGTATTTATTTTTGTTTCAATATGTCCTGCCTCTCTATTTTATCAAAGGAAAATGGGGAGAATTAAATATATACATACAATGAAGATGGCGTCTTGTTCCATACTACCGTGCGAAAGAAACGTCCGTGGCACAGATTTCTGCCTTACCTTCGTCGCGTTCTCACTTTTCGATTAATTTTCGTCAGTTTGGAGTTTCTTCTTAAAACATTCACCGATACCATCGAATAAAACAGTTACTAACACGTATTTTCAATCATATTACATTTAACAATGAGTAACAGGAAAACCTGTAAACATATCCAAACATGGATCTAAGGACATCGATATATCGCCTAGATTCTGTGAACTTTATGCTATGACTACGTAGCGTAGCAATGCAACAGGCGTCGATGTATGTACTTACATACCTGCAATCGCAATTTTGTCTTTCCATGTTTCCTTTAATAGTAGTTTGAATACTATTAATAACCTATACGTGCAATTACTAATAACACGGATTCAGCATTATCGAGGAATTTTCTTTCAAATCGTTTCACAATCACTCGTAATAATTTTCTGTCCGTCTAATATCCTGGCATTAAACTATGAAAAAGAAAGGGAAAATTAATATTGAAAAAATAAATTTGAAAAAACCAATGTATCATTTTCATGTGATATTACGTAACGAATTATACAGCATCGTCCTTGATTCTTATCGCGTATATTATTCCGCGAAACGAGCATCAAAAGGAAGTTCGATCGAAGGTTCGTTCAATGACGCACCGTAGTGATAATGAGGATCCATTCTTGCGTGCAGTCAACTGTATACAATTATCCAATGGTAATGCACGGTTAGTAGTAAGCTGTTAGTAAGATTAGCTGGTTTGTTTCAAGGGATTCGTTTAGTTGTCAAATTTCGTAATTACGTAATTAGTTACCGTATATTATTGGAATTGAATAAAAATAAAATTCATAAATTCTTTAATGTTGTACTTTCATACCTTTATGTAGGTCAATTTTTTCGATATATAATTGCGTACATGATGCTTGGCATTAGAAACTATTTGTACTCTTAAGCTACATTCGTACAATCTCATTTATTCGTAACATTATAAATAAAAAATATTATAAACAAAAAAAAATCAGTTTGGAAATCGATAACATAACTATTAGAAAACGTTTTATTTCGAGCTATATAAAATGATCACAGTAAAACGCACATTTCAAATTACATTCTAATATTGAAGAGATCGTTTGGTTTGTATGTCTTCTAATATTGTCCGAAGTTCCTCATCCTCTAATCGTCCTTCTAAACTGGGTATCAAAGCCTTTGCCTCTTCTGGCGTTTCCGGGCAAAGATTTGCGAGCGAAGCTAGTTCAAATTTATGAAGCTTCTTCTGCATAAGTAAACTAAAAAATACAAATTTTATAACTTGCTGTGAATATTTTGTATTAAAGAGGACAATTTAAGGAAGTAAATTTTTGTCTTAGGTATCAAAGTATTGATGCTTAAGACGTCAGTTTTGCGAAAGTACTTACTTTCTTACAGCAGCAATGGTTTCTTTATTTTTAAACCGACGAAATCTGTTCGTATAAGTTAAACTCTTCATAAAAACTTCAGAAAATTCCTGTTCCTCCTCGGCTGACTCATTTTGCGCTTTCCTGTGCTCCAACAACATCAACACTTCCGAAATTAACAAGGTCTCTGCATTTTCAAATTCTAAAAAAAAAATTACACGTAGAATTTTATTAATCAGACAGTATCGTTTACGCAATTTACTTAAAACTTACTTTATTTTCTTTAAGTCACTCACTTTAAGTCACAAATTTTTAACAAAATCTTATTAATCATATTTTGCAAAAAAGATACGTTTATTATATAATATAAATATAACACAAAACATTATATATAAATTTACACATTTGTATGTTACTTATTCTTATATGTATAATTTAATTTTGTTACATATATATTTTATATATAATTTATTGTAGTACATTTTATATATTTTAATTTATATGCTCATTTTATTATTTTCAGTCGATCTTTTACAACTCTTACTTGAAATTCTTAATTATAAACCTTAATATGTAATATCACAATCCTGGCAGTATCCATAAACTATAATATACAAATATTTCGTATTTTTACTAGATTAACGAACTGTATATCATTGATTTGGTTTATTTATATATCCCTTTTCCGTAAGAAAATCATATATTTTTCGTGTTTTATTTACGTCAATTTTAAGCAAAACCCTAGCTTGTGCCAATCTAAGATAACCAGCCTTTTTATTTTCTGCTATTAAAATTTGTTTGAAATCGAGGTAATTAGTAGGTACTATACGCGTAATTGAACAAAGCTCTTTTTCGGCAGAAGTTAATTTCTCATATCCTGGAAGTCCTTGAATTGCAAGTGGCGGCGCCGTTTTTCGTTGTGCGATTGTACTCGATATGGAATTACTAAAATTAATGTTGCAACCAGGTAATATAGTCTTCCAGCTATATTCAGGATTATTCAAGTATTGTTTCCTTTCCTTTTCATTTTCTTGTCTAAGTTTGCTTAACTTTTGGAATATTGGAACGCTATGAAAGTGTTCCAAACCATTATTGCGAAATTCAAATAACTTATTGAGATAATTTTTAAGTTCTCCCGCTCTGTGTAAGCCTTCCATGAAATAATCGAACTCTATACCTCCTAATAATTGCATAAAGATTAATAATCTTTCTGCAAGTGCTCTAGTTATTGTACATTCGTATCTCTGTATCCAAGATATAGTCCTTCTAAATGCTATCAGTCCATGATTACGTATAATTTTTCTTCTCCTCATACGTTCTTTCAGTCTGTTATTATATGCTTGTACTATAGCTACTTGTAATTCTTTTCCTAATTCATAATTAGTATCATTTATATCAAATTCATCGTAGTTCAAGTCAGAAATTAATAATTCTGCATGATTATCAAAATTGACTTCAAAATCTGATCTTGCCGCATTGTATCCAGCCAAAAGTTTACAATTAAGAGTATTAGGTGCAAACCGAGGAGGTTCTTCTAAATCTTGCAATTTATATAAATAAGGAATAGGTTCACAGCCAACCAAACTAGCTTTTGTTTCTTCCATTTTTGGCAATCCTGGCAAAGCCTGATTATCGATATAATGTTGAAGATAATGATTTTTACATTCATCCGTTGATTTCCCTTGTATTCGTCTGGCCATGTCAACCCAATTACCAAAACCACACTCCTGTAAAACATCTAAACATTCTAATTCTTGTTTCGCAGTCCAACTGCTTCCATCGATCAAGGGAAATTCGTTCTTTATGATGATATAGTCGTGATCGTTTCTGTGATTGCTAATTTCTGATCCGCTGGAGAAACAAGAGGGACACAATTCCATACTATCACACACAGCACAACGAATATACGGCTCTGTCAATGCAGATTTACATACGCGGCATATCGGGTCTGAAGTAATGATTTCATCGTTCACGACTGACACGTCGAGTTCTACGTTATGCTCGATCTTTTCTGTTCTACTCGATGAGCAGTCTGAAAGAGGATAATCGTTACTTTAGGCCATGCCGCAATTAAACATTATTTTTACACGGTACAACGTAAAATGTTAATTGTTATAGGAAAAAAACATTGACAAACGTCACATGACTGTAGGTTAGAAACAGGCAGTATTGTCTCCGTTTGTTCTTGTTAAATAAAAGAAAAAAATAAACATACCTTTCGGAAATTGCAAGTCTGCTGCATCTTCCTCTGTCATATCAGTTAAATTCGGATTAGTCATATTTTTGTATTATATTAATTCTCTACAGTGCTAAAAAGAAGCCACTTCTCCTTACACGTGTACTATACTACTAACGTTACTACTCACAAATGATCTTGTGTCAATTAGTTGGAGTTGTAAGTACTTGTTTTGCTCACCAGATGGCAATTCTATAACCATATACATATATACCTGATCGGTAAATCTTTTAATCTTTTGCATTCTAGCGCCGCTATTTTAAATGTAACGCTTAAATCAGTTGACTACGTGAAGTGTGCAGAATTTAAGTTTCTAAAATAATTTAACATTTTTAATGTTCCGCATAATATGAAAATCGAAATAGTGTTTCAATTAGTTAATAAACAAGATTAAAAAGAACGTCAAAGATATATGTCAGCTTCGTCATATCGAATGAGAAACATTGGAAACGATGAGCATTTATTTTCCAAATACATTAGGTATGTATGTTATTTAAGAACGTATCGAACCTTGAAAACGGCGGTTGAATTACGAACATAACCTGAATGTATAAAATCGTGAAGGTCTCAAGTAAAATTGTATGTTTTCCGAATACGGAATTAAACAATTTGACATGGAAATAATTAACATGCGTAGTATACTATCTTTCAAATCAGTTAAACACGCGTACGTGTTAGTTACACAGATATAATGCCCTCGAACTGAGCGAACGTAACAAACCACGAAACTAAATATCTTTTTGGCTCAGGTAACTCGATACATATCTCACTGTCTTGCGAAGGATAAGTTTCTCAAGAAAATTTTGTTGTATATAATTATGACTGACGTAATTGCGGTTTCATAGAATAAATTGTGAGTAATTTTATCTTTCTTATAAAAGTACAATGATATCTCACTGTTTGTGTCCGAATTAGTTTATCTTATTTGTAGATCTCTGTACTTTTGTTATTTCTTTAACGCGTGAGTTTATCTAAAATGAGAAAAATATTTTGTCGTATGCAATGCAGTGTTTCAAGCCAGGAGATGGTTTGATACATAAAAAAGCAAATAAGGTACAGAAAATGTATTAGAAAGATAGTATTAAAAAATATTTATCGAAATAAATATACAAACATTATTTAGTATCATTCTAAGAAATACGCGAAATAAAACTAAAAAATATACGAAAAATACTAGACAAAGGAAGCCAGGTGTACGAACGAGTTCGCCTACGTTATCTTTTACAGAACAAACGATGCTTGTCATGTAACGTGGACACATTTAAGAATACGTCCACATGTTGAACTCTCTATCGGAACGTATAGTTTGCAAAAGAATAATAATAAGTCACTGGCGGATAATAATAGAGTCACTATGCAAATATTGGCAACAGTCTCGTGAAAGCGATATATGAGAATTCTCGATACTGTAACTTGAAATTAAAAATAATTATCATATATAATTTTATAATTTATTGAAATAGATATAATCCTATGATTTATTGAGAAGAATAAAAATCATCTAAAAAAAAGACATTTTCAAAGCTTTTAATCTACTAAATCTATGGAATATAGAAAATTAATTTATTAAATCCAGAAAAGTTTGAGAAAATTTATTGAATCTATTTTTTTCTTTTTTTTTTTTTTTTACTTTCAATGTTTAATTTATTGTTTCAGTAAAAAAAAGCAATGTACGATTGACATATTCATTGCATAGTTTTCAATTTGGATTACATAATATCCACATAATGAGAAGGAAGACCGTTATCTTCCGTTTACAACCTTAATTCTTTGGTCGATTTACGTCAGGATTATTGAAAAGACACTTAACCTTGGCCTTCATATCTTCTGTAAGGGATTTCACTCGGGATAATAACTCGTTTTCAGCCCTCGTAATAAGCCAAAAAGATTCATATCGCGCGTTTATTGTGACCTGCTAGGCGTGGAAACCGGTTTCATTAAAATTTTTACGAGTCAACCGATCAAGCTAAATCAAAAAAACTTATCGCTTCATAAAATATCCTATTCTTTTCTTCCCAGAGGAAAGTATTCACCGTCTGGAAAATTTTCATTCTACCATCGAATAATGGGAATCGTTTCAACTATTGTAACATTTTGCGAATTTCAATACGACAATAGCCAACGTATCATACCATTTAAACACGTGTTTTATATTCGGATGAGACATATTATACGTCTCGTGTGTCGAGAAAAATACAAATCTATAAAAGCTATCGCCTGCATTACTGATTATATTACTCTTCATTTCATTTTACACATGAAAATAACGGTGCAATACGGCAATTAATTTCTAATTATCGCCAATCATAAAGTAATTTATCATAAATCTTGTCACGATATTTACCAGATATTAAAAATAATTCGACGTATCTGAAAATTCATTGCGCGCGCGTAACAAAAATAAAAAAGTGGAGGCGTGTTGGGAAAAAGTAGTTGGTCTTGGAACAAGATTAATTGGCATGATTTCTGTAGATATCTGAAAATAGGAATCGTTCCACCAACGGTTATTATCGTAACGGTTGCGTAAACATCGATCTTTAGCGACAGCTTCCTACATTGCGCTCGATTCTCTTGCAGGCGAAGAGAAGTTTGACGAAGATGAATTTGCACCTGAAATACACACCGAATGAAAATCCTCATATGGCGATAGGCGATATCTATGGCTATGCCACGCAACAAAAGGAACATCGTCACGAATAACACCGTGTATAGGACGCGAGCATAATTTAAGACGATCGTCCGACTACGACAAGGACTGAAACTGTTTCAAAACACGGACAACGCGTCCATATCGTGTTACAACGATCGAATATGTATTGAGAGTCCTCGAAGGACTGACTCAAACACGCTAAGCGTGTTTCTCTTTTGTTTTCTTTTTTTCCTTTTTTTTCTTTTTCACGTGACCGCGCTGTGTTTCTCATATTCGTCACTTGGATGATCTCTCGACGAACGAATCATGAATCCCGAACAACCAGACTTTTCCAACGCAAGAACGCTACATTTCCGTACTCACGACGATGGTGATAACGTTAAAGAAGAAAGCGTTCGATCGGACCGAGGAAACATCTTCGACAGCGTTTACAAAATGACTACTATAGATAGGTACGTTCCTTTTATCGAATCAGTGAAAATATAACGAGGCAAATTATAAAATAGTCGAAGAAGATATAAAGATACATTGGCTTTAAGTTAACGAGGGAATTCAATTTCTCGATCAAAGATATTTCTGCGTGTAGACCGAATCAACTATGAAATATGCTTTATTTTCTTCTTTTTATCCTTTCATTCAATTTTACGTAAGATTAGATCGACTATTATTTGATTGGATTCTTTTATAATAGTTAGAGTATTAAACACATTAAATAGTTAGAGTATGAATACATTGCCTATAACCTAGAAGATATATAAGAAAGAAAAAACAAATGATATCGACGAATTCACTCGTTTTATTTATTCTGAAGACGGTTTCAAAGAAGAAAATAATGTAAACGTATGTATTTCTTGTTTCATAGGTCCCTAGAAAGTTCGTTTCGTTACTTTTCATCGATCCTTATATTTTCTTCGTAAAGTCCATTCTAACGCTTCTTTCATCTCGTGAGCATTATAACGAAAAAAACTCGTCGATTTAACAACCGTTTCTCGCGGAACAACTTTCATAAGAAAGAATTAATTCTGTGAGAGATATATGGTAATATTATTTTAGAATACTCATTTAATAACATACTGTTCGCGACTAACGGAGATCGAACATAGAGTTTCTATTTCGAACTACGTACATGTGCATGTAAAAAACGAATGATACTTTCATGGATAAATGAAACGCCAGACAACAGTGATCAACGGTGAAAAATATGTTATTGTTTCCAGAACTTCCCGTTATTTTTACACCGTTCCGACATGAGAAATGAAACAGGAGCATTTGCTTCTTTTAAAGCTACCAGAACAATATGGATTTCTATTTTCTCTATTATTCATAAAAACCACAAAAAAGAAAATATGTAGATTATATGATATTGAAATTAGTTTAAAAGCAGAACAAAAATTGATAATGTTACATATATAGATTTTGACAAAGAGCAAATCTCTCTTTTTCTTCTGCGCTCTACTTGCTATCATTTTCGAATTTCTATCTTTCAATCTCACATCTGGTTAAAAAAAACAAAAAGACTCGTAACGTTGCGAGGCAATTTTACGTGAAATTAAAACAGACGATCACCTACCTATATCGAATAAAAGATTGTTTAACAATAAATAACGATCAGTTTCGATCGAAAATCATGTAAAAGATGCAGCGGAATCAATTAGCTTCACCTGTTGCAACCATTGGCCATAAATCTATCTCACAGAACCTATTTTAGACAGACTTTGAACGTTAAATAAAGCAACAAATAAAATTCCTATATATGTTCATAGTTAGCTGTTCATCCAACAGACTAAGAGTATATAACCAAGATGTGATGAAAGCAAAACATTTAACGGTCCAATGAAAACCTATACGCCATAGGCTAGTTAACGAATAATGCACAGGATCATTAAAAAATTAACTGTGATTTCCAGGAAATTAATGTCAGTCGTCAAAGTGTTTCCTCGTTTCTTCGCTGAGAATTCCGTATACGAGCACGAAGATGCCGTTACCGGCTGACAATAAATTTCCAGTCGTTCACAGGAATTGAATCTGTATGGTAAAGATTTAGGGTTGCCTACATACGATCGGATATCTTTTTTATACGAACAGAGTTCGGATTTATTTTCCTTCGCGCCGTATTCTTCCCTAATCGAACGAAAGAGAAGAAAAAAAGACACCGTTTTCGAAAGGGTTATCGGACCTTTTACGGCATTTGTGACTTCGATTTACCTCATTAGCATCGCCTTCGGCATTTCTATATAACGGAACAACCAACATACATACAGAAGCAACCAGTGCGTTCGAAGGCGAACGGTGCAACTTGCACTTTACGACTTGGTTTACGATACTGTACATCTTCGCTTCCGTCGATCAACAAAAAATACATGTAAATTTTGTATTAATCATTTGTGACAAACCATGTCGTGTCCGATATTCCATAGCTAAAAGTTTGTTCGTTTAGCTTTTTTTCATGAAATATTTTAATCGGAATAATTTTATAATATTTTAGAGAAATATCACTCGAGATATTCAAATTAAAGCGATTGTGAATAGATGACCCGCTAAGAATTGTTATAAAAGAGCTTCGTTTCAACTGTAGCTTGGATTCTTCAGTGATACAGTGTTGCAACAGCTAAGAACAGTTAAAGAAACAAAAGGTTAAGGTGTAGCACGTGCTGTCTAAGAAAGAAATTACCGCAAATTATTGCCATAATGTTCTTGCAACTTGAAAATAGCATTGCCAAAATGAACAAAGAATCGCTTCCTTCTTAAAACATCTTCTTGACACATCGCCAAACTTCTGCTTCCATTTCTTCCCTTTCAATCCGTTTCTCTTTGTTAACTTTTACGATGATTCACGCTTTTAAATCGACAGCAAAGGAGAAAAAGGAACATTTCCACGAATGATTTGCCAACAGTTTTCTGATCGATCATCGGAAACCGTCTCATTTAAATGCAACGAAGATAACAGGCGGGCGGGCTCGGCGACAAGTTCTTTCGTATGCAAATGCGAAATGATGGTCCTATACGATACCATGGAGAAGCATCGCTTGCTTATTCTTGATAAGATTTATTTTAATCGTTATTATCATAATAGTTTTCTTTCTAATTATCACAGCTAGATACGTATAATGGTATATTAGAATCGAAATATGATCGTAAATAATCGCATAGAAAACGAATCTTCGGACATTTTGCATCTAATCTTGAGTTTGCGTCCGATCGTCCGTCCGATTGCTTCGTAAACAGCCTTCAATCGTAGAATGGCATCCGTGTAGCAGTCGTGCATGATTATTAGACAGCGGAGACACGAATGAATATTCATCGCGTTGTCGAGCAGAGTAACGTGGTATGGTGTGGCGTGGTTCACGGTGGATTCTTGGTGGCAAATCCTGTTTCTGCACTTGGACGACGAAATTACGCGCTTCTAAACGCAAATTGCGAGTTACATAAGCAACAAGCGAGCCAATACCGAAGCTAACGCTTGCGGGACTGCAAAAGTGAGACAAATCGAGAATCCTTTGATCGTGTTAAATAGGCTTGTTAAGCTGGAAATGAATTGTTCCTTAATTGTCGACGTCGAGGTAGCTCTGACGACCATCGAGTTTTTACAACTCGCTGCTTCCTATGGATATAGGTAATTTTTAGAATAAAGGGGACTCGTTATCGCGAACGGAAACGATCGTTAGAATAATTCGTTCCTCTTCTGCGCGAGTTTCCATTGTCTCGAGCGAAACCTCTCGAAAAGCATCGATACACAGTTTGCAAGTGGGTGGAATAGGTGAGTTGACTTTCACTCGTGTAATTTCTGATAATTACGACTTATTGCGTTCGATAAGTATGGAAATTGTATTATAGGAATCTAATCGAAGATAAATTTGCATCGGTTTTAGTAGAATGGATCATATTTTATCGTAAAAACGATTATTGTTCCGTTCGCAATCTTCAAACTTATTCGGGGAGCATGTCCAGTTGCATTTAGAATTGTTAGTTTACTTCTACTACTCCATAGCCAGGGATGCGTTGTAAACTCGGTGTCTCCAAAGTTCAATGTTTTAAAACCATATCGTGACGGTGCAAGTTTCCGAGGTTTCTGTCCTGGAGGAGTATCGCGACCTTTTCAGAAAAGCGAACGCCTCGCGTCAGTTCGGGTACCACCCCATCCTTAGCAGGAGAAGGCGCGTCAAGGGCGCATGGAAGAGCGGTCGTGACATTCCGGACGCCGTTGATTGAAAAAGTAATTTTTGACAAAAGCCAATCAGCGTGGGCCCTGAACAAACTTGAAAGCTCGGACAGTCCGAGCGAAACGTGCGTATTGTAGTTTTCCATCGGTATACACAATCGAGCCTTCAATCAGTTATGGATGTGTTGTAACATTCAAACAATACAAACTACGATACACGTACATTGAGTCGTACTCGATTACACATGTTTTTCGTGAAAGTAAAAGTTCCCTGCTACTATGGCATTTAAAAGAGTGTAAACTTTAGTTTCTCTTACGCATCGCTCGTGCACCGTGGCTGATAATTAATTAAATCGTATTGAATCATCGTACGACATTGGCTTTCGAGCTAACGAATCACCGTAGACAGACGTAAAACAGTAATTTATCGAATATTCTAGAAAGTTCTTTTTCTAATTAATATACTCGAAGTTATCGTTCGTTGTTTATTATCGCACTCGATCGCTTTAGTATCGTTGGAATATCCGCTTTCCATAAAATATATCCTAGACACATACATATACGATATTATTCAGGATATTTCACAACATGCGTCGGATGTGTTAATCTCTTTTTTTAAAGTATGAGTTTTCTGCTCATTAAACTTGGTAATTGGATTCGTTTGTCGTGAAAACATTTCTGCTGTATCGTTCTGCCAGCAACATATCCATTGGAAAAGATTTCGATTTTTCTTGCAAAGTTGATTAAACTACGAGTAGATGCCTGATTCGAATATTTTGACAAAATCACGCGAAAATCTAGATGGTGATACGTTATTAGTTTTCCAGCCAATGAAATATCAGGCAGAACCGGTTGCCATTCGTCATCGATTCTGTATGCCTCTGACACCGAAATGAGACAGGTTTAAAATTAGTTTCACGACGAAGCACTCGTATCTCTTCTTTCTAGACTAGCGTTTGATTATCTGTATTCGGATTTGCATGGATATAAAGATCCTCTTTCGTCTTTCTATTCCTTTTCCATTCGAAAGGAATCCCAATACGACATCGTCTTTGCCGTTGTTATTATTTTGGACTTTTGATATAAATTTGATATTATAAAAGTGCAGAAACCTATCGAGTCTAACTGATATTAGGAAATAAATGAAATAAAAGATAACAGTAACTTCAGGAAGCGATAAGAATGTATTATCAAGTTTCGGATTTAGATCTTTTCGTTCTTAGAATAGAAGAAACACCAGAGCATAAAGGTCAGCAATAGATTTCTTCCCTATAACTTTGATATTCAAATGACCACACTACCTACGAATGGCAGGAATGGATCAATTTCTTGCAACACGATGTATCGTTATTTAGAAGTTTAACGATCTATAAGGTGAAGCGAGTAGTTTCGATGGAAAGAAGGATACGTGCGACCGATCTTCGATAAAACGGTCACTGCGACCTGAGCCTAACGGGATAACCTCGATAAACTTTGGCTGGTACGTTGTTGTGAAGCCACTCCTAGTAACATCAGTTTACGTTACGTTTCTGTATGCGTATCTCGGTATACGTAAACCAGACTATCTATGATAATCCAAACAGGCGTAATCGACCCGATTCGACTTATCTCGATTCAAGACAGGTCCTGATATAAACGATGATGCAAAAATAATTATTTCGCCAAAATGGTACAACATGGTACGTTAGATTAAACGAAAGTTCCGACGATACGGTAGGTTTGTTTCCCGAATCAGTTTCTATGATGTTCAGTTTTGTCCTTCGATTAAAAATCATTATTTTCGTACGACTGAAAACAATTACGAGATCGTTTAATCTCATCCGAACTCTCATTCAGATGACACGAACGATGTCGAACGTAGCGGTTCGACAACTCCAAACGACACTTCACTCACGAGCTACCGATGTATCAGTTCATCGTCATAACGAGCCTTAATTATGCATGCTCACGAAGGTTTCATGGTATTTTGACCATTAAACGTTTCAGACCACTGACAGAGATCCTCCGTATCGCACGATTTACGCGGACTTTTCGAGATTGTCAGTCGATAGAATGTAATTAAAAGTAGAACGTCGAATAACACTCGTAAGCAAGCCGTAAATGTTGCGCAACAAGTCACCGTTGAATGGACCGCTTCCTGTTATCAACGCGAACTCCTGATCGACTTCGCGTATCCTACAGCTAATTACATTACGCGAAACCAGCTCGACTTTTCATTTTCTAAGATCTCGTGCCACGTACACGTCGAGTCAGGCGCAACGGTATAACTGTATCTCTCGAGTTTCAGGCTTTTCTCGAGAATCGCAGCATTCGATGCTTCCTGTCGATCGCCAGGTAAATGCAAATTCACGCGTTCGGGCGTTCGGGCGTTCCTTAGCCGGTTCACACGTTCGTACTATGCATCAGCCGAGAAATCCAGGCCGGGGCGTAAACTCGGGCGTAAACAATTTCGATCGATAGTCGGAAAATTATCGGGAATCCCGTTTTTGCAATGATCATCCTACCGAGATCGTACAGATATCGTGCATGTTACCTGTAATCTGGATTATTATATGCGACTTTCGTTCCATCTCTTCGTCTTTCTTACGATTTTAAAGTTTGTGACGAAGCTTGCGACGAAGAATAACGAGTTTCGATCGTGTTTCTGTACTGTGTTTCAATAATGCGTTGCGCTTCGTGAACATTGCAGTTGAGTTGTGTAAGTCTGTCGTGTAATAGAATTTTCTTTCTAGTTTTTCCAAGATACGCTACATATGAACGCAGCATGAACCATTACGTAGGAATTTTTATGCTTCACATGGATTATATACACCGTGTATGAATTTGTGTTTTATTATCTTTTAGCCTTTCAACTCGTTTATTTGTTATCGTTATTAGTTCCTTCGGTATATTTGCATTGGCAAAAATAATGTTTTTATTCGCTATATATTCAACCTCACGAATATCATAATGCCACACTTATTACGCACTTGATCGCAGACACGACGCCGCTTGATAGAAAACAGGATTATAAGGATAGGCTTTCGCACGAAGATCGCGAGCAAAACATTCGAGACGGTACATATATAGCGGATAAATCTTTCCTGCAACATCTTTTCCAATGGATGGTTTTTGTGATAATTTAGATTTCCCTGACATCGCAGTCGTTTTAACGTCACAGTAACGGTATCCTCGATCTTCGACCAGCCATATGTTCGGTCTACTGATTGGAACTTTCCTTTCCAGAGGCCCGTGATCTTGCCAGGATCCTAAGTTCGTCACAATGTCATAAATATTCTTCAATTTCTCCAAAGTTTATAAAATCATAATGATTAAATGAACGAAGAAATAGCAACGCGAAAGATATCAAGCTGAATCTTGAAAATTCACAACGTTAAGAGACTATATAATTTAAATGAAAAACATAGGTCGATCGAAAAACGTTATAGATGAATAAAATCTTGCATTAACGGAACGTTAGCTCTTAAGAAGTTAAACTAATAAGGCAAAACGATCGACGTAACCAAATACCGCAAAATATTAAATTTCAAAATGCAAAATTCGGTTACAGGAGCGAGATAAAGATCGATAAACTCTGGAAATACAATGCGTACCAAGAAATATCGAAATTCGTAAACCTGAAACTTCGTCATAAACCTGGAACTTAAGCCACGTTCCTCTAACGCAATTATCATAACTATGTCAAAGGAAAGACTAAATAAAACCGTCCAATCAGAATCCTAGGTAAATGAGATCCTTTATCTATCAGCGGTAGTCAACTGCAGTTTCTCCTCCCTTTGATGGGTAAACGTGATCAAACGTCTTTTTTTTCTTCTCTCCGCGTTCGAGCTGTTAACTCCGAGTGTCAACCAATAATCGATGGGATTTCTTTAATTAACGTCGACACACTTCTTGGATCGCGGTTCACCGACCTTACTCCAGTTGGATTTCTTCGTCCTCGGCTCGTCAGGCGTCTCAAATCGTGATATCGAACTGCATAGTGGCTTGTTGCGAGATCCCGCGATTCCGCGACACCAACACAACGCGAAATGTATAACGGGATCGACCTTAGCTATTGTTTCGAATGGTATTGCGAGAGCGATCGATAAGCTAATCAACGAATTGCTCGAAATAAAAGCTTATTATCGCCAGCGCTCTGCATCGAAGCCAGTTATCGTAACGATGCTGCGTTTTCTGTCGAGGATAGCGGTCCCGATCGCTATCGAGCAACAACGTAATCGGTCATGCAATTGATACGACGTTTCATTGAATTATAAAATAGCGCGTCGATAGAATGTTTCCTTGGATTGCAAAATCGTAGATAGCTTGATAAACAACTGAGAAACATCATATATGTAATACGATTAAAAGATAGTAGTAAACTGCATAGTATGCAATAGTGAATTAAAATAAGAAACCGTTACGTTAAATTTTTCGATCTTTTCTAGGACTTACGTACATTCGTCGAACACGTAATTAACCGTGTTGAGTTAAGTAATTTGGTTATCTGTTGGAAAGCTAAAAGCTCGTGTGCCACAAACGATAATTATCGTTGACGTTGTGCGACAGTGAAATCTACAAGATCAATATTTGTCTTTCTTTTATGGGACAACCATTATTAAAGACCGCGAGTAGAAGGAGCAATTCAGGTTAATGTAGACGTTAAAATATTCCTTTGAGCATGATTTAGTGCTATTGTAGCAGATGATAGCGTAACTTGCACAGGATGCATCGAGCGTTGCACAGGAGCAGTTTCTACGAATCGGGAAAAGAAGGTGAAGGTCGGATAGAACAGCAGGTATTCACGTGGGAACGAAATCGCGTTAACTCGTCGAGTTATCTACGAAACTTGATAAATATTTCGTACAACAATCCGACGATACATATTTTTAAAAAACTAAATTGTAAGTCGTTGAACATTGCACTTGTTTATAGTACTTGTCGAAAAGAAGATAATTTTATAGTTGGAAGAATCGATATTCTCATAATGCTCACATATTTCTCCATCTTCAAGCGATTAGTTTATCGTACGATAATCGTTTTTTATAATTTTTTAATAAGCATAAATACATAAGTTGGTTTCTCGACGCGCTTCTGCCTGATTTTCGCTAATGACATCTGCGTGAATCGCACAAGAAACGGGTAATTGAAGTAGAGATTCACCATGGTGCTGTTTAAACGCTTGAAATTCACTTTTCAGAGCGATTATTCTCTCGAGAGCGATTCTTCTATCATAACGCGGCGTATCGTTCTTCAAGACATAATTTACAACGTTGCGAGTAAATCGTCCGTAATTAAAGAAAGGAAAACATCGTAAAAAATTATTCGAAAGTCGACTATGGTAATAGCTTACGAAGGTAAAAGAGAAGAAATTTCTGAAAAGCATCTTTTATAGATTTTGCGTTAGGTTCGTCGATTCGTCGTATTTGGACGGACGCGTCTGTCTCCGGTAGTTCGTCAACGTGGACGCGAACGTTGTGTGCCGATATAACTATGGTTATCAGCCGTGGTTATGAGCAGTTAGGTAAGAGAAACCGAAGTTTACTCTTTTTTAAACCCAATAACAGCAGGCAACTTGTACTTTAGTAAAAAATGATATGTAAAAAACGAGTACATAATGTATACATAATGTATGTGTTTGGTTGTTTGCAGTATGATGTTCGAGCTGATCGACTGTTAGAATACGTATACTGATTGAACGTTAGAACATGTTTGTATTGATTGATGGCTGGAATGTGTACATCGATGGAAAGCTGCGATATGCATGTCCTGCTCGGACTGTCCGAGCTCTCAAGTTTGTTCACGACGCACGCTGAGTGGCTGTTGTAAAGATTAGTTTTTCAATCAACGGTGTCCTGAATGTCACGATCGCTCTTCCATGCGCCCTTGACGCGCCTTCTCCTGCTAAGGATGGGGTGGTATCCGAACTGACGCGAGGCGTTCGCTTTTCTGAAAAGGTCGCGATACTCCTCCAGGTCAGAAACCTCGGAAACTTGTACCGTCACGATATGGTTTCAAAGCGTGGACTTTGGAGACACCGAGTTTACAACGTATCCTTCGCTATCGAATGCGAAATAAACTAACAATTCTAAACGCGATTGCTCTCTTAATACGAATTTACGACATCGTTGTAAACCTCACCGACGAGCACCGCGCGTGGCTCCTTGGTGTGTTCGGTGTGTTCCATGACGGAAGGGTATTGGTAATTTTCTATAACATGACTTACAATCTTACGAACAAATCTTAAAAAAAAGTATCTTAGATTTGTCGCATTGATAATTTTCCGAGACGCGACCGATTCTAATACGATTCTAAAACGATTAGTAAGTTAACGATGGCAAGAATCAAATACGCTTAAAAACTAACGAATTTCTGAAAAATATCTTAGGTCAGTTCAATCAGGATTCTTCGTAACAGTGAGTAAAACAGATTTCATAAAAAATATTTAGGCTTTCCGTTCACGAAGAATAATCCCGCAGGAGGCAAAAGAAATAAGAGTTACCCGGAATCTATTTGACTTGCATGACCGTATATGATAATCGTTGGACTAAACTCAGTCTACAATGGCCGGTTATTTACTCGCAATTTTTCGTTGCTCGTATCGGGATTGACACGGTGTCAACCTGCATTGTCCCGAATCAGCTTCAGATCGTAGATAAGGAAACACGGGGCATTGCTTCTCTTGATGAAAAATAATGTACAAGTTGAATGAAACTTTGCCTCTATATAGACATATGAACGTAAATTCAAAAGGATGTATTTGTACGATCGATTAGCGAATAATAGGATAATTATTCGGTTGCCGGTAGATAATTACTAAGGGAAACTTACTTGTTTGCTTTCTTTAATTATTCCCTCAATATACTAAGTACATCGACTGTATTTACATACCGTTTAAACATGGTTTAATATGGTCGACAAAATAACCCTTTTACGCTCGATGTTGCGTATACTCGACGATAAATATACGAACGTTATGTCTTCTTTACGCAAACACGTAAAAGAAATTCGGCTCCGAACGGATTCGTTATCAAACGACATAACAGAAAATGACGACGGAAGAAATACGTTTAAACGCAAATCGAAAGTTAAATATTTACCATTTGACGCGAAAAAGTCACACCGTAAAGAGCTCGCAATTGCTAAATGGTATCACGTTACTTAACTGCCAGTCAAGTATTTCAGTTGTCCGATCGTCGAATGAAATACAGGCTAACGCGTAGAATGGAACGACCTGCGATTGTATGTTCACCCTATGTAGGTTGAAGCCCTACAGAGTTCCGTAGCCGTTTCTGGGACGGTAGTTTTAAAGTTTGCGCGCAATAGTTTTGAAGCACGAAGCTAGAAGACCAACGTCGGTCTCTATAACTTTCGGAAACTCGGCCAAACTTACGCACTCGCGCTTCCCACCTAGTCAGACGGCAGACGCTAACAAATGAATCTCGTCGGAGACGCCACTCCATAAACCGTAACTTTTTCAAAGAAATCGATTCCCTCTCGAAATAAACGACGCTGTACGAGTAATCGAACGGCCGAGGAGATCTCCCGCGTGGGTGTATTTTAAACAGTTTATAAGTGACTATTTTAAACCTGTCGTACTCTTCTAATAGGTATCGTTCGTTTGGATCATCGTTTTTCAAATTAGAAGATAAAAGTCACGATTATAAGATTTGATGGTGTTTCTTGAAAAAATATCGTTCGTTGTATCGTCGCGGTATTATTTTGGAAAATACGCGGCTAGTTATCTACCTGTTGTATCGAATCGAACATGCCAAGAATACAGCACAATGCGGTTGGTTTGATGAAACCAGCATTTTTTACAAACTACTTGCTAAAGCTTATTTCACGAACGTTATCTGTTTTTCATTTATGATTGATGTGTTTGGTACACGATTTAATTTAAGCTAATGAATTATACCGTTCGTGTATTGTTCTCGCAACCAGTTGGAACTAGTCCCCTATTTTAATCTCGCGAATACAATTCACAGTTTGACAATCGTTTTCGCTAACGAATTCATAGGAATGGAATACATGCCTTTGTATCAAGCTGACTAATGTATCGTAAAACGACAGAAATTGCAATTACCTTGTTAGCGAATTAAACCTCATCTTTCTTGATGAGGAAGCAGAAGGAAATAAGTTTGATTCTGAATTCATATACGCAAGATGTCTCGATTAAAAACTTGACAAATTCGAAGATTAAAACGTTCGATATTTGCCATACGATATTACGATCAAACTAAATTAGCGTAAGAAAGTATTAATAATTGTTCTATTGAAAATATTAATGATACGAAAGGTTTTGATAAATCAATTTGAATCGAAGTTCGTAATCCTGGTATTCCGTTTGAAGCTTTAGCGTGCGACCATGTGCACGTTACTCATTGACGTTCATCGGCACAAAATAAATGTTTCCGTGATGCACGGTAATCTCAGTGTCGGTTATGTAGAGGAAGAGAACAATTTTTCCGATGTTTCGGAAATCATTGACGTGCATAGTATCATCGTTCCGAGCAGAGGACGAACGTCAGAACAAAAAAAAAAAAAAAAAAAAAAAAAAAAAAAAAAAAAAAAAAAAAAAAAAAAAAAAAAAAGAATAGAAGAATGGGGATCTACAAACTCACGAAACGCTTAGACAGCTTTATAACATCGGAAAAGAATCAAACTTTATCCAATTATCCTTACGAACGATTTAGAATTATAAAATGAAAAATAGACATTAAAAAAATAAACAATAATTTGTCAGCGTTTAGTTTCTCGTATAATCGTTGAAAGATAAAAAGATAATTACGAACTTCTAGAGTATTTAACGAACTATATAACATAAATTTCCTGGCATCTTGAAAATCATTGATCTATATGTCTATAAAGGTATTAAATGTAAGATACTTTATATCTCAATTTTAGATTCAAACACGTGCAAATATTCGACGCTTCGTTTTAACGAAGATCAAACGAATTTCTGATAGTCCAAAAATAATTAAACTGATAAAATATACCGGGAAAATGAAAAGAAAATCAAATCAAACATATAAAAATAAGATATCGTCAAATAGAGTAAAGTTCAAAGAAATAATATGACGAACACAAGCCAGTTTTTCAATATTCCATACTCAAATACACCACCGCGCTCTCGAACCATTAAGAGAAGATAAAAATCGATGAAATTTCTAATGACCGAAGTTACTCCAAATTAATCCTTCAGTGTCGCGTAATAACAGTACCTTCGTACGACTACGAAACTTTGATACTATGAAAGATAATAAACGAAATGTAGAACCTAAAAAAAAAAAATAATGATTTATAAAATAAGGATATCTACGATATACTTTCTATAGCCATTGTAAAAAAAACTTGGAGAATCCCTCGGTGAAGATATAATTTCCAAAAAGTTAGCAACTCTGGGGACGAGTTAACTCGACTTGCTCGGTCAACAGGTTAAAGTGATCTCTCCACATAAAAAAAAAAAAAAAAAAAAAAGGTTAAAGTGATCTACATCCAAAATTATACATGCATACCGATATAATTCGCGATCGAATCGCAGATTTTCGACAAATTGGCCAGGATCCTTGCGGAAGTACGGAAAAAGGAAAAGGAGAGTATCGAAACGCGGAGCCGCCGAATGGGAACGAGAAAGAGAGGGCGAGAGAGGTAGGGAGAGGGCGTTTAAATACGAGGAGAGATGCGCGTGCTCCTTCAGTCTGGCGCTAACAGCCCAAACCGATTCATATCCGGCCCCCAGAGGAAAGGAAAGAAGTATCGTGAGGACGAATCATCGATAAATAACAGAAAAGGAACACCTCGAGACGAAGGATCTTCGATTTCCGGGATCCGCGAGAATCGCGTCGTTTTACAGAGAGAAAGAAAGAGAGAGAGAGAGAGAGAGAGAGAGAGAAAGAAAGAGAAAAGAAATTAATAGTGAGGGCTATTTGAAAGGACCAAAAAAAGAGTGCGTGTAGTAATGTGTCAGTGAAAAGTTTCGATAGAAGCAACCAAGAAGAAGAAACTTTAGAGAAACCGAAGAGAGGACAGAATGACAAACAGCATGAAGCAGACTGTCATTAAGTGAGTTTCATTCGTTTACTGTCGCATGAAAGTTGGCTAACGGTGCATGAGAAAATTGGCGGAATCGACTCTTGTGGATTCCAAGAGAAATTGTATGCACAGTGTAGAGATTATCATAGAGTTTGCGACGATGTTACGATCTTTTCATGCACGACGATCCATAACATGAACATTTTATTCGATGATTTATTTTTAGGATAGAGATTTATCTTCGGGAAAGTAGTCTCGTTTCACGATATCGTTTATAATCACGATTATCTGATTTTGTCACATCGTTGTACTTTCCTGCTTTTAGCTTCGTTTCAATCAGAATGATCGTACCGTCTATAAGATCTCTATTTTTCTTTTGCTTTTCGTATTGTTGTTTTGACAGAGTTACATAATCTCGTTAAAAACTAGTCACCTTGGTAAAACCTCGCGACGTTAGATTACAGCGAAAAATTATCTTGTTTTGGCGGATGAAAGAGTGTTATCGTTGATAAGGATATGTGGAGGTAGTTAAAGTAATCGTTTGCTTAGTTTATTATCATTGCAAATGCACATTGGCTATTGTTCAGCTATAACGCAGCAAACTTGTGTAGGGACGTTTCTAGCAACGATAAACTTAACCGACTTCTCAAATAACCGTATGAATATCCATAAATTGAGTACACATTGGCTCGACAGCAGGTTCATTAAAATTAAAGGAAAGAAAACAAAGAACCGACGAGTGTTTTGTTTCCTTTAAACGTGGAGCCATTGCTCTGTTTATTTTGCTGCGAATTTGGCGCCGAGAAAGAAACTTATCATGACGTACATTTACGATTCGGTATTATATCGATTTAAAAATAACGCTCTACATTGTTTATAAAAAATGTTTCCAAAACTGTCAGATGCATTATCTTCTGTCGTAAACACAATAGACCTATTTCTTTTTATTTCGAAGCACGATATTCCAAATAAACCACGTAACTCGTTAAGCCTTCGTTCGTTCGAAGAGGAAGAGGAATTCTTTATCCGGTAGAATCTTCGTTAAGCCTGGTAAATGTTCATAATCGTGACGAAAGAAGATAACTATCGTAACGAAACACAACGCGCTAACAAGCCACGAATGCGCTAAAACGTACGAATAATCGTTAATTCAATGATATCTTTCGTTTCTTAACGATTTAGCAGTCGATATCTTCGACAGTGTTTTATATCGTTTGGTAAAATTAAATTGTTTATATATAAATCTAACGTCTTATAAATCATCGTTTCTCCTCTTCGAGAGAGATCTCGTGATTTCAATGCAGGCTGGGATTCTCGGTGATAAAACACACCAGCCAGGCGTTGATGTTACGTCGTTATTGTAACCGCAACGTTTTCGAAAGCCCCTTAAAATTCGCCCGCAAGTCCATCCATTAGGCACGTTCGATTTCACTCAAAGAATTTCGAGGTTGTGCAAACCATTTAACGTTTACGATTGTATCGTTTATCGATTAGGTTCCTTTTGTTCCAACCGTCGACCTAATACGTTGTTTTTATACAGTTCCCTCAAGATTTTCTCTTTGAAGATTTTCCAACTCGCGCCATGTTTACTTGCGAGTTATACTTCATTAAAAACTGTACATCGATCACGCTTGTAATCGAATCATCGTTCGATATTGTATTTACTCGTTCATACATGACAAGAAACTTGGACGATTCGTTCGAGACATCGAAGTAACGTCACTAATTCCAATTCACTTCCTACTCGACGAAACCAATTAGTAAGACATTACTAACGATTTTATCGCAGAGTGGAAAGACGTTCGTAAGCTTCTGACGAATCCTGTCGTGATATTCAAACTTTCCATGCCTCGATCTCGCTATAGTTTCAATCGAAAACAAATTTCCGTGTTTTCAAAATATCTTCAACGTACGATCGAAACTCGTCTATCAATAACTGTTCTTCGTTCTTTCGCGCTTTCATCAAATTTACTAAATTTTCTAACGAGAATTACGATTCACTCGGAAATGATAGAAAAATATGCAGCAGAATTAAACTAAACGATCATCCGTCTCGTTTCATAACGAGTTACGCAGATCATCGTATAATTGTACAAAAGATGGAAGGATTTGAAAACTTTATCAACGCTCTTCGATCTTATACGGTTGAAAGGTTTCCTTAGCACGACCATTTTGTTTGTCGCGGGACATCGACACGGTCTTGATCGAACTCTCGTGTTCACAGCTGGTTATAATGTGAATGCCGATGGTGACGCACGACTGCGATCAGCCACTTCGGTAATCGATTGCGTCAAAAATGTTTTGTGCCCGAGTTTTTGCAAACGCGACATGCATTTCGAGACGAGGAAACGCGCGGTGAACGTACCCAGCACCGAAGACACATTGATCGCTGTGATCGTGCCTTACACTCGAGTCACGGTGAAAGTTATTCGCAGCTAGTTTCACGCTATTATATTATATCGTGTATCATATTGTGAATGCGTGCAGATCCATCTCATGATCAGGAAACGATCCGTTATTAATTATCACAGCGTTCGTTCGAAGGTTAGACAAAATTTGGTCAAACTCTATAGAGTCGATCGCGATCTTTAAATGAGAATCTTTGTTGGTTGAAATAGACATCTGTCGACAAAACGATATATAAGTTACTTTATTTACATACGTGTTTCAACGTTACCTTTTTATTCCACTTGCATAAATTATACCGTTATATAATTATAGTATTGTTTCACTGGCTGGTTTTTAATGAATGAACACAACGGCGTGCATGTAAGGAAATGCTTACGCGTACGTTCAATTAATTGCAGAGAAAAATGTTGCATTTCTATTTATTTGCATAGAATTTAAAAATACGTTTCTTGTACTTCGCAGCCACCGTGTACGCATGGAACGAATTTTAAACATTTAAAATGGTCGATCGTCCAGAGAAATCTACATGGAAAATAGCTCGCACTTTCCAACGTCGCGTCGTTTTGAATTTTAAGCTTGATTTCACGCGACGAACCTTATCGCTTCCTCGACGCCATGTTGCCGATACACCGTCTCGGTTTCTTTTTCCAGGTCCTTCGCGAGGTCACCTTCTAAATCATTTTTACAAACAATCGCGACAACCTTGTATCGTTTCTCCACGATTGCACAGTCGCCTCTCTTCTGTATTGATTCCGCGTGGTTTCACGGTCGATAAATAGGATAACGATAATTCAAACGATAATAACGATCTTTGTTTCGATCAAATTTCCCGTGAACCAGTAAATGGAAGCGAATACAATATGTCGCGCCATTGTGAAACGAACGAGGTGCAAAATCAATTTCTGCGCTCGTGATCTAAACGAGTACTGTTTTCTCCTCTTCCTATTTTATTCGCTTGTATCAAACTAAAGCTTCTACTATATAAAATCTGTTAAATCTTATATCCATAGACTACATAGAAATAGATTTTTATCTGGAAAATAAACTATCGACGATATGTTAAAGATAATACCAATGGCTTCTTTTCTATCGTGGATCAACTTTCCACTAACTAAGTAAACTCACGCTGTTCCGTAATTATACATCTCGTTCGCTTATAACAAAGAATGTTATTGTTTAACGTTTAATCACTTTTCTTGCATATTATTTTCTCAAGCTGTGAAATGAAGTGTGTAAAAGGAAATTCGTAAATGCAAATAGGGAGAAAGCAAATGGAAAGTAAGAAGAAGCTTCATTTTTAATTACCTCGTATATTGTATGCAGATGAACTTTTTTTTTTTCTTGATTATTTATCATACTAAGATATTGCCAGTAAGAAGAATTAATAAAGACGATTAATATACATGTTAATAAATATGTGTACATTGTTATATCGCGAATACGTAGACATTGGTTGAATTGAATAATTGTAGCTGTTGGCAGTTGCTGCCGTAAAATTTGTAAGAACATGCAATTTTTCATTTCACACAAATTACAGTCTTTGTGACGTACGTAATGGGAAGTCATTATTTTATTTAAGAAATACCGTAATAAATTTACAAATTAGGACTAAAGATCACCGTTGCGTAACAGCTCGGTTTCCTCTTTATTCGAAAACAAATTGTCTTTTAAAAATATACAGTTTTTCCTATGAAATACGATAATTGTTAGCATATTCATAAGCTGTTGCACGTTCGCCAAATTTAAAAATAGAAAAACGATTGAAAAATGCCCGCATACAGGCATTCCTTCGGCAACAGATCCAAGGTACATTCGTCTCATAAAGACATTATTGTCGGTGTTCGTTCAAGGTGGTCGTTTATCTTAGTGAAAAACGGAACGGAAATATACACGACATTGAGCCAAAGATATTGCTACAATCTCATTAACAGCTGAAAACAGATTTGTTTTTATGACTCGCTCGGTGTAACATTTTTAGTGATTCACCATGTTCATAAAAGTGTCCATATGCATTCATAAAAGCAACCATATCGATAATTCGGGATGTAATTAATATATTTGACGAAACTCGCAAAGGTGGTCGTAACGACAAGGCAATCGTCTGAAGCAATGATTTTGTCCGCAGAACGAAGGGATACTTGATAAATAAAAGACCGATGTCTTGTTAAATTCTATTAAATTCGACAAAGTAAAATTGTTTCTTAAAGTTTAAAAATTTACGGCCACAGCATAGCCACAGCAAGCCAAGAGCGCAAACCCAAAACTGTTACATAAAAGTGTTCGTAAAAAGGGACAAAATTTAGAAACTTTCGAATTTCTAAGATAAAGTCGATAAGCGTTGAGTAAACTTAGTAGCGTAACATTTCAACGGCTTAATAAGTTTTTATATGGACGGCGCTAAATTGTCGATAAAATGGGACAACTCGTTTGTGTCATGACGCTAATTTTTCTGGCTGCCGCTTCTACGGCATACCTGAACCTGACGACGCGACGCCGCCACGTTACGCTATTGTGATACCTTAACGTTGCAACACACGTTATCGTAGCAGTATAAGCAACGTCGATGGTTAGGTAATTCGTCGACAATATCGTAGTTGATGGTATGTATAAGTAAATTCTCTTGCTCTTTAAAATAAACGTGGTACGAACAAAATTCGTAGATTTTCTCCTATTCGTTGGGCACGATGTAAATACGATTTGGAGGGATAAAAAAAAGAGTAAAGGAAAAAAGTGGTGCACTTTTTGTCCAAATTTTTACTATGCCTTCGTAAGAGAGGAAGTGAAAGTGCTCGATTTCCAGCGAGTGACCAACTGGGAGAAACCTCGCGATCTTAAAATAAAACTTAGCCAAAGATGTACGCACGCAGTTTGCACGGCGTGAATTATGAAAGTCGCGCGTGTTGCAAGCATTTTACGCGGTTCCACGCGAATCGAAGGATAATAAAACAATCGTACGTATGCTGATGCACCATATAAATATTTTCAAGCAACCGCGGCCGTGTTGAATTTTGAAATCAAGGCAAACAAATGGTGCACGATAAATATCCTGTTCGATCGTCTAAGATGCAAGGTTTATTTGCTTTTTTATTGAAAAGAGAGAAGATTTTAAATGTTCTATATCACGCCTAGTATATTTTTATTTTATTTTATTGTTTTATTATACGGTAATATTTTAGCGTCGTTACGACAACGTTCATTGAAATTAAGGTGTTAAGCCCGAAACGTGTATTTGTGGAAAGAAAATAAAGCAGGCATCTCCTACAAATAATTTTTGACGTTTCAGTTCAATACATAAACTTGAAGCAGAATCTAAGCAGAGCTCTAAATGTCTTATTTAGTTTAGAATTTCTTTCGCTCGTTATACGTGGCTTTGGTTAATTTCAAGTTACGTAGGTGCGTTTGCTTGGACACGTGAGAAGATATCTAAAGTTACGTTCTATAACAACTTTTTCAGCGAACTTTGCTCGTTATAGTACATCAAGTGTATGTACTTTCTCTCAACTCGTTCTATATGCTTTTACCTATAGTGGAAGAAAAACAATAACAAAGAATGTATAAAATTAATTTAAAGCAGTCGTATTGCTACCACATCTTTCTTCTATTTTTACGACTTTCCATTTCGCTTGTATACTTTCACAATACCCCACTTCCTAAAAGATATTTGCGATAATTTTGTTGTTTCGAGCGACATTTTGGACGAAATTAATTTTCAAGAACCCGTTATCGTAAAATTTTAAACTTGGGAACAAGTTTCGCTGTAAGAGATTCTCGGAAATTAATTTCGTCCAAAAAATTGTTTAAATTTTCCTATCGATACTGCTTAATCTAATCAACGTGGAATTCCTTTCGTTCTATCCTCGAGCGATCTGCACACAATACATACTGTGTAAAGATGTAATGAAAAAGAAATATTGTTCTTGTCTCTGGTACGTGATTATGGCTGAATCGCGACGTTCTTCGTTTACATACCTGCTTGTGCATAACCGGTTATATTTACCGATAGATCTTTGTCTTATCAAGCATACTTCTTTGGCTTCTGTAGAAAAAAAACACGTTACTTTCTACAGGAAGTGACTGTTTCGCGTAGTACTGGCTCGAGACTGATATAGGACGACTGTTCGATCGTTCGAGCATGGCTGATGTTGGAATTACACGTATCTGCGTATATGTCTTTCGTTAACGTTTTACAAAATCGACTCACTGATAATACAACGATATACGATTATACGTGTACGATGATTTTTTTTTAAACCGTTAAGGGCACGATAACCTCCATCGAACGTACTTTAAAATTCGTTTCACCTTTGCTAGTATCTGGTCTCTTCCTGCTACTTTTTACTTCCGTGATAAGCATTTGCAGTCACCTTGAAACCGCAAAGTATTGTGTCTGACGGAACTAGACATATCACGAAGGTGGCCAATCGAATTTGTATTCCACGCGCTCGCTCTTTTGTTTCCTTATCGCGTGCACCCTGAAGAACAGCCGAACGAGGTCCCCTAGTTTTGCGAATTCCTGCTAAAGAGGTCAGCGAAGAAAGAAACCCGGTTTCAAACGAATTAATTGAAAATCGAGGCGAATACCGGTAAACTCGTACTACGTTGTTGCGAGATCTTCGTTCTTGAAGAGGACCTCGTTCGACGCCCACGTCGTCTCTTCAATGAGAAAATTGGAGAAACTGCGCTTCGCAACTGCACTTTTTAAGAATCTCGAGCGATCGTAACGTTGAACGTGATATATCCCATGCGAAACTGGCAAATTGAGGAAGCACGTTTTAAAGTAGCCGTACAACGTGAAGCTACGAAATCTACAGACTCGCCGTCTCCAATTTTAACGAATCGTGTAATTTGCGAATATAAGACGATCGTATAATTTCAGACAATTGAATTGTAATTCGTTCGCGAGAATTTCGCAGAGGTGGTTTATGGCATTCGCGGTCAAGATCGTGAAGAACTGGCGGCGCAGTTTGAGGACACGAGACGAAGTAAACACTGGAATTGCAGAATTAATTTCATCTTTGGAATTAAACAATCGAACTTAGATGGTCAAATAATCGAACGCTACTTTCCATGTCTATCTAATTGTCATTTAAGTACTACATTTCAATTATTCTTCGATAGACAGTGAATATCAAAACGCGTTATTTATTATGAAACTATGGACTCTCTTTTTTTGTTTAATTATCGAATTTCACCCGATGGAATTTCCCTCGCTGAACGAATAATTTCTATTCCAATAAACCGAAAGAATCTGATTAAAATAGATTTCGATGATCAAGCGATCATTTCGACAATGTTAACTAAAAATAAAAGGGATCAAGTGGAATGGAAAAATTACAAGAAGGTCCGAAGAAGGTCGAGTCTTGGGGCACGTGCAAAAGACACGATTCGAATATTAGCATGCAATCCACGCTCACTTTGTAGCATTTCAATCCGGCACGGTTTCGCGGTCGTCTGACCGACGAAATGCTCGCTGGAAGGTTCAACCGGGCCTGACCGGAGAATTTCAACTCTAAAAGGCAACAAAACGTCTCATTACTTCTACCTCGTTGCACACAATACACTCATTGTTCAAGTATATTTCGAAGAACCGATTAGTATCGAGAATTAAATTAAAATGATGGACGAAGTGCGAAATGCAACTTTAATGACATATATATAACAAAAGATTTATATCCTTCATTTTTCTCGACTTAATCGGATCGTTCCCTAATCAGAGAGTTTAACGAAATTCTTAGCCGTTTTACAGCCAAGAGACGTTAACGGTAAAAGTTATTATTGCAACACAACTTGTATAACGTTTGCTCGATTTACGTTTCGTTTATGATTTATCGCGCGTTATTTACTCGGAGTGCAGTTTCCAAGAAACTTGTTGTTACTCCATGAATCGAACTAAGTACGTTTGCGTGGTTCCACGCGAAATTGGATATTGGGTGCTCGTTTTCCAAGCTGTTTACATCGTCCGAACAATCTATTCCACGTGTTTTGCGACCAAGCGTGATTGCCTGGCCACTGACGCGACAAATTCGAAATCGACCAGGCCACTAATTTTGTCCTCCCGAGGGCAGATAGCGCAAAGTAGGGGATGCCTCCTCGTGCTTCTCTGATAACGTTTCGATAATCTTGATGCTTTTACACGAAACTTTTAAGGAACTTGGCTTCTCGTTGATGCTTATCTAACGTAACTCTCGTTAAATATCTAATGTATTTTTAATATCTCTCATTCCCGATTCTTCGGCAATTTACGACACTGTCAAATGGTTAAATAGCTCATACATTCGTTCAAACAACTTTGATGCTTTCAAAACCACCTTTTCTTCTAACTGTGTAAAAAGATTTTTCTATCGATCGTTAATAACAGAGACTGACATTTTCATAAAGAAGAAATAAAACGCACCAGAGTCAGAACCAGTTTTTCCCACGACAAATACATCCATCAACCCGAACGACACTCCTAAGAGAATATCCTAAAGAGAGAAAGAGAGAGAGAGAGAGAGAGAGAGAGAGAGAGAAGAGAGAGAAAAACAAAAAGAGCGGCGTTACACGGTCGAGTTACCCATTATCGATTCATCGATCGCGCGAGCGGCGAGCATCGCGATATTCACCGCTGGATCGCTGTTTCGTTCGCACAGGAAGTGTGTCAGGGTGATCGTAACCGAGTTTTCACACGATGAAGCGCGTTGTTGTGTCGGTTTCGTGGCGCTGTTAATGGCATGGAAATTCGACCGCGTGGAGGGAAAGAAGGACACGCTCCAAACGATTTTTCCCAGGTTTTAGTCGGCTTCGAGATTTATCACGAGCTTGGCCATTGACTTCAAAGCGTCCCGGTGCACGCCGTCCCTGGAAAAGGTCAATACACTCGAGTTGCACCGCGTCGCGAACCTTATTGCTCGGCTCGACGCCCGCTACGTCGTCGTCCAACTTGAAACGGTTTACTTACTGTAACGGCAGTGAGCCGATTTACTTGCTTCTCTCGCCTTTGTTGCCACTCGATGCCAGTACCCAACGTGTGTGCAAACGATAGGAGGATCAAGCCTCCCGTACGCGATGAGAGCTGCTTTTAATTAAAATTTGATTGCGCTACTCGCACGCCAGGGCTGTTAAGTTTCGTCGTAAAGTTAGGAGTGATAACGTAGTTGCCAATGCGCCAAGCGTAGAGTTTTAAGAGAGTTTTGGAGGCGCGTCTACAACATGACAAAGGAATATTTAATCTTAGATAAACCTGTTTCATTTGCACTCTGTAGTCTGTTTTGGCAGGACGTTTAACCCTTTGACGCTCAGATTGCGTAAATGTAACATCGTGCTAGGCGATAAACGTATCTGTTTTGGGTGAAACTGACCCTGATTCTAATTATTAGTTCCTCGATTCGTATCGAGGAAGAAATTGCGACCAATCGCAGCTTGCTCTTCCGATAATTAAATAAGATTCTGATTCTAAAAACATAAATTCAAATATTTTAATTGGCACGCAACGTTAAAAAATAGAAAAATATTATAAGATAGAGCAGTGGTCAATTTTTTCTTATTAACCGAATGTTAATGAAACTTTCATAAAATAGACATCGCGATAAACTCATTGATGATTTGAATGGCAAAACACAGATTAGTACGATCAACCTCGTTTGATAATATTTGCGCAAAGAGCGGATAAATTACATATTAATATTCTTTTTTACTAAAACGATTAAACGGTTATCGTGCAGTGTGAATAACCAGGAATTACATAATCGCGAGATTATGTCTATAAACTTTGTACAAACGACGTAAAACTATAATAACGTAAGTAACGTGAAGCTATATATTGTACCTATGCGTGTAGAATATGTATTTATTATGGGAACGTTCACCTATTTTCCCAATAACGTTGTTACGTCTGCCATTTGAAAAGTTTACACGCTTTAAACGTTGCACTTAAATGCTATACGTTAAACTTCTTCCGATACGAACAGAGTTAACACGGTATTTAGCCATAATTCTTACAGCGGAAATTATAAAACGGTATTTATGGTTACTGCCTATGTATTTCTTTCCTACGTTACTTTGCATAGCATGTTCTAATTGAAAGTACAGTTGAACTGTCTTTGAATTAATCGTCATCTTCCAAATAACGGAACTATAGATTACACGATAGAACATCGATATTGATTACTTTTGGAACATTCGTAGACAAAATAATAGAATATTAGAATATTCTATTACTCGGATAACAGAGACCAACAGAGACGAAGTTTGAAATATTCTACAATTTTATTTTATGTTCCATGATCGATACCTATACGATATATCTAGCGAAACCAGAAATTGAAAAATCTTCGTCATCGTAGATAAATATCGACAGGTTTTATGCTATTCTTCGCTTCGTCGCTAGTATTGGGAAATATCTAATTTTCTTACGCGACGACCAATAAGCTGAATAACTTATACCAGTTAGCCTTGGGCTGTATTTTATCGATACATGCCACTATATCGTCTACACCCATGATCGATCGAAGAAATCTCTTCAACACGTACGTTACAACATTGTACGACAAATGTACTTCCTATTGCTCAAATTTATTACGTCTTCGCGTCTTATACCACGTCGCGTTTAGACGCGTTAAAAAATTTGATCCGGTTTCCCTTAGCATATATTACAGTGTAATGTATCGAAAGATAAACAGAAATATTTTAATTAAATTCCGCCAGACGGACCGAATTTTAATGTGACAGCGAACAAAATAGAAATCCAACGAAATGGTAATGTAATACAAACGACATTAAGTGGTCGAATGGAAGAAAAACAGAATCTCGAAGAAGCCGAACGAAATTACTACAAATACTACGAAGATAAAAAATTACATCTACGTATGTTGCTAACAATGAACGCATTTCGCTCGTTTAAGTAGTATTTGTACGAGCTGTTTTAGTTCACGCTTGGTCGCCAACTCGAGCTACTACTCGCTATCGAAAGGTAATCGGGTTCTGCGTAACGGTGATCTAGAAGAATATTGTGACTGGTTTCAACGTTCTAAGCGTTCGTACTGCTGCAATTATTCGTCTAGAGTGTAGAATCTACTGGGAAAAGGGTCGAACCGCTAGTTCTAGCGATACAGTCTGGCGAGCCGCGCTTTTATACTACGCGCGATAAAAAGATGACGCTTTATCGACTGCTTTCGGAATCCAGAATTATAAAAAACGTTTTTACACAAAACTACTATGGCGGTAGTAGCAGCAGTAGTAATAGTAATAACAGTAGTAGTAGTAGTACTAGTAATAGTATTTGTTTATTGCATGGACTTTCGTCTGTTATTATCTTAAAGTTAGACGAACATTTCGTGATAATTATAGTTACTTCTAGTTTACTTTGTGCTTATTGACGTATTATTTATTTACAATCAGTCCTTAGATCTATGTTACCATTGCTTATTAACGATGAAAGAGAAATACGATACACGGTGGTATAATGTTAAGCGGAAAATTTACCTGGCGGAAAATTTATACATTCCGATATTTACCTGCCTTGTCAATTTTGTCGATTACCGTTCGATTTTGTTGAAAATGTTGAAAGAATAGCGTTACGATTAATTGTCACGCAGTTTACAAAGAACATCAATTGCGCAATACGATGTTGTGTCACGATGAATAATGATCTGTGTGTCTATGAGGTGACAATGCGGGTAAGTGCAACAAAAGAAATCGATAATGACCATTATGTATGTATCTTTTCGACGGAATCCTGTTCTATCTTGAAACGTATTTCTGAAACTTTTATATCATCGTTGCTTTTTCCATGATCCTTCAGGTTATTATCATTAAATTTATTAACACTTTCGAGGTACTACTATCGCATTATTCGCTTCACAGTCAGTAAATTAATTTTACTTCGTAAAAGTACAAGTATATATTGCACCGTGATTTATAAAAAGTGGAATGAAATTGAAAAATGGGGAATGTGTACACGGATGAGTCATAAAAGAAGGATAAACGCGTGTAAAGGTAATGTTTGAAACGTTTTTACAAAGTAACAAAAGTAATTATTGTGTTTTGCCCGCAGCAGTTCGTTCATGTAGGACGAGATCCAATGATTGCCGAGTAATAAATTGCGGCTTTGTAACTATTCATGAGAGGATTCGCAAGAATTCCATTTCTCATCCGCTTAATCTCCAAACTTACGTAAAGGATGAATATAATTGTAAAACTAATGCTTATATAATCGTCATTTACAGACTTCTTTATTCTTTAAAAAAGATATTGAATTTGAATCGATTACGCGGACGAGATATTCCGGTTGGATCTTACATCTTCATTTTTATTAAAATACGAATTTTTACTAAAGTTACAAAATACTTTACGACTTATTTCCTACGAAATCCTACGAAATATCGTATATGTGAAAAAAATATGATTCTCCTTCTAGCAGATTTTATTTACGACGAAACAGGAAGCTATTCTGGTTTCCCTGTTTCGAAACCATACCACCGCGAAACTATAAAAATCACGATCATCAACGCTCATGGAGTTCCATTTTCTCGAACTCTTCTCTTGCGAATCATAATTTGCGGTTAATTCAGCATAGACTTCAAGGTTCGCGAAACCATTAACACGAAACTACTCCGACGTATTTCCATTAACAGCCGACTTTTACTACTCGCTGCTGTTTAGCAGAGCGAAGAAGATTGATCTTCGTGAATCATGTACGATCTACCAATTCCTTCCAAGGACATAAATACGCGAGGAGCGACATAAATCTTATTGATGGTCACGTGCCTGAACGGGCCTCGAGTTAAAATTCAGATTGCGTAAAACGAAATTCCCAAATATGTGGTAGAAATTGTTAATCCATGTCTAATCCACCTGTTATCGGTAGATTCTTAAAATAGTCTGACGTAGAAATTTATGAATTCGCGTTTTTTCTGAAGATTCTCACGATTTTTCATACGAAGAATAAAGACTTGTTTTCCTTCGCATTATATATTTTCTCGTACGTCGTTTCGTTCTGATATCTTTGATAGCAGTTTTACATCTTCGATAGTTCCAGTGTTAAAAATCTTGCCACGTGCCTCTTCCATCTTCTTATCGTTCGGTTAACGTATCCCTCTTTTTCGTATAAAAATCACGAGATTATTGACGTTCAGATGAACAGTGCGATAGAAAGGGAGAAAAGAAATATTGACATCATCGTTTTTTGTTTTCAATTGCGAAACTTTATTTACTGGCTTGTTAATTTTAAATCGCGTAAAGCGCGAGTCTCTGATGATGAAACAGGCCGATAATAATACAATGAAACGATTGCGAGGAGAAGTTTGTCGAAAGGGAAAAAATGTTCATTTCGACCATTCTACGTTTTGTTTCAGAAATCCAACGTGGTGGAAGAGGCGATCGACGTTGGAACGCGGGCTAACTGTGATTGCAGTTTGCGGAGTGCTTTTATGCATCGCCTTGGCTGTTGCACTTGGTGTTCTGGCTGCGAACACTGCAACCTGCGACACGTCATCTAGAAACGGTAAGAATATCCGCAAATGCACAGTTTGACGATTTGCAAAAGATCTTGACCTATGCTTGAATCCACGATTTCGTACAAAACGTATTCGATATCGAATACCCGTTCTCGATCGTGGTCGAAGCATGTTGAAAATTTAATAAGAATCGTGTTCTCCATATTTCTCCCTGACTAATTGCACTCTTGTAGTTAGGTCGTACGACTTAAGTACACGCCTTAACGAGCTTATAAATACCATAATTACTTTCAACGTGGATTCACGAAGACGACGAACCGTCATTACACTTCCGCTGCAATTAAAACACTGTCTAACATCGTCTAATGGCTACCATTAACAATCGTTGAAACATCAGTCGAGTCCTATGATTCGTATCGTGAATATCAGTTTTCACCAAAATTGTGTGATTAGGATCTTAGAGTGATCGTCGCTTATCTCGAAACGACAAACGGAGAAACCGATCGTCCGATGATAATCCGTAAATTGTTTCCGTCGTAACTCGTATTATGGCTTTTTAGATAATTTTAATAATAATATCAGACAGATGTAAAAGATTTGTCGGCTCGCGCATTGTCTTCTTCAATGGCATTGCTTCTTTTTTTTTTTTTCTTTTTACATAAATTGCGATGGACTTAAATAGAAATTAGTTCCACATAATAACTAGACTGCGCATTTTATCCGTTTCTTTCCTTGCAAATTCTTTTTCTACCGTTTTAATTCGACCCGCGTTCAACCGATCAAAATTCGGAAGCGACAAGCTTCTCGATCTCCTGCACGAGGAAACGGTTTGATAACGGTTTCGTGGGTATGTCGAAAGAAAATATTAAAAACGAATTTCAGTCGCGTGAAAGCTGGCCAAACGGGCTTACAATCGAGTCGTCATAAATTTCATTGACAGCTAGTGTCACGTGCGACCTATTTTCTCACGTTGATTTATCCTTGCGAATCTACGCGCTTCTCTTGGTTTCTCGAAATATCATATTGTTTGCATAAAACAAACCGGTATATTAATATTCTTTTTTCGCTCGTTAAATTTCATCGGTCTAGCCTTTGCAATCGTACTAATTTAGTTGAAACTATTAATCTACTATTGGAAGAGTCCTAATCGCCGTTACTAAACTTAACTGAAGAATGTTTATACCGTGTTGTTGTTATGTAAAATCTTTTTAGCCAAGGATATATTGTATGTATTAATTAGTTTCGTTACCTTCTACAGGTGCGTTACGTAACTTACCCCATTTCTTTCCTAGTCCAACACATATCGAACGAAATACGCACTAATTGACTAAGCGAATCATTGGGAATTCAAATGGCCAAATTTCGTACCACTACTCGTAGATGACCAAGAGCGATCGATAAAAATACACGTAATGGACATTACGTAACGTTTAACATATCGAAACGTAGTGTGTACTAGGTGAATCCTGAAATCAAACCCAAAAAACAGCACTTTCGTCTTACCCTTCTCTCGTCTACGAGATTACTATCATATGAGTAAGTCGGACTTGCTCGTGCGATAATCGCGTAACTTTATACGGTACGGTGAATCCGCGAATACACATTTCCTCTTTCTTTCGTTATAACGATCGGCCGACGAAGGATATACCGTATCACATCCGAAACGCGTAATTTAACGTAAAAACGTCGTGACGTCAATAAGAGCGTCCCGATTCTGACGCATCGAGGTGAGTGATCATTGTTTTGAGAGTTACTCAGCAGGGCCAGGTCGTGCTTTTCGACGATCCACGCCCGCGAACTAAATAAGAAGCCGAGCTTTCCAATCTGTATATTTTCGATCGAGTATCGATCGACCACCCGCTAACATCATTAAAGAAACAACCAAATATGAATCATCGGAATATTTTTACGGATCATCGGCAAACGATCATGTTTTAGGAACTAATCGTCGAGGCGATGGCGCCGATACAATGTTTCTTTTTCTTCTTCGCGAACGGTCATGAAGTCGATCGATGAGAATAAAACGATCGGTTTTACGATCCAGTCAGAGTATCTCGACTTTCGTAAATGTGTAAGCGCTCGAAGGCTAGCCAAGTCTTCTCTCGCGTCTCTATTTTCGCTTTCTCCAGAGGAACAGCGATGTTTGTTAACGAGAAAGGGAACGAATGCCGAAGATGAACGCGGTTGCAGGCTTTTGAATGAATTCGCGTTGATTGATAGGGGAGGTGGTTGTACACGTTTGAATGGATCACTCGCTTAAGGCTGATTACTGCGATTACACTTTGAGCGGCATCGCATTGCACATGTTTGCACGAAGGTTCATTCAAACTGCGAAGCGAATAGCGACTGGAACAATGTAGAAACACGCGTGACGCCACTGGTTAGACGGTTTAACGGTTAGATTGCTTTACATTTCTCCTTCTCGGACGAGCATATTTATCCTGGCGAACCTTTTTATCATTCGAGATACTCTTCGAGACCGCTCTTTTAGCTACAGGTTACGTTACAGGTGGTACGGTACGTGGAAAGTTCTTTCGTATCTTGCGTTCATCTTGAATAACTCTTCTCCTAGTGAAAATTAGGACTTTACGAATATATGGTACGGCATTATGTAAATGCGATAAAAATAAAATGTAATGGTAGAAATCCGTACTCTGTTGGACGATAAGATTGCTTGTTATCACGGCTTAAAAAGTGACTGGCACTAACAATCATTAACATTGCGGTCCTGCATTATTTTTGTGTTGCAACTGCACCTGCATCTGCGCCTGCACGAGAGTAGATCCTGTTAACTCAGAGGGATTACCATCCACAGCCGATGCCCTAAATGGATATCAACAGAATAAAGGCGTTCATGTCATTGACAAAGGATCCAGCTGTGACGAGGACATATGTTACACGAAAGAATGCATCCATACGGGTTAGTAAAAATTTGATCAACTTCCACAAAATTATTCGTCGCGATAAAACTTTTAGCTGGGTACCCAATTCTATATTTTTTCAACTGAATTTCCATTTTTTTTTTTTTTTTTTTTAACATCTTTATGTTGAAATTTATATAAAGATCATAAATATTAACGTTTCAAACGATTCTAAAAGTTTTATCGTCGCGAATGTTCATTTCGGTTGTCTACCGCCGTACTATTTCATTACGACACGAAGGTAATTTTACTAATCGCGCTAAATCGTGAAACTTTAGCCGCTAGATTGTTGAAGAACATGGATTCCGAGGTAGAACCGTGCGACGACTTTTACGATTTCGCTTGCGGTGGTTTTCTCAAGTCTACCATCATCCCGGATGACAAGACCAGCGTAAACACATTCACTGAAATTAGCGACGAGTTGCAGAACCAGCTAAGAGCCAGTATCGAGGAGAAAAGTTCACCGGATGAACCGAAACCGTTCAGACTCGCCAAGAATTTATACAAGGCTTGCATGAACAAGAGTGAGTACATACATATGTACCTGGATTGGTTATCTCCTGCTTGCAATAAGCAAGTTAAATGTATGTGGAAAATGTTAAACAGTAATCGCAGGATGTATCTTAGTTAGGAAATGAAACAAATAAGAACGTAAAACGGATTGAGAAAATATGTGGTCGGGCGATTAGGGAACTTTTTTAGTAGCTATTAAATAAGATACTCAAATTGGAAAATGTAATTATTTCAGCGGTCATCGAGCAGCAAGGTTTAGACCCTTTGCTCAACATTTTGCAAAAACTCGGTGGCTGGCCTGTATTGGAAGGCGACCAGTGGAACGAAAATGAGTTTAACTGGAAGGAGTCGGTGTACAAATTCCGCGAGATGGGTTACTCTGTCGACTACTTTATCGATTTCAGTATTGGCGTTGATCTGAAAAACAGCACGAAACGAACAATCGACGTACGTATCAGGACGAACTTTCGATCTTTGCTCAATCGTTCTCAAATAGAGTTACATCGACGAAACGTAGAAGTCAAACGCGCGAATTGCTCGTGTAAATTTAACTTTCCTTAAAGATTGTAGCATTTAACGGAATTTTGCAATAGTAATTATTGATTGCAAATACGGTCGAATTACATTTACAATTATAATTCAATATTTATGTAAGCTTAAACACGTTTCTTAATAATTATGATTTTGTTTGCCAAATGAATAAATGATTTAAAATTTGGTTGCCGAAGTAACGATTATATTAATGTCGCGACTCAGTTCAGTACGAAATTTAATATTTAAGAATCTGTTTTCCATGGAATTTGAAAGTGCTTTTTTCTTGCAGTTGGATCAAGCAGCTCTTGGACTATCCCGTGAATATTTATCCAAAGGTTTCGACGATAAAATCGTGCAAGCCTACTACAGCTACATGGTTGATATCGCGGTAATTCTTGGCGCAAATAAAACCGATGCAAAAACTGAATTGAAGGAGTCGTTGGAATTTGAGATGAAACTTGCCAATGTATGTTAGTTATTAAATGAAATCGTATGATAATATGCAAAACATCATGCAACGATTAACGGGTCGAATTTAATGCTGACTCTGCAGATTTCTTTGCCGAATGAAAAACGTCGCAACGCTACTCTGCTCTACAACCCCATGACGATACGAGAGTTAACCAAGACGTATTCCAGTATCCCGTGGAAGGAATACTTCAACACTCTTCTGGCGACTAGTGCTCAAGTAGACGAAGAGGAAGTCGTGATCGTTAGCGTTCCCAATTACATCACAAGCTTGGAGAAATTATTAGCCACCACGCCGAAAAGAGTACAAGCTAACTATGTGATGTGGAGAGCAGCCGCGTCTTCTGTAAGTTATCTCACGGACGAAATTCGGAAGAGACAATTGCAATATTCCACGGCGTTGAGCGGAAAAACGGAGAGAGAACCCAGGTGGAAGGAGTGCATCGATACGGTTTCCAGTAGCTTGGCCATAAGCGTCGGCGCGATGTACGTTAGGAAATACTTCAAAGAGGATGCCAAGAAAAACGCTGTAGACATGGTGGCTGATATTAGGCAAGAATTCACTAAGATACTGAAAAAGGTATGTTTGTTTTAGATGAAAAGACTTATCGCTCCCACCATCGCAATACCACGATTAATGCTTCGAAATTTTTCAATTTAAAGATAATTTGACGTTCTTTAGGTTGATTGGATGGACGAAGAAACGAGAAAGAGTGCTCTGAACAAAGCAGCCAGCATGTCAAGTCACATCGCTTACCCCGACGAATTACTGGACGACAAGAAACTGGAGAAATTTTACGAGAAACTGGAATTAACGACCGATAATTACCTAGAAGGTATCTTAAATCTGACTTTATTCGGGGTCGAGTATTCTTTCAGTAAGCTGAGAAAACCTGTGAACAAGACCGACTGGGTTACTCACGGAAGACCCGCCATCGTTAATGCTTTTTATTCGTCCATCGAGAATAGTATACGTGAGTATCGTTTTGTAAAAGTCGATGGAGTGATAATTTCGTAATAAATCGTTGACTGATACCAAAGAGACGATAACATTTGTATAATGCTTTTGCAGAATTCCCCGCTGGTATCTTGCAGGGTGCTTTCTTTAGTAACGATCGACCAAGGTACATGAATTATGGGGCTATCGGTTTCGTTATTGGCCATGAAATAACGCATGGCTTCGATGATCAGGGCAGGCAATTCGATAAAAACGGAAATCTGGTCGACTGGTGGGCACCACAAACAAAAGAAAAGTATCTGGAGAAAGCAGAGTGTATTATTCACCAATACGGCAACTACACCGTGGAAGATGTTAACTTGAACGTAATGAACGACTTTTATTACACGCTATCTTATTTTCGTTTCTTCCTCATTCTCAATTGTCCACCATCATTTGCGTCAACCGATACAAATATTTGTTTAATAATTTTTTTAATAATAATAATTTTACGTAAACTTTATCGAGCTCTTACGATGCAAATAACGCTCATCGATGATGTTCGTCGATGATATTCAAATATCGAATTTTTTCTTAAAGAGGTCAAACTCGCGCACGATACGCACTTGTGAATCAAACGTTAGATAACAGCCGGTATAAACACGAAATTTGGCTTGGTAGACTGGTTATTTTAACGTAGAATAATGTTTCTTAAACGACGAACATGTTCTTGACAGTTTTATTTTGTACTACGCAAAAGTAATACGCAACTTTTTTGCCCGCTAAGGTTTATTGAAACTAGGCATACATAGATATAAATGTTGATGGCGTTCTTTCGTTTTCTTCTTTTTTAGTATCAATTTCGCGAGCTCGCTGTTTTTTAGATAGACAATAAAACATCATAATTTATAAATCTTTCGTTTAAAGATTTGAAGGCATGTATAATAACGCTATAGAAATTTAAATGCAACGTTGTATTTCTTCTTCCTTCTCTTACTTTCATTCGTTTAGAAAATAATTCATGTCTTAAATATTCATCCAGAAAGAAAGAAATATAGACATATATAGAAAAGAATCGCTTCGTTTCCTGTTACAGTTAAACGGTATCAACACTCAAGGCGAGAACATCGCCGACAACGGAGGAATAAAAGAAGCCTATTTGGCATATCAAGAATGGGTACAAAGAAATCATGCGGAGCCAAAATTGCCAGGACTCCCTTATAGTCCTGAACAATTGTTCTGGATCAGTGCAGCGAACACTTGGTGTAGTAAGTACAGGCCGGAAGCGATGAAACTTCGCATTACCACTGGTTTCCACAGCCCCGGTAAATTCCGTGTTCTGGGGCCACTTTCCAACATGGAGGAGTTCTCCAAGGATTTCAACTGTCCTCTTGGCTCGAAGATGAATCCCAAAAAGAAATGCGCTGTTTGGTAAAGGTCAATACAGTGCAAGAACAATGAGATAGCAGAAGTTATAGTTAATCGACAGCGATGAAATTTCTTCTTCAAAATGTTAAAGAAGAAATGATTCATGTCTGAAACAGCTTTCCTCTGGAAGTTTCGTTAGAATTGACAATCTGGTTCAGTCGGCGGAAACTGTTGGAAATAAAATTTGCGTGTAGCTCGGCGGATCGTCGTAAATCATGATGGGATCTGCTTAAGGAATAAAAGTGAAGGTGCTTCAATAGCAGTGGAACTGATGAAATTCAATTTAGAAGCACGATCGTGCTCGAAAAAGATCTCATTAAAGATGCCCAAAGAGATCCTCGTTCATAAATTGACTTGAATTACATGGTTACACAGTGCATGTTACTAACATTGTTCGCTAATATATAAGTCCTTTTTTATGAGAGAGACGTCCGAGTTCCGACAAGTATTGTAAATAAAGAAACCAGCGAGAAGCGAGGCAGCGCGTCATGATGATTTGAAATTTTCTGTAATTGCATTCTAGGAAATCGAATAAGCGGGTGTTATAGGTTCTGAAATATTGAAGAAAAATGGAACGAAAATGGACACGTTTAAACTGTGATGATTTTATAGGAAACGACAATAAAATAGTGAAAACGGTCTTTCGATTAAAACTGTAGGATGACGCGCAAACAAAAAAAATATATATAATTATATTGTTAATTATATTTTCAAATGACATTGTTTTACTGTTATATATATATTTATATATATATATATATATTATTAATATATATATTTATATATATGTATATATTAAACGATAAAGTTAATACGTGTTTTTTTGCTATCTGTATGATATTCATTAAGCTCCGTTGAGCAGCGTAAGGTTGTTCATTAGAGTTACCATTTCAAAGTACTTAGACAATGTAGTATTAATCGTAGTTTTTAACGTACAGGTGATGAATAAACACCTGTGTGATTACTTTTGTACTATTTTACTTTTGTTTTTGCATCTATGTATCACATAAGCGTTTATGTGTATAGTAATTTCTTTGTTTCTCGATTTCAACCACAACATTACCGCGTCAGGATCTAACACTTAGAGCCAGCGATACTACTTATATTTATTATAATATCATATTATTTTAAGTTTAAACAGTTTAAATGTATTCAGTTTAGGTTTAAATGTATCCAGTGTATTTTTGTTGAATATAAAATTTTTAGAAAAATATCGAAAAGAAGATTTCATCTTAAATTTGACAATAGAATTGGATACGAATCTCTTTTTACATGTTATACATTGCAAAAATGTATACATTTTTTAGTTATATTATACAATTCCTTGAATAAAATAAAATCATAAAATACCTGACATAGGAATTGTTAACATCCAATAAATACGCTCCAAGTTGCATGGCATATCATTTATTTTTGATCAAAAAAGAGGTAAGAATACAAATTACATTTTAATTGATACATCATTTTTTAAAGTAACAAATACAAGTACTTCGTGTTCGAATGAATTAAAAATGATAATAAATTGTGACACCAGGAAGCAGAGTTGCCATTTTGTAGTTGATTGCATACAATTTAAATAATTATATTAATAAACTATGAACATTGTTATGAATGTATTTGCTACGCTAATTTTTATTGTGCATTGCATTAAAATTTGAAATGAAAAGTATTCTATTCTGCTCCTGGTGTCACAATTAAACATTTGCATATCATCTATATTTTTACGCGGTGCGTAATCCAAGTAAAGAAAATCGAATTTTCATTTAACTCAATTACTTTGCTGTTGCGGTTTTGACCAGTCTACATTCAAGATAAGGTGATCGTAACCATACCCATTAAGCGTAGCAATAGCTTTTGCTGCCTCCATTCTATATTTGAAATGTACGTATGCAAATCCTTTGCAAAGATTAGTTTGTTTGTCCTTTGCAAGATAAAATTTAAGAACGGATCCAAATGGCTTGACAAGTTCATCCAAATCTGCATCTGTAGTACTTTCTGATAAATTGGAAATACGAATAGCAGTAGTATCGTCACGTCTTTGCATCTGCATAGAATCTCCTCGTTTACTGCCTCCATCGCGCATACCAGGTGGTATGTATTTACTACCCTGAGGTTTCAATTCTGTCATTGCTCCAGGAGCACTAGTATTAATAAGTGGTTTCTTATCATCTGGCACTTTACCTGCAAATTAAATCACATATTCCATAGAATTATATAATCTTAAATATTTCTTCCCAAAAATTAATTTATCATAATGAAACATACCTCCAGCAAGGACAGTGTCTTTGTAAGGGCATTTGGAAGTCCAATGGTCTCCATTACAATTACGACATTTAACTACACCTTTATCTCCCATACTCTTCAACTTGTCAAGGCTATCTTCTTCAACCTTATTTTCTTCTTCTTTACTAGAAATGAATTGCATGAAGACATCTTCACCTCCAACTGTAGTAGCAGGATTAGGTCCAGGTCGGTCATCTGCAGAGTCTCCAAACTTTGCCCAATTTTTACGGACAGCAATTGTCTTTGAAACAACACGTCTCTCGATCTTATAGGTTCGAACTACCTTGACCTTTTTATTATCTTGATTATATTTGTATTCAGTGAGGATTTTAAAGCCATTTTCATAAGTCTCTGAAGGCGGAGGTAACACTCCTCCCTCTTCTTCTACTTCATCTGCCCAGCTGGATTTTACTTCTGCTACAGGCATTCCCGTAATTTACCTGATACAGACAAATATTACTATTAATGATATTTTCAAATTATTCAATAATAGATGAAAAATATAAAATTAAACTGCTTTGAATATGTGACAGACGTGACGCAATAGGTTAAGTAGCAACATTAGTAAATGAAACGATATTGATAATATTAAGGCTGTTTAACTACAATAAGCAACAAATAATTAAAACGTAACAAAATAAACGTCACATAAAAGGAATTTACGATATTGTACTTTGTAATATAGTGAACACATTATGAGAAAAGACACGCTTACGTTAGTAAAAATAATGTGGCGGTAGAAACTTGATCTTTTGATGAAAATATATCGGTGTAAATACTTACCGTTCAAAATTATTGCACGGAGAATCGATGTGAATACAACTACTATAGAAAATTGACAGAAAGCAAACCGTATGAAACGTAAATGAAAATGAACCGAAATGGAGAATTTTCCGCATGTGATAAATTGGCGTGTCAGCCGCTCTAGTGGTGGTTTTTTGAAACATGAATACTCGAGTATTAATGGCGACGTCTAGCGTTGTCGTGTTCAGTGTGAAAAAATAATGTTTTCCGGAGCCGTACCACAATCGTGTACGGAAAAGTGTTAACAAAAGTAATAACAAACGTGATCGAATTCGGTGTAAAAGTAAAAGAGTAATCGTGATAATGGACCAGGCACCTGCAGGTAAGAAAAGAATGTTGTGATTTGATGATTTGGCCAAGCGCGGTCTTGCACATTCCCACTCCGGGCGAGCATATTAACGTTCCATCTTTTTTATTAACCGTAATGTCTATGATCTATCATTTTAGCATTTTAGTTAGTCAGAATTGGGGATTTGTGAGTTTCCATGCAATGGAAATAATGAGATACATTTAAAAAAGACAAAATGTAGATTCTAAATAGTAGGTTATGTAAACCTGTGCAACGTATTAGGCTACCATTAAAAAGCAATTCACTCGACGAATTAAATTATCCTCAGGCAAATCTCCGTAGATACGTTCACAAAGTGATAAATTTCAAAACAGATTCAATATTTCAGGTTACGATGGGCTGATTTAGGACTGCGTACTTTAAAAAAATAAGAGATCCTATTTCAGTACTGTATTTAAATATTGCCATTTATATTGTAATAATTGTATAAGTAATTCATTATTGTTAGGTTATTGTACTAATTCTGTTTATTTTGGTATAATACCCAGATACAGAGTTACGGAACATCATAGACAAACTGGCTCAGTTTGTGGCTCGCAATGGACCGGAGTTTGAGCAGATGACGAAAAACAAGCAGAAGGACAACCCAAAATTTGGTTTCCTGTTTGGTGGGGAGCACTTCAACTACTATCAGTACAAAGTGACTACAGAGCAAGCCAGTAAGTGGGATACAGCCCCTTAACAGCTACAACAATTGAGAAGCATAATGGCCATGCTTTATTCAACGAACAAGGAATGACTTTGAAAAAGAGATACGGGTGAAAGGGTCTGAATTCGTCATAGTGAACATACAAAACTATTATTCATCGAATATGAGCACTTCGTTTCAAGATTTTGGGATTGCTATTTATTAAGCAGAATGCTTTAGCTAAAGACATATTCTATTTCTTGGCAATGGTGATTTTAAGAAGATGTAGTTTTAAGATTCTTAATGGAGCTTGTCTAATACGGACTACGTTGTTGATATATTGCTTCAATCTATGTGGGAACTGCAACCCACTATAATACCCTGTAATACCCTAGTACTGTAAAAAAAAAAAGTAAAAAATACATGTATATATATATATAATATATAAAACAGGGAAAGATTATAGTGCTCCCAAAAGACTTACTGAATTTTCGATATAATTCTCTAATAAATGCCAAGAATTTTATTATGCACTGGTAGAAGATAAGACTCAACAGAAATTGGACTATTTGTATACTTTTTCAATATCCATTGAAGGAATCAAACATCTTACAATAATCCACCGTCATTCGTTTACAGTTTTAAAGCAAAAAGGAATAAATCCAATGCAAAATGCAGACCCACGTTTAAACGTTTCGCAGCAGCAGCAGCAAACAGCCGCTACCGTCGCGCAGCCACTGAATAACGTCAATCTTGCACCTGGCCTAAATACTCAGAACAATGGATTAAATCCAGTTGTGGGAATTGGACCAGTGGGAAATCAAGGTGGTCCAGTTATACCTGGAGTACTAGGACAAATTGGAGGGCCAGGAAATGCAGGACCACCAATTGGACCAGTCCCTGGTGCTATGGGAGGTGTGAATCCATCTATTGGTGGTGTTACTCAACCGGTTAACATTGGCGGACCTCCTGGATGGCTTCAAAATGAGTTAGCAAATCTTCAGTCACAGCAGACAACGCTACAGGAACAAGTTAGACAATCAGAACAAAATCTGGCTGCGCAACATGCTGCATTGATGGCGCAACAACAAGGAAGGGTCGAGGATGCTGTGAGACAAGCTCAAGAAACAGCTTTACAAAACAGTGCACAAAGCACAAACACAGACCTTGCTGCATTTGATGCGGTATTACAGCCTATCATTGATAGTTGCACAAAAGATAGCATAAGTGCAGGGAAAGCCTGGATACTTCAAAATTCGATTACTCCGCAAAGTAATCAAGTCGTTGCGGATCATTTGCTAAAAAAGTATGTTATATTTAACCTTAGCCATATACTATTAACAGTAGTAAATCAATTAATTTTTTATTGTTTCTTTCAGAGTCATTCAGGCAACCAATTTTAGTCATAAACTCCATATTATCTACCTGGTCAATGATGTCCTACATCATTGGTAAGTATGATATTTGTTTGGAAAAACAGTAACAGATCTTATAACTTAAAACATTTGTAAAAAATTTGAATTAAATTACATTATCTAATTAAGTGTGAATGGAAAATTTAACACTTCAATTTCAGTATAAATATAATATTTATAATAAAGTTTGATAACTTTCATAAAAATAGTAGTGCACGATATTTAATTTTAAACTTCTTTAGTGCAAGAAAAAAATCTATGGATCTTCGCAAGGCGATGGAAAGTGTTGTTGTTCCCATGTTCTGTAACACTTCATTAGCTGCATCAGAAGAACAACTTAATAAATTAAATAAGCTATTAAGTTTATGGGAGTCAAAAAATAATTACTTTGATGAAGGAATTATAGATAAATTGAAACAGCCAAGCACATCTTGGTCTGAATATCAGGCTAACTTGGTTGAACAACATGCCAGCGCAATTACACCGATTACTACATCAACGAAACAAACCTTTGATAATTATCAAGCACAACATCAAGCGTTTGTTACACATGCTTTGAGACAAATTCAAAATATTGAGCAACAAAAGATCGCAATTGATCAACAATTAAAAGCTCCTCCTCCGCCACCACCTCAATTGGTAAGTTGATCTTCTTTTCTGTACGTATTATGTATATGTATTCCACAAACGATAATAGAAATTTATACTTTACAGAACCAACAAAATATGTCTCTGCCACCTAGTCATTCCGGTCCTCCCGCTCCGATAAGCACAGATGTAAATTTCAGTCAACCGCCACCTGGATGGGGTGTACCACCCGGGAATGAACCTCCGCCGTTTTCAAATGTTCCATTGCCAGATTTTTCAAAACCACCGCCTGGATTTGGCCCCCCACCTGTTATACACGAGCCCTCCGTTGAGGATTTAATGCCCAGTATGCCTTATTACGAACTTCCTGCTGGCTTGATGGTACCTCTAATCAAATTAGAAGATGCTGAATATAAACCTTTGGATCCAGAAGCCATTAGGCTTCCACCACCTGCTCCTCCAAGTGAACGACTAGTAGCGGCTGTAGAAGCCTTCTATGCGCCACCGAACCATGATTCTCCACGGGACAGGTAAAGGCATATAATGCAAATTATACACAAACTAACTATGCTTGAAATATCGAGTGAAATTTTTAATTGTAATATCTACATATTATAGCGATGGGTGGGAAAAATTAGGTTTATACGAGTATTATAAAGCAAAGAATGCCGCGCGTAAGCGTAAAGAAGAAGATATAGCAGCTGGTATAAGACAAAAATCAAAATCGCCGTCACCAATTCTAAGGCCAAGATCCAAAAGTCCTAGTCCACCAAAGAAACGATATCGAAGTAAATCGCGAAGTAGATCACGTTCAAGATCTAGAGGCAGAAGCAGATCTAGATCTCCTGCTGCTAATCATAGACGTAACAGTCGAAATAGCAATCATAATAACAGAAGCAGAAGAAGGAGAAATAGCAACAAGGATCGAAGTCCTGATAGGAGAATGGACAGGCAAGATCGAAGTCCAACTCCACCCAGTTTCCTGTAAGTATTAATACTTAGTTAAAAAGATATGAATATATATATATATATATATATATATATATATATATATATATGAATATATATAATCTATAGACATTTATATGAATGAATGAATATATATATATATATATATATTGATTTATATATATGATTTCTACGAATGAATTAATTTCAGCGGGTCAACTTACAGTAAAGCTCCTCAAGAAATTAGTCTCGATGAGAGTAACAAAGGTCATCAGTTGCTCAAAAAAATGGGTTGGGGCGGTGCGGGACTTGGTGCCAATGAACAGGGTATTGAAGCTCCAATATCGGGGGGCGAAATTAGGGATAAAAACGATCAATATAAAGGCGTTGGTATTAATTTAAATGATCCGTACGAGAACTTTAGAAAGAGTAAGGGACAAGCATTCATAACTAGAATGAAAGCAAGAGCGGAAGAACGTGCCGAAGAAAGGGGTGAACGGGACTGAATCTAATCAGGATAAATAATTAATTTGTCTATAATCTTTTCGGTGAAATATAATTATCGCATGCAGTATGAATTCGCATGCTCTCACAACCGTAGTCGACACAAATTTCCAACGATCAATGTTCTACAATTCTACAATGTAACTTGCGTAATGATTTATTTTAATCTTTATATTTTTTTCAATCTCTATTAGAATAATTAACGTTATTTAGTAATTGTTTATTATTGAAATTGCAAAGTTACAACGTACATTTATACATATGTTATAGAATTGTATATTCTTGTTATAAGTAACGATCAATTATTTTATATTTTTAATTCAAAGAAACAGAGAAAGTACATTGAATATTGTGTCGATCAATCGTGGGCGCAAATCATTTATCTGTATATTTCCAATTGAAAAGAATACTACGTGTGAATGATTGAAAATATGAACAATTGTTTATAAACATAATTACTTGTCAGTTTATAAATAAGACAAGGGCTACGAAAGTTTGCTGTTACACTTGCAGTGGCCGTTACGTACTAAATTCGATTTTGATGGTGCATAACGCGAAAAGAAAAAATATAATTTTATGCATCTTTTGTACATTATGTACAAAACTATTCGATTTTCGGCAAGGTTACCGTCAATAATAATAGATGGTTTGTCTATCGATAATTGGAGATATCTTGATGAAAATAATAACCAATTAATCAATATTGACCAATCATACGGTTTATGTTCATCGCGAACATAACATACAAGATTGCATATTATGTAATTGTATTCCGCACGGTAAAAAAATTCATCCTGTTTCCATATGAAACGATGATAAATTAATTCGCTGAATGTCTATGTAAGAGAATAAGAGAATATCGTGCACTTATCATCCGCACGTGAAAAAGAAAAAATATATGAAACTAAAAAAGTACTTGTATTTAGTAAGTTAATAAATGATTATATTCGATACATAAGATAAAATCGTCGAATAAGCATTATATGTTTAAACATAATGGTAGAAGAAAAGAATTGTAGAAAGAACGAGCGAAAGAGAGGAAAAATGTTCTTAATTAGAGTTAGCACGTCCTCGAGGCGTGCTATTGACGTACACTCGTACAAACTCTGCAGAAAATCATCGTAGATGTTGTTAAAGAAAATTAATTTAATCGGTTCAAAGATATTCCAGAATAATAATGTTCTTAGACTTTTTATACTGGTAGATTTATCGTCAGCTGTCACGTGCACGCGGATTCAAAGAAAAATAAAAAGATCTCGATAACTGGCTAGGAACAGCCGACATCCCATGGCATTGTTAATCGTCAGTTGCCTTCTTGAACTCCCCTAGTGGCAGTCGATATTGGAACCGAATACATAAATCCAACGTCAAACCGGTTTCACAGCGATAACAGTCAGAAGCCACACACTTGGTGGCGTAAACAACGCCGGAAAGATGTGTGCGTTTTCCTATAGCTATCCTATAACTTCACTCTCATTTTAGTATTCTTTTTACATATATCACGCGATATATTTTTATTGAACGAAATCTGTACAAAAGAAATTTAATAAAACGTTTCCGTCGTAACGGATTTCGAAGTATCAACCAAGTTGATATGAATGATGAAGTTGGTATTTGGAAAGATCATTTAATATTTATCGAGCATCTTGATTTCTATTCGCTATTTCTTTTTCTTTTTGTCATAAATATTGTGTATCATGACAGTCGTAACGTCGCTTGATAACATTTGTCGAAAGTCCCAAAGATAAATAATTTGCTTCCCAAAGATCATAAACATTAAATTCGACGATGATTCTGCAGTATTAACGGCCTCCTTGAAAGTCAATTTCGTCGAAGGCAAAGGTCGATGATAAAATGCAACGGTTGAAACAATAGAAAGAAAAATGGCAGGAAAGTATAGTTTGTGGGAGAATATCTTTTTCTGAACAATTTATATAGATATAGCATCATTGTATCGGTCTCGAGATGCAGTCATGTCGATGCACTCGATGGTAATATACGTATTTTGCTTGCGTGATCGATAACGAAATATATAATTTCAAAAAGAATATACAGACGCCAAATATACATTGGATGGTTTTATAACTGCAGCGTAACCAAACACGATCTACCTCTTTCGCAAAGCATGACGTCACGTTACAATAATCGTGTATACGTAACAACAGATTAGCACCAAAAAGTCGTGTTTTTTGTGGATCGATCGATCGCTTATCTCGAATCAAAAGACGATTGTATTTAAAAGAACCGACTGCGTTCGTGGGAAACCGGTACATGTGTGTATAAGTTGGTCGACCGATGCAGCACGTTTAAGCAAAACGTGACACCGAGGCCGAAAATGTGAGGATAAATATGTGGAGGATATGCGAAGATAAAAAATAGATTACGTTAACGATTTTTACGGTGGCACGTAACCATTGGTACATGCTTACTCCAGAAGTGTTATTCTTAAAACATAATCTTTAAATTCGCGACTACATATATTCTTAGAAAGAAATCGGGAAGTGAATGAATTAATACATTTACAAAATATCCTTTTTCATTCGTTTTAATTTGTTGCCTTTTAAACCATCAGGTTTTCAAATTGATGCGTAAATACCTCGTATTATACAGCAATAAAAAGATATATTTTAAGTAATTTTTAGATGGATATTTCACATACGTAATAATATTTTGATGATTTTATTTGATCTATGTTTGTTCCGTTCTAAATATGCCGGTGAAAAATGAAAAACATGGCCTTTCGAATATTCGCTCCATTCGTGAAATGGATATTTAATTTTGCGACACGGATTGTAATGTGTAGACATCGATAATATTATCGATAAACTTTTACGTATTGGATAGAATTTAAATTTTCGGAACAGTGTTATCTATCCTATCTGCATTGTAGTAACAATAACGAAGTTAACAAGTTGCAAAATTACACATTCTGATATCAACTCTTTTTTGTTAAGGCATAAAAGTAAATAAGGTAAGAAAAATCTAATCAATACATAACAAGATCATAGCACTTCGTGTGACGCCATTCTAGACGACGAAAAAGAATTTGTATGTGAGTAAAATGAGTCTCATATTACTGACTGCACGTAGTAGGTGCCACGTATCATTTTACCCTCATTTGTCAAGGTTTTCACGGACGTTGTCAAATTAGAACGACTCTCCTTGGACCTGTTACGTTCAGGGTTCCATATAAAGACATATCGCAGTTTCGTCGCTCGATTACAACAGATTGCGGCATTCTTCTATGTTGTACGATGAACATAATAACAGTCTACTGAAGTTATGGTAACGTCGAATGGAACGAAATAAAAATTTCATTGAACGATCGAAATATTCTCAAACTTACAGAACATGAATATATAAACATTTTTAGACACGAATTGCTCGTGTTATTGGTATCATCAACCTTGTGCCATTTTTACATTTGTTCGACAAATGGCGAATAAATTGTCCATATTATTAATTTTAATTACTTATAGCGAATGTTAAGAGTATTTTTGCAAATTTTATAAATAGGACGTATACTAGCAACAGTTGCGAAGAAAGTAATTCAACTCCGCAATAATTAATTCACCGATTATCAAGCAGTAACTACCTTTTGAAAGTCAACTATAAATCACGATCTGTCGCAGGTAACAAGTGACCTCAAAGTAATCAGAAACCGGATTTCGCACTCGAGCCGCGTATTTAGGCCGGAAGTGCGTCTCTAAGGTTCGCTTTAAATAGTCACTCAGCCTGTTGGTTTCCTTATAAGTAGCTATCGATAACAAGCACCCATCGTTGATTTTAAACCAACATTCTAGACAATCTATTCTTAGTATTATGATAACAGAGTTATAATTAGATCTTCGTGTTGGTAATAATTCCTCTGCTATGGAATTTTATCTGAATTTTAATAACACGTCATTATAAAATAAATATCAAATTGGACCGATATATTTATTAAAAAATACCAAAAAAATACCGCTATTTCCCGAACATTCTAAACATTACTCGAACGAAATAACGAATATCTGAAACGTCAGAATAAAAACTTTCATTTATATCGTGTAACTCGATCCGACCATAAGTTAGTTGTTCAAATAAAATAGAACATTCTCGATCACTCTCGCTATTAATCGAACGTTCATTTCCCAATCTTATTACTGAACATTTTATATATTGATTCGTGTATTTTGCAGAAAGACTCGATCGATCTGCCCGCGTATATATTGCAATTCTTTTTTTCAATTACTCGGCACCTCCTCCTCCTTCTTTCGCGACCGAAAGGTGCACGCAAAGAGACGCCACGATGAACGTACAGTGATCGGCATACCTGCGTGTCGGTTGACTCGGACAGAGAAAACGGGTTAGCGTGACTCGTGAATTAGAGAGAACCGCGTGCATTCGCAACAGCGCCGGTAGAGGATCGCGGACGAGGATAGAGAACGCGTGGAGTCGCGCGAGTGGAACGAGGACGACGAGAAGGTACCGCGTTGCATTCCACGTGATCAAGAGAAGGGCACGCCTCGGCCGTCGAGTCACGCGCTCGACCACGCGTTTATCCTTACCGACACGTGCACGCAATGTGTCCGACCGCGCACTCGGTAGAACAGAGAGCTGGTTATTTTGCGCATACGGTGCACGATGACATCTCTTGGACGTTAGTCCATTATACACGTCGAATTACGAACGATGCGACACCGTGCGGTTGCATCAGATTCCCGTGTAATCGTTTGACTTTGGAAATGCAACCTCTTTCATACGGATCTGTTTAAATAACGTAACTTTTCGATTGTGTAATATCGCGTCTCCGCGCTATGTCGTTCTTTTAGAATTATCGACTTGGATCGAGGTAGCTGAAGGATAGGCGAGTTATGTAGCACAAGCGAAGTTATGGTATCCTTCTGGAACGCTATATTGTACTTACACAGGCTGGCTGGGAATTATTGGTTTTTACAGAATTAGGAATTCAACGTACCATTGACAGTATATGTATAGGATTTTTCAAAACGAATGTACAAAACCGATCGATGAATCTTATTCTCCATACTTGGATACGTATAATAGCGATCAACGTATTGAAATTCTGCAACAATTATTTTTAATTAATTCTCGTATATGTTAATGTTCACAGCTGGTAGTTTCCCCGTGTGCTTTTAGACAAATCGTTGATTCGTATCGCGAAGATTAAATTGGAGCGTGAGATACTGTAGCGTAAATACATTGTCCGATGAGCTCCGTACTATAAAAAGGAGAGAAACATTCGTGGGATTTTCAGGTTCAAGTACGAAGCCGCGTTCGAAGTTTATTTCTTGGGAACGCGCGGACCTATCAGGATTTGTTCACGGGAATCGAAAGCTATCCAGGGCGAGAAGGAAACGCAACGTAACCGGCTGTAATTATGTGTCGGCCAGGCGAATGTTCTAATTTGTCAAGGACAAACGAGCGAACATTGCTGCGAAACGTGATTTTCAGGCGATAATCAAGGGGAAGCACCTCGATGCATTCAACGATGCAATCACCGTGACGTAATTACTTTCACGTGCCCTCACTCGACCCTTGTGTAACGTTCTTCTTTTCCTCTTTTTTCTTTTTTCTTTTTTTTTTTTCATCGTTGTTCTAAAACCGTGGCCACATCAATTTCACTTTGTCGCGTCATTACTAATTCAACGTTCTTCGGTTTTACGTAACGCGGATTGCGTGGTCTTGAAACACTACGTCAAAATTGACACAGAGTGACAGAGGAATAGGTGACGTACTTCATTCATAAAAATTTAGGAGATTCGCTCGAGATACATTGTCGTAGATGTTAAAAGGATGACTACAAGGTACGAAAGTAATCGTAATACAGCATGTTTGTGAAAAAGCTGCAAACATCGCTGAATATTCATCGACGTGTGTTCACCAAGCCGGCCGTTTTATCTAAAAGTCACGTAGGCATCACAGTTGAGACATGGTCACCGTTTGAACGATGCATAATTTAATTCCAGCTCAAAGAGGAATCGTCGAGTGCTCTAGAAGGAATTTAAATTGCTCCGTCTTGTAGTAGAATCCGGAATCAAAGGTTAAAGATCTGTCCACGATAACGACGCCCTATCGGGCGTATTTGTGACGAACCGTTCGAGTACCAAAATACCGCAGACCATACGTTACGGTCAATTGATGAGTATTAGGTTCAATAATTTCGTTTTGGAACGAGTACGAAGACCAAGTCGATTAATGCATGACACGGGACACGTAATGGTGTACCAGATCAAGAATAGCTCGGAGTCGCCACAGATTGCGTTTATTTTCTCCTGAGCAGTGCAGAAAATAAAACGCCTATTTTCGAATCGGTCGCGTTACGCGCGTACTCGCGCATACGTCAAGTTCGTAGCCGCTTTAAAGGGAGAACGAGCCAAAATCTTCGCTATCTCGGTAATATGAATATTTAAACCGAATACATCGTACGTCGAATATCGTAGGATCGTTTGATCGAGCCGAACATTGTCGAATAAAATTGATCAGAGAAATTTAATACGAACACCGTTGATGATTGCTTTGTTTGCAGAGTGACTCGTTCGTCTTGAAATTTCTTGTCCACCAGCAGGCCACCGTTTACATAAGTACGAGTGCTTATACTTTCTAGTCCGTCTGTAGACGTTCCACGTTCAACGTCATAAAAGTGTTTCGTAATGCGTAATCCCAGTGGCAAAAACGCATCGTTAATTACATTCTTTCCGCGCGTTAGCGTAATTTCTTTTTAGTTTCAACGCAGTCGCGCGATCGACCAATGAAAATAATTACCCAGGCGACGTGTTCGATCGCGTGTGTATATTTGTATGTGTAACAGAAGCGAGATCTGGATTCCACAGGTGACCTGTAAAAGTAGAAAAGTATGTCGCCTAGAACAAGCGTTATGAGTGAGATTAAAATCGCTTAACTTCACAGTTAAATCGGCCAAATGCTACACCGTTTCTGGTTTTTCCGCTTCGTTTATATCACATTATTCATTAGAGACGTGCGACGACCTTATTTGCAAAGGTTGTCACATTGACAATTACTGCCTCGCATGTTTTATTTAAAGCGACGTGCACACTTTCAAATTGGTCGCAAACAGTACGTTTTCGAATCGTTACAATAATGGTAGTATACGCGTGAAATATCGATTTCCTTAATCGTGCCCATAGAGTCACGGTATTTTTTACGATGAACTTATCGTTTGTTTCGAAAGCTCAATTATAAATATACAGTAGACCTTCTTTATGTTAACCTATGAGAGTCAAGCGGTTTATATAATGTCAGTTCACTATTTTCCCTACCAGCTGTGATTTCGCCTTTATGTAGCAGAAACTCACGTTCGAATAAATGCATTCAATTATCAAAAGTTCGTTTAATCGAACAATAACTAAAATTTCGTCGAAGTAAATGCTATCGTCTAAACGAAGTTCCACTGTAATTGAAATCATAACCTGTGCATATATGCATTCTAGATGTTTCTTTGTTTCCAATACATTTTTCGGCAAACATGCTCCGATAACCCAATTCCTGTAACGCAAGCTCGGCGTTCGAATTCACGTGAAGCAGCAACGCGAATGCTGAATAATTAAAATTTAATCCGTTGGTTAAAACGGATGCAACGAACGTCCGGGAGGATACGGCACGTTGCAACGTGTGCGTGAACGATTCGCAGTCCACGCAAACGGCGCGCAGGTATAAACATATCGTGGAATAGCGCGAGAACGAGAACTATCATTACCGCGTGTCCTCGTGTCACGGCGCGGCAGAGCCTGAATACCCGTTGAGTCTGCGGTCTCATACTGTACTCCGTTCCGATCCGAATCGGAGGAAGGAAGAAAGAGTGAACTCACAGCACTGGCACGTAGACAGTGATTGAGAACGAACAAGGAGAACCAGAGTGCAATAAAAGATGACGAGAGAGACGGTCGATAGTCACGTAGAGGAAGGGATGCAGTGGTTGAAGAGAGCCGCGGCAGCAGTCGGGGAAAAGAGGGATGGAGCGAGCGCGTGACAGGACACGTGACCGGGAGCACACGGTGCTCGCGTGACCGGCCCCGTGACGTCACACGCACGTGTCACATAGCGTGGTAACTGCTTATCCCTCTCTTCGTTCGACTGTACGTCCCAACCAACGTTCCTCACCTTCTGCGCCCCTCCAAGCATTTCCCACTCCCCGCGTTGATCAGTAACGTCTCAAGTCCCCACTTCACCCTCTTCGTCGAAAACTTTCACCTGGAAAGTCACTATTTTTCGTTCCTTTCTATACCTTACCATTACTCACCCTCGCAATACTAGCGCCTCTGCCTTGTCCGAGTGGCGAACGAATGCGGATTTGCATCATCGAGTTACGTGACGCGCTAGCGATCCTTAGCCACGTTGAAGAAAGAAAAAAAGAAAAATAGTCGGTTTCTCCTCAACGGGTATCGTTGAATCGTATCGACGAGATTCCAGCGAAATGGAAGGGCGAAAGTATACGCTCGAGAAATTTAGTCGACTTGGTGACACGGTATCAGGCAACGTTAAATTTACACGCTTGGTATATCGTGTTCTGTAGTGCTTCGAGAGACGCAGAAGAATCTTATCTGCGCGTCGTTCGTCATTGAGGTAATTCGTTTTCATTGTCTGCGACGGAAATTTCTGGTCCTTAAATTTTTGAAGCGTCCAACCAAAGAGTATATCGTACTTATTGTATATACGTATTGGTAATGCGAGAATCACGTGAACGTTTGCTTGTTATGTTTATACCGTGACAAACAGTAATACATATTGACGCAACAAAATGATTTATCGTTTAATCATGTATCGATTTATGATTGTAAATTTGCGTTAAGTTATCGAAATTCTATAACCCAAGGGTGGTACCTTCGTATCAAATCGTCAAGTAACGTATAGTAATAATGATTTTCTAGATGAGATAAACGACAAGAGAAAAAACGTACGATTGCTTAGGTGCAGATTGGCTTTTTTTGTTTTTGTTTTTGTACAATATACCGGCACGCGTATCGCTAAGGCTATTTTGAGATCACCATATCGATCCATACGTAATACTATCAACACGTGATGTATTAAGAACAAATTGTCTTATCGGAACATTTCACAAAGCTCGTAAGCGCACACTCGATCGACACGTTACTCTAGCTGAAAGATATCGTAGATTATAAAAAAAATATCAAGCTACGTAACAATTGTTCGGTTACTATCTGTATCTATCGTATTTCGATACGACGGAATTAGTCCGATAAGGGGAACGAAGATTTTGACGATATAAGATATCGAATGATATCGAGCAAATGGAAGAATAGATACCGGTCGATTTACATTGGACCTCGAGTTGCATGGCTCCGGGATCGATGGTTCCGTGCCTGAGATGGTTCTGGATCGCTCCCACCAGTGGTCTGCGTGCCGAGGACCATCGCGAGAATCGAACAGGGCCGCGCATTATACGCGTAGTGTAGCCTGCTAAGGAGACGACACGCGTTTATATACGCGAGCGATACGAAACTATTTGAACAACGTTCTTTTTATTCCTGTTATTCCTATATTGTCTATATGGTACGAGAAACCGCGTCGACAGAGTACATACGATTGATCGACAATTCAATCGTGCATGTAACGTAATCATTGGTCCAGAGCACATCTCGAGCGCCGCCAACCACTGCCACGTGAAATTCGTAAAGTGCATGCGTACGCACCAAAAGAAGCGTACCTACCTATAGATTCCCGAATACTGTGACGCGCGAAGCGAGCGCGCGACCTGTTCAATTCTTACGGCCCTGCCAGTTAGTATATCGCGGAATTTCGCGGTCGAACGAGTCAACGGCCTTATCGTCGTTCGCATTTATGTCTTAAGATCGAGTCGTGTTTCTTCTTTTTGCTCTCGTTATCGCCTCTTCGAGCGGAAACGATTCACAACGGATAATAAAACAAAGTTTAAACATTTCTGTTGCTACGCTTATAGGATTTCACAGTAGAGAGAAAGAGAAAGAAAGCGTGAGAGATCGATCTACGATCATCGGCTCTAAAAAAAGAAATCGGGAAGTAGGAAGGAAGACAGAGAAGAAAAGAAGAGGGCGCCAGTACAGATATATCGGTGAGTGTGACTGGACGGAAAGACGTGGGCGATTCCCAAGTACCGGCCTCCTGGTCCGTCGTGTCGTTTCGAGTGTGTCAGTGAGTTTGTGGAGGCGAACCTAACCTAGTCGTCGGGTGCGCACTATCGATCAAGAAGCCATCGGTTTAAACAAGACTTGACTTTTTTTGTGGATACGGGTTATGTATACGTAATTTCGCGGTCGGTGTAAACACGTTTTGTGCGTTTCGTTAAATTTCGCGCTAAATTACGGCGAGCTGCTTCTAACTGCCTCACTTGCGTGTTACGTACGTGAATTCAAAGGAAAAAACTGTGTGCGAACGGAGTCAGATTGAAAGAGAACAGTGGAAGAAAGTCGAAGACAATAGAAGAAACGCAACGAAAGGAGTGACAACGATTAAAAATCGGAAGTGATCGTGTTGTGTATTGGAAACGATTCTATGCGGCAAGATGATGGAGACACAGAATTACTGGGAGGACAACTCCGCTCATTCTATGCAAGTAAAATACGAGAGGTAAGTGTCTAAATAATTATTAACAATTAAACATTTCTATAATCGTGGGAATTTTCTACTTTTGTCACAGAAAAGGTATTCAAAATCTCGTATATGACTGATATCAGCTTAAAACAACTATAATCTTCGAGTATTAAAAAACGGACTATGATTATTTCTGCGTACTGGTATCGTTTTGATCGTAAAATAGTGCGTTATAGTTATAAAGCGCTCACACGCGACATGAATCACCGCTGCATTCTAGATTCTTTCTCAACGCCAGAGGAACGTTCCACGCTGTCGACCTTGCCGGCATTATTCTGTCTAATACCATCCAAAAATATTTACACAGATTTACTACAAACTACATCGAGAACTCTCGTTAAACAGGGTGAGCCAATGTTCGCGTGACTCGTGTTCGTACAGGTATATCAGCTTCGTTATCGTGCTTACCTGTGTACATGCGGAACAGTTCAAAACAACCGATCATAGGGAATAACGTTATGTCGTAACGTAAAGACTTTTCTGAAAATTTGTTTCATTAAATTACAACATGCGTCCTATGGACTATGTAAGTGTGAGCGTAAACAGATCGTCGCTGTTTTGTTTCTAAATCGGTTTCGAGCAATCACGTTTAAAACAACTATTCGTGTACTAGGTGATTCTGTTCGAGTTAATCGAGTCATCTAGGTCTAATTTCGCAAATGTATGCATTTTTTAATGTATTTATATCATACAATTATATTGACGCGGTTATAAGTAAAACTCGATTGATTCGTAGAGAAGGTTACCATAAGCCTATATGTTCCTTGGCAATACGGAAAACTACATGCCTCGTTATCACGAATGTACAGGTGTTCGATTTTGACATTCTCTCTTCCCCCTCGCTTGGCCTCTCTTGTTCGACGTCCTTCCCCAGGTCCTATACCATATTGATAAATAATTAGACGGTTACTGATACGAGTGGAACCGTCTTGAAGGTCCACGCGTTGTCAAAAAATTCATGGCCGCACCGGAGATAAGATAAATATCGAAGAATCGGTGCTATCGTTGATGTCAATTAATAAACGAGAATATAGATATCACGAGTTGTATACGTAACCGCGTGGGACTGGTCGATCGATCGAATCGCCGTGAATTCAACGAGTTATCTAAGAAGTCTATTCAAGAATCCGTGAATAGAGAGACGTGCAGTGAATCGAAAATCGTTCGTCAAACGTGATCTAAAAGTAATTACGACTTAACTACAGTTCGTCCGTGATTATAATCTATAGGCATTCGAAGTAACCTATAATGCTCGATCCTGCGCGCAAGAAATCGAGACCAATTAACGCTAGCGCCATTTACGGGCCGATTATAAATCACATCTTTCACGCTGCATAAGAGAAAGGAATATGTAGAGATCGCTTGACGTTTTAATTTTTATCATATCCTACTTCATTGTCGAAGGAAGGAATTTTTAAAAAATGTCCTGGTCATGTTACATTAAAGGGCGTGTTACGTTGATATTCGTGTCTTCTATCGTCAAGGAAAGTGACGTTTACGCGTATTCACGTCGCTCGTAACGAGTGACTTTCACGAGTGTGTCAGCACGGTCGGTCAGTCATAAACACTTGTGCGAGATCGAGAATAGACTGGAGAGTTGGACACACGGTGTATATATCAAGGCGTTGAGGGGCGCGCTGACGGCGCTCGCAGCAACCGGGCAATTTCTTCGGGCCACGCTATAGAACACGGTTTCGCATCTTGGCCGCTTGAACCGTCGCATCGGGCATTGACACTGCAGATCGATCCGCACGGATTTATTTGAGCACCGTCTATACAGCGCGTGAACGTGTGCTGTGCGTATTCTGTCCTGCATTCGCTTGCTGTGCTCGTCGAATTTAACTTGGAAATCGAACCATTCCTCTCTTTTTCTTATTTTTATCTGCGTTCGGAGTTGCATCGATTTCATCGTTTCTCCGGATCGACAATTTAAGGTACAGCCAGTGCGATGGTGAACGAAGTGAATCGAAACGATCGATCTAATGTCACTTCTCGCAAGGCACACGATGAAATCATCGTTTTTTAAAATCTTTCGAAATAACGACACCGTGGCATCGAATTTCAGCCCGTGAGAATTTGTATAGGATAAGCTAGGATTATGTGAGTCAAGCCAAATTATTCACTTTGTAATTCATCAAATTTTAAGACGTTGAAGACGACTCGAATATCTTTCCGTTGCCTCAATTTTCGTGACAATGAACAAAAGCTCCATAAATATAATACACCACTTGTGTGTAAGATTTGCTTTGATTAATCGACAATTTTGAAGGAGGAGTAGGTCGAAGTTTTTATCGAGCATACCTGTAGATAAGACTGTGGTTTTATAATGCAAGGCCGCGTTATAGATGGCTCAGATACGAACAGCCATTGTGACAGTGACACCTTTGGATTTTGCGCCACAGAGGATCACGTTAATTGACGCAATCTGAGTAAACGACCGCGTCATGGAAACTAACGTAAATACGTTCGCTCGAGAATGCTACGAGTGGGCGTATATTACGTACTCAAGAATTTCGGGGATACCATATATACGCATTGCGGTTTGTAGGGTTGATCAAGTATCCAAGGTAGTGGTAATTTCCGTAAAATGGATGTGTGTTTTTAGATGCTCCGCTGCTTTCACGTCTTATCGGAAGTTGCAAAATACGTATTTCGTGCATGATAGAGCTAGCAAGATTATAATCAAATTAGTCGGAAATGATTAGTTGTAATTATTCGTGAAAGGAAAACGTCCTGTTAGCGAGAGTTTTTTTTTTAATGATTTTTCTTAATTAAATTGGAAACCTTGTGGTAACTGAAATACTAGAATTAACCGGAATACATTGATATTTTATTCAATACCGTAGTCCTTAACAAAGCGGTGCATTGTATGTTTAAACGCATAGTGTCGTTTGGCAGCGCAAGTGTATTTCCTAATATATTTAGATATGACACTTGCTGCATAGTGTGTTTGAATACATATACTTACATATTTATTCTACCAAGGTATGAAGCGTCGGAGATAAAATGAAGTAGGAATAAATGCAGTATCTGTCTGTAAATAAACTATTTTTTGTTTTACTATCTGTAACTCGAATGATTGCACTATTGGTAGCTGTTGTCTTCTAATTGTAAGTATGTATGTACATACTTTAGAAATTGTGTTATACACATATTACGCGTATTCAAGTGAATGGATTTCTATGCAAGTAAGGTGAATACTTTGGTGTATTTTTGCAATCATTAGTTTGTAATTAGTTTATATGTTCTATACACGTTTTAATCATTTGCCAACGAATCTTTTCCCCAGATTAAAAATGCAAAAAAATAGGATTGCACTTTATAAATTATTTTCCTATAATTTTATGCGATAGAAATTAGAAATTTGAAAATGGTTCGGTATCGTTTTTAAACGATTACCGAGTGCTGCCAGTCAATTGTGAAATTCAATCTTGGGTTACTTTTGTATAATTTCGTAATTAGCAATCTCAGACTGATTGATTACCATGGGATTTTCAACAAAACTTTCCTCTTTTTTATATTTATTTCACACTTGATTGACACTTGCGTAAACAGAAGCAAATCCGATTTCTTCGAGTACCTGATAAGGCTGACATTTTCCCAACCGACTCGTTTTACCCAGATTTGTTTTACTCTATTTCATCAATGCGATACATATATATCCCCAAGCGTGAAACAATTTTTCCAAATATTCGATAAAAGTACTAGTAATTCAATAAAAATTAATCAAAATACTTTGGACCATCGAACGATTACAACAATTCCAATTAAAATTAACCTAATAAAGACCGAGTAAATAATGCATAAAATACATCGTCTGTTGGAAAACGTGAAGAAAGCAATTTAATAAAGAAAGCATGTAAAGGCGACTATAGATACTTTATAGAAGACCTCTGTACAAATTAAGAACAAACAATTTCCTTGACTGCTATAAATGCTTGAATTTCTTTAAACTTCATAAAATTATAGGATTCAGGGGAAGAAAGAGATCGCGATAGAAAAATATGTCGCTAATCCCTAGACACTTCCTTTTATAACTACAATGCTAAAAACGAAAATTATTAACGCAAGAAATTACGTCGTAAAATATCGTGAACAAGATGAAACGTATTAAAGCAACGTTCGCTCTGAATGGATTTGCTTTTATCGAAGAAAATTCCCTCGAAATGGAGAAGGATCTTCTCCTCGTTTTCCGTGATTCACAGGAAACCAGTTGCACGGCCGCGTTCCCCTGCTTTTCGTCACGTAGGCACGCGTTGCCTTTCCGTTTTGCGAGAATTCGGAAACATAGATCAGCAATATCGATTCGGTCGTTAAAGTGTCCGCAGATGTTCTATATTTATTCTACGAACCTTGTAGCCGCACATGCGTGCCATTTCCCATAAGCTTCCTAATTCACCTCCTTCGCGTTCGAAAAGATCAGAGACTCTACAGATCACGTCGATCGCGTAAGAAGGAAGGCAGAATTTTCGAATTTTCTTCCATCAGTTTATTCTTTTCTTTTCTCTGGAATTCGTAATTGTTGATATATTGAAAAATCTGGAGCAAACAGTAGGCCAAATGGACTGTGTATATCGTGAAACGCTCCATTTATTTGTATTTTCCTATCTCCGCAAAAAAAAAAAAAAAAAAAGAAAAATGCTAGGTTTCTTGTGGACTCCACCTTGTCAATTATGGGTTAACGCGAGTTTCTTGGAATGTAGCGATGAAAAGCGCAAGGCACCTGCATCCTCGAACAATAGCAGCATAAGTATGGAGGTCGATACAACGGAGAAGGGAATTGCATCGATCAGCGATAAATTATGGTCGCACGAGGCAGCGGCGTCAACCAGACCGACAATAACCGTCGTTACATTCGATGCAATTAACGTGTCTCTCGTTCTCCATCTCGTTCCTTCAGTTACACGTAAAACGTCGCTTCGATCTCGTGCTTCTATTTCACTAGCATCTTGACACAGATATTTTCTTCGTTCGCGGTGTAGCTTATCGTGGATCGATGCGAAGGTCCTCCAACATACTTCGACATACGCTGCTGTTCAAAAGTATCCGGACACTTGCTTATCTTTCGCAAGATGTAATTTAATCGCCAATTTATTCTTTGCGACTGTTATACGTTATGACGTTATTAAGAGCTATTTCTAAAAGGATAATGCGCAATTTAAATTTGTAGTATTACTTTTCTGATATATTTGTGCTTCTTCGAGCTTCGATCGTATTTTTATTACTATCGACGCGATATATATCCGTAGATTGGTAACAGTCAATGTTGGCGAAATTCGGTCGTGCATCGTCAGCAACCTTTCTCATCGGATCCTTCGAGCAGTCGCGTGTGTGCACGCGTGCGAACCAAGAGCTCGCGACTAGGCGTCGATCGATTGGTGTTTACCTTTCCCAGGTTCGATTGATCAACGTGAGAGCCACAGTTTGGTTACGTTGATTTTGTTCCTACAAGCGACAGGAATCACAGCAGATGGTTGTCAAATCGCGTTAGACGCCTTGTTCTTTCCTTTTCCTTCTCGTTATCTTACAACGATACTCGTTAAAAATACATTCAGAATAAAGAAGATGGTGTTTGAGCATTAGGAATCGTTTTATTTATTTTCTTGCTTAAGCATTCATTTACACAGCAGCGTATAATAATTATCGAAAGAAAGTAAGAAACACGGATCGCGTGTTTTTCCTTTGGCGACGTCGCGGGTTAACGTTGCGTCGTTTCGTCATCGCTGCGAATTTATTACTTTACGATGCGATCGTTTGATGCGTTAAAAATTTTCCATTTGCGGACCAGTTTTTACGTCTTCTTGCAATTTCTTTATTCCGTAAACGTTCGTTCTTTATTTGCACGGCAAATGCCACCAGTCTGATGTCTATCAAAGGAATCGCAACTGCGAGATTGTCGCAGATCGATGTCTGGTCGTGCAGTCCGTTTCTACTGCGACATCTTTATTTCTGTTTCTCTATTAATTGTCTATTTTCTTCGATATAAACTTACATAATCGCAAGTTCATAAAGTTTCTTGCTTTATGGCTGTTAAAATATTCGTCCGAAACGTAATTAGTTTCAGTCAGCGGATGCGTGGTTTATTATTTTCCCAGTTCTCTTACATCAACCAGCGGACAATCAGTCATTTAATCAAGTTTCAACGCAGCCATACACTAATTAAGGATGTTTATTCGCGGTATTTCGAAACCCATTAACATAGCGCGTGATTGTAACCTCGTGACTAGTAGCGTATTTCACGCGAGACTCGTAATATATAATAATCACATAATAGTCATCCGTCTTTCATCTTTCCTCGTTAAACGATGGCTAACGAAAAGACTTGGTAACGATTGTCACGCGTTAATCTGCCTGTTAACGACTTCCTCTTTTGCGATAAATGATGAAAAATAGCTGCTTCCATAGTTAGTCGACCTTCGTGATCAAATCAAGGCACGTTCGAAGATACGTCTACAGATAACTGAAGTTTTCGGTTACATTTCCACTAGATCACGTTAGATTTGGATTAGATCGGATTTAGTCTCGAGTTGGTAAATGAGATTTACCAAGTTTGATTTAAATTCAATTCTACTCCTAGGATACCTACTATCAGAAAATATGAACAAAAATCTTTGCTGCCCTAAAACGAACTTTAATCTGTTATACTTGTTCCGATAATCAACAGCAAATCTTACGACATCTATACAAAAAAATCATATCTATAATATTTAAAAGAGAAAATATTGCAAGCGCAATAACCCCGATAGACTGGCATATCCGTGAGTAAACTGCTTTACAACGAGCAAGTTTCCAACAGTCAGGATTACTCAAAGAATTAACGAAACCTAGATACTTGTACCTGTCGTACGATCGTTGCTTTCTTATTCTCGTTGGAGCGTGTTTCGCGTTTTCATCAACGAAGATAAAACGTCGCAGCCACTGTAAAAGACGGGCGGAAAATTTCGACGATAAAGCGATATAAGTGTCGCGATAAGGTTTAACGAGCGGCATGCGCCTTTCGCGTTACAATTCTTTTATCCTTTTATGAAAATTCCGTTCCGTTAACGACTCGTCGTTAATTTCTTTTTACTGGCAATCGGTCGATCGTGGTCGGCATAATTGCTATGGCGACGTGCCCGGGGGATGTTCAGTGTCGTTGGAGAAAAAGTGAGAGTTACCTTGGCTGTTCCAGCGCCGATCGACCGTGTGCGTTTTCATACATGAGCGTTCGTATAGTACGAGAGTCGTAGAGGGGCTTCTGTGGCTGATGAATGCGCGTGCACGTGTAGAAACGGGCGTGGAAAATAGTACAGCGATTTGATTAGGCCTCGTCGGTGGAGATGATTCATTGTGAAAAACTTCGAATTGTTGTAACACAGGAGAACGTGAAGAGATAAACAAGCGAGTTTATTGTTTGATGATCTTCGACGTTCACTCGCTAGAGATAGTCAGTTTATCAATTATACGTGTAAATGCTATAGCAGGAATTTTATTTGTTAACTGCTTCTGGTACGATGAAAAAGTGACGGTGTAAGACGATTTAACGTTCTTAACGCTCGTCTCGTGACACGCGTATTTCCGACAACGCTTACCTTTACTTCACCGCCACGTTTTTACGTCTGGTCGTATTAGAAATCGTAAGATATAGTATTAGAATTACAAAAAAAAAAAAACAAAAAAAAAAATGTATTATATAGCCAAGGAAAAATTTGGCTAAAAAGAGAATCGAGCATTCTTGATGGGTCAGTTCATTGGTAGTTCGGTGGTTAGTACGCCACGGTGATTTTCAGTGGGTCGTTTTTCTCTCGATACTCGATGTTTTCGACATTTTGGACCACGGTCGTATCGAGTCAAGGTTCAGCCCGAGAAATCGGGGTCGACACGAACAGATTTAACTGTACCAGTGAAACTATTTGTAGAATTATGAAATGTAGTCCGTGGCCGTTGCTCGCGGGAGAACGAGCTGCTCTGTACTCGTGTGCAGTGTGCTGCACGAATGAAGTCATTCCTCGCAAGTCCCGGTCATCGTTTATTAATCTTCGATTTGCATTACTTATTCGTGAGCTAGTTGCTTGACGTATCGCTCGGATATTTTCAAGATTTACCGAGAAATACGTAGCGTATATATATTACGTATTTCCACGTAAAATTGTATTTATATATGTAATTACAGATACCCATTACGTGTAATAATAACTGTATTATTCAGAACGATGAGACTACGTTAGATTAGTCGATTTCCGGTTTGAAAACTGGTTTGTAAAAATGTGAGAGGTGAAAAAGAAATCGTTACACGTGACGATAAGTGGGCGTACGAGGTATGGAGTCGTTTCGAGGAATTTTATAGTTTGCCTTATTTCGATCAACGATCGTATCTATCGTTAACGCGAAGTCTTTATAGGTTCTGGAATATAGCGACGAAAGATAAAAGCCTGTAGTTACGTCTCAGATTCTTTTAATATCGAGAAAGAGGAAAAGTAGTCAAGTTATGGTATAATAAAATTTGGATGGAAAGATGAACGTACTTGAAGAGAAAATTCAAGCTATTAACTAACGGTCGCTTTAATCCAACACTAACGTTAAATTATATAGCAAGTTATGTATGATCAGCTATTGGTAATATATCATACCATAAATTTTAGTCGCAAGGGAAAAATATCAACTTTTTATTAGCCTCGCGAGTAGTTCCTCGTTTTATTTATAAAGTTCAAAACTCTTTTCCTAGGTTATATAAAAATCCGACATGAAACGTAATACTATCTTTAATATATCCGATACATTTCTGAAACGTATTACGAACATAAGTATTACGTTTTTACAGAGGAAAAACCCAAGCATCGAGATTTCTCAAGCTCTACTAGAGGATTCAATCGTATCGTATATACAAGTCATCCACGTTAACTAATAGCACAGTTTCAGCTTTCGTAGACAACTTTTATACCACCTTCGTTTCGAGATTCTACGCAGAATTACGTGGCTTCTAGTTTTCACGAGCGAAAAGGACCTACGTCAACGGGTCTCCGTCGAGTTGTTCACGACAGAAAGGCAAAGACGTAGCGCGTCATCGTCGCGTCGACCACGAAAGCGTTAAGTAGAAAGTTACGTCACTGTGCGGTTATTTTTCGTGATTGTCGGGTGACTTTCGAGCGTTTCTTTCTAGTCGCGGGGGACTCGTTCTATCTACCGTGGACGGAAATTGAAAGAGAGCCGGCGACCAGGGGACGGAGTGCAGCAAGCAGCACACGATTACTGGCACGAATCAGCTAGTCAGAAGTCACGTTGCTCGACACGCGCTCCGAGCTAGATCCGATGTAGGTTAGTATTTTTACGCGGGCGTCCCGGTGTATACAAATACGGCACACCGTGTCGTGCAAAACAATACCGGTGTGTAACCGACTATACATCACATCCTAGACGCCATTTCTGTAAAGGGTGTTTCCGCTCGAGCGCAAGGTATTGCGGTAGATATGTAGCTTGTCGGCTTATTTTAAAGGAAGAAATCGAAATAATAGGAATGTATTTTTTTTTTTTTTTTTTTTAGGAAGTTAAGTTTAAGGTTTTAAGAGAAGAAATTAGTACAGCAGGACACGGAGCTAGTACAGTTTGTCGTGAAAAGATAATCTCGCAAATTTGTTAAAGAATTACATCGTTGCAACGTAGGAAAGTAGGTAGTAGGACCGTATGAACACCGAAGGACCGAGCGAGTTTGCTTTAAATTAAAAATTAGGCGGACCGCTCTCTCGTTGTGCATCAACTCTGAAATTCTATTTTCACGCGTAGCTCCCCTACCTAACCGCTTTCAGAATTTTAATTATAACCGGGGTAGTCCACGTCGCATCCTTGACCTTTCGTCAGCCCGGGCACGCGTCATTGTCGCGTAACTATGCAATTTCGCGGAGGACTTTCGGCGCAGTTGTTTACGCAATTCGCTTCGAATTATATACTTTGTACGTGCCGCGATATTGGACGCGAGGTTAATCAACGATATTGTCGCGATACCACGAACATTGGCTGAACGTTTCATTTTCGAGAGTTTCTCGGAATCGAAACGATCGTCCGATATCCGTTCGCGAGAAGAAAAACGGAGCGAGCAACTCTTTCGCAATATTTACGAGATTTTTTTTTATCTTCCTATCGAGAAATCCGATTAGTACGGTCTTTTCCGATCTTGCCCTCGTCCCTGGCTCGTTTCCATCGGCATGCCTGAAGCCTGATCGTTTATGTAGATAGCAGTCTCGAAGAACTAGGCCTAGCTTCGTGTCGTTCGATCGTAAATCGATTTTGCGCTCGAATAGAAACAGGCGAACGACTTCCACTCGATCGAAAGGTTGTCTCGTGCTTGATAATCGATAATTAAGCGTATCAAGGCTAGACGACGCGACGCGTGCTCAATGCGAGACGATAGTTGATAAAAAATTCAAAAAGACCGAGAAATCTTCGTCGTTCTTCTCGCCACGGTTTTCCTTTATAGTCTAAACGTTCAACTCTGTCACGCGTTGCTCTGCACGCCCGGTCGGATGATCCCACCGCAAGAACTTGTCATCGTCGCGCTTTCCTTTTAAGGTGTCTGCGGGCGTCGTCGACTGAAAATTCCTTCGATATTGTGATCGCCTTGTGAAAAATCACGGTTCGTGTTCTTCGATAAAACTACTTGCGACGTAACGAAGTTTCCTCATTTACGGTTTAAAAAAGAAACTCGTGTTAAGCTTCTTACTAAGAAGCTTTTCCTACGATAGGCACGTACCGTAGAACGCCTGTAGAAGAACGTCCGCATCAGAGATAAAACTATCGCGTACGTTCGTCGCCAAAAGAAATCGTCGATTCATTTCTTTTTCCGAGTAATTATGCCGCGTCCGACGTTACGTTGCACAACGCTACGTAGCACAGTTTATCATAGCGAAAAGAGAAACGAGCCGTTAAAGAGAGAAAGAAGGCAAGAAAAATGTAGGAATAAAGGAGCGTGGACGGTTCGTATCTACGTTAGAGTGCCACGTAGAGAATGTGTGCAGTGTGCAACGTGCGAATCACGAGTTAGAAACCGAGTCGAATCGGTTGGTAGTTGCATCAGCGGGCGGAGCGTCACGTAGAATTTTTCTTTTTCGACTACTCGTTACGTACACGTGCGCGTGCATGCGACGTCGTGTACATTTATGCATCGTGACTTTCTACTTACGAGCGGGGCCATTCGTACAAGTATCAGGGCACGTAACGCGCGCAATCCGATCGATTATATGGTCCACACGTGGCCGATAAGGAAGTCTCAGTTTAAATGTCCTATCGTCGTTGTCCGACCTTGCGATTATAATTGAACACCACGCGGGGAAAGTACGATAACTTCATCTTTTGTTCAGTTTGTGGCGTTTGTGTCGCTCAAGTGATTAAAAAGAAGCATTTTACGAGATATAACCGTCGCCTAAAGATACTCCGTTACTTGCTTGGCTTTGACAGCAACGCGACAACGAGTAGCTGTTAAACGTTATGCGTATATCGATAATTAATAAATACATCACGATTATTAATAAATATGCAATGAGCTACGAGACCAGCCACGTTAGAACCTTTCGATAGAATTCGTAACAGAATCTTTTGCACAATTTTACCCTGCCACTCGATATTATCCTACGATACGAAGGAACGACACAATCACGACGTGCGTGCGTGCGCGAAATGTTCATTGCTATTCACGTGTCGTCCGATCGACGCTGTCGGCCATCCTCGCCGATTGTCGACACACGTACTTTAGCGTTATAACGTTAATACGGATAGTAGGATGGAACGTTCTGGTCTCCCCTTGAAATCGCTCGTTCCTTCTTTCTAATCGATTATCTTAGATGATTCATTGCTCGTTGGAGGAAATTGGAACCGGTACACGGAGAGTCTCGCTGAATTAAATCCGCGCGAGTATCGTTTACATCAGGACAATTTTTCGATCCTCGAAGAAAATATTAGATAAAATTCGAAGAAATTGCGTGTCGTTTGCAAGGATTAGAAATAACGGTACGATGGTACGATTACGAGATGACAGTATCGGTGTAAAATTTTACGCGCGATGATCTTCAGGCATTAATAAAGTTGGCAGATGTCTTGGGTTAAAATCGATTGGTTTAGAAAGGAATGCGATCCGGTTGATTTTTTGTAGGTGGATACGTACGTTACCGCAGTGTTACGGTAAAAACGACACGATTTCGAGAACACGTTTTTCAAGTTGTCGCTGCGAGGAAGTTTGAGTTATCGCAACAAGGAAATTCTTGCAGTTTAGGGTTCTTGGAATAGATTAAAATAACGTGTATGTTCAAGTGTAATTATCTGTCTTTTTAGAGAAATATTTTAGCCTTCGGTAGGATCTGGTACTGTTTCATCTGTTGATCCATAAAAATTACATCGCTTCTTACACAAAACGATACTAGAAAAAAAAAAAAAAAAAAAACGATACTAGGAACGCGATATTTATTCTCTTGAAATTGATATTCTGTAGTCTGTTTGTTAGCTTGCATTCGGGAATTTAGACGATCGCTAGATGATAATACACGTTGATAACGTGTAAAAGAAAATCGTAGTTCCTCAAATTTCCAAGTTTCTAATTCGTTCTTTGCAAATAAGACAGATTTATTCGTGGTTACGTGATCCCTATGCTAGTCGTAGGAGTCGCGAACTAGAATGATAAACAGACCGAAGAAACGTTGAGCGTGACAGCGATCGACTGATAAAAATTCTGCAGATTTATTTGCCGTTTTCTACGTGGTTATGAACGCTGCCCACTTTACGCACGTGCGTGAGTCGATTCGTGGTTTATGATATAACGTGAAAGTGAATGGTGTTAATGACTACGCTCCGATTGGCAGAAAGGTCACGGAAGGTCGTTGAATAACTTTGGACCATGTTTTACTTACTTTATTCGTGTTATAAAATAAATAAATATATCATGCGTATGTAAAGATTTACTCGAAAATCTAACGCCTGCTAATTCTCTATGGTTCCGATCCAAAAATATCGCGTAAATCTCCGAGACATGTACAACGAGATTCTTAGTTCTCTGTCGGAAGAACAGTTTTTCATTGAGCAACGCGCGTGTGCGAGAAAACCGTGACGTTACATGAAATTTTGACTAACGAGAATTCGCGAAACGCCGATTTCTGCACGATCTTACGCCAAAGTCAAGTACGCAGTTTTAGCGTTTAAAATGGATTTTCATTTTGTCATTGCAAAGAATAACTCGAGATAAGCGGTGAGTTATTAATCTCCGTTGGCTGTGTAGTGGCCGACTAGACGTCAAATTCCAAATTACTTGGTTCGAAGAGATACGAGCGAAAGATAATAAATTATTTTCTCTGTGTCCACTATTTTGAATTTTGTCGTTTGTTGAAAATGTAGTATGAGAGGTTTGCCAAATTTATGAATTTATCTGTACGCAAATTGTAACAGATATTTTGTAATTTGGAATATTCGGAGGAAAATTTTGACGATTGATGTCACTTTTTGTGGCTACGATAAATATTATTCTTGGCCACTTTCTTTGTAGAAAATAATTGTTACGGATGCCGAGATAGAACAAGTGACATCATGTGTATAATTCAGATGTCAAGAACAGAAATCATGGTTATTTATGCATTGAAATACAATACTTATTTACATTTTAACGCGTTATGTAATTTTGTACCGTCTGTTTGGTTGTCGAAAGTATAGTTACAGGAAACTTTAATATTTTGGGAAAAATAATAGCTTCGAGTTCACAAATTTCTGTGCGGTACTGATCGATTTACAAACGATTTATACATTTAACATCGCGTTGTATCTGAACAAGGCTGGTATCGATCGAAAGCTTGATCGATACGGCATACACTTCCAGCGATAACGTATTTTAAAACTTACGTTCTTAAAAAATATGAATCACTCGACGATGACAACTGAACTCGATTATGACTCATTCTCCTTTTAAACTTAAAGAAACGTTCTCTTTTTCCAAACGATAACGAAACATTAACGAAATAAGCTCTGGTGGGAAATAGGAAGAGAGATGGAAGAAGATCATCGTCGTCGTCCACTAATTTTCAGCCAAATTTCTAAATTACTGGATTAAAGGGCGAATAATTTACGCGGATAAAATGTGGAAAATCGTAAAGAATCGTGGGCATATAAAGCAAGTAAACAGGTCGTCTTCTGACTGAGCGGCTGACGCACGTGCACGAGTCAGCCAATGCTGTGGGTGCAACCATATGTGAAAGTGACAGCACGCACCGACAGAGCCAAGCAAGGTGGTGGGCAGTAAGGTCGACGAAGGACGTCGTGAACCGCAGGTACAGTTGGCGGTGTTTCGTGCTTGGATTTCGAGCCAATTAAAATCCAGATCGTAATTAAGGTCATGCGTGATTTCGACGGTTGTTTAGAAATGTCCGCATTAACCAGACTCCAACCGTGTAGCCCCGTTATTACGAGGACGCTAATCGAAACGAAAACGAAAGAGCTGACTCGGACATTCGCTCGTTCAATACGTTTTATAAATATAAGACGATTTAATAAATAATCACAGTTGTTTCTTGATCCGCGTATTCTCCGTTACTTTATTTAAACAACTTCGATTGAATTTTTTTTGTCGTATGTATAGATTATAAAATTTAGATGAGAATCCATACGAACACCCGTTTCTTTTTTCAACATGGAAAACGTATTAGCCACAGTTAGAGGAATAATGTAACTGGCAATGTTTATTTCGATATCCGTGATGTTTGTTTTATCCATGCGAAACACTCACCAGCATTCCATTTTCTTAAGACAAACAAGGAAGCGTGTCCGTTGGCGCGTCGTGTCGGTACGAGGTTGCATCCTCTCGACCTCCTTTTTTGGACTTCCTTTTCTGTTTGGCCCGATTACCCACACAGTAGGACAATCAAAAACGGTTCGCGTGCATGAACGTGTTACGTCACGAGTAGAGTTTGCTGCACGCCGAGCGGAGAGTTCGCGGATATTCTTGTGCCGATGGGCGGATCCGTGTAATTGCAGCCGCTATTAATGGAGAGTAACTCGAAGTCTCGTTACGAAATCACAGCTCCGTCCATCCTGCGCTTTCGCGCGCACCTGATGAATGCCACCGTAATTCACCGGATGCCAGGAAGAAAAAAAAAAAAGATTCTCGTCGCACGTGTGGCGCACGAGCAACGGAACCCAGATAAAATTCACGGATACCAGCGTTTTGCAACTGTCGTTGGACTTTTAATGTAAGCTAATCATTGCGCAATCTCGCAACACGTGAACCGTGCCAGTTCGAAACGAGCACGGCCACGAAAACGGCGATGGATTAATAAATTATCGTGGTTTGAGGCGCAAACAATTTTTGGCCTCTACGTGTATATACGATATATCGGTGAAAAGTTTGACCGAGCCTAATCCTTAGGGTGCATTAAACTAATTCTGACCTAGAAAACTCATTCAAACGAAAGAATAGTAAAACATTATTGCTGGCAGAAACGAAAGATAAGAGTGGCAATAAATATCATTAATAAATCTATGGGAATATATATATATATATAATATATATGAAATATTGTATTTTATTTTGTTCTCGTAATTTGTAAATAATATTGGAAGTGACACCAAACTTTTAAGTAGCAACGCGTTCATCGAATTTGAAAAGACGTACTACGAATGCTAGATTAGCTTTGGCACTGATTCAATCTGGAAATGTTGTCCCAGCGGGCGAAGGAAATTAATTTTGCTAATTGTGCCTTTCTGATTCAGCCGACTTACGATAGAGATGAAAAACGAACCGCGAGGGATATTCATGATATTTTTGGTTCCTGTGATTCATATTTCGATATTAATATCAGGTCGTGTTACAGTTTCGAAGTTTGGAAACTCGAAGTTGCTATATTTCGCAAGTTCTACGATTTAATTATCTTTTACCAGAAACGCTTCTACGAAATTGGGTCGAATTCTTCGCTTAACTGCCTTGAAAATTACTCCATCAATCCCTTCGTACGCGGAAGATATCTACGATCGAACGTAGTTTCGCGTAAAAAATGGAAATTTTAACGAGTTATTAAGCGTCAAGTGTTCAAATAAAAATTCCAAACTTTCCATTTGAAGATGAACGTGGTTACAGGGACAGCTCTGCGTTTACTTACGAAAGCGCACCGACGACGAAGAGGTGCGTGCAGAAATGGATGTACAGGTGTGCGTGGACGGACAGTGTGCAAGCGGTGCAAAAAATAAAGAAGAAGAAAGGGGGAACTGGAGTCACATGTCGGAAAATGTCAACCACGTGCAGATACACGAGGTTTCTCGCCTGTAACACGTTCAACGTGCTCGTGCTCGTGCAAGAAACGATGCAGAAAATTGTTTCAGATAATTTACTTGCGTGTTACATCATTTACATCTCAGCGAAGCGTGCGGAAAAAAATAGATACCGTGTAACGAACCGCTTGCTTGTCGATGAAGCCAAGGACGCTGTCTTGTTGTTTTTTTTTTTTTTTTTTTTTATCCAAAAACACGTAATCGGTATCGAACTGCGAGAGAGTTTAACTCGTTTCACATACGTATTTGCCGTGTACGCTCTATCCTTATTAACATTTTTATTATGATGGCATTCTTAATTTAGTACTAGAGTTATTGACCTATGTGTGCGTTTAAAAATACGGTACATAGTTAATTATAATTATAGTGGTACGATGAAAATAAATAGGTATACATAAATACCTTAGATAAATAACAGCTATATCTTGTTTTAGTACAGCGTTGCGAACGCATACGACGTACCGATATTTGAATCTTGTTAGCGGATAAAGCTGATTCTTCAATTGTCTTTTAATTATTTTAATCGATAATAAAATCGACGATAGAAATTGAGAACGAATTCGATCGCAAAAGTTTCGAGCCAATTCTAAGTACGTTTCTATCCGCGTTAATCATAATCACCAAATTTTCGACATCGTCGAGCGGTCAGAATCCACTATTACGCGTCGCATCATCATCGTCATTATACATTTCGGTGTTGCAGCTACGTAAATAGATTGTTCGCAAATTGACAGCAAATGTCAAAGCGTGAAAGTAATATCATTAGTGGTTAAAGCGTTGCTAAGCATTACATGAACAACGGTACGTGGCTGTACGATAATCACTCGACAATAATGCGTTCCTTTCATTACACAAATTATACGCGACGCGATTAGCCATGAAATCTCTCTATCGTGAATTCTGCTTCGGAGCTGCGCGACGAATAACAATAAAGAAACTTAATTTTATCGATCGGTATATGTATAATTATATATCGATATTCAAACATTGGTTTAACGTTTTTTCTAGTGTAATGACAGACGACGTTGAATTAAATCATATTCATCCGTATCATACGAATAATCGCAATAAATTCTGAACGTAATTTGGTTAATATACTTCATTAACCGATATCTTCCATCGATGTAACGCTTCATTAACTTTTTGCCAAGGAATCCTTCGTGTAATGAATTCGTAAATAACCGGAATCCGCTTTGAAAAAAAAAAAAAAAAAAATGAAGAAAAATGGAAATTTTGTATAATATTGCCATCGCTATGTTAATTGCGCTAAGCAAGGTTATTAAAGCGAATACGGAATTCTTATGCGAAATATTTTTACCGTTAACGCGAAACGCAGAGGAAAAAGAAGAAGATGCGACTGTTTTTCTTTCTCATTGATCGCAAGAATCTCGCGTCTTTTTAACTCGTCCTATGTGTTACGCGATCGACCCAATGTTTAACACGAGCCGAGAAAGAGCGAGCGCGTGTCGCGTCGACGGAATTTTATGTACAATTCCGCTACGAGCATATTGTCTTTATATAGCGCATGGCCTTCGGCGTAAAATGATTCTTAGTACGCATTTTAGATTTATAAACTGGAAAAACCAAAAAAACAAAAAAGAAACTAAAAAAGAAAGAAGAAAAAAGACCGACAAGGAAACTCGCTCGACTACGAGAAATTATTACCTAAATAGGTAATTTATTTACTCAGACATTCTGATGCTAATATACTTTTATCTTGTTTTCGATTTTACCTTACGAAACAGATAAATGTTCCTAGAAATTTGCACTTTTAAGAAGTACAAACAAAATCTTACGTTCCTAGCAGCATATGCGATGTAAGAAGGTACATCGTTCTACTTGCACTTGCCTGCCAGGCAACGATATTTTGTTTATTGTAGCCTAGCAAAGTTCGTACCTCAGCTGGTATTACGTATTGAGTCATTCCAGACACACAGCTTTAATTATGTGTGCATAGTAATTAGCTAGTGCAACCGTTTGTGTATTCAACTATTCGCTATGGCGTAAGCTTAATTTGGAACGTCAGCCGTCACGCTTTGCAGTCGTTCGAAAAATACCGTTTACATCTTAACAAAGGCATTATTGCATAACAAATTCCTCTTACGCAATGCTTGTATCAAGTAAATAATATTAATGAATTGATAAGTTACAAGTTGTAGATTTCTAGAGATTTTCTCTTTTTATAGTCGAAAGCTCCAATTTTGAGCATAGAAAACTTCGTATCTCTGATTAGAGTACCAAGTCTCTTGGAATTTATTCATTCCTTTGTTTTTAGGTGCTTCTTAGAAACGTTTTCTTTTACCGCAATGCAAGAAAATTGATCGATATAACTTGTAATATCTCTTGAATTATACGCAAGAAAGTTAATCGTTTGATACCGTTCAAAACTTCGAAACCGTTCAAAGTTTCCACGTAATTAATTATTCTTACCGTATTGGTACATAACACAGTTGCATTTGCGATGTAAAAGGAAAACAGGAGCTAGCACGTTTTTATTCGGTCTCACCGCATTGTAATCGTTTCCTCGTCGATGACTGGTAAACGAGCTGTGACGGAAACCATTAGACGTTTGCCCGCTGAAAATCACGATTTCTTGCATCCATGTTGTGTGTGTACAGCGTGATTTAATTTGCGCGTAGTTATTCTACAAATTATCAAGTATCAAGCAAGTAATCGTCTTGTCGAACAATTTTTCAATTAAAAAACTTCGTACAACATTGAAGCGTACAATGGTGAATGAGATCGAAGAGAATGCTCTATGAATAACTTCTAGCTGTTTCGGTACGTACAACGTTTCCTTCTGATAATGGGCCATAGTTTGAAGGAAATTCCAAGATTAACCGACTACATCGGCTACTCTTATAGACGTATTATGGTGGAATTTTTGTAAAGGAAATTCTGTAGAAAAAGTTATATCTTTAAAATCTGTTTAACGTCGATCAACGTCCGTATAGTATAACAGCCTGTGTAATATAGCTTTACCAGAAGAGTAAGAAACACGGGTAACTTCAAATATCTCGACGGATCTTGAAAAATGAAAAATTCTAGACAAAACGTTTTAATTAAGTTTTATTACGTTTTATCAAAGTACCAACAAATTTTGTTATCCGCTTCAGATATTCGTCGTCTATGTATGTATTCTTATGTGACTTATTCGTCGGAAATCAAACCGATCCTATACCTAGCGGTTGACTCTGTTAATTCGTTCGAAAGCTACGTTTTGCCCTACATCAGCGAGGATGATTTTTAGACCTTATTGTATCGTTGCGATTCAATGCTCTTTGAACGCGACGAATCGCAGATATCTGAGAACCTTTAAGCTGTTCCTCAATATTTATGTCGATGGGAAAACGGGGGTATCGTTAAGGCTGTCGTAGCGTTCGGTCAGCTGCACGGTGAACCGGTGTCAGCTGCAACTTTTACGCGGTACGACATTGCTGGTGTTATCAATAATGCGCGGATACTCGTGCCTTTTCCGTCTACTCTATTTACAGCAAGAAATCTATAACGGGGCAGAGGACGTGGACGTGTCGGGTTATTGACTGAAACGTTCGCTCCGTAGTTCGAAACGTTACGTAAAGTGTGCGCCTACAGCTGCGGCCGAACTGGATGGACGACGATCATTTCCGCTTAGAGAAATTCCGCGAGTAACGCGCCGATCGATGAACACGTGCTCGACATCTGGTAACTCGTCCGCATCGCGGAACTTCGTTCCATTTACCCATTGATTCTTCAAACTCGTTCAGATTAATCGACTCGTTCGAATTCGAGCTACTCGAAACAAGTAACGACTCGACTAATGAGAACGAGAATAGAAACTTCAATGGATATTTCAAGACAAGTAAATAACAGGTTCGTATACATTTGTCAAAATGTTTCAATTTACTGGAACCTTGAAGTTGCTTGCAATTTATTACACATATACGTTCTTGCCTGTTATATGTATCAATCGTATACATTTTTATAAATTGAAATTTCTAACATACGCCGAAACGTCTATTTCTTGCACATTACGAAGCGCATTCCTGAGGCGCGAGACTTGCAAGAATTTGTTTTTTATTATTTAGTAAAATATCTGACAAACGATCTCCGCGAATCGTGAAAATTATAAATTTCTTGTAATTTCGACGATCCTTAGAAGTCATAAGGTACTGTCCGGTAATAAATCACGAACTCGTTGTTCCAAGAAGAATTCGCATATGTTCGCGCGTCGAGTAATCGAAATCGAGAAAATCAGTTTTATAACCATGTGTTTTGTTAGCTTGCACGGTACACGGTGATCCGTGTTTTTCAACATTTTACATGACTATACTACGATCCATTTCTGGCTGGATCTCGAGCAGCATTTTTCGAGAGTTTTACGAACCTTCCACGTTTCTACTAAAACTCGCACGAATGTGAAAGCGACGAGAGTTATTCGAACACGACATCCTTTCTGCTGTCGCTGTGCCATTGTTCACGGAACTGTCGCGGGAAATTTCTTTTCGTCGGAGCACCATGCGTCACGGTGCAATCGCGACAGGAATTCACGATCTTTACGTGACTGCCGTTACGAAATTCCAAGGATCGAATTTTGAAATCGTTTCACCTTATATCTCGCCCATTAGGGACTAAGCGTCGAAACAATCCGTAAAAGTTGTGCAAACGCAATATTATCGACAGAATATTATTACGAATATACGAGGAATAAAGAAAGTGAACTGGACTCTGGTATAAACGAATGCTATGTTTTGTTCGCAGTCTGGATGCTAGATCTTGCAAGGACGAAATATACAGGATGGGAATAGGCGCTGGATATTGCGAAGGAAACTTGAACTTTGCTACAGCTTCCGAGGATGACGAGGTTTATACCAAGAAGAAGGTTTCTAGGGTGAGTCGCTTTGTCTTCTCTCTATATTCTTCACCGTGTCACCTTTCTTTTCTTCGTAAGATTCCGAAGAAATTGAAAGAAAGACACTATGCTAGAACTAGCGGTTTAGGACTGTAGTAATCGCGATATGTATCAATCTTCGCAAGTTCGTATACGGTACGGGGACCGGAAAGACCGCAGTAAGATCCGTCGCTCGAGGAACCGGTATTTAGGCCAGCATAGAGAAAGGTTTTCCGTGTTTTCGAATCGACTGGTGATGCAACAGCTGGTTGCCGCCGATGACGGTCACGTTTCTCGAAAACGAGGGTTGCGACATCGCGTCTGGGCGAAATTGGTTTCAGCATGGCGTTGTATACCTTGGCCAAACTTATAAAAGCCTTTCTTACTTATTATAAAATTCGTATCGAATTTCGACTTTCGATAAATTTTGCTTCGCGCGTTTCCTTTGATTCGTCGCCGATTATTCATTCAAACTCTGGTTCAGGTTACGATTCTGTTATATTAACGAGCAATACGTGCCAGAAAAGGTGGCCCCTCGAGACGCGTATCGCGTCTCGAGGAATGCACCTGTTAAAGTCGTTGACGAATTATTCGGATCGCTGGCATCGCTACGTTGTTTGGCAGTATAGCTTGATTTTACGAGCTTGGCCAGGTGTGGCGGATTCTCCACTCGGGAGTTTCCATTACATAGGTTCGCCAGACGATATAGATACGGCTCTTTCATGAATATTTTATATGGGCGATTAACCATCACGTTAGAATTATGACATCGATATTCGTGGCTTTTTTAAATCGAACGAACTTACGCGAGACGAAGTAAAATTAATATTTATGCGTTTTAGAATACGTTAACGGTTTGCTCTTTTTACAATACTACCATATGTTTTATGTATAATCTTTTGAAACGTATCGGCGAGAAAAATGTACTTTTAGAATTTAAGGAAGCTGGTAATTGGGCGTAAGAAACACGTAATTCGATTCTATCTGCGAGTAACGCAAGAATAAAAAAGCGTCGAATGTTGCGTATCTTTCTACTTTCTGCGCTTTTTACCTTTCCTTGCGAGCGTTATGAAGCTTCGACGACATAAGTTCTATTTTCGCATGATATATCGTATCTATATATCGTGACAATAGACACAAATAAAGACGAAACGAATTGATTCCAGGAAAACAGCTTGTCGCTGCTTTAAGTACGATCTCTAAACAGGTATTAGCTCGAAGAAGTCTCGATCACGCGCGTTCCAATTTACGTAGAAAAACAAAAGTACTGCTTAACCGATTGCGTGATATATATCGGAGAATATAAAACCTTAGGTAGTGGCGCGGCATTTTATCTCGATAAAAATGGCCCGATAAAACGTGACGATGATCGAAGATTCGCAAGAAGGGAGGTCGGCTTGTTCTGAATTAATATTTACACGCAACGGGCATGCGACACGCTCGTGAAACGATATCCTGTTCATTCTGTAATTGCATCGGATCACGTGCAACGAGCACGTTCGAATCTCTGGCGTCGTGTCTGGCGTGAAACGTGGGGAATGCCAGGTTTTGGCAGGGGCTGGCTTGACGATTAGAGCAACGTGGCGCGGATATTAGTCGCGTCGCATCGCGTCGCGTCGAGACGTTCGGCATCATTCAAGGCGGCTTGCACAATTGCTTTTGCGTGCGTCCGCCGCACTTGCGTCGTTGCAGATTCACGCACGGGTCATTCAAATTCACGTGTTACTAGCTTCGAAGGAACCGACCACGTTCTCTCGTCCTCGTCGATGTCTGTCGGCGACGATCGATTCGGTTGTGGTTTGAACCGAGGGGTGGGTCGAACCAAAGGGCTGTAGTGGCAGAGATCGTAAAGTAAAAACTAACGTAGCACGGTGGCAGTCAAACGACGAGGCTTTCAAAATGCTTGGTCGAATCGTGATAATGACGTTTTCCGTTACGCTTCTATATAGTCTTAAAAATGATACATCACGCACAGTGTGTTCGATAGTCGCATTGAAAGGAACGTGCCATCTCTCAATCGGTCGTGCCACTTTTACATAAGTCCACAGTTCACGATACACGTTCCGATCAGACGTGCACGAACAACAACGTCGTGTAGTCATTAATGAAAGCGCTTTAATCGTTTGCGAAAGGCGACGCAATCTTACTGTTGATTACAACTACGACTGATAATTAGCAGGGATCCCGTTTATTTTCGTAAAGTTCCCTATGGTGATGTCATCCGTGGTGTAACGAGCATTCCGATTACATTTATCGTAGTCAAAGTTTCGTTTTAAATGGAAGATGCCAATCGAGGTACAAACGTCGTGAATCGAAGGGCTCGTAATAAACAACCTCCGTTAAGTTTTACGATCCTTTGGATAAAATAACGCAGGAAAACGGCGTACATGAGTCGCATCTGCTATTTCATAAATGTTCCATAAATTTCATTTCGGTTTAAAATTCCGTCGAAACTCTGAAACTTGCAGAAAGTGGGGCACTGAATGCGTTAATAATGATTCGTGCATACACATACACACACACACACACATGCGTATATATAAGAATTAGTACGAAATATATTGCAAAAAGTTGGAGGTATTTATAGAATGTGTTATTTTTAGAACGTGTCTGAAATTGGCGGATAAATTTCTGTGCTTCGGTACTGCTTTTGCGATTTCTATGCTTCCTAGATCCATTATCGGTTCTCGTTCAGGAAGTGACCGTTGAGCGTGACGAAGCATCTCCTCGCGATCACGTAAACCAAACGACTGATCACGCGGATTCGCGATGCAAATGAATGCCTTCTCTCAGCGATTATAGCGTGCGCGTAACTGGGAATTCACGGCGAAAGAAATGCGGCTTTCGGTATTCACGCGCGTACAGCTAATCGATACAAAAGTTGGGAATTTCAAGTGGCCTGCTTTCATCGCTAGGTCGCTTTATGGTAATTCGCGGATTACATTAGAATTTCAAGAACGCCCGAGGGATTCAGTGACCCCCTAATTTTCACGCCCAACAACTTTCCAATTCCTCGTCATGTCCGAACGTCCGTACGATCGTTTCTCCAGACACACGACATCTTTTTTTCTTTTTTTTTTTTTCAAACAAATGGAAATTACGAAAGAAATTGACGTTGAGACGCGACGAAAGCATCTTCCCTGGAAAAATCGCACAGTAAAGTTCGTATTTTATCTTACTCTAGCGACGACGAGTGACCGTGACGAAGTCCGTCTCGCTTCCTTTTTTTCTCTTCGCTCGATGCAAAGTCAATTTAGCGACGAGACGATTCTAAACGGTTGAACGAAAAAGCGTTCTTATCGGCTTCGCGATACGCTTATTAAGAACTTTGATTTGGACTAAGTTTCCGTTAAAATCGGACGGAGAGTTGCGAAAGTGTCGATCGGATTGGTAACATAAGCTCACGCTTATTTTCGTGAAGACACGAGGACTTAAAAATAATTTATTTCGCGACCCTCTCGAAACTACTACGTCTCGCCTATCCTTGACTCGATTCTATGGATCGGTGCAGAGTCGAGAGTCTCTCTCTCTCTCTCTCTATATCTTCGAAATCGTCGCGACTGCCAATTCAGGTTGTCAAATCGAAGCTAAGGTGAAAATCTCCGGCTCTTTATCTTCTGTTACGCAATCACCTTCGTTTTCGTATCGTTATATAATCTCGATCGATTTCGAGAGGATCGGTGGTTGAAAACATCGGTCGCCCGCGAAGTCAAGCATTTTCTTTTTTTAGTAAAAATTCTGTAATCTCGAAAGTATGTTCTCGTACTTTAGTCTTGTGTCGTGATAATACCTGTTTCGATGAGAGCTTACGGCCGAGATTACGGAGAAATCGTAGAGCGAAGCGAAGATACGACGTTTGAAAAATGGTAATTCGTTTGAATTGATTTGAGAATAATCGATCTACGTATAAAAAGGTATGCGTCCGTTGGAGAAATTTTGTTCCGTTTGTTAGAACTTGCTGAATGAGTGAATATCGATGTTCGTAATTTTGTTAATCGATGCTTCTCGCAAAACGTTATGGTAATTTTGATAAGCGTTTAGTTGAAATAAATATTCGGAAGGTTTTTAAAATTAGAAAATAATCGATTGATAAAAATGCAAAAATATATAAAGCTCAAGTTATTAAAACTATTCTTTAAAGCGTATTTTTAGAGAAGTGACGATGCGAGTAAAAATGGGGTGCAAAAAGGGAACTGAGGTTTGGCTCGAATTTATCGAGAAGTTGAATTTATCGACGCTACCTACCCCATTTTCCACCAGAACGATATACGAAAATATTCGATATTTTACGTTTCTTTCCTCTTGAATTTCTTACGACGCTATCAGCGATACCTTGTGACCTGTTTTTGACATGTTTCGTACTCGGATTAAGTTGATGCTCGATTAACATCTCGATTAAACTAGATTGTCAGATAAACTCTCTTGTAATAAACACGACGATTATTCTACGTTACAGATATCAAGGTATTCAGATACTTTTGCTCGAAAAATTCAATCGACATTTTTTTGTACACAAATTTCAACGACGAGAGGATTAATTCGTTTCCGTCGTACTCCAGTTATTTTGAAATTACCATGCGTACTTTTCCATTGCTTCTTACCGATCGAATACTATGTTACCATATTGCGAATCGAATAATTCTAAGAGTTTGTTTTTGCCTGTTATACTGTTTTTGCATATATCAGTCGTTGCATACATATCGAATTAGCCGGAGAACGATACAAGTGATAAGGTAAAAAATACGCAGGGTGTTTCTTAATCCTCTACTCCAGTAAATGGTAATTTTCCATAACAGTCTTCTGTACAATAATTTCTCACGTGCTCGTTTCCCGTCGCTCAAACGAATACGTTATATAAGGAAATCGACATTTACGACTTTCACAGATTTTTAATTACATCTTAATTACTCTCGTACAAACATTTAATTACGATTAATACGTATAATTGTTTAAATAAATCTGTTACTACGATAATTTTATCGCATTCAATTATCTTATCGTTTCTTGCAACTATCCAGAATTTAATACATTTGATAAAGTAAGAATACGTATTCGCTTTTAATTTTCGCAGATATCTCATAATTAATAGTTTCTTCTTTTTTCTTTTTAGCCGTGCCATTGCTCTAGCAAACGATGCTTAAATATAAATAATTAGATAGATATAGTCGTACGTAGATATAGATACAAATGATTTATTTCTTAATAAATTAACGCTCGATCGAATTGATTATCTTATCCGTTTCATTATTTAGGATTAAATACGATGGAATCGAGAATCGAATCGTAACCTTCGCAATGGTTTGGTGAATGCAAGGTTCTTCCATGAATTTCCCAGAAGCGTGGTTTACACGCGGTCGTTTTTTCTTCTGAGCGATGCACGACGTGTCGCGGATGTGCTCGATGGCACGAACGTGATTTTCACACCACCGTAACGTTTCACGCGGGGAAATACCTGACCGGATTCTCGGTCATGGCTTCGACAGTGAGTCAGGGTCTCGATACAGCTTCTACGTCATCGGGTGTTACCACGGGCCAATGACGATCCCCAAGCGCGTACTCAGCTCGCGATTAAACCGTCTAAGATTAGGCGATGCTTCTTTGGGTTTGCTTTTTATAGTGTTCACTCGTCGAGCAAGAAGAATATTTCAAACATACTGTTCACACGCTACGAGATAAATATTTGCCACGAGTATACGTACCCTTTTTTCCTTTCGCGTTTTCTCATTTTTTTTCATCGACATTTATTTTTTGGACAACCAGGAAAAAACTCGAAGTTTGCCATAAGTTTTTATGTCGTCTGGAGTATCGGCGTTAGTTTGGTTCGTATGGAATCAACGTACAATAAAATCAACGTTTGCTCACTAATTTCTTTCTTCAATTTTCATACTTTTGAAACGATCGACGTTTTATCGTGTATTTAAGATGTAAACGATCGAGAAGTCAAATAATTTTCTGTGTATGTAACGAACCTTGGCCACGCGAATGCGCGCGAAATAAATGAAATACATATTTCACGTAAATTACTATTAAGTACGCTGTTCTTATTCGCTTTCTTCCTAAATTTCATGACTTTTATCTTGTTTTTTTTTTTTTCTTCAATCGAGTTGATATTATTCACATATCGTAGGTATTGGAACTTGCCCAACGCGCTATATTAACGACATATTGGTTTTTGGAATAACAGTTTATGGCGAAGTAACAACGATTGACCTATTTAATTAAAAGCTGTTTAACTGACGTAGTTATCAGATATATGTACTTACGCTTTTCTTTGCTCAACCACATTTTCTTACCTAACCGCTCCTGTTCCATGTCTTTCACGCGAACAGCAACCAGTAGCGGTCTCTCGGTAGATGTTCCGTTTCCTTGTCTGTTTTGCACGTGACAATCGAGATAATGCGAGTCACGCGCCTCTGCAAGTTTTCTGAAACTTCGTAGAGTGGCATAGAGTAAGTACGTTTATCGCGTTTCGAAGAAAACCTGTTCGTAACGTCGCATGAAAAAGTCTTTGGCTTATCTCTTTATGCAGATCGTATTTTCATTCTCGTGCTTCGAAATGATTAGTTGTTTGTGAAACGGAGTAACATGGCCAGAAAATCGTTTTGTCCCTCGTTGGACGCTCGGGGAAAAACGCTCACGGAGCGATGATTATCAGTAGCGACCCAAATAATAATATCACTGGCGTAGAAACGATGCGCGCCAACTTATTCGTGTTCCATAAGAGCAGCGACCTTTCTTATGTCGTTGAAGTTACAAACGTTGTGACACAAATTTAACAGAATTCGCGCGTCATCATTAAAAAGATTTGCAGAGTTACAAAGTACCCTGCTTTCGCTCAAAGCTTTAAGTTTAGAACGTACTTTTCTTTTTAATCTCGTTTAGTTGGGTAGCGAGATGAACTTAGATTAGAAAAATTGAATTTTACGATATTCGATATTGAACAATAACTTTTCATTTCGAATTTCCATTTACGAGTTAAAATTCTCGCCTATTTAAAAACTTTCATTCGTACGTTGTTCGCGATAGAACATTTTCAAATCTACATACCTCTACTTACTTATTTTACAGAGGTTATTATCTCTTACTTTTTAACCTTACATATTCTAACTTTATCGCTCTTTTCGTTTAGCGATACTTTTAACGTTCCGTCATTTTTAAAATCGTTTCTAGAGACAATATTTACTTCCTAATCTACTAGATGCAGTTATTTGACTTTAACAAGCATTTAAATTTACATTCGAAACGTTTCCATAAGTTATGTTTAAAGTTCCTAGCATCGAACATTGACTGCTATTATTTCTTAAAATAGAATGGTACGACTGAATAAAACGATCGTACAGACCGTGTCGCTCGACTGTTACGGATCACATAATGGTTATAGACTGAACTGGACTGGATTATAAGCGAGATCCCTGTAAAACTAACCTTAGGTATCGTGTAATTTTATAGTTTCGCGCTAAACATAGCTGACTGAATTGAAAGGTCGCGAAATTGTATCGGAATAGAACGACAAACGAATTTCATAGCCGAGCTGAATACAATCTTCCTTCGATTCAACTTACATACACAGACAGATAACTGTTATCTCTCCTCTTCGTTGCACCGTTGCACGTGTTGCACGTTGCGTGTCACTGATTCGTCTCGCACGTGATGCCATCTAGTCACCGTTAGTTAAATTCCCCATATTTCAACAGAATTGTCTATTTCGGCAACTACTGCATTCGCATTTTTAATTCTTCGTCTCTTATAACCTTTGTCTTTTTTGTCTTTGCAATCGAAATACGAATTTCAAAGACAAAGAAGAGATAGCTTTTTCGAGCGAAATAAACACTCTGCTGATAACTTTTGTATTCTTCAAATATGCCAGTTATGCACATAATCGTTAAATAACTCATTGCAATATATTCATAATGGAAATGTAACTGTATAGAAGTACGGACTAGTGAATCATTCGACGATATCGCTTGTTTGCTTTAACCGTATGAAATACTCACTTGTTATTTTGTCTGCGGCGAATGAAACGCACGACCGACGTGAAATTGTCGATCTTGTTACGAAATGGCTGGTTGTTCCCTATGTTTTTCGCCTGTACTGCCCCCTGCTATTCCTTATCGAGATACAAAAGGGGGAATTCGTATTTTCTTGTCACGTGTTTCGTTGGAGTTTGATTACGAACAAACGGAGCGTCACGAGGGCTTGACGTAGACGTAACGATTGCTATGAGCTTCCTGCGAATGAGACGCAAGTGCGTCGTTATGGGATATCGTCTTGGACTTCGCGCGGTGCCATTAAACGAAGTCGATAACGGAGCTTTCTCGATAACCGATCGGAGGTTAATCATACTCCAGTGGACCGGCGCGATGCAGATTCGATTCTGGAAAATAGTGCCTCTTGGTTTGGACTTTAGTACTATCTATCGCGTTTCTTCACCCGCGTAAAAATCTATCAATACCATGATTCTTTATTCCGCGAACGTGTTTCCGTTTATAGCTAATACATCGTTCATATGGGATATAAAGAAGGCACTATGATTCTTGCAAACGTTGCGTTTTTACAGAATTTATGGCCGCATTGATTGATATTAATATACGATTGCAGTACATGATATTAGTCAGGATACTATCGCAATATATAATTGGAATAACAGTGTGTGTCGATCGAAGTCGAACCAACGACTAACGTTTCTTTTACTCGTGGGAAATCGTAATAATTTATGTTCGTAACAAAAATAATACGTAGTCAGTTGCGTCAGAGTTGCTAAAAACAGCACGTGCCCATTCACAAGGTGTTATTCGTAATCAGTCTCGCACGTTTGTCCTCGTAAATGTATTTTTCGCAGTCAACGTGATCATTCGTCCACTTGACATTAGATATGCTAGATATTCTAGAATTAGACGACTTATGCGAAAAGGAATGCTTCAGATACATTGAGAGTGACGAGTAAATAACATTTCCGTAAGAAGCTATGTAATTCTCCGTGTTACTGGTACAGTCTTATCGGCAACGGAATCGGCGATTTAACCTTTGATAAACATTCGGATCGCTTAAAACTTTTTTCCAAATCATTTATATCCGTTTCTCTATCTTCGCTTAAATTTTTATTCAAACAGCATTATCATCCTCGCACGGAACTGTAGTTCTTTTCTTCTTATCAAGGCCATTCATCTTTCCTACGTCAAACTGTAAAGTCTTCGTAGGAAGGCACGTTTCCGGGTACAAGCGACGTGAAAAACACGTTTCGCAATAGTATATTAAAATCAACGGCTCGTGCGTTTTAGCTTTCTGGTATCCGATTTGCTTATTCAAACGAGTTGGATAACAATATATTAACGTTCGAGCGTTTCGTTTTTATATCTAATACGATGTTACGAATGATAAAAACTATCGTTTAGCGAGGTAGCTACTAAAAAAGTCGTAAGACGAGAAGAGTTTCTTAAAACGTTTCTTTTATTTACCGATTAATTTACTAATTATATTTCTGCTTATCGACGAAGTTATCGTTATCGACTCACTATGTCGCTTGGCTCAAATTGGGCGAAGTTTTTCTTTCCATAGTTATAAAAGCGCTCAATGTGTGGCGATCTCGGCCGAAGCGTTTTGCCAATCTAAAGAACCATAACGTTTTCACTGTACCGAATTACCGACCGATCTAACGGTGAACCGAACGAAGCGCGATCGCTGCAAATTTTTCAGCTCGTCCAAACGATTATCGATTGCCGGATAAAGCGCACCGTAGAACCAATGCTTTCTAGTGTGTCTTAAATACAAACATAGACGTACCGTAAGATGCTTACAACGCTCGTTTGTTATTACCAGTGGTGATGAAGCTGCTAGATCCGGTGATACCCGGTTATCGTTTAAAAAACACCAGGAGGTCAAGCGTTTCTCGATAAACTCTGGTCATAACACAGGCTTCGATGTCAGCCGCAAAGTTCTCCCTGGTCCGGTTATATCCGGAATGCCGATAACTCGACCCCGTTAATGTGGTTCCCCAGTGATTTTTCGCGATCCGGCTCCTTTCCCGGATCGCCGCGCTGTTCTCGTCGCGTCTCGTCGAATCAGCAGAAACGTCGAAGTCGAGGGTCAACGAGCAATTCTCGATTACAGTTCGCTGTACCGAGCCTGTATATCGAACGCTATAGCGTTCGTCGGATAATGCCACGAGGACGAACTCCGTGGTATCGAGTTTATTTCGTAGGATCTTCCGTTTTATTTATTATCTTTTTTCTCGTTAAGCGTACTACGATACTTCGCAGCGAGGTTCGTTCCAACGTTTACGATAAAACCATCGATCTCGCAAATTCCCCGATACTCGTTCCTACACTTTTCTCTTATAAATTCGCATTTCGATTTCGTCGAGCAACGCATAGATCCGTATTCTGATTTTCTTCGTTTCGTCCAACTACACAGGCTTTCCTAAAATACCATTACGGCAACTGCGATCATAAACATTTGGCCAGGCTCCACGATCACGATTCCGTGGCACCGATGTAAAATAATTTATTTTATCTTGCCACGTGCGTGATTAGTCGCGGTCGGTGCATGTATCTGGTTCAAGGCGGTAATCCGCGTGCTCGTCGGTTAAAAAGAAGGCGCTCTCCTCGCGGCTCGGTCGCCGCTTTTTTCCCTGCTCTTGGCGTTAGCGGCAATTCAGTTCGAGCCATGTGCATCGAATGCACTCGCGTGCGAACGAAGAAAATTGCCACGGAAGAGAATTCTCGGGGCTGGCTTCCTCGGTGAAACGTGTTTCCTCACGTGTTGGGCGTTATGCATCGCGCTTACAACACGTGATAGCGGCGGCGCGGCGTCATCGTCGAAGCGGCATCTCCCTCCTCGTTAAAGGAACGTAGGCGCCGCCGGCTGTGGATCGCAGTCGTGGTCGTACCATATCGAAGCACGCATAGTGTGTCGCTGCCTTCGCGACATCGTACGAGTCATATCGTTTCGTCTCGTTTTATCGACGGTGTTCCTCTATTTTCGTCAGTTTATACGAGACGTTGCTTTCCTTTACGACAGTATGCGCAACTCTCTGTCGTTTCTTTATGGAATAGATCGTTAATTATCGTATACGTATATCGTGAAATAGAAGTTTTTTTCTGCAGTGGATACCACCGAAGTAACGTTCGCCGAGATTCAAATCGAGTGACGTCTTTGAAAGGGGGCGATATAGAGGCGCGATTCGTGGAAACGTTCGAACGTACCACTTACAGCAATATTCTTGGATGTAAGATACAATTTCGTCAGGCTTCTAATTAAATTGCTAAGAGAGCCCTCTCGTATCGTGTCACCATTCCGCCAAGTTGTTCGCGCGTGTGAGTGTCTGTGATTGTACGATTACTTGAAAACGGAGCAGGACTACGGCGTATTAGTTTTCACGCGTTCTTGCGTTCCAAACACGATGGTGACGCACAGTATGGACAATATTTTGAATATGCAATACTACACCGCGAATAGCCACGTCGATGCGGCAGCGCATTCACCACCGTTGAGGAAGAGACGCTGTATGAATAAAGAGGTGACATCTTATTTCATGATCGGCAATTTTCTTCTTTCTTAAGCCGCGCCACTTTGTTTCCTCGTTTCGTCGACCATTTTGCGAACCGTCTTTTTCACTTTTTTTCGAACTCGAAACATCGCGAAGTTCAACAAATTCGAGAAATCTCGGTATTCGTTACCTTTTGCCGTGTTTTTCTTAGAGTTTACTGTATCTTAAAGAGTGCGGCGAAACGATGTTTGTTATCGAAGAACAGTATCTACGTAGGAGGAGAATTGTGGCATCTGTGTCGAAAGCACAAAGTGACATCTAACATCGTCCGATTCGTCATCGTCTTTTTGCATCGTGTAAACTTTCGTCAAATGCAAACGTAACGTTCTACTACACATCAGATACCACAATTATTTATCATAAATCGGAAAAATTGTTGGCAAGCTTCAGATAACGTAACAACATTACCAACGACGTCATACATGCTACTCGATTATATATAAATGCTCTCGGAATAGCGCAATGATGTATCATATTGTTAACTATCTTGTGGAAACGATCGTTTCGCTATCATCTTCGTTATCTCACGAAAACGGTCGAAAGTTTTAGTAACGTGTTATTTCTTTTCTCCTGTTGCAGCAAGATCCAATGTCTCATAGGATTATCGAAAAACGCAGGAGAGATCGTATGAATAATTGTTTGGCCGACTTGAGTAGGCTCATACCGGCCGAGTACTTGAAGAAAGGCCGAGGAAGAGTGGAGAAGACCGAAATCATTGAAATGGCTATACGTCACATGAAGCATCTTCAAGGTCTTCGACAAGGTACTAATCAGATTAATCGAAAAGAATATTTAGATGTAAATTAGGCTTTGCAAAGAATGCTGATAATTTTTTAACCACTCAGCCACGTTTGAACCTTTTTTTAAGATTTTTAAAAATAACGCTACTTTCACTTTATTCCTTAATGCCAATTTCTTATTACTTTCACTTAATTTTCTAGAAGATAACAATTCTCGTACAATATGAAATTACGTGTCCTGTGATTATCCTTTTGACAGTATAGTAGACGTATGTGGCTTTATTTCGTTAAATGGCGTGTGTTTAGTGATCTCGCTTGAATCGTGCAGATAGTTGACGCCAACTTTGGCTGTATCTATAATTTGTCGTATTTACAAGAATTTTATCAAATTTCAGAGTCGAAACACCCGGCCGTGACATCGGTGCACACGCACCCCGAAGACAGCGTGGACAGTGTATCGCATTCAACTATCGCATCTACCGCGGCAGAACACTACAGGCTGGGTTTCCAAGAGTGTCTGAGCGAAACCGTGCATTTCCTCGTGGAGGTGGAGGGCTTTTTTGCCAGAGACTCTTTATGTGTTCAACTGATCAATCATTTGCAGCAACACTGCGAGAAGATCCTAGCTACCAGTGAGTAAAAGTTCTTACGAAATGAAATAACGAAGATTAGCGTAAATTAGTATAGCGTAAAGTTCCTATAAATGCATGAAAAGAAAAGGAGAAAACAGGAAATCAAATAAGAAACCGAAATTAATGGCGTGAGTTTTATATGATTACAAAATTCATGATTGCAGGTGACAGGTTAGGTTTCCCTCATCCAGAGATGCCAACCGCGAACGGTATCGCGAATGGCTCTAGTTACGCGCACACCAGCATTCCGACGATGTGTCAGCCGAACGGTCATTCGGACCACGGCTCGAGCTCCGGTGCAAGTTCCTTCGGTGATCCGGAGCGTCCTCTGCGCCCAGCGATCATCCCGCCGCCGACTATAGCGAGCGACGACAGCAATCATAGCAGCCATTCGCATAGTACACCGCCGAGTACCAACTGTAAGCCTTCCAACTACAAGTTCAAGAGCTCTATCAAGCAAAGGTTCTCAGCGGAGAGGATAAAATCCAGTCCCCCACCGACCATCAGCATGGAAAAACCATCCGCGTCTCACGGAGTTCCGATCTTCGCCCTTCACGACGGTGGCGCCTTCTACGTTCCGTTAACCGTCGAAGCTTCTCTGTTAAGGCCTCATCTGAACTTTATGTCGGACACCGGTCCTGACACGGTGCTTCATCCGGTCACGATATCGGTAAACTTCAACCATTCGAGTCCGCCAGCGTGGTCACACCACCATAGTCCTACGCACCAGCAACAGACATAAACGAAAGTCAGGAATCGTATCTGAATGTAACCCGATATCCTGTTTCGCTCGTTCCAACCGTCGATACACGTGTACGCGTATACGCGTGCCTTCGTACGTCTTGGATCCACGAATCCTAAATCCGCTCATGCTAAAATTGGCGTTGTCGGTATGCCGAACACCGTGTCTCGCGGTGGACGAGGAGAATGGGCGACGACGCGGATCGATCGCGCTCGTTCAAGGACACGATCGACTACCGTGGAATCATCGAACGATTCGTCCAGATGTTTCGAAGATCGTGTTCGATCGGTTCTTGGAAAAGAAACGGTCATCGTTGCACGGTGACGGCGATTTTATTTTCTTTCTGATACTTTAGCTTACGTTAACGTCAGAGGAACGCTGGTGTATAGCGTGTTTTAGCGTTTTACGAAGGAACGAGGTGTCGAGGATGGTTTTTTCTTTCTTTTGTATATTTACCGAGGCTGTGGGTTGTCTTAGCATTTACGAGATTTGAGAGAAAGAGCAATTATAGAGACGTCGTTGGTAGAGATCGGGCGTTAGGGCTTGAAGGCCCGGGGTTGCTTTAGCTTCGGTGTGTTTCTCCTTTCGTCGATATCGTCACAGTCGAATCCCGTTCCTCCCACATTTTTTCCCTTCTCCCTTTCTATTACGTCGATCTTTGTTTCCTTGTATCGTAGAAAGAAGATTCTTTCTACCCGTTTCACCCTTCCCTGTGCTTCATTTTCTCTTTGTTCTTCGGCTGGACAAGCGCGTCGGGCGATGAATAAAAGTCGCAACAGTATCGAACTCGTCGAATTACGTCAATCGGAGCGTAATTAGTATTAAATAAAGATTAATCGATGTGTTTATGTTGGCGAAGCAACTGAGCTACCATCGTATAAATACATACGTCGAACTCTTTCGTAGCACTGGAGCTTGGATTGCCCGCAACATATTCGATCGGCCGACAAAGTTCTGTTTTCGAAACGTAAGCTAGCCGACAGAAGTGCCTACAATATTTTCAGTTAACAAATTCCATTTATGTGATCGTTCCGTATGTACGAAGATAGTGGTTTATTTCTTTTCTGCGGATAATTCTGTGTCACGTTCGATCGCAAGAACGATCGATTCTGCTCGGCGCCCTGGCAAATGGGCCTCAGCAATTAAAGACTGACCAAGACCTGCATTACACTAAATTCTTGTAAGATCATTGCATTAAATATATATTTGTACATACCACGTTTAGTTGTAACGTTAACGAAGAATTTATGCGGAATAAATTATATTTACCATAGCCCTTTACCTCTTCTCTAATCTTCCATCATTTTCTTATAAATGTACGTATATCTTGAACGTATTTATCGTTACCTTAACATGGCTGAAAATTGAAAATATTCACTTCAAAATTTCGGTAAAATCAGGGATCCTTTAATTTTGCTTTTAACTCGATATAAATGAAATTAGAGAATGTTGATTAATTCTAGTTTATAATCTAATAACTGTTTCATTAAAAACAGAAGATGTTTTCAATTTTTACGTGGAAAATTTTATTCGACGAAGAAATCTCCATGTCTGTGCAAAGATCGCTTCAGGAAGGAATAAGAATGAAACAATGCGGTTAAAATTTTTTTTTTTTTATTACATCAACATAATACTGGCTAAGGGTCAAAACAATTGAAGAACGCGTCTATTAGGGGTACCGAGATTAACACAGGCAACTCAGAAGTGAAACTTGCTGGCGAATTCGAGGAAACGCCCGGTGTAACCGAGCTCCTCGATCGGGAGCGAGTTTCCTTCGAGCCGCGAAAGGGATGGGAGCACAGTCTAATGTTCCCTAACTAGAGATAAATACATTTCTTATACAAGTAATAAAATTATTCGCAGCGAGGCAACCAAGTCTTCGAACAAATCAGCCTTTAACGAATCCTTCGAAAAGAAGATTAAAAAGTAAAGGATAGCGAGGCAGCAGCGGGTACACTCTTCATGTGTTCAACTCGAATCGCGTCAGGTTGCGTTAGTGTTTCTCGTTTAGGTATATGGGAATCTGTATGCGTGTATTATATGGGTGCGTGTTACGTGTTCTACGCGTGTTTCTTTCGTAAACGCCAGGAAGTCGTGAATAAAGAATGTGTTATCGAATTAATAATGTGGCGCGGAGGTTTTAAGTGATTCGTCGTGACCGGCCGCTGCCCCGTGTTTAGTATCGCGCAATTAAGCTGTGATGATCGTACGTCATCATCCCGTTCTGTTTCATCGGTTGTGTGTAATTGTTGTTGTTGTTGTTATATTTAATTGAAAAACCTAACTACACATAGTTCAAGGGAACTGAATATTGTTCTGCTTTTTTTTGACGTTTTCTTTCTTTTTTTTGTTCTTTTAGTTTTTTTTTTTAGTTGTTTTGTTTTACCTGTAATTGGACACATATTCGTCAATGTAAAGAATGAAGTAAAAACGTAAGAATCCACCTAGCATATGTGGGGTGTGCGCGGGGCGTGGGTGAACTGAATGTGCAAATTCGGATAGATGCGCGGATTCAATACTATCGGATAATGTAACGGGGGTAAGCACAACATCTTTTCACTTTTTGTATTATTATTATTAGTTGAGTATGAGTTGAATGAAGCAGCCGCGGCGCACTGCATCCTATCGGAGGATCCCCTTGCGGAGGAGACGCTCGTCGGGCACCAGCCCGCGGACTGCGAGCTTCCGAGGAAGCTTGATGGTTACTTTTTCTTCTGGGCTTTCTCCGCGGCTTTTGTGACCTTGCCCTGGGTATCTTTAAAGGTGACGCTCTGCAAATTAATAGATTTTAACGTTAAATCTTTTTCGATTATGCTCTTGGAAAGTATAACAGTACGCGATACAAGAGACATCGTTTCATCGTACAGGAGGTTTGTTAGTTTCGAAAATATGTACAAACAGTGCTAGCTTTGTTATTTCACCGATCGATTTATGAAAAAAAAGAAAAAAAAAATGAATAGGAATGTAACATTCACTCGTTTTTTGCGCAATCCTACGACCTGGATTTTTCTAGGATTTTCGTATAACAGAAGATTTTGAGACTTTTCTTAGATCGATAGCTCTTGTTGTTTGTTTGATAGATACGTTTAATGTGTATACTACGGTAACGTTCAAACTCGAAGTACAAAAATTAAATTAATTTTTTACAAATCGTGTAACACGATGTTTATCGAATATCCTTTCGACAGTGAAGCTTTACCTTTACTTATTTTTCTCACAAAATCTATATACCCCGTGTAATCGACGCAACAACATGGCTATATAAATTATATAAATCAACTTTTGAAATATATTCCGTAAGAGAGTCATGAAACTAACATAACGATCGTTTAAAAGTTAAAGATAAGGGCTGATTAATACGAAGAGTTTCAAATACGCATAGTATCTAAACGTAGATATAATTTCTCAATAATTTTCCTGCTTGAATAAACGTATTTGTACGGTTAATTTGATAAAGTACATGTTTCATATATTCTTTTTTTTTATCACAATTGGCGTCACTTTATCAGTTATTTACCAAGCGTTTGACGCTATCAGACGAGGGTTAACGTCACGTCACTCTTTCTTATGTCCTAATATAATATTCTTTAAGATTACGCAATCTTTAGAAAAATATTCTATCTTTTCTTAAATTTTAATTCCATTAGAATTTCTTTAGTATACCAATTTTAGTTTCCTCCGACAGTAAATTCGTCATTCCAAAAATATAATATTACAATACTCGCGTTCTTGGCGAAATATCAAATTAATCTCAAGATGTATCATGTCTCTCAAGATGTACACGAATGAATATTTCATCTCAGAAAATGGTAGCGTTATATCTTTCTACGTTTCTATGTTTCTACTATTTCGTAGAAACAGTTATTAAACTCGTCGTGAATATATTTATCAACGTAATCTTTCCTCGTGGCAAATTCTATTAACATCTTTGCATCCGATTAAAAAAGGATTCGCTGGAGACAAAGTATCTACAGGTTACTATACCCGATACTTTAGATTGCGTAACGCGTCAAGAGATGTCAGCGGTCTGGAATAAAATAAAAGTCATTATACTCTTGTCATGTTGCCATGACATTTCGACCATCGAAAACCATTAAATATCAAAGGTGAATACCGTATAGCGTACATATCCATCGCCGTCATCGATGCGCTGTATTCTTCCAATTTTTTAAATTTATCTCGATCCAGCGAATTCTCTATGTTTCAAGAGCCTCTTTAACAAAGATTCGAATCAATGGAAGAGACGAGGAACCTTCCACAAAGAACATCAAACGTTGTATGCGCACATATCGGTTTCAATGAAACTCCGCAAATAATTGAAACGTATGCCGAGACATTCGATACTTTATAACGAAGTTTTAATCAATTACAGTCGGTTACACATCATTGCAAATGTTGCGATTAATTCGTATCGGAGAAGAGAAACGCCAGCTACGTTATTAAAGCTTCTCTTCGTAAATTAAATATTTTCTATCAGAGCTTCATAAAAATATAAAGAAACGTAAGAAAAGCGCTTGAATCGCTCGATGTTGCTAGATTACTTTATAGGGAATTATTTTATTACCTGATAAATCCCCTTGCACGATTGAACCAACGTTATCGGTGAAATTTTACAAGCTACTAATTACAAATTATTTGATATCCATAAGAGTTACCGAATTAAATGGACATATTGTTCTCCTAACGATAATAGTGCTACCAATAACAATAATAATGATAATGACAATAATGCTCGCAAAGAATCGCCTACGAAGCAGGAAATATCCGTATGAAATAACCGTACCTTTATGACGCCCACAGCGACAGTCTGACGCATATCGCGAACAGCGAAACGTCCCAGCGGCGGGAATTCCTGGAAAGCTTCGACGCACATCGGTTTAGTCGGCTGCAACATCACGATCGCGGCGTCCCCGCTTTTGATGCTTTTCGGATTCTCTTCGGTAGTCTTGCCGGTACGACGGTCGCATTTCTCTTTAATCTCCGCGAATTTGCAAGCGATATGAGCAGTGTGGCAGTCGAGCACCGGCGTGTAACCGTTGCTGATCTGCCCGGGATGATTCAGGACGATCACTTGAGCGGTGAAATCGGCAGCCCCTCGCGGCGGCTGATTTTTCGAATCGCCTGCCACGTAACCACGTCTCAACTCTTTCACGGAGATGTTCTTTACGTTGAAACCGACGTTGTCGCCAGGCAATGCCTCTGTCAACGCCTCGTGGTGCATCTCCACCGATTTCACTTCGGTGGTCAACGCTGCTGGAGCGAATGTTACCAGCATGCCTGCGAAATATTCGACGATACGAATATGAAAATTACGTTTTCATGCTATTTCTTTCAAGACAGACGTTTCAAATCGCAAAAGTCAAAGAGAAAATCTTGCCGATAATTACGAGACGTTTCTCGTGAAAATCAAACTAACGAATTGTTCCCGCGAAAAGATCAGCGAAGAAAAGTGACGAAGCATTTGCGCAAGTACTAAATATCCTAAATAACCATACCTGGTTTCAGAATACCGGTCTCCACACGACCGACCGGTACAGTACCGATACCACCGATCTTGTACACGTCCTGAAGCGGTAAACGAAGAGCCTTGTCGGTGGGTCTGGACGGCGGCAATATAGCGTCAAGGGCTTCGATCAGGGTCTTTCCATCGGCGTTACCATCTTTACGCTCCACTTTCCATCCCTTGTACCACGGCGTGTTCGGCGATGGTTCCAGCATGTTGTCACCGTGCCAACCAGAAATCGGCACGAACGCCACGGAAGCGGTGTTGTAACCGATCTTCTTGATGTACGACGATACCTCTTTCTTAATTTCCTCGAAACGAGCTTCCGAATACGGCGGATCGGTCATGTCCATCTTGTTCACACCGACGATCAGCTGCTTCACACCCAAGGTGAACGCCAGCAGAGCGTGTTCGCGCGTCTGTCCGTTCTTCGAGATACCAGCTTCGAATTCGCCGATACCAGCCGCGACTATTAACACGGCACAATCGGCTTGACTCGTCCCAGTGATCATGTTTTTGATGAAATCGCGATGGCCAGGAGCGTCGATGATCGTCACGTAGTATTTCGCCGTCTCGAATTTCCAGAGGGCGATATCGATCGTGATACCGCGCTCGCGTTCAGCTTTCAGCTTGTCCAACACCCAGGCGTACTTGAACGAACCTTTGCCCATCTCCTGAGCCTCCTTCTCGAACTTCTCGATCGTACGTTTGTCTATACCGCCGCATTTGTAGATCAGATGACCAGTGGTGGTCGATTTGCCCGAATCGACGTGGCCGATCACCACGATGTTAATATGAATCTTCTCCTTACCCATGTCGACGCTCTAGTTACCTGCAAGATTGACCAGGCTACGTGAATGCTCGGCTTCGTTATCGATTTCTGGGTTTGCTCGACTCGTTTATGGAAAGGCGATTAGTCGCGACGCGCGCGATCCCCTTTTCAGTTTTCGTGTCGACATCGAACGTTGTTCGTAAGAATCGAAACGACGTTTCTCGCGAAAATGATGGTCGTTTCTTCGTTCCGTTTTTTACATTTTTAATCTACACGAAGGATTTCCCCTTTCTTCGTAGATTATGGCGCGATTAAAATCAGATTAATCGCGCGTCCTATTACATCGCGACTTCGTTATCTCGCGTAGCCTTCTATCAAAGCTCGTATTAAAAAAAAACCAGTTAAAAATACGATTTTGTCTTTCAACTCGATGTCGCGTATACAGTTTCTTACCCTCAAATGCAACTTTCTAACGGTATAAATAAGCTCGACTACCTTTGACCGAAGATAGACACCAGACGTATACATTGCAATCGATAAAGCTTATTTTGATCCGAGCTTACTTCGACTTCTTTGAGCAGTTGGAAGTTATAGACGATGGATAAATTATAGAAGGTGACAATTATTTTTACGTCAATTCGATGGTTTATCTGCTATTAAGCTATTTTCACAATTATTTCATATTTTTAGCTTATACGATTTAATTTCATCAAAGAGACAGATATATATAAACAGTTATTTCAGATTACATAGGCAATTTTCGTTTCACAGAACCGAAAGAAGTTTCAAAGACGAAGAGGAATCGTCGAATTCGTCGAATTTATTTGTCTCGTGAGTTTACGCACAATGTGTCCTTATTCATTTACGCATAATTGGTCGTGCGCGTGCTTAATAATTGGCCGGAATTCAATACACCAGGGAATGTTGTTCGTTATCGGACGAGAATACGACGAAACGTTACTTCGTGATGAGACGTTTGATTCGGTCGTCGCTGACTGATCATACGCGTGCTTATACTACTGGCACGCCAGATATTCGATAGTTGATCGCAGTTTTATTGGTTCGTTAACAGACTTTGCGTGACAGTCGTGTCCGCTTCTGTTTCATATTTAATGTCATGGGAATATGGAAAGATTATATTTCTTTGTTACATTTTTTATTATTCTTTCGGGCTGATTTTTCATGTAATATCGTTCAACACAGTTAAGAAATATCATCTACAGAAAATTAACGAAATTAAATTGAACGAACGAAAGAAACGTATTTAGATCTATGATATATACTCTATATTTGATATTTTAAAGCGACTAACAATTTATTGGGGAAATAATGTCTGGCTAGATTGAATTTTCTAATTCTTTTATATACTGTATTCCTCCTTTAAGTCGCGTTGTTGAAACGACGCTAATTTTTCTATCGCGATTTTCATTCTTTCTTTCTATTTATAAATTTAATGCAATTTCTTTTTCTTCTTTACACCACACATCGTTTGTCTTGATCACGAGAGGTGCTCAAATATCATATCGTTACATAACAAACATTTCCCGACACGTTTCGGTGTATGGTTCACACATTGACGAGTGGAGCTGTATCGATTGCTCGGATTCGACGAATCATGCCGCTTCCTAGAATTATTGCGTCCGTAGGATGTATCGAATTTCTCTCAAGTTTGTAAGCAATAACGAGAGTACAACAAACCGAACGCGTTCGAAAATAAATCACGCCTAAAAGGAATATGAATCGCTCAAGCGTAATACGTTAAACAAGAAAAAGAAAAAAATCCCACCAAACTATACGATTCCACTAAAAAACAAAGGAAATGTGAAATTATAACAAACGCGGTTACGTTTAAAATTTTTCTCGTTAGATCAACTAGTTTAAAGAGTTTGCATATTGCAGGAAAATTCACTTCGAGAAGGTCGCTACTCCTCTTTAAGATCGTCTATGCAGCGCTTCGTTTCTTATTAAAAACACCTACAGAAAAATTATCTCGTTAACTCCATCTTACCCGTGTTTGCCGTCTTATTACGTAAAAGTTTACAAGAACTCGCGAAACGACCAGCTACCCCTTAAGAACACACCCCCTGTATTATAATCACGTCGTTCTCATCGAGAATACTTCGCAAACTCACGAATCCTGTCAATTGCGACATTCTTTCCCCATAACCATCGCGAACGAAGTAATCTCGGATGAGAATAAGAGGAGAACACGATTGATTATTAACAGAATGCGTTGAGTTTCACTGGCTGATCGATCGTAACACTTTTTTACTCGAGGTAAGTACTGGATCACGATGGGCGGTCAGAGTAATTACTTATTACATTCGATCGGATTACAGAACGATTTCTCGCGGATTATCAACGTTTCGAACTTATATCGCGCGCCGAATGGCTCGGTCGTAATTGCTCGGTGGACAGGGTTCGTTGCACGTTGTGAACTATCGAGAGAACAATTAATATTTACGTGTCAACGGAGGCTAGCTGACGAACCGCGAAGGGTATTGATTCGACGAAAGGGCCCCATGCGGGCCACATCGAAAATACCATCGGTGCGAGTATGCGCGCTTATTCGGTCGAGCCCTACGAGAAAAAAGAGAGACAGACTCACCACGGCGATCAGCATTGTCGTACTTTAATTTTCACCCCACGAAAATGTCTCTCTGCCGATTCAGATTTCGCTTTCGATCGATATTATTCCAAAGAATCACGATTAAACCGTATCCCCGTATTACGAACCTCCTTTTCGTGCATTTTTTCTTCAAAAATTACGTCTCTCGATGATATGATATTCGAGCGATTAAAAGATCCCGTAGAAATCACGATAACGTAGCGCATACGTTCGATAGCGTGCAACGATTCGCATACACCGGCCTCTTCTAATAATAGTCAGAGCGAAGCAGCCATTTCGCGATCCGCAATTTCAGGCTGGCGACACGGACATCGCCTATCCAACCTCTCGAGCAACGCACCATCTCTAATCTACAAAAGTGCCATGTTGCGCGTTTTCTCCAGTTTCGGAGATCTTTGAACCGTAAACACGTTTTACAACGTTCGCACGCAACTCGCGCTCGTATGATGCAACTGATCATTAAGGGTAAAGAGGTTAAGCGAAGACAAAACTGCCGGTCCTATCTCGACATCGGTTTCTAGACACTTACCTCTTTTCCAATAGGTTTACACAAACTGCAGCAACGAAAAGGAAGATAAGTCACGACGAACAGGAAGATAAGTAACGCGAATTAAGCGGATGCGATTACGTCGCGAGATGCTCGCCCTCGACCGCTCAGCGTAATGGCCGCGGCAACGAACTAGCGGCGCACTTCTCGCCAAGTACCCGGTCCTCGCCTACTCGTATTCTACGCGATCGGTCGAATTTGTTCTAACGATATACTCGACTTGGAAATCTTTCATCCGCAACGAATATAATCTATCGAGTCTTTTACATTACCGTTAATCTCTTATCTAAGAAAAACGAAACGTGCACAGGGCGGATTTGCACCGGGTCGAATCAATATGTCGGTAGCGGCCGGCACTGCTCCACTTCCGTGTTACTATTAGAAGAGTATTGTCTGCTTCGTATACATCGATTTTTACGTTCGTCGCGTTATAATTTCGTAATATCGGTTGGCTCGGTGTTGTCCGAAGGATTTACTCACCGGTATCGACGGGATGGAGAGGCTGGAAAATCCGCGTGGTATCGCACGTATTTCTCTTCTAGCCACCAGGACGGGACACGGTGACAGAGAGAGCCGCGGAGGGAGAAGGAGAAAAGGCTCGGGAAGAGCGAGAGAAGCGGGCCGGGGTGAAATCGCAGTGTCATCTGCTGGCGTAGCCTGCGGCCAAGGGTGAAGGGCGCATGTGCCATCGACACGGTCGACGATGGTCCGCGAACACGATTGGACGGACCAGCCTCGACCGTCTATTTTTCACCGGCGCCACCGCTCTCAGTTTTGACCGATGATGCATCCGCGAGTAGATTCGCCAACTGCCGGATAAAAGCTCGGTCGGTGCATTTCGAGCGAGCGCGCACGCGAACGCTCGCGGCCTCTCGCGACCGAGGTCAGCTTCTAACGGTTCTTCGAACGATTGCAAGCACGATGATTATCCGAAACGTTCGTTGACCCTCTCTGTGTACCGTTTCTCGATGGTCTTGTGCAGGTCTGTCCTTCGAGATAATCTCTTTTACACTTTCCCTTCCTTTCTTAATCCCCAATAGATCTTTTAGAAATTTGACAGTAGTTCATTTCTCAGAAGATATTTGTCACTTTTATTATGTTTTAAATTGCTAAAGGGGCTGCAAACGTGACAGCTTGATTGATAGCTTTGCAAACGATTGACCGATGTTATTAGCACGAGGAACAAATGCTTCGTTTTCCCGTGTTCTAATCGGATTTGTTCGTCGTGTGACTAATTTCATGGAACGTTAAATGAAATTACGTACGTTTAGCTTTTCTGCGACATGTCGTTGGAGTCACGTGCTTATTTCATCAGAAATAGAATCGCGAATAGCTATCGCGAGCGAGGTCAATGCTCGGTGTATCTAAACACTGATAGAAAGATTTTTATCTTATTTCCTGTAATATATGATCGAATTACGTATTCTCCATTATCTTGTATACAAATACTGTAGAAAAAATATAAATAATATTTATCTATGTGCAGCGATGAATAAGAGTATCGATAGAGACTACATTGCTGTTCTTGTAAAATCTTATACGAAAGTCGTCTGGTTTGTGACAATGTTTCGTCGCTGTATATTATCTCGACGTTATTAATTCGACTTAAGGTTCATCTTTATGAAACACCCCACGAACGTCTTATTTGGAAATTTCCGATTGAATTTTAAGAACGCCTCGTCGATCGTTCCATTGATTAAACGCTGATCGAGCGAGCAATCGTTCAACGAATACAGCGGTCTGCGTAGCGTGCGTTATCTGAAATAATGCAGCGTCGCTGAATGTTGAGCGAATGGAAATTTTTGTTTAAATATTAAAAATTATATTTATGCGATACAGGAGTTATAAAGACTTATAATTTTTCAAATGGAACACGTAGACTTTGTACAACAAGTCTCATGCAATTTTTATGAACACGACTAAAGAAATAGAAATTTATTTCCTATCAGATAATATAACGAATCGATATTCGTCTCGATCTCGAATAATTTTTAGGTTTTTGCGTATTTAAATTTCTCATAAATGCAAAAAAGATCTCCCCTTCAGCAATGCGATTTCTATATCCTATTAGAATCCAAATATCTTTTGAAGTTGTGAAATTTCATAACGAGAAAGTTCAAACTGTGAAAAACAATGAAACTATTGAAAATAGATGTTCGAATCATTGCGGTGCAATTATTCACACTTGGATAGTTTCGAGAGTCGCAGAATCAGGGAACTTTTCGATTTATGCATTCACGCTATGGTTAGATATTAATGGTGGAAGATGGAAGAAATCGAGGAGATTGTATAGGCTCCAATAAATTGGAGTAAGTGTTTTAAATTTCAGGCGAACTGAATGGAGTTTGTATGAATTGTTATTTTTTTATTATTACTTTCTTTTTATTATTATCGCATTTATTTACATGTACGTCGCATCAGTAATATCAGGAAACATCTGCGTCGTTTAAGTCATAAATAAATTTTCAAAATATTCAATAATTCCTAAGTGTGTGCATGGTAAAAATAAAATATGTCAGGGTTAAGTACCTTCCATGTCATAAATATTTCATTCGTAAAGTTGGTGTTACCCTTGAAACCTTCGTATAATTGTCTGCTACTAACAAATATATTTTGTTTTTCTATTCAAGGATCCTGGGTGAGCCTGGTCGGTATAATTTGGATGGACCAGAGAGATTGCTGTCAAGAACATATGCCATACTTTAATTACAGTCGACTTACCTGTTTTACTCTTAAATCTCATCTCCTTCAGGGACTTCTCGAACCTAGTGACGACTTACCTGCTCATTGTTGCCTTTTCGTTCTTCGCAATATCTTTCTAAGGAATTATCTTACAATTATACAAACTGCCATCATTTTAAAACTTTTATCCTTCAATGTACGGTCAAATGTAATTCCCTTTTGTTTTGGTTACCTAATGAATATTTAATGGAAGTCGAAATATCGTAATGCTGGCAAATTCCGTGAAAGTAATTTGCACGGAACTGAAGAAGGTGTCACTTTATTGTCGTCTTGTGCGATAATTTATGCCTATAACTCCTTTATTCGGTCTCTGTTGTACTCGACTCTCCTTCCGAAACGTAATGCAACTTTGAGATCAAAATTTCTGCCGTATTTTTATCTTTACGATAATAAAAATACCGAAAACGAAAATGTTCGCTTTGGTTTTCCATTTTTGATGCGACAACAAACAAAAACGACTTGAGAGATTTAGCAACATTCTTTCTCAAATAAAGCTTGAAAACTCAATTGTTGAAATGTATAATGATTTGAATGTTAAAATAAAATTGGCTATTTAAAAATACGACTAACGATATCTAAATGAAAAAAAAAAAAAAAACAACGGAATTATTTTCCGTACACTCTAAGAGAAAGCTACTAATTCGTTATATCAATTAATCATTATCGTTTTCGTTATTATGTATTTGTGATATTAATATTCAATTCCTATGACTGAAATTGTTACGCGTTATCGAAAATTTAGTTAATTTCTGTGTTTATTGACACGTGATATCACTTTTCGGAAGTATATTTTGAAGTATAATATATATGAAATATCTTATTTCTTATTTCCATTAGCAATCGCAATATTTTACCATATTTATATACAATGATTTACAAAAGTGCTTGATCACTTGCTACAGAAAATTTGTATCCTGTATTATTGATACGTACAAAATCTTATAACCAATAAATATGATAAAAATAAAATATTCAGAAATTATATAAATTGCACAGATATAGATGCAAATAATATACACTTGAAATATATGAAAAGTATACTGTACTTTCTAATACAATCATACTGTGCTATATAGGTAGTCAGTAATAGTTTACAGTATTTGTTTGGTTTGTTACCTGCTTGCATACCTGCTTAGGTACCGAGGATATATAAGCCCCCAATTTTTCTAGTGACCACTAGTCGTGCTTTTGCTTTAGTGCGAGAAACATGGAGTCGAATTCGGTGGTTGACGTTAAGGGTATGAAGATGGACTTCATTGCGGAATTACCTTTGGAGATTTCTCAGATGATACTTCGGAAGCTGGATTCTGAATCGCTCTTGGCAGTATCGCAAGTTTCGAGTACGTGGAACCGAGTGTGTAGTTCTGATTGGTATTTAAGAAAAAGAGCAAGAAATTATTTGTCGGGCTTAGAGAATGATAAAGAGAACGATTCAGATATCATAGGGTGCTATTATTCACAATACTTCCATCGCAATGGAGTACCGGTAATGAGATTTTTGGAGTTTTATGTGATAAAAGAAAAAAAGGAAACATCAGATTCTAAAGAAGAGCCTAGAACCTAGAAAATTCTATAAATTTTATTAAAAAACTTAGTTGATAGAAATTTAGATATATTAGTTTAAGTTAAAATATATATTAAGTTAATAAGTATCATCGCAGATTTTTATGAAAAATTTCAATTTCCGAAAATGTACAAGATGTATGTAGCGTGTATCATTTACATTACAAAAGCTCCAAACGCAAGAATAATCTCCCGCGCAATCAAAAACTCAACACGATCAAAAATTATCTGGATGATCAACATTATCAACGCATTCCTATCTTGCCCGCAATGGATATAATCTCGTTCAAAAAGTGTCTGCACCAACAACGGAAAACCAATCGATTTAAACGTTAAGCGCAGGCGCTAGAAAGGATGGCGTACGTTGCGCCCCTACATTTAGGTAAAGAGATCGACAAATTTCACCAAAACAAACTAGAGAGCATGGAGAATAAGAATAAGTAGCCGTTAAAGATCCAGTTTCCAAAAGTTCTTCTCTTCTTCTCGACATCATTCATCGATATCGATTTAACCGACATGAGCCCTGGACTTGGACACGACCCTCTGCCTTCGTACAATATCACTGCATTAGGTAAAGTCAAATACGTCTATTCGTTTTTTCTTGCATGTCGCTTTTTTTTTATAATACGTAATCAGTAAGTTGTACAAGTTTTATGAAATGCAATTATTCTCCTATCATGTTCAGGTAATACGGCATTGTGTCTGTGGCAGCAACCGCAGCATATATTGTTTCAATTGGCGAATTTCTGCTTCGCGTTGTCATATTCAGCACCCTCTTCGAAGAAAGGGATATTGTTCATGCATTCTGTCCTAATAATAGGTTAATAGATTTATGCATTTTCCGGGAAGAAATCAACGAAATTTCTCAAATCGAACAACTCGTTTATTAAATTTCATAAATTTTGTCATTTCAGGATTCATGTTGTTATCAGGCTGGGCATGGCACGTGATCTGCGCACCGGACATATTCTCTTGGAACTTCAGCTTCCTGGTGTTGAACATCGGTCAGTTGGTTTATATCGTTTATCAAATGAGACCGGTCCGATTCGACCCTGAATTAGAGGAAGCGTATCACACTCTTTTCTATCCATTCAAAGTGAGTACTTTAAAACAAACTCAAAAATTTTGTATGCAGTTACTGTTACCGCCGTATCGAGCAAGATAGCTACTCACGCGATTTCAGCGCTTGATCATTCGCGCATCTGTAGATATAAAGCGATTTTAACATTCAGTGGTTAATTAAAAAACGTCAGAAAAGTCTTCAAAAGTGATTTTTGCAACAAAACAGCGATTTAGATTATCAGGATCGTTATGTATAGAATCGAATTTTATAACGAAGATTTTATTGTTAAAAACAGGTGTCCCGACTACAGTTTAAGAGGCTGGTGTCTCCAGAATTCGCATCTATAATGTCGTTGCATGCAGGCGAGGCATACGCAATGCAAAATCTAACTCGGACAGATAGATTAGGATTGTTGCTTAGCGGCAAGGTAAACGTTCTCAGCGATTCGAATTTCCTGCATCCTATTCTGCCTTGCGAGTTCCTAGATTCACCGGAATTCGAGAGTTCTCGGGCATCCGTGGACGACAAATTCAAGGTAAAAACTTGATATCAAATTAATAATATCATTTGAAAAATTTACTATTCATTTGTTTATAGTATTACGATCGTTTTGCGTATCTAAAAGACGTAAAAATAAATAGGTTTAATTAAAAAAGTAAACTGAAATAGAGAGATTATTTCTGAGCCACGTTTCTTATTAACTTTTCTTTATCAGTAATTCGAAATATAGCGATTAAGGATGCATTTCGTAATACGAGGTTGAATAATGTCGGCGTAGTAGCCTGTTATCGATTCGGGCAGCGATTTACCGCGCTTTTGCAAGGTGTCGGGGAAGTTCGTAGCGGATCTCGTAGTCGATGAAAACGAGAAATGTTGACGAAAAATGTTCACCGTGACCGTGTTAGTTTGTATATGTATTTTTAATTTTAACTTCATTATGCGATACTTTGATTTCAAATGTAATCTATCGCAATATCGTAATAAATCGGAATTGGATAAAACGAAACAAAAAAAAAAAAAAAAGAAAAATAATTATAAAGTTCGAAAAGATGAATTTATTACATAAAGTTACATTAATTTACTTTTGCATTCAGGTGTCAATTGTGGCCGCAAGTTCGTGCAGATATTTATATTGGCAAAGATCTGCGCTTGAGTATCTCCTCGTGAAGGAAGCTTATTTAGCGACAGTTTTAACAACGTTGGTTGCCAGAGATATTGCCACCAAATTGTACGCTATGAACAACAAGGTAATAACAATCTCTGGTTGTCATTAGTTCCATTCTTTTGATACGGAGAATGACTACAGTCATTCGTAGTACGGTGTTTATCGAATCCAAAGGACGATTAAAATTGCCCATTTGCGAATTTTTATTAAACTGAAATAATTCTCGAATTAACGTATCGCCATAAGAATGTAAAACGATGTAGAAAACGTAGCCTGCGAATCGAAGATAACATTTTAATACGACGATATTAGGACCTTTTTAAGATTATTCTGCTCGATTAAAAACAAATGAACATCATTTTCTTACGATAACATCTGGTTAGATTGTTACAGATAAAGGATCACATTTGGATATAAGACTGCCAACTATCAGCGCCGGGTTAACGATAAGTAGCGAATACAGGAGTCCAAGAGCATCCAGACAAGCATTGATTCGTAGGAAGGAGTCGTCGATGTCTTCCGATAATGGTAATCTTTTCTACTCCAATACCTATTCGATTTTAATATTTTATTCCTTTATTCAGTCAAATATTGATCAAAATTACGTTCATATTTTTATTTTATCGATATTTCTACGATTCTTTCTTAGGTGTTTCTAATCTAAAAGATCGTCAGGTGAACAACCTCTCGAAGAAGGGAGCACCGAACATGGAACCTCTTCCAGAAATGCCTTCCTACGACGACTTGGCGTCCAGTGGTGTGGAAAGTTGGTTAGATTCGTCGAGCAAGTATCACAGTTGCGAGATCGTAGATGAAGAATAGCAGGAGGCCTCCTTAACGCCGGACACATTTTACGAGGGAGATAGTGAATAGTGTCGCGTTAGGGAGTTGCATAGTAAATGAAACAAAGACTGCAGTGTTTTAACCGAACTTTACTCCAAGGAACTAAGTAATAATGATAAAATAGGCTAGATTATTCCTAGTTGGTGCTTTCATTTGGCGAACGAGAAACTTTATGAACGTAATTGCTGAAAATCTACTCACAACTGTTTAGAAGAAGTACCGTAAGAAAGATCGAAGTTTAGAATATAAAATAGTTTTGATAGGTGTTAATAGAATATGTTTTCGATTTTGGTATAAATCGTTATAATTTGTAAAAAGAGAACGTCGGTACACAAATTTGCAACGCGTTTGATCCTCCGTTAATTTTTTTTTCATTCATATATCATTTATAACATTTTAATTCTTTCCCTTTTTGTTTCAATCGAAAATATGATAAATACCGTAAAATAATTTTCTGTTAAAATGTTGTTCGATTAATGTGTCAATTAAAAAACGTTATGATAGAATGAAAATGCAAATTATAAATACGATCGGCGAAGATTTAACCAAATAGACAACTTTTAATGTCTACTTCTTTGAAACATAGATGATACAAACAATAAGAATATTTTATTTTATAAAAAGAATATATACTAATCAAATATTTAAAAACTGTTTAATGAAAAAAACGTATATTCAAAGTAGGATCGTTTTTTCTTAAACATAAATTACAGGAAACATAAGTATATCATGAATGGAAATTCCAATAGCCTAAGCCTAAATAAAATGAACACCAAGTGAGATGAGGAGAATCAGACAGTCGTAGCGCAAGACACACTCTAAGGAACGGAACTATAGCGTTTAATCAAAGAAAAGTGCGTGGAAAGCTCAGGTGTAATGTTCAAAAATCTATCTGAAGCACATTTTTAAACAATTTAGAAGCAGTTTAACACGCACAAGAAGCAATTTCATTCATTTTTAAAAGTAAATTTTCAACAAGCTTTTCGGCGTGGAGTTGTATATTTCAAATCGCGTGGATGTTGTAATTTTGAGAATCAATTTATTAAGCTACTACGAAAATAAATATTACTAAATGATATTACTAATTAGCAGCCTCGCTAGATTTATAATTCAGATGTCGTTAACGTAAATAGCAGAAAAATGCTGTCAGAGCGGCTAAAGTTTCGAGCAATAATTGCGTGGAAGTGCTTGTGCAACAAGGTATCTAGAAATTTTAATTAATATAACTATTATCGTTCTATCAATATGCGTATTAAAGATACAGTAAAGCCTTTAAACTGTTCCTTAGATAAGTGCACGACTTATTTTGTAAGCAAAATTTTCTATCTTAGAAGCTTTTGTAGATTGTTAGAAAGAATATTTCTCCTTGTCTAGAAATGTACACATATATGTATGTCCTATACGGTGAACATTTTTAATAGGAAGTACTTTGAAATTTTCGTTCGGATGATACTCATGTATAGCTAGAATTTTATAGCGATTTTAGTACGTAATTGTGTTGCACATACACATATACATACAACTTGGTAATAAAAAAAACTACGACGATTAAGAATTATATACAAACGTGATCAACATATGCGAGGAAAAATCCTCGGAACACGCATAGTTTGGAAAGAAAGCTTTTTGTTTCTCGAACATTTCATTTTATGTACAATTTATCATACTTTATCACAATGTATGTTTCCTTTTTCTTTTGTTCGATTTTTCACATGTTCTTTTCAGTAACAGATACGAGAAATTTTTATTGAAAATCTTGATTTTACCTTAATCTTACAGTATCAGTTGTATGTTTGTAATGTGTATGTTAGATTAATAATTAATAAGATTCAGCCTAGTATCTAGTAAACGTTGTTAATTTTTCACACAGCCGCACCGACGGCAATGTGGAAGATTGGTTGAACGATCGGGTTAGTTTGTAGTATTTCAATACGCATTTTATATAAGTTTTAATTACTATTTGCTTGTCAATAAATGTAATAAATAAAAATAAAAATTTGTACGGTTCATTAATCAATGTTCACTCCTCCATCAGCTGTTGATTTTTACTTTTAATTAAAACATTGTAAACTCTGCGATGGATAATCATGCTGAAACAGGAATATTCGTGTTGAAATTAATTTTTAGTTAACGAGATAGATCGAAGGATCTATTACATTATCACAACATTTTTAGGATATTTATAAACTATTAGAATTTTATGAGTTTTCTTTAAATAAAATTTTGAGAATAGAACTGAATATTTGTGTCATTACTTTATATGGAAGATAATTAGAATTAACGCATATTAAAATGTTCGGCGTATTCATTTCATAATGTTTAGTATGGATTATACATATTCAACTCATTTCATTAATGCTCAATCGAACATTGCGATATACACTGCCGCACATAACTCGTAATTTTACTTTTGCACTACTTTCGTTTCATTTCCACGTTCGCTAGCCAATAAACTAGTCTTGTTACCTGATTGTAACTTACTTTAGGAACATAAAATTTTACTTGTGATTTATTCGATTCTCACAGTATGAAGTAATCGTTCCATAATCTCCCATCCTTGATGTAACGAACATAAATTATAAATTATTAGCTCTTTCGATTTTGATAAAAATTTCATATATTCAAAAATTGGTGAGACTTGTTTCACAATATACAATATATACAATTTCTAAAAATACGGAGTCATTTAAGAAGTTCATTCACATAGAATTTTTGTAAAAATATTCATTGCATATTTAAAAAATAAACATTCGTTTCAATTATATCGGAACAGACGAATACATTAAATAAAGATACAATTTTATTCAAAAATGAATTTTATACATTTACTTAGAAATTAAAATGTTAAGGAAGTACGTGTTCAAGGCGTTATTCACGTGTCTGCAAGAAGTTATTCGCGTATAGTCTAAGACGATCAGATAGATTGACAAAAACGAATATAGGCTAGCAATTAACATTTGCTTTATTATCTTTTCCCTCTATCTTGTCCGAAGGGCCATTATCTACTCCAATTCAAAGTAGCTCGAAATGTAGCACGGATAGTCGAAACGGACCTTCAGCGGAAGAAGATTGATCTGATGGCGAAATACGACGGTCAAGTCATTCGTAAGTGTAATTACCAGCGGAGTTCACTGAAATAACCCAATTACAGCATCTTCGATTTCACGAACGTCAGCGGAAAACTACCATTCTTCTGCTTATAAAATGCAATTGGTCTGACACGCAAATCGACATTTCATTTTTCAAAATAATTTTATTGCTTTCTGTATAATAAAACACGATCAAATTAAACGCAATACTAGTTACGATCACCCATTCAAAATAAAATTAATCCTACATTTCAATTACGTGGAATTAAAATCGATGTGCTTGTGTGTAATTTTGCTATTACGTAAACACGTTCAGAGTGATAAATCGGTGTAAAATGGTTATCTTGATTAAGGGGACATGAATTAACAAAGACGGTGAGCGCTGAAAATTATCACGATTTTTCAAGAGATAGATGATTTCACGGAATGAAGCGATAAGAACGACGAAGAACGTAGTCTGTTTCTCTCAGACCTGTCTTGTAGTCAAAATTTTGCTTGACAATGTTCAGTGAACTTCGAACTATCAAATCTTTCGTAGTATTGAAACGTAAAAGAGCTCATTATGCATAGGATAATATCTAACGACAGTATTACGCTAGAAGCAATATATTCAATCCTCAAAATACAAAGTATGATACGTATTATCTGACTGTTTTAAAAAATAAAAGACACAAATTATGCGTGTTTGATACTAAAACTTGGAGACACATATTTTTGAAATTACGAATTTAAAAATAATTAAGAACAAGAAATTAAGTCACACGTGTTACGTATTTTTCATGAAACTGCGATTTCAAGATTCATATTCCAGCCACTGTTTCTCTATTCTCCTCATTTACGATTCGCTGCAAAATGTAACGACCACGGAAACGCTTCCACAAACGTGTTCTCCACTCTAATATCGAGCAATCGGAGCTTGATCGTTTGTGGTACGAAAACGCCGATTCGCGCCTTTGCTTATGCAATCGGGTTACAAAGGACGAGAAAAGTGTAACATTCCTGCCTCATGACGATGTCGATATATGTATAATCCGTTTCTACCTTCCTTCCTTTATTAAACGATATTCAGTGGATATTTCCTACTCTACAAATTCGTTTAATAATTTGATTCTTATTTTCATTCTTATTTTAGACCCTAAATCTGTAAATTTCTAGTAGAATTGCGCACCCAAATTTGATTAAAAATCATTAGAGGAAAATATTTTAAATTGGCGCAGCATATTGAAATTTTCAGCAAGAATAATAAGAGTGTGTTGGAAGGAACACAAGGGGAAATGATCGTGAAAGGATATAGACGGGAAAGTAGACGAAAAGGGGTTAGCACGAGGGAAAGTAGGATGAAGGTATTCAAGTAAACAGTAACGAAGTGGTATGTAAGCATCGAGGAGCCGAAGGAAGTGTGCAAGATGCGCGCATATAAACGAATCCTTCACGCATCCTTCTCGCGACGTTAAAGGCTATGTTCCTTGAAATGAGCGAGGAGGGTGCTCAACAGGAGAAAAGTTAACGAGGTACATGCGAGAAAAGGTAACGTTGAATCAGAAAGTTATATAAAGATGGGAGAATTAAAATTCGAAAGTGATACGTACTGTGCGCAATAATACATTAACAATAAAAGAGACGTGCGTATTAAAAATAATCGAATAACAGCTAGTAAGAACAAAAGAATAAAATTCTTCCAAAAAAGATATCTTCTTATACATAATACGTAAATCTTCGATCGAGTACAAATTACGCAAAAGGTACTATATAAATATGGAATAAATATAAAATAAAAAATGTAATGAAATCAAACGAACAAATTACGACGAACATATTTCTGATAACATGGAATTAAATTTATTTTACACTGGACCCGTTCCAGGTAATAAACTATAAGAAGAGCAGCGACCCTGTAAAGTAATACCTAGAAATAACGCGTCACAATGTACGATGGAGGAATCTAAAAGAAGGATAAGGGTACAGAAGGTTAGGAAGAAAGGCGGTATTGAAAAATACGAAAAAAACGGGGTACAAGACACCTAAGTAAATAGGAAGTAAGAAAAACAAGAAGAAAGGAGACAAAAAGAGCATAGCGCGGATGAGGGCAACGGTGAACTATTAAGGGAACGAGCCATCGGTTGGAAGCGACTAAGGCTAAAAGGGAATACAGGAGGGAAATACCGTGGTGAAAGAGAAATGTTCGGCCGCAGTCGTGGCGGGGTGCGAAATTCGTGGGAAGTTGGCGAGATGATAGTGGCGGGTGCTGCCACCTGCGTGGAGGGCGTGGCGCTAGTTTTATCGGAGTTTAGTCTAACGAGAGCTTTGGCACGCGTCGCACAAGTCGGAAGCAGCACTCGTGTCGCTTTAGTCAGCCGCGTGAGAGCGAGAGAGTGACAGAGAGGGCGTGAGAGCGCGAGAGGTGAACGACGGAGAGGGAAGAGAGAGAGGCACGTTAACGGTGAGCGTGAGCGAGACAGAGAAAGGATAACGGTAGAACGTCGAGAGGACCAAGTGGAATACAAGCGAGAAAAAGATAGATCGGGAGAGAGTGGGCTAGGTACGGTAGCAAGTAGTGAGATGGGTGTATGCGTGTAGCGGAGAAGAGCAGATCGACGGCGACGACGACGAAGAGAGAGAAACGATGTCGTGAAGATGAATGAACGAGCATTCGGACGCAGTTGATGTTACGACGATGGGGAAGGTCCCCAAGTGGAGGACGCGGTATGTATCGGCGCCGCCAGAACGAAGGACAGCAGATCTAAAATCACGGTGCTGATCGTGCAGACGAGGAGCATAGCGGCGGCAGTGACCATGGCGCCCCTGCTCCCATGTAAACAGTGCTTCATGCTCGACGCACGCTTCGAGAGTAACGTTACTGGTGTCAGCAGCATTTTTCTCATCGAGAGTAAACGTAGCTACAGTCGTCGTCATCGTCGTCGTCGTCATCGTTGTTCTCCAAGTTCTCGTCGGTTCTCGTCCTGCCACGTCGCCGTTGTCCTCGTCCTCGTCCTCGCCATCGCCGTGGTGGTCGCCGTCGCCGCCGCCGCGCGAAACCGTGTTCCGGCCGTTTGTGTTTGTTGATTCGTCGTCGATGCGTCGAACGTGTGTGCGCGTGCAAGACGCTGAGCCAAACCTTCGAGCGACGGTCAAACGTGATTGATGCGTCACGCATTCAACTGCTACCTAACAAGTGGTAACGAGCCCGAGAAGCGAGTACGTTAGCGTTTATCCTTGTGATTCTTATCAATTTTTTACTTTTTTTCCCTCGTCGTTACGTCTTTCTCTTACCTCGTCTATATCTTTTACGCGAACTCGATCAGTTTTTAGTTGTTCCTTTTGTATCATCGAGAGGTAATCGAACGATGGTCAGAGTATAAAGAGAGAGCACATGTAACCTGAGCGAACGTGCACCGCGAGAACAGCGTGAATGCGGCGTTGTAACGAGTCTTGATGATTTTCGTCGTAGTATGTAGAATTATGCCTGAAATGTCAGAGATGTGTTCTGCACGCGTTTAAAATTCATCTTAACTTCCGTACTCTCCGAGACGTTTTTCGTGCAAAAAAATTGTATCGTGATCTTCTTTTATCGTGGAAATTGAAATTGATTTGACACGCGTCAGTGCAAAGATAGTCTGTTGCATCAGTAGTAAGTGATACTTGTACCTGTCAACGTATACCTTCCTGAAAACTCGTGTTAAGGTTATTTACAGCTAATAGCTGTGTACCGCATCGATTTTCGAGAGGAACGTTTTTGTAAACGGTCTTAAACTTATTCCAGTACAACGTCTCTGTATCGTGACAGATAAAATGGAGCATTGTCGTTAATTCTGAAACGTTATAGTATTACGACCCTACGCGATCGTGACTTTGTTAGAATTGAGGTTATTTTCTTAAAAACTATCAATTTATTCGTTAACGTGCATCTTGCAACATCTATCGACGACTTTTTTAGAATTTCGGTTTGATTCTAGAAATCCAATCTTTATAACGTTTTTCTACTGTACGTTATCTATTTCTTGCATTTGATTAAGAACCTCCCGGTAAAGTTAACGCGGAGTGGGAAGCTGCAACGTGCATCGCAAATCTGTCTCGTTTCTTTTCTTTTTCCCACGTTTCTTACTCGTGAGAAGTTTCATTAATACGAATTTCATTTATTCGACTTCTTTTTCGCATACCACAAGCGTTGAGCTAATTTCGGAAACTTATTACATCCTTGGCGGTGCTGCGCCTTTTTTACACGAGTTTCTATGTATCGTGAAGTTCTATACGCGTTGTTCGGAAGTTCGATAGTCGAATCGAATGGACAGGTGGCTCTGTGCAAATCTTTCACGGACTGCTCAGTGTGATTTCGATCTCTTTATTGTATTCGACGTTTCGTCAATTGTCTTTTCTTCTGCTTTCGCTCGGTAAGAATTTCGAACGACTAATTTTGCCATTTCTGCCAGCTTCAATCTAAATTCGTATTATTAGTTATGCGACTTAAAAGAAATAAAGATCGTCGTGTTACACTTTAAAATACTATGGATCTTGTTCCTTTGGCGATAGTAAGCTTTCGCTTACCACACGTTCGATGATCAATTTTCGGGAATTGTGATTAATTCGCTGATATCGATGGCAGAGGGCAGCATTTAGTTTCGTCAAATAACCATTGTTTACAAAGTCAAATGTAATTATTGACGATTAAAAGCGAAGTACTCTCGCTAAATGTCTGTTGTTTATGAGTAGATTATCGGAAACGTGATGTTATCGTTTTGGTGAATACTTGTGAAATTGTAATTCGATATATATTTTAACGAAGAGATATTCAAGCGGTAATTCTTTGATTTAGTTAATTTACCGTAACGTTAAAAGTACGAAAGAGTAGATATCCATATTATTACCCTGTAAAAAATACAGCCTTTTTTTATAAAAATGCGTTACACACGGTGCAAAAAAATAGAGTATTCCGTTTTAGAGTTTGCATATTAAAATTTTGATCTTGAAACCGGCGATAAGAGAATGCACACGATAACAGCGCACTGCCGAAGATTTATCTTCGAAGAATTAGGCGGCCTGGTTTCCGATCGGAAAACATAAATCTCGAAAGCTGGCTGGTCGATCGCGTTTGATAAAAGTTCTGGTCGCGAGACTTGCCGAGATTCGTGATCAAAGTTGAGAGTTTCAGCCGAAATTGTTAGCTTTCAACCTTTTCTTCCATGTCGATCTTCAGAAACTTTTCGGACGCTAGTTACTTTCGACTCTATCCGTCGAGTTGTTTTTCGTTGCAAGGAGAATCGATACGTCTCTAGTCTCGACGCATCTTTCCAACTGTCCGGAAGCTGGAGGCATTTCGTGAAACACGTAGAAAATTATAGAAACTTCGCTGAACGATGTTTTGTCCTGAGATGAGACGGACATTAAAATGCGTTTGCACAAAAGCGTTTCGATAACTAAGGTTACATTTGATAGACATTCTCTTTCGAAACGTTGCCAGAAAGGAGTTAACGGCCCAAACGAATTGTATAACCGGATAAATATTATTATTTGTTATCATGAATTTTTAGAACGTGGAAATTCGTTCAGCGTTGTTTTAAAAGCTTGAGCTTTGTTCTTTGCTTTGTGAAATAAGCAACGAATGAATAGACAGATACGATATTAAATATACTTAAGAACTACGGTATCAAAATTCAAATTGAAACATTTATTTCTAATCTAAATACGAATGTTTTTCAAATGCACCATCGATACGAATCGAAAGCTCAATTCTCGATTAAGCTAGATCTAAATTAGATTCTATAACTTTTTCAAATATCAGTGGATCATCGACGTGAATCTACGATCTCAAAGAAATGCACAAGTACAAATAAGCACCAACGATCAAAAACTTTAGTACATCCACCAGCCCTGGATACGAAACTACGTAAATATCTAGTTACCAGTGACCGATGTATCGCGCTACTGGTATTTGATATTTACTCCAACCCCCATGTTCCACTACGATAAATATAATAAATGTGTTCTGTAATCACGGTCCACTTTGATGAACTAATTGTAAACTATCAATTTAAATTAATAAAATCAAATATCGGAAGCATGATTGTCATTTCACGAATCGATGTTCGTACCGCTGAAAGAAATTATAGAACACGTAGAATTACTGTTAATTTCGAATTGAATTGTTCTTTGGCGAGCCGCTGGATAATATGTAATTAACCATTGATTGTCGTGTGATGTTTCAGACGAATTCACGGGCCGTTCGTGTTGCGAAACGAGCCGCGATATCCAGTGACTCGTACGCCGATGAGAGAAAGGACACGGTTCGCGCGAGTGTTAGCACGCGAACGATCGATTACGGGGCTCGATCGGACATCGCGACTCTGTCTGGTCGTTCGGTGGTGAGGCAAGTCGATGGCAATGGTGTTGCACGAAGTGATGACCTTCTGCGTGCCCGAATTCCGAAGAAGCTCATCTCTGTGTTGCCCCTTACCATTGACGAATACGTACAGAAGACTGAGGTGTATCATTCCGCACTCCAAACAACATATCGCTTATCCACCATAAGGTAAGAACATTTTTCTTCTGCGCAGATCACAGACACGAAATTGATAGAAAAATAAAAGTATAATTACTATGAGAGTTACTTTTGAAATATACGATATAGGTTTGATCGATTTTAGTTCATTTAGTTTAACTCACGTTGGAACGTTTTACTGTTTCTAAAATTCCAGCACGATCGAACCTGTATATCGCTATCAATAATCTAAGTTTATGTACCATCGATATGTTCGTTCGTCGTTGAACGAATTTCCGTTAAAAGTTACCTGTCCTGAAAATAGATTATCTCTTGGAAAATTATACGATCTCGTAAAAAAGAAGGGCTTTTGTAATCAACGTCATACGCTTTTTAATGTGAATGATATTACCGTCGAACTCGAGTATTCAGCTTTATGAATAATTTTTTATTCCCCTTGATCGGATATATGATAGAACTTTTAAATATATTTGCATAATTCGAACAGGAAGATATTGTTTTGTAAAGTTTCTCATACATATGTCTTCAACGTATTTTATTTATTCATTAAGAGGTTTATATGACGTGTTCCTCCGCATTATTTCTTAAACCGTTTTATAAAAGCTCAGAAGTATAAGTCGTAGAAACTTTTACATGACGGAACTCTGGTACATTTAAGCAATAATTCTTATACAAATTATCTCCTAATACCATTAATTCTAATTGAAGGGAAACAAGCACGGATTTAAAGATTCTATATGAACTACAAAATACTATAATTCAATTATTATATCACAGTTTCAACATCATAATTTACCTTCTTATAAAAATTTATCTACCATTTATCGTATCGAAATAGGAAATTTCTTCAATCACATGAAATATAGAAGTAATTCGATTATTATTCATGTCCAATTAATCATGCTTCGTCGTCGTACGCGGAATTCGAAAATTATGGATTAAATTTCCTTCGTTTCTCGTGACATGCGAAATCAGCTTTAAACACGATCAATGAATGACCGATCTATACACGAGACCCGTACATTATATTATTTATCAAAGTTTAATGAAATTCACTGCGCAGAATCGATTGCAACGAAATCTCGCGCACGAATATACATATAATACATGTTGGATCAACGTATCGTCGTGCGATTTGTTCGAAAACAAACATGCAGCCACGGCGTGCAGAAGGGATTGAGCTTCTCCTTCATTTGAGCTTGGCGTCGTTTGATTTGTATTTAAATTTATTCGAGGCTGTTTAACGCGTTGCAGAAACGCGTCGCTTTCGAAACTTCCATCGCTTCCGGAACAATATACCGTATCTCTGGAAGCGGTAGAAAATTCGAGGCCACGGGTTAGTCATTAAAAAATTAATTGCGGCATGCGATCTTAACGTATTACCATTTACCTGTTGCGCGTTCGTGACGACGTGTAAAAAGACGCGGTACGATCGAGTCTCGTGAACTGTCTGGTATTACACGGGGGGTGGAAACAAACCTGTGGTAGAATCGATCGCGATACTTGATTTTTCTATGAGAAAGTTATCCGGGTTGATCCTTCTGTGGACAGTTAATTATAACAGTTTTCGGTTAAGGTTCCACAATATCAATCGTATCATAGTTTCGTCTTTGCTCGTGTCCAATAAAAGTTTTCTCATCTTTTCCTTGACTCTCCTCGTGTAGCGATTCGCATTAGACGGACTGGTATTATATCGCACAGAGAACAAAGCTCACAGGCAGACGTGTCTAAAAGAAGTCTCGTAGGTCGGGCAATCGAACGATATTTGTTAATCGTTGCAACGCCATTACGGGACAAACAACGTAGTTTACTTGGTTAACATCGTTTGCGCGGAAGTAATGTTTGCTTTCGTCAGCGACCCTTGCTTTAAACGAGATTATAGGCCGCAAAGGCGAGCTTTTATTTTTATCTCTATTCGCCCCGCAGATCGTGATCTGACTAATAAGCGTTTTCCGGCTGCTATTCTAACCCTTTCTTGTGTACACACTAAAAAGCCGTGACATTTCCCCCCTAGTCGCGAATCGCCTTTTTACGAACTTCTACGTGTCGTATTCACAGAGCCAAGTTTTCCTAGTCATACCGAGACACTACTAATTAATATTTAAATTAAATTACGTTTGGACTTAATTAATTAGTGTACTAAATGCTATAATAAATACAATGGCAATACTCTTTGTGGTCATTGTACATCGTTCTTTTTACTTCACTTATTATGTTTCAGAAAATATTTGTAGTTGTATAATGTTGTTAACGATTTAAAGTCGTTAACAGTGTCTCATAGGCAACATATTGCGCAACAGAATTACCACCGAATAATTACTGCGCCTGACATTTGCATATACACGGCACTCGGCTCGTAGTTATTTTCGTTATTGTTCGTAGAATGTAATGTTTCTAAACAGTCGGTTTCCACTAGAATTGCATGTTTCCAACCCGCCATACATCGTTCTCGACGACACGTGATTAGCAGCTAGCACTTCCTAATAGACAGTTTTAATCGCCGTTTGTGTCTATTCTGTTAATGCCGTTAATTACTCTACCGTGATGAACAAAATCATTTTTCCCCTTGATAGTACAGTATCTTTTTCAGTGGAAATAGAAATCGGGAACTTTTAGTCACGGGTTGTATTTTATAACTTGGTTTATATATACGTCGTGCTGATAAAAATTATCATAGATATATAATTAATCGTTAGGTAATCGGTTAGACATTTTTCCTTCTTGTTTCGCGCGACAATAATTATTTTCACAAATTTCAATTTGTTTTTCGTTAACCTTTTCTTCGTCCAGAAAGTGTACCTCCGTAGTGGTTTCTGTAAAGCGAATATTCGGTATAGAAAAGTGGCTTAATACGACCGACGGCATAACGAGCTTGTCAGCAAGCTAGAAAGATCGTGTGTTAATTGTTATCGAGTATTAATTAATTCTTTCGAGTAAGCGTCACTTTTTTTATCTTCGTTAAGGTTTAACGAGGAAAAAAATATGCCGATAACTGCTATATCAAGTAAAAAGTTGAAAGATTCGAAATTTCTTTCTCAACACATTTTTGTTAGATTTAAACATACGAAATTGATTTTTATACCTAACCAGCATTAATTTCACAAAATATTATTTTTATTCTGCGAATTGTTATTTGCGTTTTATATTAAACACTTATAAGTTTAAGTAAATAGTTATTCGTTTAATTCGGGTCTGCTTTCGATTTCGATCGGTTACGAAGATCGGCAAAGGGAAGACCTGAAAGTTTGCTTGCCGAAGGACATTGTAGTTTTGTAGAAGAACATTAGTCTCGTTTAATTACTTTTACTTTTCGCATAGTCTCTCAAAGGGTTGGCAGAATGTCAAAAACTCTTTGCCCCTTTGGTTCCTACATCCTTCCATCATTTGCATTCTATTTGCGTTTCTTTTTACATGGACGAAACATCTTGTTCCTGCATATAGATCGCACAAGTTGATAATGCTATATACTGCTTTCAGTTTACGTATGTAATCACAGCATATCGAGTTGATCGAAACATTTGTGCGAGGAGACGTCGCTTTTCGAAGGAAATTTGACCGAATCCGAATCACCAACTAACGAGCAATCTGGACAAACGAGGTTAATTCATGCGGCCAACTGTCGTGAAAACTCGAGGCACGAGCGTTCTAGAAACGACCGTGTATCTATACGCGTTCTCCAGTGAAGCTTAAATACTTGCGACCTACGTGAAAGCTTCAATCTCGTCAATGAAATGGAGATATAATAGAACGAATTGGGATGGAACGAGATGACGTGTATTTCGCGAATATACTCGCACTTTACGCGTGGGCCTGTGGTCTCTTTTATATTCGAAAAGCAGGACGACAAACAGAGCTGTGACATTTTTGTTCATTTCATCGAAGCGTTACGAGAAAATCGAGCGTTCATTGGGTATTTCAATGAACATACGAACCACAACTGCGGAGAGCCACCCTTTTTTTCTCCAATTTTATTTCCTATTCGGTTGCGGGGTATTAGGAAATTCTCAACCGAAACCTAACACTTTTTGCTCGATTGGTTTATGGTTTCGCATTGGAGGTTCGCGGTATGTTTGACTGTGAATAAAGCGAACCATCGAAGTAGATTGGATTTATATTGTTATGGGAACGTTTTACGTTTGACGAATATGATATAACTTCTTGACGTCTTTTAATGCTTTTCATTGCTGTTCGTGGTTTGAATCGTAATCGTTGGATGTGTAAATTTTATTTGTTCCAGGGAAATAATTTTTAAGCGATTTGCATTGGATGTCGTATCATATTTTATTCTTAATTTGCATAATCATTCTCAACTCCACTGTTAGGATCCTCCTTTTGTATTTTATAAACATACTCATAGATTTTCTTGTAGTCTCGTTTTCGTATAGTCGGATATTCCCTACGTCTTTGAAGTTTCATCGCCAAACGGAATTTTCTTTTTTTATCGCGAGTAAAGTTTCTCGTGTTAAAGGGGATGCGTTTGCATGATCTCGTTCCTTCGTCTTCTGAGACGTTATCACAATGCATGGCATGGACCTCTGTTTGCCTTTTGACGTTACCTCGTTTTATTGTTGGACGGTCTTGGAATTTTTATGGTTTAAAGAGGAACTTCTCGCCACCATGCATGTTCCGCGTTTTATCGCCGACGGTTCTCCCGATAGCTAGAACTTGACAAACTACAAACACAATGGAAAGTATTTCATCTCTTTCTTCGTCAATATCTTCCATCGTGAAATTTTTCTTTCATTCGATGAAGCATTGAATTTTTCCTAAACAACGCGTGTACCGTATCCATAGCATGATATTCCAGTGAAAGATTATTAATTGATTTCTGAGAGACAAAGTCCTCGTGTGTAAATCGCGCGCGTGTGCGTATGAGTGTGTGTATTTGACATTCTTTCCATAAACTCGCGCTACAACTTTTTCAACAACCTGCATAATCTGAAGAAACTTGGGAAGACAATGTTTAATCTGCGATGTATTATTGAGAATCGATCCGCGTCATACTTTGCCGACTGATTCCATAGGAACTTTCGATCACCAAGTTCTCACGACGGGTCGAGGCTAGCGTCGTATAATTAACTTTGAAATATTTGCTCGCAAAAGAGAGGCGGAGATAGGATTTTTTATCGTGCACGTATGTATGGAATATACGTGATCAGATCGAGCGGAAAAAACATTGAATGGCGCAATCTTGTCTTTCATCTTCCGGGTCACGACCTGGGATGCGCGTGTGCCATTGGATCTTTTTAAAGACTTTTTCTTTGTATCTATTTCAGCTTTCTTTGGTCTTACACATATGCCGTCGTTGCTTTACCGAGAAACTCGTATTTGTTCGAACGTATAATTTATTTTGATGCGTAACAGACAAGGAAACATATTTGTAATCAACGGGCTAACCTGACATTTGGGACGTCGTGTGTACAGGATCGTTTGCATGTCCGTTTTATTCGCGACTGATTTTCTCCGACATTAGGAACAGGTGAGCCGTCAAGCTTTGACATATTTCCGCAACTATTCAGCCTCGTTGCTGCGGTTTGATAAATCCTAGTCGTCCATGCTGGCTCATTAGCGTAATAGGGTTTAATTTCTAGGCATCGGACAGGTATATGCGTCGACGTATTAAAAAGCTCGAATTTTTGGCATTATAAATTTCGAGAATGTGGAAAAATAATTAAATACGAGGGAAGATAAATGCCTCGAGAGACATAGATTTAGGTTTTGGACACCGGGTATAACGTTCTGGTTAAGCTTAACGAAGATATATTATTTTCTTTCAAAATGTGAAATAGATGCAGCTTTTATGATAATGTCAAGACGAATGTTAGCTGTTACGGAAACGTGACTTTGAAATTCCAAAATCTATAGCACGATTCACATTTTCGTCTTTATTACGAGTTATTGATGTCTAATGCTCTAAAACTGGCGGTGCTTTCAGCTGGATTTTTACCCTTATCCCTCTTATAAATCCGTCACGGTAAAAAAATTCTTCTCGTGAATAGGACGCTTTGTCATTTCGCCTTTCAACTAATTCCAGAATACGTCAAGATGGAAGGAAAAGTTGGAGAAAATTCAGCATAAACCAACTCGTTTCTCGTCTTATCTAATTTCTTGCGTATCTTTCATCTGGTTTATGAAAAGCTACGTCCTAAAGATAACTCTACCACTTTTTGTTATCATACGAAAATACTTGAATTTCGATTCGTTTAAATTGAATTGTCCTGCCTAATACTTTAAATTCGTATCTACGATATTATAAGCATTAAAAATTAAAGCAATAAAATTAACGCTAGTGCGGAAAATTTTAGTAAATTTCAATAAATCCGAAGCTTTTCATCAATACGATTTATTTCTACTTTTTGGTTGTAAATGCGTTTATTAACAATGCTGGTCTTTAGCGCCTCTTTATCGATGCACCGTCGTATTTGCTACAACTTTTAGTTTTAGTTTACGGATTTTGCGTTGGCCACTAATTTCCTGTACAGCGAAATTACTTTCTTTGTTGTATAAAGGCAATGCTTTACGTTAGCTTACGTCAAATAGTGTTACGTATATTAAGAAAAATCTAGGTGGACTAAAGCAAACGTATTCTCTTGTTAAATAATGCATCAGTGAAATAAGTTCATTGTGATATAATACTCGTTTAACGAATCCACTATTTTTTAACAAACATAATTATTACACAGTGAATAGAAAATTATTTGTTATCTATAATACATTCAATAACGGAAGTGGCATTTCGCAAAATCAAGAAGAACGAAAAATCTTTTCCGTAAGCTTCTTTGCTTCTTTTGAAACCAGTTGTTTAACAAGATAATATTTTCTGATAATATTTGGTGTCATGATAGTTCCATTATTCCGATAACACGTTTGTCTCTAGAATATACACGCTTCTCCTCTGGACATTTTAAACAATTTTAAGATAGAACACATCGAGGTCGAGAAAGATGATGGTCCACAAATCTCGACGTTACATCAGAGTCAGATATATCGTTTTTCTCAGGAATTCTGTTCCGGATAAGTCGGTGCATATAATCAGAATCGAGGAATACGCTATTTTCAAGTAAAATTTTATTTCGTTCAAAGTTTAAAGAGATTAAATAATTCCACGTTTTTCGTAGAAATAATTTCTGCTTCGTTTTAATATGATCTTGAAGGATGACACACGTCCCTGCTGCCTGAGGTCGGAATTTGAAATCATTCTTAGTTCAGATAGTCATTAAAAGATAATTAGCGATTAAAAGTTTGCCGACAAGAGTTGAACTTTTCTGCCACTTTTTGCTCGAGTTAGTCTCAGAACGGTTCGAACAGCGGTTCATTAACGAAAGAAATCACGAATACTTAAGCGGGTTCTTCAGTTTTTACAATTTTCTTTTGCATCTGTTGCAACAATATATAAAATATACTTCTTCGCTATATCAAAATTCCTGTTAATAATTAACAAATTAATAACTGTTGAATCGAGTATCTCGTTAAATTCGGCGGATACATTTTTTTAACTTTCCAATATAACATCGTGATGGCATTAAAAATATTATTATATTAATTATAAGAATAAGTGGTCTAAACGAGAAACGGAGCAGATAGTGATTATTTGATGCAATCAAATTTATTTTATGCGTGTTACATATATAATTGGCGTTTAAAGAGTAATCGTCTAACGATCCAAGATAAAAAGGACTTTGCTGTTCTGGTCGATTTTGCCTGGGGATAAACCCCACGCGAATCACCCCTTGCGGGTGAAAGTTAAACTTTACATCGAGAGTATTGCTAATTTAAAACGCCACATTTCCTGCCAACTATTTGCATTCATTTAAATCACCTACCAAATGTACAGGTCTAATTACAACCAAAGTGAAGAGGGAAAAACATTTTTCGATAATCGTACGATTAATGGAAATTGTTGTATCGACGTTCTATTTATCGACGATTAATTTAATTGAACGATGTTCCACGTCGCAATTTTAATAATATTACAAATGTATTAAAGCAAAATTAGTATCTTCGTGTCATATATTACTTAACGTAATATAAAGGGGTTGATCGTTCCTCCTTGTCTCCGATCTTAATGTGACGTTTCAACGCGTTGTTCTTATAAAATTATAACGACGATTAACGCGATTGAAATTCGTTTTCTCTCGATGAGAGGTGAGACGAGTTCTGGGTTAGACTCTCGCGAAAAGTTAGCAGGAATAGGCTATACTATTCAAGGATTCACCATTATCTCGAAATGTCAACGAAACGAACGGTCGAGCGAATTCGAATTTTCCATGGAACGGAGCAGTCGTGGAGATAAAACTTGTCGTTAGGTTAGCTTCGTGACGTAGTGGAGTGGTCCAGGATCATCTGGTGTGTATTCGTGAGTAACGTTGGTCGTAGTGAAGGAAACCGGAGCGAAGTAGACCGCGTGGCTTCTAGTTGGAAGCAGAAAGGGTCGATAGCCCTGCTCGTACGGCGCTCGCGCCATCAGCATGCCATGGGCTGTTACGAGGGCACACACGCGCGCGCGCGTTTCCACGGCTCACTGTGTACACAGCAGCCATGGGTTTTGAATCGCGAGTCCTCGTGACCATGTCGATTTCGACGTTGTTATGCCGTCTGGCTATCTTGGAACGTATGTGTTTGCTGATTTGATTGATAAACACCATTGTATTTTGAAATGTTTGCGTTCATGATGGCTGTCGATCATCGACAGGCCGATTAGACCGAGCAGATTAAGAATTTTCTAAGATTAATTTCCAAGGTAATATTTGGACAGAGAAATTACTTCGAAGATGTTCCCTTCATTCGTTGTTAACGTTCAAATTTCACGTTTATATTTTTCGTAGGATCCTATAAAATGTGTTGAAGTGGTCAAAACTTCTAAGAAGACTCTACATCTGGTCTTTTTAGTTTTCTCAAGCACTGAAACCATCGACGTATAGACAAAAGATTGGGACGAAGGCAGAAGACATAGACAAAAGACAGGCGACGATGGCTTCGGGGTTTTCAGTTATAACACTGCTAGCATGCGGATCTGGACCAGCTCAAATTATATTCCTACTTGTACTTACACTTCTGTATTAAAATATATTTTCTACTTTACAATTTATCCACGCGTTCCTCTCTTCATACATCTAATAACCTCAACAAAATGTATCAACTAAGTATCGAAAAGTAAGTTAAGGATTGTGTAACAAATTATTCGGTGACGCGAACGGAGCATAATCTTCGTTTCCCACGGCACTAAAATATCATACTGAAAATCGTGCATAAACGTCGCGCGGTACACGCTTTATCATCATTACTAGCGGGTTTATCGGTAACGTGGTTTCAGGGTATTGCGTAGCATTGCGAGAAATTCCTCTAGAGGGAAACGTGACGAGACTAGAGGGGGTTGAAGGATTTATGGGAGGAGTAACCCGGATGCTCGAAGTTGATCCTTCAAACGAAATGTGATTGCAAGTAGAAAGCGACGTTTTTGGACCGACAATCGGTCAATAGTCGGAAGGCGAAAATCAATGTAACGTGACGGATGGAATTCTAAATATTACTGTCGATATTTCTGGTAAATTATTTTTACGAAATTTTACTTGTAAAATTGATAATACAGAGAGTACATAGACAAAAACTATACTACGAATGAAACGTATCCTGTTGTTTAAAAGCGAAAACATCGAAACATAGGATATCTTATATCTCAATAGTTCGATATCGCTATTTACGCGTTGTATCGTATCGTGTACTATTGTATCATTGTATACCATAGTGGACTTCGCGTTATTGATATCGTGCGGTATTTTTATAAAATAGCGTTTAACGTAACTTTCCGTGGAACATTTTAATATTTTGCAATATTTGTATAATATGGGGAACAAATACGATGAGACGATTTGCATTCAAGGGAAATACAAGCGGAGATAAATCTTAGAAATCTAGGCAAAGTTGAAAATTGAACGGTATATAGTGTGTATAGGGACTAATGTGTGGGACATTCTTTGACAAAGATACGTTAAATGACATTTAGCATAATTTAGTTAAGATCCGTGGAAGAGCGACGAGTAGTCAAAATGTCGAGCTGCGTAGGACACAAATAGAATAAAAAGCTTAAACAGCGAATAATTAAGCAGTTACCTCGTGTAGCTTAAAATGTCATAGCTTAATAGTATTCGTATGATATCGAGTTAATTCTCATCTGGAACGTCTTTGTAAATCTTCCAACAGTTCTTATTTCTTCTACTATTCCAATTGCAAATTATATTTTACGGACCATGTATTTATAAAGACAGTTTAATAGGAAATATCGTACGATAATATTTATAAGAATATTTATAAAACGTAAGTATTTCGTAACATTAGTAACATTTTCATACGAGATGAACATTTTCTCGTATTAGTCTCATATTATAAAATATTAGTAATATTTTCTCATATGAGATTGCTCACAATTATTCCATAAACATTGTGTATTACAGAGGAAGAAAATATTGGGATTATCGGATGTTGATTTAAAATGTTAAACTGTTTAAACTGTATGGCCATGTATCTGTCTGTCTGGTATGCCACTATTAAGTGATTTGTTACTTGGTCGCGTTTAGTTTAGGAGTTCGGCCCAGCAAATAAATGGATTACATAGTCTGTGAAGTTAACCGCGACAATTTGGTTATACACATTAGATAATTTGAGTAGGGAATAATGTGCTTAACGCGACGTTGTTACATTTTCTAATTGCGTTGGAAAATAATACTAGAGTAAAAAGCAGTATTAAATTAAAAATACTCGGAAATACATTTTTAAATTAACATTTTATACAATTACAAAACAGTATCATTCGTTTATAAAAGTAGAGAAACGTAAGAAAGACCGTTCTTTTTGTTGTAATATAAGTTACACGATGATAAACGAGATGCGTAGTATCAAACGATTGAAAAATGATTAAATCACCTAATTCTAATAATTTATATTCGATCATTTTAAAGTTAAATTCATTTTCTTGAGACTCGCGTTCTACAGTGATCATCGCGTTCATCAATTTCACGATACAACGTGATTTAAAACGCGATAAAAGAGAGCCAGCGAAACAATAAACATGCAATGGTAATCGAAACTGAAAAACGAGCGTTAGATCGGATTCGCGAGAAGAGAAAATTTCATGTCCGATAGGCGAAATCTCGCGGTAATGATAACATCCTCCGTGTCTTACAATTTCTAGAAATGTCAAGGAGGTTCTCATTTCGTGATATAGATTCGCAACAATTTATATCCGCTTCAAAGACAGTTTCCTTGTATTTTCCTTTGCGTCATCTTGCGAAACGTCTTGTTATTTCGCGGAAAGTGTTTCCTAAGAGAACATTCTGTTCCTTTAACAAAGTTTCGTTACTGATGAAAATGCTTACCTCCGTGACGAGTTTTCGTCACGCCTGTGTTTCGCGAATTTTTCATTGCCTTCTATGAGAAAGTTTCATCCTTTCGCCTGGTGAAGTTCTATTTCTTTCTTTTACCTTTTTCTTTGGTTGTACAGGGAAATGTACGATTATGTTAAATCGTGCTTTCTTTCCTTTATATATGTATATTCGTTCCCTTTAGCGTTATGCGTATTTTTTTGTATCTCTTTCCTATGTCGCTAAGCATAAATATCGTTATAAATATGAAAGTTTCATATTTTTAGAAGTTTCCAAATTTTTCACATCGAGAGACTAACTTTTAATCTACATTGTCGCGAACTATCGTCGATTATCGTATTCTTGGTCTACAACGTATTTTTAATTCTTGTTGTTCCTACGAGAACTTCTTTAAAATTCGCTTGCGATTACAGTTTCAAACTTAGTTTGAGAATAACGAGATGTTATAAATGTTCTTTATACGTTTTTCATTTAATTAGACCGCGTTGCGTGGTTTTTCTCCGGAAACTTTGTGTCGACAACAGGACTCTGCACTAGTTAAGATCGATAAAGAGATTACTATTTGGTTCCATTAATACTACTTTTCAGCTACTCAGAGCCCCAAGTTTCATGAAAAGAATAATAGGATATCCTAAGGAAGTTTCGCGCGATTCTGAAATACGGTGCAGTCGAAGATGTACGAAACGCTCGATGATAAACGACCAGAGAAATCAAACTTGATTAATAAATTTAATCGTTGAGAAAACGACAATGATTTACCTCCAATTAAATATTAAAACGTAGAAGTAAAAGGTAAATATATATTCCAATATTTAAATTTCGATTTTTGTCCATCGCTTTTTATTGAAAAAAAAAAAAAACAAAAATTCATCAGAAATTCCGTTTGTCTATCGCTGTCGAAACTTTCCAAGTTTCAATTTAAATGCAAACATAGTGGAAGCGTCGATAAAGGGCAGTCATTCCGCGACGACCGGGGACTTGTTGAATATCGCGTTTAATATTGTGAGAATTCCGCGTGCGTTGAAGCAGAGCCGGTCAGACAATCGGGCGAGCGCACAGACGACAAAACATTTTTATGAACCAACATAAACGGTGCTCGTCGCGGCCGGTTCGCATCAATCGCTGTTGAAGACGAGCGCGCGATCGATCGGCGGAGAAGCAGTCGAGAGAGCCGACCTGTAAAAGGTGAAATCTTCGTTCATGCAAGCTCTACGCCTTTACAAAGCGAGGAACACTTGTTGCCCGGTTTGGTTTCTCGAACCTGACGAGTGTCTCGTGCGTGAGACAACGGCACGTAAATAATTTCGAGCGACTTTTCCACCCGTGTGTGGAATTCGTACGCTATCGCTTTCATCCGCGTCGAATCAAGCTTGCGTGTCGAACGAACTTTACCTCTTGTTTCGTTGGCCTTTTGCTTCTCTTACCGCGATCGCACGTTCGTTCGGTTTTCTTTTTTCGTATTTAGTTGCTTACGAAAGTATGCGAATATTTATATCATAGGAAACTTCTATGAATAAATTATGCGCGTTATACGAAATATCGATTACGTTAGGTCGAAGGAAATGAAAAAGGAAATGGCCGTGAGGTGTGAATTTTACGGATGAATCGTGAGAATGGTGTGAATTATATGGATTTATCGCGGGGATGGTGTGAATTGTACCGAAAACGATGAGATGTGTTAATGTATGGGTAGGTACACTGTAATCGTGAGGAGGTATTTGAAGCGTTGCGTTGTTTATGCATTCGATTTGCATGTATTTTGGTTTGTGTGATAGAATGGAAGGTATTGTACGTTGTTGTTTTAAAGATTAGGCAGATTTAGCATGGAATAATTGTACCATGTATATAATTTACAATACAGTTTCGTTAAGCTTGGCTTTTTAATTCACCGAACTTAACTTTGGTTGACTTTAACGTTGGTTTTGATTATTTTATTTCGTTACATTTTACATTGTCGTAGATGTATTTTTGTATAAACACAATAAATTTATTATATTTACTTCTTCATGGCATTCAAAAGAACAAAATAACCAATCGTATAAACTATTTGTAGCGTAATATTTGATTCTATCGTGGACCAATATTTGATGAAAAACGAAAGTTTAAAAAAGAGAGAAAAAGTAATATGACGAATGGAATATTGGTGATCTATAGGATTGAACGAGTTAGGCAGAAGTTGACAAATTGCGAACATGATTGGGAATGGCATACCAGAAATTGGATTATTAGCCAGTTCAATTTAAGGGATCTTGTTTTATCTGCTTCCATCAGAGTTTCTGCTTTTCCCCGATGAAATTCCGACATAGTTTTTCTTCGGAATGGGTGTTACTTTGATCCAAAACAATATCAGTTCGTTCTCTACTAGATTACTATCACGAACTGAAACGTACAAGTTGGTCGAAAATTCCCAATTCAGTTTAACAAGTAAGAACAAATTGGAGCTAAACAGTAGGATCGATGATCTCCGTATAAGGAAATATAAGTATTATTTTTCATATCATCAACTAAATAGCGATCGGTCAGGTTCAACCGATCGGTTGATATCGCCAAACTTGAACGAGTTAACGCTCAATGTGATGGTAAATTGAATATATCGAGGTTAGTATGGTTTGATACTTTATTTGCACTTTTAGTATACACGAAAAGTTTGACGTTCTGATCACGACGGTTGTACGATCTTGTTGAAACTGAATAAAAACAGTACGACGCTCTGATGAAGACTCTCGTAGGATGTTGTTGCTAGTCTCATCAGAAGATTCGTCTCGTTCTTACATCTTTACTTTCCGTCCCCGGGTTTTCCCTGGTTGAATTGTAGGTGCATATCCTCTTGTATTGCCAGCTGTTTACCTCTGCCCTGACCCATCGGCACTTAAGGTGTTTTTAGGTTCTTAATGATGTCCGCATCATAATGTTTACAGCTTGGGGAGGTAGGCAATTCGGATTTTCCCAAAAAGGGGAGATGCGTTGCCCGAGTCATAAACTGACGGTCACTCCAAATCCCCAACAATTTTATTTTTTTTTCTCGTACGGAAGAAATCATCAAAATATTTCATTGACATCTCCTTTGCATATTTCTCTTCTCTTAAATAATACCTAAAAGTGTATATTTCAGCTTCTCTCGCTGTTTACAGTACATTACGTACACTTTTAGTATGTGATAGAAAAATACATAGAGCGTCGAAGGATTTTCAGTCTATTTATTCTGATTTATTTCGGTAAAACGAATAGTCAGGAAATTTATTCGCTGAATTCAATGAGTAAAGCGAGATAGCGAGCCTACCTACGGTGGTCGTAAATTCTGTATGCGAGCAATTTCATTACTGCGAACGTTGTATAACCATAGTCGCTATTACTGTTTTAACCTGTTATCGGCGTAATGTAAGTTCTATTGCGTTTAATTATTCAGTCTGCCCCATCTCCCTCGTAAATAAAACTGAAGGTGTGTCAATGGAACGTTAATGCCACACTGAAACGCAAATTCTTTCGTATTATTACGTAACCTGGCATTTATTTATCGTTACCATCAAATCTTCTCCAATTAAATACGCTATATATCTCTAATCGATAGATAGTGGAAAGAAGAAGAACGACACGATTATTTAAAGAATGCTTATTAATGTATCAACGATCAACTGAGAAGAATTAGGAAATTGTACATTTATCACGACGAATCGCATCTTAAGAAAAATTATTACAAATAATTTCTTATTTTCATTCATTTCCAAGATATTCATTTATATCGTATAAAGGTATTCGTCTGAGTTTTATAACAAAAGTTTTCCACTAATCATTCTTGTACGTTGTCAACGACAATCCAGTCTCTCATCGCTCTTAAATGACATAAATATATCGAATGGTAGGAACTGGATACAGAGGGGAACAAAAATATGCAATAAGAGAATATCCAGACCGCTGTATTTACCGATGCATTTAAGCGACGATTAATGTCAGTCGCAGAAAGTGACGGACACAGCTCGCTAAGTATCCCAGCAAATTAAAGCATACGTCAATTAAAAGTCAGCGTACTATGAAATTGTAACGTGACTTCTTCCACTACGAATGGAATCGAACACAGATCCCTAAATAAACGACACGGCGTTGATTAATGGTATCCTTGTTTTCTTCTACCTGGTTAGCCATCTATAAACCTTCGCATTTACATCAGTCACAGTCGCCTAAATCACTTTGAAAAGATAGTGTCATAAATGAAATTTATCCAAACTTCAGAATTTTGTTAGTTAAAAACATCAACTTATCAACTTTATACGCGGCTAAATATAAGTTTGTATTAACTCAGGTAATTGTTAAACATTGCTTAGGGAACGTAAATAGATATGTAGGAATTTTACTTCAAACATGTCGTCGATAATGGAAGAGACTTGGATAACTCGGAGGGGATTACGCTCGATAGATTTCACGTGGAAAATTAGAAACTTTCGTTACAATCTTTCCGATACATCGGGAAACATTGATTGGAATTTATCGTTGAAATATTACCAATCGAGGGCGCGTGGTAAACATAAGGTTGAGAATGTTAGAAGCTAGAGATATTTTCTGCATGTCCAGATATACATTGATCGTTAATGGCACAAAGAAATCCCACGCGGTAACGTTTAAAGAAAATATTATGGGAATACCTGAATTTATAATTATTTTGAGACACGTTAAACGAATTTTTAAATTGATAATTCGTGCGAAGACGCAAGTAAAAAATAATTACGCGATATTAGGGAACGAGGAATTGAATTAAAAAATAGAATAGCGCGATATTATCGAATAGTTGCAGAATTATAGGACGCGTTTAACATTTAATTAGAAAATTCTGTCTTCTCAGCATGAAGATGAATCGAGTCCTAAGCACGAAGATTTACCAGATCGAATCCTCTTAAGACCACTATTTCCCTCGACAGGAGCTACCGTTCTCTATTCGTTTACAGTAGATACTGGGAGATTGTTGGACAGCTTTCGGATTGGATTAGCCGGCGGAGTACGTGAGAGCCCCAGCGACATTCCACCCTTCGATCCGTCGAATCCCTTGGCCGAAATGGATACAGACAAGCCGCAGGAGACGGTTTGACTCCGACTTGTGTTTGACCGCTTAATTTATGCGCGCAAAAGTACACCGAAGTCATTTCCCTGGTTTTATTCGGTTGCGTCTTTCATATCGACGATCTTTCAGAGGAATTATCGTCGAGACGTTATGCGATGTTAGACAAGAAATCGACTTTTGAATTTAGAACAAACTATTTTTCGAGAATATTAACACTGAAAATACTTATATTACTTCTAAAACCAAAAGAAAAAAAAAAAAAAGAAAAAACTGGAAGTCAGGCATTCGAAAGAATCTTAAATCTCAAGCTCCGGAAAAATACTTGCGTAAAGTACTTACTCTAAAAAAAAAAGGAGGCTGAGAAGCTCGTGAAAATCTTAAATTTCAACTACCCTCCAACTTACTAATCCATTTCAGACTCGACGGCGTAGTTACTCCGTTATCGCGTCTGATTTTTCACCACTTTCGTCACGTTCTCTCGTTATTTTCAATCTTATCCTCGTTTCCCTTATTTTCTACTGGATCGAATCTTTCTCATGGCCGATTTAAAACGTCGCTGTTATCATCATCCCCATCATCAAGAGGTTTTCGAGCGTCCCGCTTTCCATTTCTTTCTATTCCGTCGAATTGATCGACGGTGATGATTTTCAAGGTGGCCCAAGTATCCAGCTATAACGATATTCGTATGCTAATTAAGCGTCGGCCATTCTTTCGTGACTCGATGGCTCGGTAAGCCGACGCCATTTGTTCGTTACATTTTCGCTCGCTTTACAGGCTCGTCCTACGCTCCACGGGTCAGGGTAAATCATGTGACGTCATAACAGGGTGTGGTGATTTACGTGAGACTTCGACATTACGGCTACCCTTGCATGAGTGCACCACATCCGTGCGACGACTCGCAATTGGGCCAACACACGAGCACCTCGACGCAATTGAAACGCTTGAATTTTTGCTCCTCTCGCGGAACGACACGTCCTGCGACAATTGCAACCGGGAACCTGACTTAGCTTCCTTTCGTTTCGAATTTCTCGTACTGTACGCTTCGTTTTATTCGCAATTTTCAAACGAATTTACGTATCTTGGAAAATATAGAAATTACACCAATTTTTCATTCGTATGTGCGCTTTTTCCCGTGTGTCTCGCGTGTCAAAGGGGCCGTCGCTTCGGGTCATTTGGCACTGCCTGTAAGGAGCGTCGTGGAAAAGGACCAGTCTCGTTCAATTTACACCATCGCGACGTGAAAACGAACGTCGATAAGAAAAAGAAAGCACGCGTAGGGATAAGAAATCGAAAACACCGTATACAGTTCCAGTATCGTGGTCAATCAAAGCGGCGTTTAATCTTTTTCTTCGCCAACGTTCCAGACGCGGATGCACTGCATCCCCTGTAGTTCGCGTTTCGTTTTTCGTTTCTCTCGAGTTGAACGGGTCTATTTACCGTGCCATCGCTTAGGATATTTGGTTTTTCCGTGTCGTTCCTTGAAAGCTGATAAAACATCGTTGAAGGCGATTAAACGATAGCAAAAAGACTTGGGCAGGATTACTTTCAACTGACGATGGTGGTTGTTCGATCGGACGATACTTCTCTGGTTTCTAATCCATTTTGAGCAATCGGTTACATCGTTTAAGCTATAGATTTAATCGTTGTTTACCGTCTATCTCATTTGTTAGCGAAGCAGATTCCATCAGTGGTCCATCAATTGCAAGAGAAGATGGAACATAGTAAATTTTTTGAAAACTAAATTCCCTTCTGTTCTTTTATTTTCATCGAAGGAAGAGAAACCAGGAAAGTACACCAAGGACTTAAAGTTGTAGAATATTTCCTAATTAGACTACTTTAATACCAAACTATAGTTACTTGAATCGCAATAAACTGTTCTTACTGCAAGTATACGATTTTACAAGCAACGTAGTTGTTCAGAAGATATACGAGTCGAGGTTATCAGCGATCCTACAGCAAGGGAGATGGGAATTTTTACAAAGCAGTATGCTTCTTTGGTTCCTCTATGTTCCATTGTGGCTGTCCAAGTTATCCCAGGGTGAGTTTCATCGTCGTGATTCCAACGTAAGCGGCCATAAAGGCGTTAGTGTTAAAATGGTGCTCCGGCGAGGTAGACGTTGTTGAAAAGAGAACAAGAGAATCTCCGTGTGTTTGCCTGTATGGGTGTGGGTGGGCTGTCCAACGTACACACACTAACCGCAGACCTAATTGTCCGGCTGTTTGTGTGCGCGCTATTCGCACACAGTGTGTCTTATCGTATGCATTTAGGCCGGCGTCCCAACGTTCGCTAACGATCACTGTAAATGCAGATTTTTGGCCCAAGCTGAAAAACAATGGCATACTTTCACGCCAAGAAGTCGCCGCTCCGCTCTCTATTGTACAGAGGTAGCCAGTGATAAGAAAACTCGAATGCTGGATAAACAGCGTGAACTGAATAATTTCTCGGGATTTTCTCCTTCGCGAAAACACGATTTAGGGGATGAATTTTTGGTCATGGTCCGATTGGTTCGTTTCTTGCCTTTTGAATATCGACCTCCACGAATATCGAGCGTATAGAATATTACGTTATTCTGGAGACTAAATACATAACGCGATATTTTGTATTTTATTTTATAAATCGTTCCATTCTGAATTCTTTGTCATTTTGCTACACTGTCGAAAGATGAGAAATTTTCCTATTTATACCACTTTTCTTCTAAGCAGCTGCTGCGAGGAACAATGTTTAGACAAATATTTCTAACGTACATCATATGCCTTATCGTGGACGATCGTCCGCACTGAACATATTGAAACAATCGTCGAAATCGAAGATTGAAATTTTGGAACATATCGTGAACTAGAAACCGTGGGAAGAAATTTCAGTAATTACGTAGAAATTTGAAGAACGGCCAAGAAAATATTCGGAAATCCCCCGGTAATACGTCAATAACGTCGAAAGAAGGAATTCTTTCCAAAAGAGTAGATGATGCGAAAGACCAGCAAAATGAGATCCTCCGCTTCTTTCACATCTCCGCCATAGAGAACTTGTTCGTTTCGTTCTTTTTTCCTCTTCCGCCGTTCGTCCCTTTGCTTCCATCCAACTGTCGATTGTTCTCCACGTTTCGCTCCCTTTATTTCATTTCCTTTCGACCACGCGTCACGATTTTCCGTGAAAATCGACACGGGCTTATAAGGCTGCCATCGAACTGTTCTAATACGACTAAAACGCCTCGATAATCGTTTTGCGTCGAGGGACTGCGATAGACGATGAGACTGAAAGAAGTTTTATCAATAGGGGGCGTTGAATTATTCCATTACGGAGAAGTTGGTTTTGAAATGAGAGAATCGCCGGAAGAAAAGTAGATATTATAGGGAAGAATCCGAGTATGAGATTAGGGGTATAATACGTCTGATCGAAAAGATCGAAATTTTAAGCATTTAAATCTATCTAGACGTATGAACAATGTTTATGTTTAAAAGATGTTTAGCGATTTGTATGTATAATATTCGCTGTATACGATATCTCTGCATTTAAATAAAAATACACGTAATACTAGGTTGTCCGAAAAGTTTCCTTTGTTTCGTAAGATGGTGATAGATGAACAACAATTTCTGTTTTATATTATTTTATTGAACTAGGTATGATCTATTTCGTTATATTTCTATTATTATGTTCGCGCTTAATTCAATAAACTAATATAAAACAAAAAACATTGTCCGTCTATCATTTCCTTATAAAACGAACAAAACTTTTCGGACAACCTGATAACATATTACGAACCTTGAACATCATTAAATTCACATTACATTAACAATACCCGGTATACCGAGAAGAAAAGATCGATGCAGAAGTAATAAATAACTTTAAAACGTGATAAGTTTCCGAATTGAAATATAATAGCGTAGTCCTTAAAGTCTCGTAACAAGCGTGCAAACTAATTACTATAACGACCACGTAATAGGCTGTGCCACGCACAAATTACCACAGGACTTTCTATCGAAATCGTGCCACGAAAACCACTCACGCGAATTTATTTTCTCGAATTATTGTGGCAGACAGTTATAACGAACAAGCTGAAAGTCGTTTCGAAGCAACGTGCACTGTGCAATTTGCAGATAAGTCGCTGTTAAAGGCGCTCATTTTCAAGGTTGTTCCCTGGTTTCTAAGTGACCCTAATCCAGTGTACACGTTTACATGTAACTTCCATAGCGATTACATCTACCGAACGTCTAAAAATATATATTGGGGGCCGTCAACAGCTAACCTTATTGCAACAGAGAGATTCGAGTAAAAGATCGATTCCATCAAAGGATAATGAAGTTTTTATTAGAAGTTGCAACGAAAAAATATTAACTGCCCGAGAAAGGAGCGTATTTGCGATAACATTGTCCATCGTTGTTTGGAATGTTTGTGTTTGAAAGTTTGCTTTACACAAAGATATTTGTACGCTCTTTGTAAGTAGAATAGTAGATGCTATGGCCAGACACGCTGGATTCATTTATTAATTGGTCATTGTGCTTATTATCGTGGAGGGGTCGAAGAACCTATAGCGTAGAAAATGGAAGATAATTTTATGCTTGTTACGAGATAGAATAGATCGAACTAGGATAAGCTGAAACAAAATTAAATTCAAAATGTACAGTAAGTGAAATATCTCCTTTATTCTTAATGTAACTTAATTTAATCCATTTGCGTAACATTTATTTCGCTGTGAACAACGCTCGTTAATTCGTTAAATTAAAAATTAAGATCCTTACTGTTCGCTATCATCGTAATTTTCAAATTTAAAATTACTTTTCTTCTATTCGAATAAAATATTTTTACGATAATTCGATATAAATGGAATTATCTCGTTGTTTGTATAAAACGATCACAACTAACGATGTATGCGGTAAAAACAGGCGTGAATAATATTTTAATCCCAAATAAAAAGTGAATAATATTTAACTATTCGCCCAGGAGTTAATCAAGCAATTATCTTCTTTATCGCAGAAAGAAAGAAATACCTTTTACGAAGAAAAGTATCTGCTTAAAAGAACAGGAACATCTATCATTAATTAAAATTAGGAGCTAAATCTTACTTTTTAAGGAAATTAGGACTTTCGAACATTAATCACAATTACGACTGATATCGTGAAACTGTTTTTTTAACTCGAAAGAATCGATGCGAATCAAAAACTATATTTCTTTCTCAATTAGGTACGCCTCGATGTTAATCTCGCGTTTGCGTAGAAAGGCAACGCGGAGCAAGAGAGGGAAGAAAAGAAGAATAGAAGGCTTCTGAATTACAACTTAAAATTCCGGATGAGGAATCGTGGTTCCGCGATAGGAGGTTCTCTAGGGCCTCATTTATTCTTCCGCGCTGTTGGCAAGAATCAACGCTAAACATTCTTGCAAAAATTCGTCTTTTACCGCGAGCTGTTCGTCGTTCAGGGATTAATTATAATGGCCCTGAACAGACGAAAATACGCGGACCTTGGTTGTTCGCGCGACCGAATACTTTCAGCGAGATCTTTCCAACCTACGTTTCTTTCGTTCCTCTTTTGTCTTTTATTTTCGAACCTTTATGCGCTCCATAAAAATTCCTGTGCATTTCCAACCCCGTGAAAACAGTTTTCTCAATTTATTCAAAGTTCATTTTCTATTCTGTACTATGCTGTTCGTGTTATTATTAACCAGTTTGCTGTTCTTGACGAATATACTCGTCATGAAAAAATGGCAATATTTTGTGCCGTCTCACGACTTTTCATTACAGCTCAATTCTATATTATAGCAGTTGCACATAGTCTGTGTTCGACGAGTATACTCGTCGTCGCTTACTTTCTGCGACAGATTTTAGATACACACGCAAGAGCTAACCGATTAATTAGAATTTTGTTAATTATTTGTTCACAGTAGCACTGATAGTATGATTTATACGAATCTGTCGAGATACAAATAGTTTATATAATTGGAGTTCACTGCTTCTCTGATATCTGTGACTTTCTTTTGGTTATCCTTATTAGTAATACCTATCGATAGTTTCATTGATATTTCTAAGAAAACTATTGCTGTACAACTACAAGCTTTTCGATATATTTGTAATTTCAGTTAGAAACGTTATCAAATATTCATTGCACGATATAACATCGATGACATGGCCATTGCGAAGTCATAAATTCCTATTTGTCGAGATCCAAAGATATTTCACCATCTATCTAATAATCTTTACAAATACTCCAAGCAATTTATCTCAACATCCCGAATCTAATTTTGACAAATCTTTCCTCTTAACACGACCTTCGCAAACTATTTCGTTCGTAAGAAACCAAGCCCTAAAAATCCTTCGTAGGGTCCATTTCAACGTTCACCCACTCCGGAAAAGCCCCGGCTGCCACACATTTTCCGGATTTTTCCGCGTCGATTGGCCATTTGGCGAAATTGCCACGTGATTTTCCAACCGTCGCCTTCACTTTTACCCCTCGCCCTCGCGTTTAGGTTCGACGTTTTCGCGTACACGAGCCCTTGCTGGCTCGCCTCGTAATCTTTTGGCACCGGCCAACTACTGGATTGCCTGCGTTCATTGCGACCTAACTATAATTCAGGTATGTCCCGTTGGCACAGCCGTTGACAGTCGTACGATTGGTCACATGCCAAACGTCTCCACGTATGGGGCAAAAGGTTGCTCGAAGCTCGCCCATTTTCCACGCCTCGGTTAACTTCACCAAATACCTAAGCGCAATGGTCAGTTCGAGATACCTTGTCGATCGTATGTACAGAATGCACTGGCGCGTTTCTTTTTTCCTTCATCCTCTTTTTTCCTCTGCTGGCGCGTCACAGTGGTCCTAATTGCCATTCCTGATCTACGATCTTCCGCCAGGCTACCGTTTGCACACGCGCCAGCTTGGGAGAGCAGATTGTACCGCCGGCGATTTTACCTTCGCTCGCCTATAAATTACGGCTCGTTACTATTTGGTTTCGAGAACGAGATAACTTGTCCGAATTGTAGGTGGACCTGTAGCTTATTGCTATGTGCTGATAATCATGAAAGTCGTTTGAACGAAACATTTGGAGAAATTGAGCGTTTCGTTCGTATTTTGCTTATTATTGCTATGTGACGACCTGAAATTTTGTTTTTCGGAACTACGGGGTTAAACGTTTAGAGGCACTGCGAATATTATTTTTAACACACTGGTTGTTCATCCTCGTTGATAGATATTTGGTCAGTAGATTACGTGGCAACGTGTAATCTACTTTTATTGCACTATACCGGAAAATTAGAGACATTGGCTGTTTCAGGGAGCGGAATGATTTGCACTACTTACGCTTCGAAGTAGAACGACTCGGAATTTATTCAGACAAGAAACATCCGCGCCGCATGCGACACAATTGCTTGTAAAATAAATAAATCGCGCGGATTCGTCTTTCTGTGCGATTTACGCTGTGTTACTAATTTAATTGTATTTTAATATAACAAAGCGGTTATCGAATAAAAGAGATTTATTAAGAATTATAAATAACAATGGAACGAAACAACATTTATTCGCATTTATTAAAAGCTATCAAGCACAGTGGAATAATTGTTGTAAAGAATCAATTATTCATTATGGGCAAAGAAACCGAATAAACAATTTCTATGTTATTTCTGAAAGTCTAAAAATATTTGTATTAAAACGTTTATTTAAAAGTTTCTCAAGGATGAATTTTTTACGAGAAAACGCTACGAGTTCAGAATGTTTAACGAGTGGCTGGATACAGTTTTAAGGAAGTTTACCCGAGATATGAAGATCGAACACAGCAACTACAGTCAATCACTATAAACGACTTGACGTACGATCGATCCTCGATGAACGCATTTGTCTTGTAAGCTCCTAAAACACTGCTGCAATAAATTTAAAAACACGAAGACAGCTTAGCATAAAAGCGACTAATACAGTGATTGATATATCAGTTCCATTTGCTTTTTTCACTCGTCAACTACAAATTACGAGTAAAGTCCGTTTATTTAATATTTACGATTTAACATTTCTCTTATCGTCTACTTTTAATAAATATCTCTGTCTTTTGAAGGAAAGCAAATTTACAATTCTAAGGTCATCGCAATCGTTTCAAGCTGACGCGTGATTAGACGCGGAAAGATTTGCAGGAAATATATCGGCGATCGTAAAGTTGCCTACAAAACGTATATTCCTCTCTTTGGCACACGCCTATTGAAGTCGTTACGAAGCTCTAGGTATTCATTTGAATTTAATGTTCGCGCTGATCGATCGTCTTAGACTTTGGACGACGATGGTGAGAGGAAAATGACGCAGCGAAATCAAGCGAGAACCTCGGCGTAGAAGCTTCTCGGACAATAAAGCTTTGATTCATCGCGTTCAACAATTTCACTGTGTGTACTCGTTGATCTATCCGTTGGCTGGTGCCAAGTTTTTTCACGTTCCGCCGTCTGTCTATAAATTTTTCGGTTTCGAATCTCTACCTTCTCTGCTAAAGGATATTTGACGAAGAAAGAGAAAAAGAAAAAAAAAAGAGTTGTAAGTGGATCGATACCAGATCAAAGGAAACATTCGCGATCATATCGTGACAGAATAAACTTTCAGTAATCGAAGGTTCCGCTGCTTTCACCTGACTTTGAGTAATAGAATCTTCTGGAAACGGAAACGCTACGGTGATTATTTTACTGGCGTTGGTTGCGATTTCGAAACGCGTTTCGAAATAGCATCCCCACGGTAATAAAATGGAAATCGAGTTGTAGCCATCCCGACGTGGCAACGTCATTATAAGTTTCTGTTGCCGCTGTTATTAGAAAATTCACGTTCCATTGAGTGCGCGGTCTGTGGGCCGGCTTAAAGACGGGTCGACGATAAATTGTTCCACTTTGGATTTATTTGTTTCAAAGAAAAGCTTCGCGGATCGAGGTCGACCCCTATCTTCCGAGAAGGAAAACTTTCGAGCAGAGTGCGATAAAGAATCGCAAGTTTGCGCGATCTCCTGCGTTCATATTTTATCTGCATTCTGGTTGTTGGTTCGAGTAGGAAAGATGGTTACCTAATGACGGGGAAAATAAGTAAAACGAGACAGAACTTTGACTCGAGTTTTTTAAATGAACTGAAAAATTTCTCCTTAGGCTGTCGTTAAAGCATATGAAGTCTTAATTTGCGGATACTTTATTTCTGCTAGAAAATTTATTTTAACAACGAAGAATATTACGATTCATGGATAAGTTTGGAAGAACGATTTTTATTTTGCCATAAAAAAATATTGCTTTGGAAATGCGAACAGAGGGAAATCTTTTACAGCGGATGAAGCGATCGCGAATAAAATGAGTCATTATAGCGACGTGTATTGTGTTCTAACAAATCCCTTGCCAAAATATTCGCTTTCTATCGAAATTGGCGATCTATTCCTGTCGTAGCTGTAGGCGCCGTAAGATGAATATTTCTTTTACGCTTATCTCCTGTATATGCCGTATAATGAGAATTTTAGCTTCTATTTTCTACGTTTCTTTAGAAACATACAAAATGATAAAAAACAGAAACGAAGATATCTTTATCTTCAATATGTTGCCCGAATGAGTTTAGTTACTTAATCTGCGTTACCCTAGATGTTATAAATTAACATATAAGATCAAATATCATGATTTGTGGACAGGCATCAAAATTTTGTACCATGAGTTTATGGTACGGAGCGTTTATCCGGAAAGTCAATGGGCTTCTTGGATGGGCCACTTACTTGGATAGATAGAAGCCTCGTGTCTTGCGGGGCAGTTTCCAGAGACTAAGCACCCAATAACAGATTTCAAAGTGGTTCTCGATCGAAACTGTCCCTCGACACAAGTTTACAGACCATAAAATTCTGCCGTTGAATGCGAAATTTTCAACCTGTTCGCGAACGTTTCAACTGCACGCGTTGCGTATCTAAACTCTATATTTCATTTGCTTTTTGCTTCTTCTCTGATACTTGTTGCTCCAAGAAATTTAATTTCATGCTACGCGTTCTGACAGTTCGTCGAAATACGCATCCACCGTGAAAGTAGCCATTACGAGAGGAATCCAGCACCTTGAACGTTAGGCATCCTCTGATAACCCAATTAATCACGTCCACGACTCGCCTCGTGCGAGCCGTCTGTTTTCGTCCTTGACTCGATAACGTCGCGATAATTAGAGGCGAGATATTTCTCGCGTGCACCTGCCAGAGCGAGGGGCCAGCCGCGTAATGCCTGCAAGGGCAAAATTTCGACTTGTTCGCCTGCCTATTCGCTTTGCCGTGAAATTCTACCGCTGATTGCTCTAATTATCTCTACCATGTATCTCCCTTGTTTCGTCTCAAATTTAATGCTTGACGCAATTACGCGATACGCATGCTAATGTAAGCTTTCCGTCGCTCTCAAGGCTTTTTATTTTCACGCCTTAACCCCACGGCCTTAAAGTACGCCTACACGTAAGTGAATCGAGAAGATCGTCAAATCGATGACGTTAAGGTGGTCGTATTTTGCCTAGTGTAGGCGCTAACTACTTTCCTCTTTTCTTTCTAATGGCTATGCAAATATACAATTTCTGTGAATTAATGTAGCGCTTTGGTTAAACCTTGTACGTCGTTTAGACTATGTTCGGCTCGATCGTGTTTTTCTATTAATAACGCTGTGACGGCCGACTAGTTTCGAGCGCGCAACTTTCGCCCTAAGAATTACAAACATAGTTCACCGTGCACTATATATTTTACCAATAATTCACATACAGTGATTTTATCTGTTGAATAAATTATAACGCGGAAACTTTAACTACGTAAAATCTGCCAAATACATAAATCCGAACTTAAAAGTCTCAAAGACAAATTCCATTAGATACGTGGCGAAAGATAGCGGACACTGAACGGGTGCGATAAGTCACGGTTGACACTAGACACTGGCGACGTGCACACCTAATCGATTATCGTAGCAAGCTGGGTTGCAATTAATGAGAAAATATGAAGCTACCACACCATTGGTGGCTGATATCCCACACCGTGTGTCTCTTTATCTCTTTCTCTCTCTTCATTTGCACGTTGTCAGCATACCCCGTGATAACCTGCTCGCACGATAGAATATTTATCGCTGTGCTATGGCTTACAAACGGCATGCAAAATACATGGACGCGCCACGCTGCTGGATATCCGAACAGAAACCGAACGCGCGTCCGCTTTTTCAACCGCGATTCCTTTACATCGTGACCAACGTGGCTCATTCGTTACGTTTATGGCCGTAGAGACGAGATGATGGACCAATCTGTCTGGCAGAATTTATGCTAAAAGCATTGAATCGAATGGGGCTTACGACACACGTTGCTGGAATTTCGCTGTTCGATTCAAGAGCAACGTTGTTTTCCGTGGTCTACAGGATATATTGGTTTATGGATGAAATAGGTTCAATTTAGACGGCACATTTCCTCCCTTTCTTTTGAATTCGATACGTCACGGCTTGATCTTCGAAATATACGAATGAGAATATATTTTGGACGCTCATTGTCGAACGTAAGCGATTCGATCCCGTATAGGCATTAGGTTATTTCTGAACGCAATGGAGTACGACCTTGAGGCTTTTATCATTCACTGACTCGAATAAATCAGAATAGTTCGAATTCGTACAGAGACGGCTAAATCAATTCCATGGGCAATCTCGCGTCTCTGAAGTTAATCGATTAAAAGCTACCAACTTACTTCGTCTAATCGTAAACTGAACGTATATGAAGATAAAAAATAAAATTTGTATTCTCAACCGATCTTTGACATTTTACAAATCTTACCTGATTCAATTTCGTAAATATAAGTTCCAACTCCATTAATTTATCGAACGAATGCTACGAATTTTAATTTAAACAAATATTTACGCAATGCCATCATCGAGAGAAATAGAAACACATTCGTGCATGCATACAGCCTAGGATAAAATCTATGGTAATAGCGTTGCTATTCATACAGGAAACATAAACGAAACATATGGAAAATGTATGTAGATACTCTGTACGTGGTAAATAAAGCTGTAACAGAAACACGGCTTAATAAATCTCGACTATTTTATTTCACGCTGAGAAATCTAGAAAGTTATAGAATAAAATTCCTTTTGCAAGTTCTGGTGTTAGTAACACCGCGCACAATAGTCCGATACTTTCATTCGGAATACCGTCTGATTCGTCTTTTATTAAACTTTCATCCACTGGGCGTGCCGCTTATTACGTTTTCACGGAGAACGTGGCTGTGGGGCTAAGTGCATGGTAAAAGGCGGCCGTGAAACGAGAGGCAATAAGCGAGCAGCACGGGGTACATATATCTTGTCACGATATCCTTAAACACAGGAACGCTTTGCCGACGGCCAATAAATGCGGCTCTCGCATGGGTAACAACACGGCACCGATCTCAATCCTAGAAATTCCCAAGTGACTTTCACCGGTCTTTCTTGCCAGCTCGAAAAACTTTCATCCCCTTGCGCTACCACCCACTTACTCGGCCACGTTCTTCGTACTCACGCGAACGAGAAGCAACGCGTTGATCTTACGTGATTGTTATTTCGTTTCGAGGCTGAAAATTCAATTTTCTTTTTCCATTAATGTCGCCTACACGTCTGCTTCTCCTTTCCTTCTTTGGTTATACGTTAGTCATTTCGTTGCGTGAGAAATTCACGCGGCAGAAACGCCTTCGTGATTATGTTCCGTGACAGAAACTCCTTCGCGTTTCGTCATCCTCAGCTACGCCACGGCCAACATCATCGATTTCTTCCTTTTTGCTGGTTACTCCTGCGTCTAATCTTCGATTTAATCTTCTTGATTTTCTCTTTTTGAAATTTCTACCTGTTTTTCTTGTTATTCGTATTGCTCATATCGGCTTTACAATTATCTCATACTACACGTTACTTTTTCATTTACGCACGAACGTTGCCTATCGCTACGAAGAAATCTTCGTATCTCTGATAAAATTTCTCATTTCACATGTTTATCGAACTTGTAATTTAGAAATTGGCGTCATTTGTGGGAAATTTGAAACGTCGATAAAAATGTTTCTTTCTACACGTATTCTATGTAAATGTTTCTCCCTATACGTAAGTGTAACGTTTCAGTCCTGTTAGTTTTAAAGTTGGCGATGCTTTAACTTCGTGTAAAAATAATGGGACCGACGTCGGTATAGTAAAAACTTTAATGTTCCATAAGTTATAAAAGTACATCGGTTTCATAAATGGAAGACGGGAGCGTAATGGAAAATACGTTGGAAGCAGCAAAAGCTACGCTCTAAGCATGCAGCGTAAAACAAATATATAAAAATTTTATAGAATCGAATGATGCATGTAAGAAGCGTACGCCCGTAACTTTTTAATGACTTGCACATTTTGTTATATTAATATATCTTCTCTACATTTTAACCGAAGGCAACGTTCACATTTCAATTTTCACATTCAATTTCCATCATACAGTTTATTTGAATCCTACCCCCAAGTAATGTTAAACCCAAATTAATTGTAATCAAAAAGAATAGCTGGGAAAATACGTTGGACTAATTTTTCTGACGAACATCTATGCTTTATCTACGCTTTATATATATTTTATACTTTATACTTTACGATGAAAAGCGAATATTAGCTCTCGTTCTTAAGAGGTGGTAACATCTCTCACGACGTGTTTTCGTTGCTTGTTACGTTGAAATTTTAATCGTCGTATCGCGCGATTAATTTCTTTTATGTATCGTAGGTAGAAACTTAATCGGAATGTACTTTTATTTAATGGAATATCGCCGTATTTCTATTGAAATTTATACGCAGAATACGAATATTCGCACGCAGAGTTATGTTTAAATTAAAATATATATTTAATCCCGTTATTCGAACCGAACCACAGCTTAAAATTCAGCTAACCAAAATGCTTTGATCGCTTTTCGCCGGGGAATCCCAGTGTATTATAGCATATTATCGCGGAATGTCCGAGATAGTTAAGATTTTCAGCTGAAAAAGTCGAGGATCTTAAAACGTCGACGATAATCCCATTTCTATTCATTACGTTCGAGCACCGTGTTCCATTTTATTTTGCTCCAATCTTTATTTCACGACATTACGTTTTCGTTTTTTCTCGTTTCACATTCTGAAAACCGGGCGGAAGGTCGAAAAATAAATTAAATTATCGCCAGACGGATTAAACAGAGATTGCGGATCTTAGCGCGAATTCAGAACGAAGTAGACACCTCTCCGGATAATTCGATATTACCGTTCGATTCTGAGTATTTCCGTACAAGCCCCGTGCTAATCCGATTTTGCATTGACGAGATTGCATCGTCTACCCGGAAATTCGTCAGGGCAATCTTCCGGTCGAATCTCACAGATCGGGACAATCTAGCGTAAACATTGTCGCGAACGCATTAATTGCTGCCCAGCCTATTTACGCTATTTCATAATTACATTTGCCGTGGTTCGACTTGTCCGATTTCGTTTAATGGGCAATCCATTTCATTTATTCAGTTCGTGGAAATGATTTTGCAAAGTACAGAGAACCGAACGTAATGGAGATATATTGCAATGAAATAACGATATTGGTAAATTTTTTGTGGAAAGATATTAGACTATAATTTTATTATTTTTGTTACAGTACAGTATAATGCAGTTCTCTTTGCAAGGAAGCTTTATTAAAATAGCCATCAATTTTTCTCTTTAAACGAAATGATTCACTCGTGATTAACAGGTATAATGGACGTTGAAATTATTTAAAACGTGACCCTTCAATGTTTCATTATTCGAGATTCGATTGAACATTTGAGAAGCGGAGGTTACACGCGTAAAAAATTAGGCTGGAAAGAGTTATCGATCATTCACATTCGTTTCCATCCCTTCTCGGTTGATGAAACCACGCAATTTTGTTTCTCTTATTGACCTAGTTTCCGGGACCGCTCCTATTATTTATTTAAAAGTAGCGTAAACGTATCGTGACACGGCCGTACTAGGAAACTGCTCCCCTTCTTATTTATTTTTTCACTAAGATGGAACAACGTCAATGTTCTATACACTGGAACTCAAGTTGCCGAAGCAATTGTTTAAATATTTGTGAAACATAGATATTTAAACATAGATATTTAACTTGCAGATGTTGTTATTCTATCCTACGTGCTGCAAATCTTTTATTTGGTCTGAATTCTAGTCTTTCGCAATTTTTCGTTTGAAATTAGGAAGAGTAACGCAATAGTTATAAAATAATTTGTAGAAACTAATTAAATATAACTTATGCGCAAAATTTCCATATTGAATTGGAATAAGAATTTTTCAGGCTAATCGTCAAAATAATCTTCACCAATATTTTTACAGTACGTATTGCTTATTGCTAAAATTTGTTATCAGTGAAGCACTAAATTGAGACACGTCGATGAAATTAGACAGTGGAAAGAAACACCACTTTAACGAGGTATTCATTGACCCGGAACTTCAAATGTCACGGAGGGCTACATGAACCTTTTTATCCAACCTTTCTTGCACAAATGAGATTATCAAAAAAAAAAAAGAAAAAAAAATGTAAAATCCTGATCCGAATGGAAGTTCATTAATTTCTTTGCAAAATAAAACGAATATTTTGGCTACTATCGTCGCATGGATAGAAAATCACTCGTTTAACGTATATGTTTTTTCTCTTTTCTTTCCTTCTTTTTTTTTATTTTTAGACGCAAAGAAAGACAGTTTGGATTCAGCAACAAGCAGACGCTTCATAGATGTAAATCTCATTAGGTTTCTAAATGAGTTTTCTCTGGATGACCGCCAAACACGCGGTTGAGATTCTTAAAATTTGTGTGATAATCAATAATTTTGAGAGTCGCTGTGCGAAAGCAATTTGCCAAACGACTTTCCTGCATTTCTGTAAACGACTGTTAGTCAGACGACAGATGCGACTGCCGTTCTAAAATTAGTTTCGTAAAAGTGCAATTGGATCGTAACTGTTTCAGAAATGTCTCTGGTGTTTCAACATCCGGTTAATATTTCTGTTCATAACTGTACAAACTCTAAATAAGTTTATCTTATTTCTATCGTTATTTTTATATCTTCCGTTGTCGCTCATTTTTATTCCTTTTCGATAATACGATCTATTTTACAAACAAAAACAAAGTAATTACAAAATTGCATAGTTTCTTAACCCGTAATACATTAAGTCCTTCTATTCTTATTAAAAGTTGTTGCGTTACATTGGTTTTACTTCCCATTTAATCCGAATCTTAAATCCCGAAGAAACCGTAGAACTATCACGTTCAACCTGTAACATCGCCAAAACCCTGTCCATAAAGTTACCAAACATCGCATCGATTAGCCACAGACAGCTGCTCAATCCCCACCTCAAAAAAGTAATCGTAAAAGCATCGATTAACGAAGCCGGGCGGCGTTAATCGGGGTCTCGCCTTTCTCGAAAGGCGTTCACCGGCCTGGAAGTCGCTCGATTCGCGAGGGTTGAGATTACGTAAAGCGAATGGTCCGTGACCCGGTGGATTTAGAAATCACCGGTTTCGTATCTCGTGTTCCCGATCAGCGTTGTTGCACTATTATTAACAAATCAATCAATGACCGATGGTCATCGTATCGCCGCCGTATCGTGTACATGCAGGGATATCGTTCGCGACTGTAAACTCTAGAGAAAGGAGATTTCGCGATTTCGCGTCGTCTCAATAAGACAAGGTTGGCGTGGTGTTCGGCTTCCAGTTAGATAAGATCTGCTTCGCTGGTACCTCTGGGTAGGTGGTCCGATGACGTGGGCCGATTGTGGAAGCCCGGTTGGCGTTATTTCGAGGGGCAGATTTTCTAGCGGCCGCCAGAAAATATCCTGCAAGATCTGACGACCCGTAAAACACGGCCAGTAAAACCGCTTTTGAAACGAAAGTTTCAGTCACGCAGATGTTACGCGACCTCGAAGATAATACAGTTCTAGCTATTGCATCGGCTTCCCAGGCGATGAATCACGGATAGACGGAATCAAGGCTCTTTCAAAGATCGATACCACTCGGCCGGGATTCCTCGTATTTTTAGACCGCCTTTTGGACCATTTGCATTCTACCTTCCCTTGATGGAGTGCTTGGGCTATCGATGATGATGAGTACCGCGGGGGGTAAGGTCAAACAGATACGATAGCAGGTTACCAGGGAACCGTTGTACGATGCCTGACGAAAGTTCTTTCGATATATATCTTTCTTTTTCAAGAAGGGGTACGTAGAGATTGGAAACAGGATCTTTGGTAGAATACGCGTGTATGTGTGTTCGCTGCTGTTCATCGTTTGCCAGAAGAAACGGTAATGTAATTGTCATGAACATTAAGCCGCAACATAAATACCGTCTTTCGGTACTCCGTCCGAATAGTAGTGATAATAGTAGTTTGTAGTGTTGCGGAGTACAAACTGTTGTTTCGAATTAGGACGAATGAACGTCAATTTAAAGCTAATTAGATTAACAAAGCAATTAGTCCATTTCGAATTATATTTGTTTAACTTTGACAAATGGCATTCGATAAAAAAGTTGCTCGCTTTTAATTAAAATACTTTTAATTAGTAGCAGAACTCTGGACGCGGTTATTTTGCATCCAGCAAACAAATACAGCGCAAAGATCTTTCCTTATTGAAGTATCGCACGAAACTTATTTCATTTCTAACAAATTTTCTATTCCTACGATCCTCTCGGACTCTGTGCTTTCTACATTTCGGCATTACTTATACAATTTTCTTCCCTTCCATCGTCCTAAATTTTTTCTCCGACATCTTTATTTCGACTCTCTAGTAACGTCGCTTCAACGTACCGCCTTTTCAGCCACTTTTTCGTCGGGTTTACGAGTCCGAGCGAAAATTCCTGAAATATGCAAATCCTGACTAGCGTATCACACGAATGGATTTTTCAGTAGGATGCCGAAGACGAAAGCTATGCAGCACCTCCAACACACCAGCTAACTTAAACGGCACACGGGATCGAGTATGTACCTACCTGCTGCCAGAACCGCAAGGATTTAGGGTGCTCTAGCCATACTTTCGCCCTTCGGTCGATAACGCTGCGATAACTTGCCTGTTTGCCTGCTCGATAAATATCGTGTCGTAGAAAAACGAAAACTTGGCGCACTCGCGTTAACTTCCGGCTCCAGAGCGAATGTTTAACGTTAACAGGTTTGAAAGGCGAGGATTTTTGGTGCGATTCTTGCAACGCTTTACGATGTAATTTTACACCACAGAAACGTCGTTTCACTTGCTTACATAATTTTTAAACAACGTGACTTTGATAAAGATAGAGAGAGCGTAGCTATTGCATCGAATAACAGCGTTGACGAAAATGTTGATGAAAATCTAACGTAACTCTACTTTGGGTATTCTTAGCGTCGTGATATCAAAGTAACTTAAATATTTCTTGACATCGGTATCTTAAAAGAAATTTTCTACGTATACGATTAAATGTAGTAGATGGTTCTATAATCGTAATTTGTCTTAATATCGTGAAACTGATCCTTGGAAACCTCGTGTAAAACGAAGTTAGCCGTACATAGCAAGTAGGTGTAGATTTCAATATCTATTAAGCACATTCGGGTCACGGAGACATTGCTGGCAACAAGTGTCAGCAACGCTTTCCCAAAATTAGCCAATGTAACGCCCTGTTTCGTCGTCATTTGCTTATTAAAATAACCATTATCCAAACTCTTTTTAACGTCGAATAAAATCAAATCAAGCGAATGACGGTCGCTATTTATTCCTCGACAAAACAATATGTTATTTTATTTATGGTTTTTAACTATGTTTTAATTCAATGTTTACGAGACGTACACAAAATAAAACTGTCAAATCAAGATACACGAATGCGTAATTTGAAAAGTTCATACGATGTTATAAAGAATAAACCTTATCCTATCAACGCTGACCGAGAAATTGTTTCGGCCCATATCAATTTATACCAGGAAGAGCAATACAATTCTCCATTCGATTTATAAAAAATTGTATTACCCGACCAACGAAAATTCGACATGCAAATAGGAAGAAATTTCGTCGAACACGTGAACGCTGTTTATTTCAATTGGAATGCGAATCGTTCCCAATTCCCTCGTAAACCGTGCCCGTGTCTCCGAGCATTTTCATAGTCACGCGAATGACTACGAGTCGAATGTTTACGAGCAGTTGCACTTTGAGGAGCATAAAAATTTTTTCTTTCAGAGAATAAAACTTTGAACGTCTCCGACTGTCGTATCGTGGCGAGTTGATTTAATCCTTCCACGTTACGTAACGCCGTACGAGTGAAATTAATTGCAACGTTACATGCAACATGTGTCAGCATCGGCCACTTCATGCTTACACGTTGCTACCGCTATTTACCCTATCGCCTGGAGATTCGAATATCGCATGATCTAAAACGTTAATGTATCCCGTGTATTTCTTGACAAACTTGTCGGACAAAGGCTCCCCATAGATATTCCATCGACACAATTTTACAATTTCGTATTTCTTCTTGTTCAGACATTCCTTAAACCTGGAACAAATATAGAAGAATCGTTTTCCATGCGGACAACTTTTCGTATCAATTTTATATTGAAATATTTTTTTTTCAAAGTTAAATATTCGGTCGCGAAAGTCTGTGGATTAACTAAATTTAATATCGCAGTTTATTCCAAACAAAACGCTATTTTGTGTCACGATATTTGATATCACCATTCGATTTAAGCTATTTTCACGTTACTCGTATATTCTCGTAAAAGTACCTGAAAAAAGAAACAATCGCGAGATTAAAAAGCAAGTGATTAATGTAATGAAATTGCTGGAACTGCTGGCAGCAATTTCGCTATGTGTCAAGGGTGACGAATCTGCAGGTAACGAAATTAATATTGGGATCGTCAGGATCAGGCGCGATAGCGATTATTCGCAAGCCAGTTGCGAGCCAGTGCGGTCAAGTAATTCGCGAACAACGTTTATTTCCGCACCCATGCAAACCACTTACAAACTAACGATGAGTAGCTCGTTAAATGTTCGCGAACATACTGCGTCTGCTAGATATGCCTCCTACTCGCTCGATCGTCCGAATCGTGCGAATTTAACACATGTATATATGCAAATCCATGGTCGTGATATCTATATATATATAGATATATATATATATGACGCTAGTGCTCTATATGATACGATATCCCGAAATCAGCTGAAACCAGTCGATTGAGAATTGAGATTGCTGTCTAATTCGAGATCATCGAATTAATCGAATGATCGGCTATCATTTCGACCCGATTCAAACACCAATCGAACGATTTTAATAAGAACGTTCTCAAACGTTCTCTTAATTAGCCAGAAAATTTGTATAGACACAATTTCATGAATTCTTATGAATTTAAATAATTCTTATGAATCTTCACGATTTTATCAATTGTAAAAATTGTTTAACCCTGTTACGTTTCTTCGATCTTTAACGCTTTCTAGAACACCGCATACATTTTCATTTTAATAATTCGAAATCGGTAATCTTAGTAATGAACAATTGATGCTGTAAACGCTGTAATTAGCGTTGGTATTTCGAAATACGCGCTCGTCAGTGGACCGTAATCGGCTACGAGATTAGTATTTAGGCCAAAGCGGAATGCAATTAACGAAATAAACAATTCATGTGCAGCCATCGAGAACGCGATGAGGGATACGGTGAATTTATCGGAGGTTAATCTCGCCGTGAAGTATCGTTTATTCGATCTTGTATCCGTTCATAGCGTTACAAGTAGCGTTTACCATCGACTTCCCGTTTAACGTATGAAACGTTTCGTTGTAACTTACGCGATGTTTACGAATTGAGCGATATTTTCGTACGACACGTGGCTTCGATCGATACGAATCTGACGAAAATCTAGAAATTATGGGGTTGGATTCGTGAAGAGAATTATAGTGTTCGGTTGGGAATCGTTGGCGAACCGTTCACGCGAGCTTAGGAGAGAAAAAACTGACTAACGAATTTCATGTTACGAAGATATATGGAGTACTATGTTATCTTTTATAACGACTTGACGCATGAACATACTGTGATTTTGATCGAGCGTAAAATCGATCCTTCAACTTATAGGCCATATTTTTCATTTTTATCGAGTCCTTTTGGTTGGAAAGAACTAGTAATTTTTAAAAATTGTTCATTATAATCTTAGAATAAATTTGTAGCAACCCTTAGTTTCTATAATACTTCGTCAACTATATCTTTAGACGCAATAGATTCCTTTTCAAGAGGAAACATTCTTACTCAGTCATTGAGTAACATTAACATAAAAAGACGAAGATAAAATCTATTTGTATTTTTTCTTGCAATCTGTGTATTAATTAAAAAATCAATATGTAAAGTAGAACAAAGAGCTTGAAAGATAGAATTTTTGCAAAGTTGTAATACTCTTCGTAATATTCTCCGGTTCAATGGACCTCGGAAGGTAAAGTAAATAGCACATTTCTCACATCTGTGACGAAAAGCCATAGAGACAGCGTGTCGTGGTAGGACTCATTCATAATGTCGGAAAGCCCAGCTTTAACGTAAATATTTATTCTTGATATTCCGTAAGATTTAGAATCCCTGATTGTGAGTCTTCGTGTTACTTACAAATTGTATTTACCATTCAAACGAGATGAATCTGTTCAAATCTTGCACGAGTACTTGGAAAATACTATCTACGTAGATCCTTGTTCAATGTCAGATTCTTTGATATACATAATTTAGTATATTAAACGTTTCATTTGATATTTCGAATAATCATTTATTTAATATTTGCAATGCCATTATTATTCGCTGCTATTTGCTGCTAATAAAATTTTCTTCCATCAAATACGACTGGCATTGGATTTAGTTCTTGCCAAAAAAATGTCACGCTTCGATCCGCTCTAACTCCTAATTAATATTAAAATATTGCTCGATCGGTGATGCCTCATTTGTCATCTCGGCCATGAAGCGTAAAAAGTGAAACTTGAAAAATCGCACGATCTGTTGACATTTTATAACTTGGCGTCGCGATTCTTCGCGAGATAGAAAGATCGTGCCGATAGACGTGACGGTTTCCAGTGACGACTCATCCGATGAAATCGCAATCAATTTTCCCCAAAGACAAATACGAGAAATCGTTCGTTTGCCAGGCGATCACGAACCTTCTAACGTGTAATCAGAGCTGAGAAATCGGCATCGGAATAGTAGCAGTCACCGTGATTTATTCGCGGCGAATTAGTATTTACGCGGAGAGCTTCTTTCTTAGTAACGTCAATATTTTCCCGCTCCCGTAAATTGAGATTTAATTTCGCTGCAATTTTCGGACCGCGACGTTTCGTTATTTCGCCTCGTCATTTTCCACGCAAGAAACGCACTTCTTCACCGGATGAACAAGTTAATCGAGAAACGTTATATTTATCGTTTCTACAGTTGTATCGTGATCGTTTCTTCATTCTTGAAAGAATTCGGAAATTTATTCAGTGAAGATACGATGGCTGCAAAAAATATTAGGTTGTCCGAAAAGTGTCTTTCTTTCGCTCACGTGTTTTTTTACAACAGTGCAGCTTCATACAAACGTGAAACCAAGTCTGTGAAATGTCGCGGTGTTTATCTCAACAGAACAAAATGGATCGTACGTAATTCGACAAAATAATATAAAACAAAAAACGTGGTCGTATTATTTCCTCATAAAACGAAAGGAACTCTTCAGATAACCCAATACTTGCACGTAAAACCCAAATCTTCGGAAAAACGTCTTTCTATCGAGTGTTATATTTCATTTACGCAGTATATATCAGACTTTTGGAAAATCCAATAATATGAAAAGTTACTTTCATTTGTATGGTATTATATGGGTAAGTGGATATAGGTTTAAAATCATGAATATTTAAAATCTACGAATTTTCATGTTCATCTGTATTATGCGTATAAATAGTGGAATTTATAGTGTTCTACCTATAAGTAGTAACATTTTCAATAATATGTCGTTAAATTGGCTGTTACATATATTACTTTGAATATTAATTTATGCTTCGGTAAACTCTGATTTATATTGTATCGCTTTGTAATGAATTACAGGTATTCGATAGCTTCGCTAACGACGATGCAAAAGAGAAAATAATTTATTTGCGAATACGTAACGAAAACCTAAGAGCAGATGTAGCGTTGAATTTTTTTAAATAATTATCCGTACGTTTAATCGACATAAGATATAGTATATGAAACATTAATGTGGACAATACATCGATAGTTTGATAGCTTAAAGGGACAAAATAGTACGAAGTGAGACTACCATTTACACAGGAATCTAGTAATTCTATAGTATTTATACGATTACTCGCGATACTGATTTTCGCTGAAATTCGTCAGGGAGGAACTTTAATGACACGTTGCTGTAAGAAAATTCGATTAACTGTTCATTCGAAGAATATGATAGAAAAGTACCATACAAAAAGTAATTTTAAAAAAGTTAAGAAAATGCTACAATATGTGAACCTGAAGAATACACGTTTCCATATTGTTTGCAACAGTTACAAGCAGTTTAAGTAATAAAAAAGATCGACATTATTTTTTATAATACTCGATCGTTTTAACGGAAATGGAAAAGATCGAATGCCGCGTTCTACAAGCAAGTGGCGAAGAGAAACATCTGCACGAGTAAATTTAAGATTCACGGTACATTGATGGCCGATTATCCAATGTGGTATCCATTTGAAAACTCTTGGTTGAAAAATAGCTGTAACCCAGAGTGGTCGTTTCGAAACAACGACAGAATAAGTGCCCTCGTCTCGCGGTTGTTCGAAATTTACGATATCCTTTAACCTTGGTAGTTGAATGTAGCGTGATTTGCGGTAAGTTAAATAACAACTCGTTCAATCGTCGAGAGAACGGAAGCTCTGTTTGAATTCCTCTTAAAACTGCTAGTTACAGCGCTTCATTTTCCGCTACTTGCCCGCTACTTTACATAGATCTGCTTCTAAATTCGCTCGAGACGATGAACTTTGTTTTCCGCCTTCCGACCGATTCTTCATTCAGATTGAATCGATGTAACTTCACAGCTTGTTCTCTGTTATCTTCATGGTCGTTTCTGTGTAATACTTCGCTATGCGATCGCTGGAAGATATCGAACAGTAATTAGGAATACGTAAAAGACTCGTATCGATAAACGTCTCTAATAAACCAGCAAATAAGAGACTGTTAAGGAAATGCGATCAAACTAGAGAATATCGTAAAGTTTCTTTTCAGAGCGGTGTATGTGCGCTTCGGAATCGATACTCGATATTCGCGCGCATAAACCGGCCGAAACAGTTGTAAAAAGGATATCGTAGCAGAACAAGGGATAAGGACGCGTAAACTTGTTATAGGCGCACTTTCAGCCGATATAAAAGAACCAGCGTAAAAAGCTCGCGAGCCGCGTGGTGTGATAAATCGATCGACCTCGACCCTTGCTGCTGCGGATGGTTGTAAAGGATCTTTTGGGACGAAATATTTATCAAAATTTGAACGTTTTCTTAACTAGTTCGTGACGTGTTTGAAAATGTATACCTTTTGCGTTAAAAAGTTGAAAGGCTTCCAAAGATCAAGTATCAAGATTCAACGACTCGATGCATTACGTGGGTGGGTCTAAAATAATAGAGTTTTTGATAGGCTTGAAAAAGATTCTACGATGGAAATAAAATAGGCTAAATTGGACGAGATCGCGTGATAAAAACTTCTCGATTGGGATCGCGCTGAAAATTTCATGTTCCAAGGACGGATGCAAATTAACCTTAATGCCACTTAAGTGTTAATTTTAGATTATATCAAAATCGCATCACCGTCATTATTTTCTGTTCTGTTTCGTACGTTTCTTTATAAACAGATATTTCGCCATATGAATTATTCATTGGGTTATTTCGATTTCAAATTTCGTTTTAAATCAAGTAATCAGTATATAAATTTCTTTTTCTCTATCGAGTTACTCTACCAATGTATTCATCACGATCAACGTTTCTCCACTTTGCAGGTTGGTAGAAACATCCAAAGTATACTTTTATATCCCATAACGAACACTTTTCGACTGATTGAAGGAATACGTTCCCAAGGGAATAAAATGAAATTTTCCCGACCTAGATTCGTTCCTATGGCGGAGAAACTCGTACGGTTGTAACGCGAACCTGTAAATAATAATGTAAGTTAGTTTCTCGGGACGCGCGCGTACGAAGAGAGAAGCTGGTTGAAATTTTGCGAAAGAACGGACCCGCGTGTTGAGTAGCGAAAAGGGACTTGCCTCGCTGTTTCGTTCAACGCTCGTCTCTCCTTCCTGCTGAAAGAGCCGTATAACTCTTCTTTCCTTAGAAAAGCAACAGAATAGCTGGCCTGAAAGTACATGGAAAACAGGCTTCTTGAAAGAAACAACCGACCCATTCAGGTGGAATCTTTTTCAAAACCCACTAAATCCACTGTGCGTATAACTGTCGTGTCCACGCTTAAATACAGGTGTGAATTTTCTGATAGAATTTGAACGACGATTACGATACATTATAGAAATCGTCGTGGTTTGATTATTTCGATTCGATGATTCGATACTGTAATTTTTGCACTGGGTAATTAGGCAGGCAGAAGTAACAAAAGTCTCGATTCTCTCGCATATTTACGAAGACGCATCGGTATGTTAATTATAAACTTATAAATTTCAATAAATTCACTCTTTTGAATGGAACTTTCGAATGGAAAAGTTTCATATCAGTCGTTCGCTACTGACTTGCAAACAACACCGATGTTAAAAATCGCAGAGCAGATGCGAAGCATTCTTATCAGCATGGAAACTGAACTTTTGTCGGACTGTGTATATTATCGTTTTTGCGATGCAGTACGCGACTTGAAAAAAGCAATCACGGAAGACATAAATCAAAGTGGAGAAAACGATAAGCTAATCGGATTTGTCGGATTAGAATTTAAATCCAAATTTATCATTTTAAACAATAAATACATTCGATCCGTCTTTCTAATTCTTTTATCCAAAATGTTTTTTATCTGACGAAAAGACTCTCTTGCCTTTGTAACAAGTGTTACTCGTTTGTAGTTAGAATGGAAACTTTTTTTTATTAAAAAAAACTGCGCGAATAAATTTACTTGCAAGAAGGAGAGTCAACAAGACAGAAAACGAGCAAAGAAAATGACGACCTAACATTAGCCGTTTCGTTCCACGTTTTAGCTGGCTACAAAAATCTCTGCCGTGCAGATTCAAACCTTCGCTCCTTTGTTACGCTCGAGAAATGAAATGAGCGTACGGCTGGATCATTCCCAAGTTAGGTCAATTGTTGTAAAAGCAACGGGTCCTCATCCAGGCAGCCAGCCTTCGACATCGGCCAAATCTCGTTCGACGCGCCTGTATTCTTCCAAAGATACCGTTCGCAGGAGAATTTTCCAATGCCCCGGCTTCGTTATCACGATGCTCAAGTTTGTCATGCTCTTTATTCACTGTGAACACGAATTGAATGTTTCCTCGACATTGAACGTGCAAGCCGCTTAATTGAATGAAGTGGTATACTTTATTGTTGCGAGGACTAATAAAAATAAATGATGCAAGCGTCGACACTCGGAATTACTTGATAACGAACGGTTGATATTTTAATAATTGATTTGCCTTGATTAATTATGAAAATGGGATTACAATAAAAATCATTTTCGTACCGTAACGTGTCGCAAGTATTTTTGTAATTGCTTGTCCGAACGATCGATGGAATCGAATAATATCGAAGAGAATCGAATTAAATTTTGATTTCAATAAGGATAACGGAAAGCGGATTAAGTTAATATCGCGATATTGCAGTTCAAGTTATAGCAAGAGTGGTAGCGTACATTGTACAAAGCGATGGATATTTTCGTGTTTCGTCAGATTTTGCATGCAAAGCGCTTCTTCCAGCGGAAGAACTTAGTAGAAGCGTTATCAAAAAAGTTGGAAATACTTTGCACTCGAGTTAAATGTATAAGCTGTAAGAGGTTGGAAAGCAATCTTGAGAAAATCTCGTACTACTTGTTCGATGAAAATTCTGAAACACAAAATATTTAAGATCTTTCAATTTATCGGTGTGATACTTGTGACCGAGAATAGAATAACCAAAGATATTTTACATTTATGTTTCGTTTATTACCTCGCAAAAGCATTCTCTTCTTCCAACTAAATTCACCAAAATAAATATCCTATTCTCATCTTATTTAACACTCCATAAAGAATCCTCGAACATCTAAAACGGATAATATCCTCGAAGCCAACTTGCGCAATCAAATATCGGTACTCCGCGTTTCACATGGCAACGCAATTATTATCACCCCGTGCGTGCCGATACATCAAAACCATTCTCTACGGCACAATAAAAACTAAGTTTTCTTCGGGATTAAGACGAAGCTCCCAATCGCGCGGAGGTGCGGGATTGTTCCAATAAGGCGGGCAATCCGACTTATATTTTTTTTCCAGCAGTCGCCTAGCCAGATTGAAATGAAAATACGCGAACTTTGATGGCACGGGTGTCGCACGTCGGGAGCACGAAGAAGAGGAGGAAACGCGGTGAGTCGCGAAACCTGCGAAACGGCCGCGCCCGACAGACAAATTGCATTAAATCTCCATTCGCGGCGCGTGGAAAATATCGACGTCGTCGCGCAGCCTCTTTCGCGTAAATATTGATACTCTGCGAATGAATCGTACCGGTTGCATCTTTCATGTGATCGCCGTTTTCGTTCTCAGTTCGTTTGCTCTGTTGAACGGAAAATAAACTGGAAAAGAAAGGAACGAACTCTGGTCTAGAAGTATATTCGTATAGAGTCGTAATTCTCTTCTTTGCAGACATCGTGAGCTTTTCGGTATCTTTATGTCCGTCGTAAAGCATTCACCGTTCAAACTGTCTACACATACTTGTTTTATTTGCCTGTTTCAAAAGAGGATTACCAGCTTGTCTGTCTCTATACAGGACTGTGTGAGTGTGCGTCTATGTTAAGGCTGGAATATTCGATGTACGAGAAACGCAGTTAAAGAATGGTACATAGAAGTGAAAATTGACAAATTGGTGGAAATAATAAAGAATTAATTTGAGGGATGCTGTTCCAAGATAGTTTGGTATCATGAAGAGCACGCGAACGGTTACTTGTACTACAATAAATTGAAAATAATTATCTTGCGATTTATGATGAGACAAAGTGGTAATTAGTTCTTTGTAGATAAATTGGAAATTTGAACGAGAGGATAGGTCAAGCAGATCTAAATCGAATGACTCTGTACAACGAACGCTGCTATACCAATCAATGCATTTGGGACAATGTAACTAAATCGAATGATACTCTAGAATGAATGCAACTTAACTGTTCAATTTTCTGCACGTTGAAATCTTTTAACAGAAACGTTATCGTATAATAAAATGATACCGAATATTCGAAAGTCTTCTGACATATTATCGCGAGATATTTTCTATTTTTAATAAACTCGCGTAATAAGATCAAATAACCTTCGTAACTTTGTCGCTGGTTTTTTATTAATTTCAATTTACCAGGATGTTGTAATGTATAAATCGAATTAGAAGAGAAAATAAAAGTTCTTTCTTCGCGAACATGAAACATTCTTGAGGAAAGGATTGTCTGACCTAAATAAAAGTGATCTATTATTAACACCCTGAGGAGGTCTGAAATAATTTGATGTTCACCTTTCGTGACTGCAAACTTACACGTGAGTTTCATCCTTTTATCTGTGATCTGTTTAAAGTAATTACGATAACAGACGGCACACTACGCAAAGAAACATGTATCACGACCGATATAATGCGCGAAAAATGGCAGAATAATTCGTCTCTATTAAGCAGTTATCAATCTGTTTTGATATTTCCATTTTATATGATACTTGATTTCGCATTACGTATCTAACGATGATACTTTTTCCAAGTTCTCGTAAGTTTTTAAATCTTTAAGGTTCTTAAAGATGTATGGTGACAGTTGCAGAAAATTATGTTACTATCGCTATAGTAATTATTTCTTAATTCTCTAGAATAATATATCTTCCATCGCTTTTCCTTCCACTTTTGAGTATAATTTCCTAAGAAGGTATAAGAAAAATTCATCAGAAGTAGAGCCTGCTTGACGTATTCCGGCACTTTTGCTTCTACATCATATTTTATTCATCAAGGTATGATTGATTGCCTTGATTTATAGGGGTTCGTTCAGAAAGGGCTTCGGTTAACTGTTATCCTCTCTGGCGAGTAGGCTGATCTAATCAGCCGAAATGATCTAATCGAAAAAGTGCCGAACTTTCTCTTGTTCAACGTAAAAACATACCAATAAAAAAGATCTATATGTGTTTCGATTAATTGATCACTGTTGAATCTTCAAAGTAAGTTCGAGTCAAATTACAGTAAGAGAAGACAATGCTTTTACATTTAACATTAGTTTTCCACTAATTCAGTGTTTTAAAATTCTACTATGATCATATTAACATTCGACAATTTTAATACCGTTTTTAAAATTGTTAAACTTTTTCTTTCCACATATTTCACTCTGCGCTTGAATATCTTACTATTATATTGTTATTTCATTCGTCTTATATACCATTATACTATCATTGGTCATATTGTTCATCAATATTAACACGACGCTAAATTGAAAAATAAGGATTCGTCTCAAGAATGTTAACTCATCTTCTTTTTACCATTCAATATATCTTTCGGAAACAGATATCTCAATAAAGCGACGATACTACAATTTGGCTATTTCAGTGGAAGAAGGTGATGGCCCGTACCACGCGCTCGCGACGAAAAATGGCGAATACGACTGATGCTCCCTCGCCTGCGAGCAGCCTTTTGTCGTCCACCACGACGACCCCGTTCACCAGCCCGACATCGACAAGCTACTCCACCGACGGCTATACCTTCAATTACAGCGGCCTTCCCAGCCTAGGTGGCTACTCATTGGAGGATTTGAATTACACGGAACTCTGGGTGGACGTATGGAATAGCACCGAGGCCAGTAACGTGACTGAGAGGTTAAATACCACTGTACTGTCATCGGGAGCAGGCTACTGCGACGAATGGGAGGCAGCGCAACACAAACTCTTCCAAGTAAACTCTCTTCTTCTTTCTTACAAACGTAGCATAGACTAAGTTTACGGGAATTCTTTAGATATTGTGTCAATTACGAATTGAGCTATAGATCCGATAGATCGATATTCTATTCGTACTATATTCTAATAAAAATTGACTTTAAGGCAATCGTTGAAAGAAATAATGACAGTTTAACTAAATTATCTGATCAATCACGTATCACACGGTGATAACGAAAATGGAAACTTTCGATAAATTTAGGCTAGTACTCGTTTATCCGTTGCTGATCGATAACACCATCACTATCTTTATCGCCGCTTTATTTAACGGGCAATGGATTTAAACGATACGTGAAAACGAATCGAGCAACGAGAACTATTTATCAACTGGACGAGTTTTCGAAACTACAGCGATATTTTTCAAGCTTTCATCAACGTCGGTCAGAATATAAGAAAAATTGCAAGTTCATAATTTTTCAATCGTTGTACGTTTTAAAAATCTCTTGTAGCGTTTGACTAATTAAAAAAGCAAGGAAAGGAAAAGCAAACCAAGAAAAACGTACAAACTACTATCCTTTCGTTATTACAACCCCATACGTTCCGTACGTGAATTTCTTCGTTAAAAAAACAACCACGGAACAAGTCTTCAACAGTTTGACGAAAAAAGAACGCGAGAAATCGTAGCTTCCATCTAGACAGTAGATTTCGTCCAACTAGGGCGGTCTCCAGACGGTCACTTGAATTTTCTCGGAGCGAGACGAGGCAATCTTGCCGGCTGATGGATTCTCACGGGGAAACCGTTTCGATTTGCCTTTTGTCAGGCGGCGAATCTGTTCTTCGCAGCGGCGTTCCTGGTGCCGCGTTCTTTCAAGGCCTCAGTACTGGCACTGCGCACCTTTCTCACGGCTGGCTTCATGCTGGCCGCTCTCTGGGCTGGAATTACCATATGCGCCCTGGACGCGATGCTATGGTGTCTGGCTCTCGGCCTTCTGAACGGAATCCATTCGCTTATACTAGCCTGTCGATTTCTGCCTCCCGCGCTCAGCCCCGAGCTGGCTGAGCTCTATCTGAAACTCTTTAAGCCGTACAAGGTCAGCAAGAAACACTTCCAGGAGCTGGCCAAGGAGGCAAGGATATTAAAGCTGGACTCCGGTCAGACGTATGCGACAGAAGGCGTCACACCCGCCGACGAACGACTATCCATACTGTTACGTGGCAAGTGAGTATTACGCGCCCCTGTCTGTAAAATACAGTGGTTCGCGAGAGTGTTTGAAAACTTACCGTAGAAAACTTGTGCATTAATATACGAATATATACACGAAGGAAGAAACGACTCCAAATTAGTCTTCAGCTCCTTGTCTCTCCCTACGTGTCTCAAATTATTGCTTCGGTTTTTGAAACATATAAACTTTACGATTTTATAACCTCGCTGTATCTCTTCCATCGATCATATTCGTGAGAGAAACCGATTCAGAATTTATCGAAAGATAAAATCGAGTCAATAGATAACGACCCTTTACCGGTGTTCGATCTCTTATGGAAGATCAAACACCGGCAAAATTACGCAGACTATTCACCCCTCGCTGCTCGGTGAAATCTTCTCGAATTTTGGCACCCTCCGGATGTGGTTCGCGAGAAGTTTGCGTCTGTCATCTCGTATTCTTCCGTATTTTGTTTATACCGTTGGTACAAAACAGTCTCTAGCTTTATAGAGTAGCGCTAGCTTTCGAAGAAACGTCGAAACGTCAGAGTGTTTAACGAATGGTTCTGTGGAGTTCAGGTTGAAGGTGACTTGTGACGGAACACACTTGCATTACATCAAAGCTTATCAGTTCGTCGACTCGCCGGAATGGGAGGCCATGCACGAGAACATCGACGACGTCTTCCAAGTGACGATTCGAGCGGAGGAGTCTAGCACGTACATCTGTTGGACCAGGCTGAAGTTGCTCAGGGTACTCAGGCATAGGCCCCTTCTCAAGGTCGTCCTCAACACCCTCATCGGTAAGGACATTACGTCCAAGTTGTACGCCCTTAACGAGCAGCTCGCTGGTGTCGCCGCGGCCAGTGAGACAACCACGTCGAATCCTTACAGGGGCGTCGCGAGAAGTCTCAGCGTCGACGCTGTAAACACTGAAACTGCCGGAAGAGTACGATCCACGACGTGGAAGGCACAGAGGAGGCACAGTAATCCGCGTAGCGACAGTAAGTTTCTTCGTTCCTCCTTTTCTATCCAATCGTTCGTTAAAGAGGGGATGCGATATCTGAAGACAGAACACGTTAATTACCGGATGGCAAGTTCGTCGTTTGACAAATGAGAGAATATCGTCGGAAGTATTGGAAATTTGTTTATCAGGTAGATTTTTCAGTTTCGTTACGCTAGATTTGAAGATTTCACGCGTTTCGCGTTACCTTAAACGATAATACGAAAAGTATGGTTTTGCATGATCATCGAAGCGAAGTGAAATATTATTCGATCCAGCTATACTTCATCCTAATCGACGTGTAACAAACGCGCGCCATCGAGCATCCCGGCGCTGAAAGGATTAATTCAAGCTTCATTTCCCAAAGTGAAACCACCGTCATCTAATCGGCCGCAGAAAAACACGTTTCTCGAAATAGAACTGCACGATCACCATTCCCAATTATGCTCTCGGTGAATCCAGATCATCGAACAATCCACATATTCACTCCCCGACTGTCGAATCTCGTAGACAGTGACTGATTTTCGTTGAACACACAGTCATTCGGTCGATCAATATGAAATAGCAATTAGTCGACTGACAGATTGGGAGTGGTGACAAGGATCGAAATGAATTGTCCACAGGGAGTTCGCCATCCCGGTACTCGCACCAATACTGGGCGCCCGTGGTGGCAAATCACTTCCCGCCGAATTCGCCGTTCACCCAGGGTCAAAGCCTCGGGTACACGTTACTGCCGCAGGGTGTTCAGTTTTCGCCACCGCCACGGGCACCCTTTCTGTCGCATCAGCCGTTGACGCGACAGCGTAGCGGTGGCACGAGCGGCGATTACACCCTGCTACCTCAGACACCGAAGCTCGAGAGGAAACGCTCGAAAAAGGGGACGAGAGAGGTGAGTAGTAGTCGTATAGCGAGCACTCACGCTGAATTACCACCGCCTTTCTCTTCGAAATGGAATGTTTAGAGCGTCGCCAGTGGCCATTATTTGCGAGTGGAAGATTGTACTGGATGATGTTGTATTTTTTGCGTTCGAGTCTCCAACGTCGAACGCGGGCTCTTTTCTTTCATACAATGTGCGTGGGAGTGGGATTATTTTGTTTTTCGTTTCGTCGATTTTCAGTTAGGTTTGAAACGTTGTCGTTGAATTTTTTCAATATCGACGTCACACCGTAATTTGGGAATTCTTGATCGATTCTCTTATTATTTTTAGGTACGTTCATGTGTTGCCATTTAAACGCATAGAAAAATTTCTACTCGACAGAAAATTGATCGCGAAACGTAAATTTGACAATCTGCTAAAACTTTGTCAATTAGCTTCCTTTGAAATACAAATAAAACATACAAATTTCATTCGATAGTGTTCATAATTAAAGTATTGGTAATTGGATCGTTGTAGAGAGTTGGTTGGGAAATGCGACGCTATTAACACAGCGCTAGTAGAATTGCTCCGAATTGATCAGACGATACGGTACACGGTTGATTCCATAGATCGATTAGAAGGACCGTAGAATTTCACTAAATCAGAGCAAATTAATTTCTGACGTTTGAACCACGTTTTAAAAAAACAAGTAAAGATTTACTCGGATTCTAACGTTATCTACAAAAATATTACGTTATAGTTAAATTTCTAACAATATTTCTAATCACCTCTCAGTCTTCCAACTTGATCCACCTCCACTAGTTTTCGTCGTCGCTGAAAACTACGTTCAGTGATTCTAACGTAGCGCAGCGACTGCACAGAAACTTTCATGACACTATTATTCAGCAATCCGTACGCGTTTTTATCCATAGCTTCTGTTTATCCGGTTTCACGCGGTTGTACAACCAGACTTCTGCAGTCGATGCGACTTTCGGTCGTTTGTTCCATTTCACTTTGCGAATGATCAAGTGTCCATTCGCGAACACGGGCGAGCGTAGCCCGTTCGTCTTCGACTGGAACGTGGAAACCCAGAAGTATCTGCGTCCACGATATAAATCGCCAGGCGGGAATCGGGACAAAAAGCTGGACGAATATATCGCTACAGAAAAACTCAATTACCGCGCGTACTCGAGCCAGAAAAGTGAACCGATATTAAGTTAGCATCGGCTTCGTTTCAGCAGCGCCCCAGGCTAGATGACTTTATTCTTAAGCCGCGCACAAAAAAGAAGAAAAAAAGGTAACAAAATGAACAGAAACCCGACTGTTGTCCACTTGTGAATGGAGCAGCTGTCTCGTAAAAATAAAAGGCTAAAAGAGAGAACACTTCGAGTCACGAGTGTCAGAAAACTAGCTTCCTTCGCACGAACAAATGGTGCGACGTTGGATGCACGTCTCGTTCTCTTTTTTACTCTCGTTTTTCTCGTTTCAGCAAGGCGAATTTGGCTAATCGACCGTTTCATCCGGAATATTTTTCCGTTGAATGCTTCCTTCCCGTTTCAACTGGATTTTCTGAATTAATTTTCTACCATTTTCTGTAGAATCTTCCATGTAGTTACGATAGCTCGTTCGTTCTTAAAACGTCGTTGAATGCGATGCAAAACTCAGGCAAAAGGCAGCAATGACGAAAAATCTTCGTTTATAATCGGTCGTGTGCATCGATTATTTAATGCCTCTTGATTTCAAATTCAGAGGTGACGATTCGAGAAAATTATCCAATTTACAAAGGAGTCGTTTTCAAACGAGTCACTCCACTAATCATCACTGCAAATAAAGTAATTCAATTTTTACGGTAAATTCATGAAAGTTTCTCAGCCGTGCACGATAACATTATGTTTGTGAGCGGCGTAATCGTTTTGTAGCAACGAGCGCGATTCAGAGTCACCATTCATCATCGTTCTCCTCTCGGCTGGTTTGCACGATACAAAGGGAGACAAGAGAAGTTTGAATAACGCGAAATAATGCTTACGTAATTGCACAGAGGCTCGTTGCCGCGCTTAGATTCACGCAAATAGGATACTTAGAAGGAATCGCGCCAACCGTAAATCCAATTCGATATCCAGGTAAAAGTTATACAAGAAAATTGCATGTCTGATTCGTTGCACGCGCATCAACCTCGTCAGACGAAATATTCGTATGATAACGAGATTAAGATAATCTTCTCGGTAGAAATAGGGACGCGCTTCCTCTAAGTAAACTAATATCCACCATCATCTATAATTTTATTCCTTTACTCGCGTCTGATGAAAATTTTAGAGAATATCTATCATTCGAACAGCACACACAGAAAAGAAGAGAAATTCTCCTTTGTTATATTCATTTATTTTTATATCACCCCAAAAAAATTTGCAACGAAACGATGCATTATCGCAACGCTGACCTTTTGTGACCTAATAAAATGGCCACACGGTTCCCTTATCGGTTTTTCATGAATTACACGGCTTTTGTCCTGCGAAAGTTGGAATGTTTCGTCAATGAAATGTCACGGAATGGTTGATAGCCGAGGAAATTTGTCCCGTGATAACAATGCGAACGATGAAAAAGATTAATAAGGGAGCAGAGATTGTCGCGTGTTAGTACAAATGTTAAGAATGACAGTATCGCGTGTGACGCGTGAATATTTCAATGGCTCGTGTGCCTCGCGTTCTTAACATGTTTCGTACGATGCATTAAGCAGTACAAGAAGCCTGAAAGCGAGCGGTGCAATTTTTAAGAAAACCCCGCGGCTAATTCGCGTCGTTGTCGTGCCTCGTTTCACCGTCAGCCAGGTCTTTTAATTAGTCTGGCTAATTCACTTTGACAGGTGTGAAAGTAATTGTCGTGTGAGCGGGCCTTGATTCGCAAGATTGATGGAAGAAAAGACGAAAACTAGCGAAAATAGGAATCGACGCAATTTAAGAAAAATAGATACAAATTTAAACGCAAATCTGTATTTTATGTGGTGGCACCGAATTATTTTTCAACGAGGCAATTATAAAAAAATATATTAGCTACGAGTTTCGTATTACAATATCGCTATAAAAATGTACTTATCATCTAGAAATGACAAATTTCCTTGGCTATTTTGGGACAATCACGATAATGCTACCAAGCTCCTTTGACTTCTATCTTTGACCTTTTCGTACGCCTCCTTAGTAACACGCCTTTTAGTCTTACGAGGCACGTGTTCAGTAACTAGTAGGCCTTAATGACTTTTGGGTTGAAAAACGTTTTAAGGTCTAGGTTACGCTGCTAAGAATTTGCAGTCTTAGTTCTCGGAAATAATGGACAATTTTCTGTCAGTATCGTAAAACCCTAGAAATTTCAGATCTTCGACTAATTGGAGAACGTAATGAACTCGGGACACGCTTCAATGGGCTCTAAATAATAATTTAATCGAATACAACGCAATTTCTAATTTGATGCACTTGGATAACCGCTTTACGACTCACTGCACATATTCGGAAACACTTAGCAGCTATGTTATGCAAATCTAATTACAGAGGCATTTAGGTCGTTAGTGTACGGATCTGTCGCGGAACGCAACGCTTAATTTGTAGTTGTTACTGCAGAGGCCACTTAAATTTCACTTATTCCAACGAATGGAGACCTTCTTCTTATCGTCGATTGCATTTGATAGGTTGTAGATTTTCGTAATATTCATATACGAATCGTGTTTTCGTAACCTTATAATCGTTGAAACGCGTTTCATTCGCGACGAAGGAAGAGAGTAACAAGAAGTTAAAACCGAACTAAACCTCAAACCATTCACTTTCTTTTTGAAAACTTAATTCTAACTGAATACTTAATTTCAATACTACATTGTCCAAGTATTTTCGTTTGATTTCTTTGATTTTCAGAAACCTTATTTCAGCCAACTCTCGACGTTGTCTCTTACTCGAACGAATTGAAACGTTCACATCCCGATCAAGTCGCAAGCCAGCTCGACGTCACAGTACGACGTCATACACGAACTGATCAGCCATTTTTCTCCCGTAGTAGCCACACATTAACCTAATCGTTCTCTTTTCTCAATTATTTCAGGTAACTTTCGAGACGCCCGTATGACGGTCGCTCGACGGGGAAGGCCCTGCAAGCGTACCACTTCTGTCGCTATCGCCTCAGCGTTCCGCCTAGCCCCGTCGAGATTTTATAAACGCGAACCATTTATCACGGTTCGTTCTGTGAAGCACGTCGCCGCCGTCGTCCGGCTACTAACATAGCACGGCCTATCCAGCAGCAGCCGCCAGAGTGTCGTGTGGCCGCATGGTCGCGTGACGCGGATCCAGACAGACAGACACGGACGACAATGAACGCTCGAGCGCAGTTTGTGCATCTATCTGTGTGTATGTGTATGCGCGCGCGTGTCTGTATGCATATATGTGCAAATGTGTGTATGTATGTGTGCGCGCGTCGATGCTCTGTGAACATTCGCGGAACTTCGTTTACGCGAACCGCCAAGTTCGAAACGAACGCGTGTTCCACTCGTCGAGTACTGTAATCGACGAAGACGCGCGACGGTCTGACCATGTTCATATCCCGCAAGTGCTACGCCTTACACGTAACTGATACACGCAGAGCCACGTAACACGTGCACAATAAAATACCTAAGCAAAACCTAAGCCGTGTGTTCGCTATTGATCGTGGTGAAAGGAGTTTGCATGGTGTTCCTCGACACACGAGTGGCCGGTGTCGCGAAACGCGTCTGTTCTCCTTCCACTTCTTCCTCTGCTAATTCTTCCGCTATTTCTTCTTCTTCTTCTTCTTTTTCTTCTTCTCCTGATTCTTCTTCTTCTTCTTCTTCTCCTACATCGAGGAAACGGTGTTCAAAAGAAGGAGGAAGTTAACGTCGTTGGAAGCGAAGGTTCGTCAAGAAGTTACGAAAGACTTGACCGAAAAGCGTGCTGGAAAACTGGGACGAAGAGAAAAGTTTGGTAGGCAGGTGATGAAAGGCGAGGGAGAAATCGAAGGAAGGATAGACTGCTTGGTAACTCGAATTACACGCTCGTTGAAACATCGAATCCTTCGATCGAGTCTGAAAAGGATGGATGACGAAGTGGAAGGGAGAAATTGAGAAGATAGAGTTTGTGCTTTACATTCGCACAGAAAGCCAAGGAAGTAGCTGTTCCGCGATCGTCCAACGGTTTCTAGTCCTCCACCTAAACTTTTATGACCACGCACGCGTTCAATTTTCGCGACCAACTCGCGGCCGCTGTTCAAACGCTTCTTCTTTTCCTCCTTCCGCTCGCAAACGGGATCCATTTCAACGTTCGTTCGCACGCCAGTGATGTTCCACGTTATGATCATTGTGGAAGGGCAACCGGGGAAATTCCACGCGTTTGCTAGTTTTCGCTCGAAAAGGATCGCCGACAGCGAACACGCAGAAATTCCTACGGAACCATCTAAAGATGATTTAAAAATGAAAAATAGATTATAATTGTATACTTGTGACGAGCGTCGCCGCTGTGTACACCCTTACATCGACTGTGATTATAATGGATATAATTATTAAGTCTTTCAGAGGATGCCGAATAAATACACAGTACAGAAACTCGTTGCGGAACGAGTTAACAAGCGCAGGATTACCTGGGGAGTCCTCGAGATCGGTAAGTTTAGACGTCTCGCGATTGCCAGTGGTTTCCCAGTTGAAGTGCAATTTTTAATAATTCATCCTTTCCACGTGTTTGTTAAAATTGGTAGAAAGTATCGTATAAATATGGATTTGGCGCATTCGCTCTCGTTTTACGATGCAATAACGGCTTACGAATCTTTCTTTCTCTCAAGTCGTTTAGCGCAACAGTCTCGATCCAATAATTCGTTTCATTGAGCAGTCAAGCTTTTTCTTTCTCGCGAAATCGAATTTCACATGGTTAGGCAGGCAGTGGAATCGAACGAACCATTGAATTTCCAAAGCCAGTTCATTTAGTTTCCCGTTGAAAAAGAAGCAATTAATTTCCTTTGGTGGACGAGCGATCGGCTCGGCGACTCGCCCTACCACAGATTCGTTGGCTGACGCGTCTCAACTACGATATCGATCTCTCGAGGACGCCAACTGTAGGCAAGATCGGATAAGAAATGAAAACCGAGAGAAGAAAAACGAAAAAAAAAAGAAAAAACAGGAAAAATGCGATACGCCGAGAACGCAACGCAGAATTTCGAATTACAGACGAGCAGAGATTATGGCCGCTCCTGGGATGATCGAAAAAGGTAATCGAACGTGCACGGAGAAACCGGCGGAAGGGAAGAAACAACGGTAACGTCATCAATAGCAGCAACACAATAACGAGAAACAAGTTGAATGAAAGAAAAAGGAAAGAACGAATTAAAAGAAGAAGAAAGAACAACAAGAGTTCGTGCAAAAGGATGGAATGAAGAAAAGAGAACGAGCGTAATCTCCAGACGTAACGCAATAAGTGCTTCGTTAAAATGAAGAAAAAACCTGCAATAAAGTGCTTCGAAAATAAACCAAAAAAAAAAAGATAAAATAAAATAAAAGTAAAGTAAAATCGTAGTTGATTATCGAGAGGGTTAACAGAGCAGAGTTATGGTTTAAGGCGAACCTAAGATTAAAAATTATAACGTACGCGTCGCGCGAGAATACAAAAAGATAAAATATAAAGTAAAAACAGATATAAAATAGAGCACGTGTAGTAGAGGGAAAGGGACGAATATTGAAACAAAATAAATAAAATTTGAAGAAAATAAAACAATGTGTGTTTGTATGTTTCTATGTTTATATAATCCCCGCGTGTGAGAGCGAGGCCGTAGAAGATCTAATAAGACGCACAAACAATTTAAACGAACGATTTAAAAAATATAAAATAGAAAAGAACGTGGGATAGGAAATGAGACGAACGAAAAAAGAAGGAAGAGAGAGATGAATGAAAACGGAAGTGAAACGAAGAACGCACGTGTGATGTGAGAAAAAGTAGTGACGGTCGTGTTGGCACAGGCAACCGAAAGCAGGTGCGTGTGTTTGATGTAACGACGATCGAGCAACCCGTTACGTTTGTTGTAAACGTGTCTTGTTGCATCGAGAATTGTAACGCGTGTAGTAGTCGTTGTTCTTGGGCTACGTTCGTTGGAAAATATATCGTGGCTGATAGACCGATGTTGTAAAGCGAACGATGTGTTTGAACGTGGAACATATGTTGCAGTTGATAGTCACTGCCGTAGAAATTGTGAATATATTATCGATAGTGTAAATTTAGAGAGATATTGGATCGACCAGAAGCGAGTTTGGGATTACAAATCGCGTTTGAAATATTTCAACGAAATTATTAGAAATCAGAGTAAGACGATGAATGAAATTTATGGAGGAAAAGATATAAAAATTCTCATTAGCCGAAGCGTGTGAATTATTATTAATTATATCGATATGTATTTTCCTGTTTTACGACAATTTTCCTTATTTCTAGGATATTTAATTTAGCGAGGTGTTCACATTAAATTTAGCGTACTAATAATCGTTACACGGATTTAAATCTAAATTAAAATTAAGATGTCATTCGCAAACATACTTATAAAGGCTGGTAATTACGCTATATTTAAAAAAGTTTATATATGTTTTTACAAAGAAACTTTGACAATGCCATTAGGATATTAATAAATTCACGATACAACGAAATTTAAGATAATAGATAATCCCAAACTTGCGAAGGATAGCATAAGGATTGACGATTACAAAATTTCTTTTTATTGCTAGTTATTTCTCAAAATGACACGAACGATAATATTTTTTTAATAACTGTAAATAAAAAGGAACGATATCACGTTTACTCGTTATGAATGAAAATGTACCTGTTTTAAGCTATCGCGAAATGGTATTTATCTCTCTAGATTTACTACCAGCTTCAAATAACGTTAATAATATCAATGTTTCGTCTATTTTCATTCGCCGTATTTTTGACAAGAAACACCAGTTAGCCATGTTATATAAAATATAATTTGCGAGTAATATATCTTGTTAGCAAAATTAAACATTATTTACAGTGCGACGTAGAATTTTATTAAAGTCACCGCAAGAACTCGCTTCGCAGCAAACAACGCAGCAACTAATTATTTATATATATATTATTTATATATATATATATATATATATATATATATATACGATAATTTGTTGTATCAATTTTTGGAAAAGGATCGAAGTTCGACCAGGTAAGTCATGCAATATTGATTACAGAATTCAAAAACACGTTCCAAAAATATCTGAAATCTAATCTCTAAATATCGAAATTATCAATAAACGAAGGAAACTCGGGATTTGTTCTCTATCAAATTCTTTCTATTTTTATAACAAATAATTAACCTTGTACGTTGCGCTACTACGATCATCGATGAACGATATAATCAAACACACGTATAAAGAAGTTAGGATAGTCATTAAAAAGAAAAAAAAAGGCCTCTTTGAGCTTTGGATCGTAGTCGCCTCTCGAACAGTTTTTATCGCTATCGTATATTCTTGATATTTAATCACGTAAAGAAACTAACGAGTTGTCGATCGATCGTGATCGATTAGTATCACTATCGAGTACATACATAGTATCGTAATATATAGTTTCTATGACAATACGTAAGTGGTAGAGATTGTCGAAAAAAATCCAATTTCTCCGTGGCCGTGTACAACACAGCGATCATAGAACATATTTACATATTGACGCGCTTATATTTTTATATATGTATAGTAAGAAGAATTGTAAAATAGTATCGTTATAGCGTATTGTACATAAGAGACAGTATTACGTATCGTGGTTAATGACGTTCCAGCGTTTCTTCGGAATTTTCGAACGCGTTGGCCAAATAGCTGAAAATACTCCAAATACTCCAAATATTCGAATATTCATCACGTAGATCGCTGAGCGTTGTTCTCGTTTCAAATTGCACGGTTCCGATTATTTTGCTAAATAATAGCGTTAATTCTTTGTCTGGCATCGTATTTTATTTACTCCGTTCAAAACGTGCTTTTGTTTCGTCATATGGAATTGTTCTACTTTGTGCTTTTTCGGAGGAATAAATTTGATGGCAAATTGTTTGATAACATATTACGGCTACAAGCAGCCCCTAAATTTTTCAATGAAAAATTGGTGTTATCGATATTTGCATATTAAAGTTAAAATTAGGTCACAACAAACATTATTGAATTGTTTGAATATCATTTGAGATTATGAAGTTTTATTAAAATTTCAGATTAATTTACATAAACGTCTAGTTCACAATAGAACGCGGTTAATATTTAAGTAAAATATTTTATTTTTACTAAAGAAACGTTTATGTTTCTTAAGATCATTGCTCTAAGAAAATAATACTTTCGAACTGGCGATTGTATTTAATAGCCATTCAACAAGTTACATTATTTCGATTAAAATTTGCTAAGCTGACGCTTGTCGCTGCTTTCCAGACAAAGTACCTTATAACGGACAATTGACTTGTTGAAAATACTGGATACTGCCAGTCAAAGAATTAATATTGGCTACAGAAACCAAGACGGCGTCGATGGTATTAGTAGTAGCGGATTGTACAAGTCAGAAGTGGCTCGGAGCCGTCAGATTCTAAAATATCTCTGTTTTATTTCTCGCTGTTTCTGTTTGCCGAATTTCAGAGGTAGTGGAAATAAAAATCATCCGGATTAAATATTAATATACGTAACATATAGACCTGTATATTTCGTTTCCAGTAGAAAATTATTAACTTGCGCGTTAAATTAGGATCGCACGAAATAAAAAATGAATGTTACTAATGAAATTGTTTTAGTTTATTGGGATTAAAAGTTTAAATTATACTTTATCACGTTTCTTTCTTTTTTCACGGCATAAAAAATGAATAAGTTAAATTACATCATTTCAGAATTCGAAATACGCAGTTTTACGTTGAATGAAATTACAATGAAATTTAATACTTTTCGCTCAACGTACCTACAACGTCCCATTCGTCGGTATAATATCTCCAGTGTTTTACTCGTTTTGCTAACAAGAAGAACGTTAATAACAGAAATGTCACGGAGCATTTTTATCATTGTAGAATTTTCCACTATCGAGAGATATTTTAATCGATAACGATACCTACAATTTCTTTTATGTGAATCACCTTTGAAAATCCTCATATTCGTTGTATGTTTCGCTATTATCGTCCAAACAGGAATCGAAGCGTATGATAAAAGAGAGAATTAATTAGCGTTCTGTTTGATTCGACGAATTCAGAGGATCTTCGAGTATCTTCATCTGCACCAGTATCATCCACCTACCAATTATACGCGTGTTCCTCTGAAACAACGATCTCTCTTCGATTCCACGAATTTCCAAGAACGTTACGCTTTGATCTCTCGCTTGTAGGCAGAGAATGCGTACAGCAGATAATCGTTCCCTTTTACCTTTACGACATACGCTATCGCTCAAATGTATCCGAACATTTGATTCTTAACAAAACGATTCAGACTATTCACGTTAGAGATGAAAATTCTTTTATATAAAATTCTCTCTTTTCTTACCGTCAAATGAATAAAAATGAGATAATTTATCTGTTGATTCAATCATTAGTTAATAAATATTCTTACTTATTTCAGTAACATTTAGGTACGTACCGTTACTATAAATTACGAATCGATCAAGTGTCCGAATATTTGCAAGCGGTAGCATAAATCTGACGTTAGAAAATTCTGCTAAAATCGGATAAACACGATGGACATCGAAGAACGTAAACAGCAATTATAACATCGTGTAACAGGGTACATGGCGTCGAACACGCGTTCTACGTGTCCTGGTTCCTTGAATTCGTCGATATTGGCATGAAACCAGCTGAGCGGCGAACGTCTGGCTAGATTTTAGGCCGAGTTATTTACATACGAATGGAGACTGAACCGAATGCATTTGCCAAACATTTTTTTCTTCCACAACCCTACGCTCGATATTTTCGACATCCGCAGACCCGGTTGTACAGTATGTCTCGTATAATGTGAACAAGAATGCATTTGGAGGTGAGAGGGGACAGCTGGTGATTCGTGGGACGCGTGTCGTGTCGAATCGTTAATCGTTTAGCCGATAATACTGTTTCCGGTCAATACGCACGAAAATCGTAATTAATGCCTGAAATGTGCGGAATTTTGATGCGCCCTGTAACTCTGTTTCAAAGTGTGCAACGATGCACGAACATTCCGGCGAATTTTCAAAATATTTAATATTGGGAAAATGTGGTACGTTTATGGAGCTTAATTCGCATGTTTTCAAGCGATGCAGATGATCATAAATGACGCGATAGAAATTCACTGACCGTTTCCTGCCTTCGCTAAATTTAGACATTTTTCACTGTTACAACTAGGTACGGCGCATTTTTTATTTCGACGTACCACTTTTCTTTCCCCTTAGCATGAATTTTTGAAATTTCTCCGACGTTTATTCTCCTTCACTTGATATTTTGATGTTGACGCGTTCGAAAAGTTTACGCAGGAATTTAAGAGAAATTTGCAGGCTATGAACTTTCGTAAAAATAGAAATTTTATCGAATAATAAACGGACCGTTCCTTGCACTGGCTTTCGGGAACTTTTTCTCTGTAGATTTTAGATCTGTTACTGTCTGAAAGTACAAAGATTCGAGGTTACCACGCTCGAGTAGCCACGAAAGATCACTCGAAGCGACAAGATCATAGCGTTCCCGTTTCGCGCGAAAAAATGGTCTGGATCAATAGAAAATAATTCAGCTCGAATAATGTTTCCTCAGTCCGGTAATCGGGAGGAACGTTGTTTTAATCGCAATCAAGTACGACAAGAAGACATCGATAATCGTATCGAGTGTCAGGTGTTGGCTCGTCCTTTGTGTACTTTTCCTACCGACGATCCTCATCGATTTTCGATTATCTCCGTTTTCGTAATGAATATTCCTGAAAGGATTGGCGCGAACCGATGGTTAACGAACGCGAAGAAAAGTGGCCGAAAGGTTTTGCGCGAAAATCAACCGTTGCCAGAACGTTTCGTGAGAAAATTCAAGCCTTCGATTCTTCACGCAAATCAACCAATCTATGTATCACTTTGAATTACAAAATTCGGCCTAGTTCAGCGTGCCGTGTTCGATTTGAATTATTTATTACCGTTGCAATTAATTACGAGAAGAAACACCAGCTGTACCTGTCGCAACGAGGGATAATTTTCGAATGTATTGGAAATGAATTCCAACCATCCGGCTAATGAATAATGTCTCTAAATAATGCAAAATTGCGATTGAAATGTCAATGATTGTTTTATATTACATTAAACATAAACGTAATATAATTAGAAATCCGAGATATTATAATTTCCACAAAGATTCATAGGGTTTTCAACATAATGTAAGATGAATAGGTCGATTAAATTTGCTTAAGAAGGAAACACAAGTTATATCGAACGAAAGCATAAATTCTTGTCATCGTTACGCCATTATTTACGAAAACTGTATACCCATCGTAAAATTCAAAAGCTTGAGGGAAACAACTTCCGTTCGACATCGCATAGCCAGTACAAAACTCAGTAAAATTTGACCTCTCTTTATCTCTTCCATACCACACGTCGCAACCGAGATTTTGTCGAAAAGCGGTCTTGCCAAAAGCGTGACATTCGTTTAAGCGAAATCGTATTTTCCGACGAAGCGTAGCGTTTAACGTAGAGAACGAGAGCCCGAAGAGTGTCTTTTTCCACGTTGCTTCGCGTTATCCGTAGAACAGCGAACAGGAACAGCGTGCAAAAAATAATTGGAAGCGAGACGAGAATATGCGAATAGAAAGAAAGAACGAACGAGAATAAGACAGCAGAAAAAGAAAAAAAAAAGAAAGAAAAAAAACAAAAAGAACGAAAAGAAAGGAAAGACCGAACTATGATGAATGGCAACAACAGCACTGTATATTATTGCAATTATTTATTATTACGACATGTTCGTTGATTATTATGTTAGAAATAAAAACTACATTGAGAAACTGGCCGAGTAAAGTGAATTTCTAATGGGACAAACCCTCGAAATATTTCCATTTTTCCCCGAAATCTCCCTTGTTCATCCCACTCTGACGTTTATTCTGCCCCTATCGTTTCATTCTCCGGCTCCTTTCGCTCTCTATAGTCACGGAAACAACGAAGTGGGAACGCGAGGGCACTCGAGCCGGAAGAAAAGCGGAACTAGAGACGAGAACGCGGCTGAAGGCTCCGCTTCGAAACACAATATTTGCTGTTTCTTCATCGCCCGCCCACTCAAGAACGATTCCACGAGTTTTCGAGTGCTCGATCGCCGGTATTAGATTCACCATTCTCGAAACAGAGAGTATTCGCTCGTTTCGCAGAATTATTCGAAGGGTGAAAGCTCGGACTAAAGAGAAGAAGTTTCGAGGAGGGTGGAGTCATTCGGCAAATGAATACATATTCATCCCGAGCGATTTCACTCTTTCAAATCGTTGTTTTACATCCTTTCTCGATATTTCTTCCTAAGATAGATTTGACATTTGCGAAAATATATTCAACACGATGATACGTACTTAAAAAAATTTAATGTTTCTCTGCGTTAGAGATTTAAAAACTGCGATAGCTTCCAGAAGATTGGCGGAATTTCTGAAAATTCAGAGACAGTGGCGGTGTTAAGTTTAACTTTGTAAACTTGTTACCCTTTGTAAACTCGTTAATTATCGTACAGCTATTGTCACCTAATTCTCTTCTCCTTTGGTTCCCTTTTTTTGCTGTAGCACACTTTTTACGGAATCAACGGATTTTTAATTAATTGCTAAATACACGTTCCATTGAGCAACGAGAAAGATCCTGTTTATCCGAAACAATGCATTGGAAAAGGGTGGCACGGACAAAAATCAATATTTCGTATTGTTTAAAGGCTTCTATCGCAGACCCGTGCCATTCGGGTGGCATTTATTCTCTCGTCTACCATTTACTGATAAACGATTCTAGACAAAAGACTGAAAAGTAAATTTCGCGTGTCTTTTTGTAGTTGGAATAATATCTCGAGAAATATTGGAACAGTAATATGCAGGATAGCAATAGACTTCATAAATAACGATAATTTGTTTTTATTCTATCTCCCCCTCTATAAAGAACAGGTATTTCTTTTCATTTTCTCGTTCATTCCCTCTGTTCGAAAAATACCGTATTGTCCTGTGCTTTTTCGTGCTGTATGGCTTCATTCAGGTATTTAATTTATGCGTTCCACTAAAAGTCTCGTTTTTGCATGAGAAACGATCGAAAAGAAATTATAGCAAACGTAACAAACAAATTTATTTCTTAATTTTAGACTTTAATACTATATTCCACTATTATATATATATATATAATTAATAGGATAACAGTCGATTTTATACTACGGTGACTTAATAAATAGCTAAAGATGTAGTCATTTTTTATTAAACAATAATTTAATTTTAAGCTTGATAGAAATACCCTTTTAAATACAAATTAGAACTTCTAAATTCGTTTCTTCTAAATATTTTCAAAATGAGGCGTTGGAGCCCAATATTCCGTTGATTGTGGCACGGACGTTGTTAAATTTGCATACGTTCTTGGTAATGATGGTAAATTTACTTCAGTGGTACTCGTTTTATCTATAATTTCTATATTTTTGTCACTGTCCGATCTTGATATTTTGATATGCAGTTTGGGATTTTCACCTTTGACCATCTGCAATCATTAAAAAGGCGTACTGATATAATAACAAACGAAGATGAACAAAATCTATAAGTGAATTATTAATTTCGAGTTACAGCTATAATCCTGTGGAGTATATCCTTGCAAATGCCGATTCAAATTTTCGTCATGTCGATTCGATACATTTACGCGATACTCCAGAATTACTAGCATACGTTGAAATTTTGAATTTTACGTTACAGTACGTCTGTTTTTCTCGTATCACGATTCGAATTAAACACCTACCACTCGTCTTGTTCATCGTCGTCTCATTTCTAATAAGAGATTTTTCAAATGAAATTCTCTAATCTACGTTTCACATAATAACGTAATAAATGATTTCACAATGATTTAGTATGCATCGACCTCGCACTTTGTCATACAAATTATATAGTATCATAAATCGGATAAAAAATCATGATATAATATACGTACAAATAATAATTTCATATACAGTTTAATTCTAGTTTCACCTTATTTAAAATTTCTCACAAAGTTTCTGTAAATGTACGCTTCATTTTTACCTTACATGTACACATAATGTTTCGAATTTTAAATATCTCCGTATTAAAATGTACTTCGGTATTTTTATATTAAAATTCGTATTTTAATATTCCCCTATCAATATTCATGTTTTAATACTTTCGCATTGAAATTATTTGAATTATGACATAATGACCTCTTGCTACGAAATCATTTTTCTACGTGTTTCTAGATGGAACATTTAACTCGTACATAGCATAATACATATATATATATATACGTATTCTGCGATTTTTACCTTTATTTGCATCTTTTTGTTATTAACGTTCACCACTTTTGATTCAATGTCATCTTCATCCTCGATATAATCATTTTCAATAGTATACACAGGTATAGAAATTCTTTCGTAATTCCTTTTCCGTTTTTCATAATTATCGTCTTCGTATTTATCTTCTTCTTTAGGCAATTGTATCACGATGGTGTAAGGATGATGATTTTCGGCGCGTCCATCAAAATCGTCTCTCGTAGAACCATATCTGAAACGTCTGTTTATTGCTCTAGCGACTCTCATAACGAAGCAAATTTTAATTATGAGCCATGATAAATCTGTTAGTGAACTGTTCTACAAATAACTTGCGATCTAGTTTTCAATCCAATTACCAAAAACCAGACGTTTCGAGTCGAATCGCTCGAGCTTAAATCAAATTAATCTTGCACAATTTTATAATTAAATTTAATGCCAAAAATATCGAAATTTCCCACTCTCCCTCCCTCTGATTGTCCAGCACGTGACGCAATCGATAAATCTACGACGTCGAACCGACAAATTAAACCGGGGATTTTGTAAAGTGGCACGGACAATGCGCCGTTTATTGACATCTGGGCTTATGCTTTTGGGCATATGGTCATTAAAACGCGGAAAATTAATACAACTGTCAATAATTGAAATTTAATGAACTCTACGATCGTCGACGATCTTAATTTTCAGAATATACCTTACGTATTTTTTTATCTTTAATTTATTTTTCTCAATTGTACATTTTACGTTATACGCGTAATATCCAATTCAGAATAAATGGTAATCGGAGTATGAAATTGCTAACTGAACGAAGCGAACTAAGTTCGCTATTAAATAATACTGCATAAATAAAGAAAAATACATAAGAATAGGATCTTCGTATCGCGTAACTCAGTACTCACTCCGTACCTATTATAACTTGGCCTTCGAGAATAATGGTCTTCCGGTGATATCCTCTTAGAATGGTAGAACTTGGATGATTTGTGATCCGCGTACGATCGAGGCCGCCACCATGGTCTACGTTGATAGTACTTGTACGGCCTGATCAATTTGTAACCGTCTCCCATTTCGATAATTTCGAACAGCAACGCGAAAAGTGCAACTAGAAAACAGCGCTAGTGAAGCAACAAATTATTGATTTTATGCGATTCAAAAAATGATCGAACGAGATAAAAACGTATCTTCCTACAACTTTTACTAATTTTTTGTCTTTTTTTCATAATTTATTAATATATGGTAGATAAAATTTAACGTTCTTCGAATTTGAGTTATTTGTCGTTTAAGTTGTTACAATCTAACTGACATTATTCGAGAAATTATTGTACGATTCACTATTCTTTCTTCGGTGATATAGTATGCAATTATTTCGCACGTCGAATAATATTAAAGAGTGTCCGTGTTTCAAGTTATCGAGTTGTCCGCATACAATCAGTTTCTCAATTTCGATCCTATTGATAGTCCTTGATATTTCTATCAATTTCGACAATGAAACAGCATCGTGACAACGCGTTATGATAAACGTCGACGGTGAGAATCGACGGATACTGTTTCATTATACTCCGAAAATGTGTTAGGAGACGAATGGGAAAGAAAACAGAGGTTGCGTTGCACGTTGCGTCTCTCGTATACGTGATTGCAGCTCCATTCAGAAAATTAATCAATGTTCCAACGTGACATAAATATTCCATGAAACTCGACATAGTAAATTGTAATGTAATCAGTACTCACCCGTATAAGTATATTCATTTTCGAAATTAAGAAACTCCACTTTGTACAATTAGCCCGTTGCACTATTATATTTATTCGAATAAAGTTCGTAATTTAAAATAACATAGCAGAATTTGGCGATCGTACAAACACGCGTGCACTTCGCCACTTTCCAGCGATTCGAGTTCAATCGTTCACTATGATCGAAGAGAACGGACAGAAATTGCGAGGCGAAGCGTCGTTTCATGCATTTCTGCACGGAATAACGAATCGTCGATGATCTCGTTCACGAGGCAACGTCCATGTACGTCGTCACATGACTCGAAAGTTTTCATCCGCTAAACTTTCTTTTATATTTTTCCCCACTCTGTCGCTATTACGCGTATGCCGACTACGCGAGAGAAAATTCTGATCCGATGGTCCATTCGTTTCTTACTTGATACCCCTTTTTTTTATCTGTACTAAATCTCAGGCAACACGAACAGAAGTGGTAACCTGTGTTGAACGAAGCGATGCTCGTTAGCTACGTTTCTCCATCGGTCGCGTTGTCGCTTTCATTTCATTCATTCGCGTGGAACAGTGACGAGGAGAAGATGTTTTATCGTACGCTAAATACTTTCTAGTTTCCCTTTTTTATATTTTTTCCTACGTTATTTACACTATGTTCGATACCTCCTAGTTTTTCTTTTCTCTCCTTCTTCTTCTCTTTTTCCTATGTTATTTGCCAACGAATCAAACGCTCGCATGATTCATCAATAGACAGTAGACGTTTTTAACTATTTTGTAAATTATCTTCCATCAACAACGAACGCGGATTTGCCGAGAATTTCTATTGTCAAGATTTATTTAAATTCAGTTCAACGATAAAAGGTAGAAGTCATCGTATTTTCGTGAAAAGTAATTGGTCGAGATAAAAGCTTAGAGATAAATGAAGTTGTAGATTCGTGGAAAATGAAATACATAATTATTTATAGATAACTTCTTTACGTTTGTATGAGTCATCATGTAGAATCTTCTATTGTCGAGCAACTATTGTCCATTCTATTCCGTCGCTACGAATCGCTATTCGCCATTCTATTCTATCGTCTATTGTCACGAGGACCCTATTGTCAACAAGTCTCTATTATCCCGATGCTCTTACTCTTTTCTAAATATTTCCTGGTGTAAAAACTTCCTTGCATTCGTTAATTTATTATCATTTTTTAAATATCGACATTGGTCAACCTTACAATTCGTATCGTTGAAACATTTTCAAGATGATTTTCTAGACGCGCGTTTCATTAATGTACCTATGATACAAATCGAATATTCGTAACGTACTTAGTGATTAGATTAGTTAATATTAATTAAAATTCAACGCAAACGTGCTTAGTACGCTTTGATAATGAATTCTCTTGAAACTAATAGATCGCTCTAATCTATGTAATTAACATGCGATTAAGGAGTCAATAATTAATGAATTTCTTCCGAAAGTATTGATCGTTGTGACATGTAATATGCACGTAGAAGATTAAAATCACGCAAAACGTCGTTGGAAATATAAATTAAAAAATTATATGCTACGAGTACGCCTCTGAATTTTTCATTAACTATGCTTTGATGCACGAATATTCTATAACATGTGTTTTAAATAAAATATAACTACCAAGATAATATTTAATTACGTTAACACGATATTAATTTAATTTTCCAGAGAGTCAATATTTCTGTTTGTACGACGATTTTGGTTGTGCCAGAGCAAACATATGTTTCACAATTGGTATAATATTTATGAAATAAAACGAGTTAAATATTCACAGCTCATATTCTGTCTCATATTTAATATGATCTCATATCTATCAGATAATTAAATACGCGAAAACACACGGGATACGAGGCGATATAAATATTAATTATCTAAAACAAAGCATTTATGTTATGTAGGCAACGAAACAAATCTCTACTTGTATTTCATTTCACTAGTAGCGTTGGTAAAAAAAGAAATTTTCCTAAATATTCTAGTAACGGTATCATCTTAACACTAATAAGACGTATATTGTATTACCTTAATACTATTACTAACGCATCTTGTTAGACATTGTTACAACAAGATTGGAACAGGATAAGACTAAACCGGATGTCGGTCTACCCAAACTTGTCCGTCACAGTCGCTTATTCTCGTGTGCACACACACACACACACACACACGCGTCCACGCGCCTCGTCTCCCTTGTCTGGTATCGTCTTCGCTATTTTACGAAAACCGACTTTAATACCGAGGAACTGCGCGGATAATAAAAGGATCAGTGAAAACTAGGACGACGCCAGTGCCAAAAAGTTTGATAGGTTTGAGAGAATTGAAGATACCATATCGCAATGCCGGTAAATCCAAAAACATTGGGCGAACGGAAGTAGTAATCCTGACCGACGAAGTTTTACGATTCCTAAACTATTTGTGAAACATACACTGTCATGATCGTTGCAAATGATACTCGTAATCGTAATCGATATACAACTAAGCAAGATCACTACGATTTTTATAAAAGTTTGCTATTACGATCGCTGTAACAATAAAAATTTTAATTTTGTTAATATCTATTTGTGTAATTATACAGAAATTTCTAGATAAAAAGCGATCCGGTCAATAGAATAAATTACTATCGTCTTTTAAATCGAAAGGGCAAGGAAAACAAGAAACAATATATTTGTTATAAAATAAATTATAAAGAAAGAAACGAGAAACGGGGAGAGACACGGAGAAACTCAAAGGCAAAGCGAACGAAAGGAAGAAAAGAAGCGATCAGAGCGGAAAGGAAAATTGTCTGGTAGCGATGACACCTTTCGTGAACGCTACATTACCGTCATATTGTTCAAAACTGTGTTGTACTAAAGGAAAAATGGGACAGTTTATCGTAAAGGTCCTAATTTGAACGTTGCGCTAAAGGCACGGAACAGCTTTAAGACCATGTGGAAAGTAAATGGACGGAGAGACTGCTTTCTTCTGGAGAGAAGAGCAAATGAGGACGACCATAAAAATGCTTAGGAGAAGCTTGTGGAACAAAACCAGTGTATGCAAAGATACGTACGCAAACTTGCTCGTGAATGCAGTAATGTGTAAATATATAGAAATAGTGGTTGTGCGACAAACTTATCATTTTTCTTAAGTACATTTTAATCGCCTTAAATTTATACGCGTGTAAGTATAAAATTTCCTTTTAAATAAAAGCATCGATTCGTTAAAATATAACAATTTTTAGTACTTGGGAGAATAACTGTAAGAACATAAGGAAGCTACAAATCGGATGATTCTTTTTTTTTTTACATGTTTTATTTAACCACGTGTGAGGTTTCAAGAGACAACTACAATGACTTGGATCGTTCGTCACTCACAAGATACATTACATACAAATATGTGCATCCATATAAAATATGAGGAATGATATGTGCATTTAATTTGAAACACAATCGACAGGAAAATGTAACGCTGATTAACAATTTCTGGAAGCATAGTATAGATCAAGTGTTAACAAACGCTTTCTCAACTTTCTTTCACAACGATTCCTATCATTTTTGGCCGCAGTAACGTTAAATTGTCCCGTTCTTCATTACATGCAAACAATGATACTTAGTACTGTTTTTTAACCGAAGAATAAATTAAAAATGCATTTAAAATAGCGTATAGAATAAGTTCAGTCTTTGTTAAATTTGTTTCGTACGTTACATTACGTTTCAAACGAAAATTAACTTTTAAGTACGTTCGTTAAGAAGAAAAAGCAAGGATAAGAATTCAAGAAGAAGAAAAGATATAAGAATTAAGTAAAAAGCACATAAAATTTGAGTTAACGTATTTTTCCCAAACGCGAAATATATTGCCTGATCACGCGACAGTAATTGCGAAACGAAACAAAACAAAATCATAAGCGGCAACTGTCGTTCGCTTTTGCACGAACGTCTTTACATTTTCAATTACATGGCACTGTAATAAATTTGACGCAAACACACACATTCACAGCGAAATCAATATGAATTATCGTGAGAAACATACTACGTTCGTGAATCAGAATACAATTCGATGAAACGACGACGAAGAAAGTACTTTTAACGACGATAATCGAAGGATGAGAATGTAACGTTAATTCGAGAGGAATTCGACGAGTTTGTAGAAATATGGAAAAATTGGAACGTTTGTTTTCGTTGATATAGCGTTTAAAAAGCGGTACAAATAGTCGTATAAATAATTGTACTATTAAAGCTTTGAAAGAAGCATATCTGTATCGTTTCACGGATCAAAGTAGTTAATAGAGATAGAGATTGTTAGGTTGTTTATGTAAATACCATTTACAATAGACATACACAGAATCGCAATAAGGTTTAACGAAGAATTATATAATTTCAAAGAAGAGAATCAAACAAATTTGATGAAAAATTGTAGCTTTAAAAATAGAAATAACTTGAGATTTTTCAAGTTGGAAAGATATAAGAAAAATTTGATTTATATACAAATTAAATCGTACCTTATGGAAAAATATCTGAGCGACTTGTTAACAATTGTAGACAGGAGAGTGTCGCTTACTGTCCAATTTACATCATCTTACTGCGATTCTACCTGTGTATAATTTATGGTAAATTCAACCCTTTGCATTCGCGATATACTAATGACAACCTAACGTCTTGTCTCAGAGTGACAGAAATGCGACAACATATCCTATACGTGTCATAATATGCGTCGGTTAGGTCTAAAGATAATACATGGTGTGTGATATACTGTATCTTCGTATAACGTTTATATTATACGACGAGCCAAGATATTTTATTATTTAAAATACCTTGAAAAATGTATCATGGACTCTTGTTACAGTCTTCCAGTTTTTATATCTCGATCTCGGTCTCGTTCCAAGAAATAAAAAAGGCTTCCAACGTTTCCAGGCAAATATTGCCATCAAATAGATGCGTGAAATTCTTTATAGATTCTTTCATATCTTTCGCAAACTTAAAAATATTACATAGGTTTTTAAATAAAAAAAAAGAGCAATTGAATCAAATGTGATTTAAAGAACGTAGAGAAATTAAATCGAGCAAGATCAAGAATATGAAAATTAAATAATTTTCTATGAAATGAAATATTAGTATTTCATATAAATATCGCCATAATATATTAATCGTAATCGTCTAATTTTAATTATTAAAGCAATCGGCAAAGTGCAAAGGGTTCACACTCGTTATCAGACTTGTCTCTAATATTTGCTGTTCGCCGAAATGAAATCATAGCGTGTAAAGTATGAAGATTCCCACGAATATTCAGCTCCTTACGAGGAACAATTTTCCTATTTCACAATTGTCTAACTTTCATAAGTTCTAATTTACGCTTGGAAAATTTCATTTTCTCCGTTTACGTGCCACCCAGCAAACTAATTGTTTCTTTGGTTTAATATATATTTGTCTCCGATATTTCTCATCGGTGTAGCGATCGATAATTTCGGTCACGAGAGCGTAAGATTCTGTCGATACAATGACAGAAATTATAAAGTTTCAACGCTCGTATAAAGTCCCAAGCACAAAATTTCTTATTCGACGACCGAACGTTGAAACTTTTCTCACGTAGCTTAGCTATAATTCGTGATACTTTCTTAGGAGCGACTTTTACCCAGAACATCGCCAATGTCATTACCGGAACCTGATATTCACGGATAATTACATTCATCAACCGTCTGTTAATAGCTGAAAGAACAACATTGTCCGAAAGCCTTTAAAAATAAGACACGAACTTTCACCGATGATTTTAATGATTGATCATCCATCATGATGTGTTTTATGTACGATTCTTAAATTAATCTGAAACTCAACGACTTATTTTATAGCTATCAAAACTAATTCTACGAGATTCCTCTATATATTAAATTCACGGAACGCAAAATACACGCAAGTTTCCATTTTATATTTCAAAAACGATATCTAAAAGAAGTTATTGTTAGATAAAGGCATAGCAAGTAAAAGATATCACAAAAATTTCTTTCATATTCTAATAATTGATAAATAACAATCGTTATTACCCTTAAATTATACCGTGTACCGTATAATTAAAATTCTTTACAATGTCGCTTTTAAAATATAAACTGAAAATGTATTTGGTCAGAAACTCTTGCACATTGCCGTATGTTCAAACAAACGCAACGATTCCTGTTATATTAGATTGTCCGAAAAGTTTCTTTCCTCTCGTAAGGTGATAATAGACGAACAACAATTTCTGTTTTATATTATTTTATCGAATTAGGTGTGATCCATTTCGTTCTATTTCTATTATTACGTTCGTGAATAATTCAATAAACTAATATAAAACAAAAACCATTGTACGTCTATTATTTCCTTATAAAACGAAAGAAAACAGTTTCTAACAACCTAATATATAGCTTCCTTCTCGATACGAATCTTCGATTTTACATTACCAATTTCGATAAATTCCAAGTCTCGAATTATATATTTCTAGTAGTTTCGTGAAACGAGTCTGTGAAAAATAAAAATGCTTCCGTAATAGGACCGGACAGAGGTAACACACGCGCTCCATTTTGTCCTTTCTTTAGTTGTCCTAGAGGACATCTTCGGCTGTCTGTTCGAAAGATTTATTGTTACGTCGGGAATATATCGTGTCTACTATGAAATGTAGCACTACGCGTTGGTTTCTTGTAGCTCGGTGCAGTCGGTGGGTTTCACCTCGAGCCACCAATCGTTAGGATAGTGATATTTTTGCAATTCGATGCCTCCTCTAGGGACAGGTATTAATCGACCACCGAACAGTTTCGCCGGTAAGGGAGGAATTATAAGCCGAGGTGGAAAACATTGTAGACTGGGGGAAAATTCGCAGTCCGGAGGCAACACCCTTCTTGCCCAACCTACTCTTCTTACCATTCGTGTCTGCAGAAAAAGAAAGAGATTATTATTTCAAGCGTTAAAAAATTAAGTAATCTTGAATACGTAACATAGTTTGAACGTGTTTCTTAATTTTGTATGCGTTGTACAGCTGAAATGTAAACTACTTTGGTTAGATAGTTGGATAATTCTTTTTCGAAACTGAAATTGATTATTCTAGGCAAGTTTGAAGAATTTAGTTATTTAATGAAACTCCAAGCGTTCAAATCTTGATATTTTTAACGTTCAACGTTTTAAAGAACGCGTGTGTTCTAAACAGAAAATATTAGTTCTATTCGCTGTAAACTGAATTTCATCATTGCAACTTTTACTTTTGCGACATAGTTGGGTATAGTAAAGGATGAAATATAATTGTTCGCTATGCTGTGTCAGAACGAAAAACATTTGAAATAACCTTAATATCTTGATGCTCTAGATTCTTGCCCTTCTATGCTGCAAAACGATCTTTAAAAGTTTATATCCTACCTACTAAAGCTGAGCAATGTTAATAAAAGAAAGTTCAACGGTTTATTGCCGAAAATAATGCCAAACGATAACTTTCCTAGTTGTCCTAGTTGTCTGATATGTAAAACACATCTCATAAACCGTAGGTGATGTTCACGCGGTTTGGAGTTTACAACTCGTAACGAGACATCGTCATTAACATACGAATCTGATATTTCGTGAGAAACAAAACTGTTTGCACATAGTAAAGTAACGTAGCTTCTAACATACTTGTTAGAACTTTCCTTGTTTGGAACATACAACTCTCAAGTATCTCGTATCCTTGTCCCTTGTAAATGTTCTATTTTATAAAATAAATTACGGTATTCGTTCGACAGAAAAGTACAAGAAGTACAAAACGAAAACACAGTAATAAAACTTACCACAGCATCCTTCTCGAAGACGACGACCTCCACCTTGGGCGCATCTTCGCCGACCCCGTGTTCCTGGATTCGATACACACCGGCCGCGTGCTGGTATGTAGCGCTCAAAGCAGCTTGGCGGAATGCTTTCGTGATTAGGACATCGTCTCTGAGAGTGTCGACCAAGCAAAGCTCGACCTTACGTGCCCATGGCAAGGCACGACCGATCCGAACTTGACCCCAGAGTCCTCCGAAGCACAGAAAGTGCACGATGCTCAGTTTCGCTAGCACTAAGTGGACCCTAATGGAGTGACACACGACAAAAGAGTTGAACGAACGATAGCTTGGTGAAACTCGTGACGAGAGAAAACCGTACCTAGTGAAAGTTTCGCTTTAGTCACGCGGACGAATTTGACGGTTCGTCACCTCGTGATTGAAGCGAACTTTCGGTGATCATAGCTCGGCTCGATTTGATCGTGCAGCGAGCTGTAAAATTGTTAGCGAATGTGCGGATAATTGTTGGTGAAATTGAGGAGTAATTGAAAGCAGAGATGCTCAGTCTATGGGTATACCGGTCAATGGAATCGTTTATACGGAGAAATATACGTTCATGAACATATAAATACTTTATACGATTGATTACGACGTAAGACAAATAAATAGAAGTGGAAATCGTGTTATAGAAAATCGTATATATCGTGTATATGTGATTGTTTCTTGTTTGAAACAAATATTATGAAAATGTTACGTACAACCTTCCTAGCGAAAAAGTTACTTAGGATCAAAGGTAAACAAAAGAGTAGTTTATTTAAGCAAATCGTTGTAACAAAAATGAGAAACAACATTCTGGTATCTTTAAAATCACAGCTGCTCGTAAAACACAGGGTTAACTAATTAATTAACGTGCTTACCATTGTAAGCATTAGGAATAGTAGTTACAAATAATATAGGCGATAGTTTAAGCAAGTAGTAGAGGATCGCAGAACAAACTAGCATGCCAGCACAAAGGAGAAGAATTAACCCACGTGTTCAGACGTGAACTTATCTACAGCCAGTAACTAGAACTCAATCGTATGGACCTGTAGGTAAGTTCGTGTAGTTTCTCCGTGAATTCCTCGGGCACGCTGCACGGTTGCCGAGGTGTCTCTTGCCGACTGAGGCTGTACCAGAACAGCATGATCATGAGAAACAGCGCCGCGAACGCTTGTAGCGGAGTGATATGAAATCGTCTGCGGGACCAAAAGCTCATGCTGGTAACCTTAAACACAAAGAAGCGTCGTCGTCAGCTCAAGCGTTCGTCGTTAGAATCGACAGAATCTCGACGATTAAAACAAACGCAACTGTTCATCCACGATCAACCATCGAGAAAGAAACCTTTCGTTCGAACAAAGTCACAAACGATCCTAACACCCCGGATCCAACATCGTGACGACTAATCGTTGCATAATTGCGAGGAACGACGCGAGCAAAGGCATCGCGACGCTACGAGATCGTGCGGCGACGTGTGTAAACGCGACGTAAAACGGACGCATGGCCTCGCTTGTCCACTAGGCCCATCCAAATTCACGTTCTCGCGACACTGCTTTTTTTATCACCCTTGTCGCGCACCACCATCACCGAATATTTGCGATTCCGCCGTAACTAACCCCCACTGTCCGCTTTGTACGCGGAATGCCCGCTAGAACCGGCAACGTTGCAACCAATCGATTTTCCTACCTTACCGACGTACAGTTCTTGATCGGTGGCGCCATAGCTCGACCGATTGGTCAGACTGTTGGCGCTCTATCCAGCGGCAAGATGCCCCTGTGATTCTCTCAACTGGAATTTCGATCTATTATCCACTCGACACGGGGAAAAGTAGAGTACGAAAATAAATGCACCGACGTGCTTGCTCCGGTTTCTTTCATGGGAGGAGAGAAGTTTATCATTTTGATGGGTGGCTCGTCGAAGAATCTAAGTTAACCGATGCGGGAAAGGGAAACGCGGCAAACGTTGGAGACTTTTGCGGCGTTGCGGTTCGCACGTGACTGTACCAGAAATAGTTTTTCGCCTTTGGAATCTTAACGGATCGACGCCGCGCAGATTTCCGTATTCCTTTTTCACTCTGTTCCCCCTTTTCCTTTGTTTCTTTTCGTTTTGTATGTACAGGTCTTTGTACAGAGAAAAATTCACAAGGCAGGGGGTTGATCTCACAGTTGCATAATTCGACGATGAGAACTCTATATCGAGATAGGGGACTTCACGATGCGTTTAACATAATAAAATGTTCGCGGAATAGTTTCATTTGTACGAATGCTGTATCGGAATATTAATTGGTACATAATTCAGTATTTCAATAATTTTCTATAATGCACATTGTTGTACATTTATAAACGGCTGATAGTCGTGTGGGGTCAAATATGTTTGACCAGAATGGTAAAATGAACGTGTAATATTGCAGGGATCATGCTCGTACGCGAAATACCAGACAGATCAAGCAGAACGAAACGAAATTTCATATATGGCGAAGTTTAAGCAAAAAGTTGCGATGGAAGCTATTAAACACGGATGCACGGAATAGGTGGTGTATTACGTGTGCGCGATTCTTGCGCACGAGGATACCGTTACAAAGATAAACGTCGGTTTAATGGAATATTTGCCCCTGCGTCTGTCATAAAGAAACTATGCATTCTTTCAAGTACACTGTGACTCTGCATTTTTATTGTACCTTTTCCTTATGCGCCTCCGCCTAAGAATTCAAATTCTTCGCTTTATCCCTTAATGTACTGCTTTACGTTTCAGTATATCTCGTATCATGTTACATTTAATACTTAATTCGAATGATACCAGACCTTCATTGTAATTCTTTTTACAAATATTTTATAAAACACAAAGAAAAACCATTCAAACTTTATTTCGTACTTTGTACATACGCTCTAATCTTTTCTAATAATTCGTTTCTTCGTATTAACATCATTCGCACTGTTCATTCTTATTTATCAATTCAACTAATTTTGCATTGATCGTAATAACAATACCAAATAGAAAATAGAATATCAACGTCGCAGGTTCTCAACGAGGCGTTAATCGCTCTTAGTCTTTCCATTGCTGTTCGAAATTATCGGTTAACTGCAAGCTGGTATTGGAAAAAATCTTCGGAAAGAAATTTCCTCATTGACAGTTGCTGCGTAGGGTCGTACACCATTTAGGGATGACTAGCGTTCGCAAATTCGTCAACAAGGGAACGGGTTTAAAAATAAGACGTAGCCTGGAAAATGTGGCGCGTCTATTGGCGTTTCTGCTCATTAAGATAATTGAGTGGGCTCGAGGCTTTGCCGCGATAACTCATTCAGAAGCGTCGTTCCCTCGGAAAAAGTAAATACAAAGAAAACGAAAGTGTACAAGAGGCTACGTGTTCGCTGAATGTGTTCCACCGAACGAGTAACAAAACTACCGGATAATTCATCGTGTTCACGTTGGCAATTTGATTCTCTTCCTACTACTCGTTTACGTACGTCACTGTAATAAATAGGCGCGTATAAATTTCATTTTTCCTATATGCAAACTTCAATTTAATCTTAAAGAAAAACCTGAACATTAATCTTCGGAAAAGCACGCGAGATACTGTAATTACAAAGATCGATCGGTCCAACTTAATCGTTCACGAGGCCTGCTCATTCACGAGCTCGTATTTTTTCCGCGCTTTGTTGAAACGTTATTATTAATTTAGGTTCCCCGGAACCGGGAGGAGCCCTTCGTTCACCGAATTGAAGCGTTTCTCCGTGCCGTAAGCGGACGTGAAAAGAAAAATTGCGGCGAATGTCGTGGAACCGGGCGGGACCTTAAAACAAACGTTTCGACGACGCGCTTTTCTCTCCTTCTAATTTTATCTGGCCGCCTCCCTCCGTGCTGCTTAGCCGTGTATTTTCGTAACACGTGTCACCTACGTATAGGCACCTTATCTCCGTGGTTAACGAACACACGAGTGTACTTGGCGATCTTTCCAACACGTGTACGAGCTCATCCCTCTTGTTTCGGTTCTAATGCTTCGCTTGCCCCATCTTTCTCAAACGAGTTTGCGCCTCATGCTGGTTAAACGGTCTGCCCGTTGTTAGAAGCGCCATTTTTGCAACGTTGTCGTCGACGATCGAGCCGGATCGTGTAGTACGTGAAAATTGCGATGTAGAAGAGAAACTGTACAAAGTAACTGTGCAACTTGCGAACACGAAACCCAAAAGAAAATGGAAAGATGGAAAAAAGAGGACGTAGAAATATGAGACAAAACTAGTTGTACCTCGTAGGTCCGTGTAAAATCGAGCGAGTTAATGGTCCTTATCCTGTCCATCGACGAAAAGAAAAGAAAAACGCAAGCGAGACCCGCGCGGAATCGCGAAGGTTTATACGTGTCGATTGATTGGCGCATTCCGTTTTAAACGTCGTGGCGTTTCCTCTCGCGCCGCTAATCGTCGCTTCGATTTTCTCTGGCGACATAACAGCCAGCCATGTTTTTCCCTGATAATGAACTCCGGTAATCTCGACCGTTGTCGAGTGGTTCGCTCTCTTTGTACGGTGCCGACCGTGTAGAAAGTTCGTTGGTTTTTCGCCAACGATGCAAAATACGGAATAAAATTGCGATCTTAAACGGCCGGTAGCTTAAGAAATCGTAAAAATAGTTTGCTCCGTTGAAAAACGATAAAGGTTGCGGAGTAATTTTAACGACGCGTAAATCATCGTGCCCGTTCGCAAAGCGAATTATTAGAAGGACCGAAATTCACAGGAATATTTCGAATTTATCCTACCGATGAATTCGATAAATGCCTATCGGATATTGACGCGGCAGTAATTAACCCCTCGGGAACATCGACGTTTCGAACGTCAAAACGCTGTTATTCCATTGCGAATCGTTTTATGCATCGTGCGTCGAGAACATTCCTCTCATTCGATAATTACTTGTGTAATAAAAATATGACGCGGTGCATTTATAAAGATAAAACGATGAAAGCCTTTTTATCTGAATAAATGAGATATCATCCATTCTAAATTAGAGTAGACAGATTTTCTATAAATACTCGAATTTCACCAACTACGAATGCGAGAGTTTGAAAGAGAAATGGTATATTTTTGAAATCGACCACGTCGTGGGTAAAATTGAACTACACGTAGGATGATTCGTAATTCACGGTACGCATGGGTTCACTCTATGTTTCGAAATAAGAAGAAAATCAAGAAGAGCAAGGAAAATTGCGTTGGAGCGTTCTTTTTCGAAAAGAAAAAACTAGTCCGAAAATTAGTTGCTACGATTCTGGCTGTTCGCACGTGGACGAATACCGTGAAATTGAACAGTGTCCAGAACAAAAGAGAATCGAAAAGGAACCGGATTAGATTACCGGCGCCACGATAAATTCGTTGTCCGGGGATACCTTAACGACATTGTTGTCGCGTCTGACTTTAGCTGGCTATAAAATTCGGACCTGGTTTAATGTGAAATAAATGAACAAATTCTCAAGATGCCGCGTGTGGTCAGCCGAAGCCCGAACTCGCGCAACGGTCAACCGTTTTACGAGCTATAAACCTTTTTTCGCTATTGTATCGAGAAAGTTGGTACGGAGCGTGTACGCCTGTAATTCGCTTCTTCCAAGCTAAAGAGACAGAACGTTTGATTTTTAAAAAGCACCGCCTTTTTCTGGCTACGTTTCGTCACGGTTTGAACCGTGGCGGGCGGTTTATGCGTTTTCCTGCCTCTTATCTAGATTTCGTCGCGACTCTTCTTCCTCCTGGCGAGAAAGAAGCTGCGGGATCAATTTGAGAGGGTTCCCCGAGGAGCAACCGACGGAGGGCGAACAAGGGAGGAGCGGTCCCTCAGGCACGTGATGAGAAAACTTGTTCGGTAAATGTACGTATTTGTTTGTTGGACGGATACGCGTGTCGGTGCTTAAAGATTGCCGCGTATTTGTGCCTGCTCGATGATGGGGAAGTATTATATATTCGGGAAGGGATACGGATTTAGCGGAGAGACGCGAAAGGGACTTTGTTGGTTAAGGTCTCTGTTTAAGAACGATCGTTGGAATTTCTGGCGATTATTTTCTTCTAGAGACACACATTTAGGGATAGTATCTCAGCCACGATAATGAGCACATGTTTCGAAATTATCGAGTTTATCTGGTAACAAATTTTACTCGTCTACCTGTATTTTTATCAAAAATACAGAAATATACAATTGCGTGGTATTATAACGCGATACGCGTACGTAAAGTGCACAACTTCCGTCAAGCTTCGCGAGAACCATCGTTGGTCCTCCAAGTTACTTGGTTATTTTCCAGCCTATCTAATAATTCGTAAATCGAATTACCTAAAAGTCTAGAGTCCCGATCGATCCTTTAACGAATTCCACTGTGTGCAAAGAACGACTAACGAATATCGCGAACCTGATCGAGTCTCTTATTCTTACGCCCCCTGTTCATCCACTGTAACCCACAGAGAGTCTCCCTCTTTATTTCAGAGTCTTTATCGTCCGACGGTACTCTTATACGTCCGATATTCTCCGGTCGATGGAGAAAAACGGGCAAGATTGATCGCGAGCAACAAAGGAAGGCAGATTAGTGGTTTATCGACGAGTGATCTTCGAAAGCGACATCGAGCGTGGGTGGGGATGGGGCTGGGCGTAAGGAACGGAGGGGCTGCTGGAGCAAGCGGGGACGCGAGTTGCATTTCAATGGACCCAGCGCGTACGTAAAAGTGTTTCGTGGATTCCAACGGGGTAAAAACCCTCGACGATGACCGTTCGGACCGGGGCCTCACAAAGGCACCGCCATTTCGTGCGGATCCCGGCCATGGTGGTTCCGCGCGCGCGCCGCACCCCGCGGAATGCTCGAACACACGGATTTTTGATTCCAACGAACCAGAGAGGTGTATGAATGCTGGAAATCCTGACTCTCTGTAATAGGTCAGCCTTGCAAAACGCCACTATCGACGTTACGATGCGACGGGGCTGAGTTTGTTCGATGAAAAAGGTGGACACGGTAACGCAGTTCGCTGGCGTTCCATTGGCATTTCGATCGGTCGGAAATCAGTTCGCTTTCTACTCGCGTTATTCTTCCGAGAAAATTAGTCTCGATCGTGAACAATGCGCGCAATTTGCAAAGTAGCGTACGCTCGTGACCTGGTTTTCTCGTTACGAGTTTCGAGCAAAGTCGGTTCTAATCCGTATCGTGCACACGTTCCGGTTAAATCGTCTACACGTGTAATATTGCCGGCACTTTCCGTTCGACAATGGCGGCACATTTTTCCGCGTGCGTTTCTAAGAAGGCCGCAATCGCGGATTTGCAGCGGTGGAAGGTCGAATAGCGCGTGAACGAAATAACGAACGTACGAATTACATTTGCGTTATTGCGTTATGCGAGCGGCGAGTAATAGTCCGCCGAAAGGAATTCTTCGACGAAGTATTCTGAATTCCCACGTAATTCGCTCGGTTCCATGAAACACGATCTTCCAAACTCCGCAATTACGTAAACTAAGTAAACTCCGTAATTCTTTTCCAAGTATAATCGTTGATTTCGAAACAGTTCGATCGAAGTACGAAGAGACAATAAAACGCTTGCTCGCCGATAAACGGGTTTAGAAACGACCAAACGTTCCGTATTAGCGAAGAAACGAATTAACAGCGACGTAAAATTAATTACACGCGATTAATGCGGTATGTCGTTCGTTTTTTCTATCTTCAAATCCACGAATATACAGAGAAGAAGCGACGCGATGGTAAATTATAGCGTGGCTTCGGTAGCTGTCCGGCCTATGTACGCAGAACGATCTAATCCCCTGTTCCGTCGCGAAAGCAATTAACGATCCTTCGACCGTTTTTCCGGCCATCATGCGCGTACTTTATGACGCTGTAATTGAATGGCGCATCACCGCGATTATGTGACTTGACATCGCTACGACTTCCCATGAGCGTCATTCCGCTCGAATTCACCGCCTCTATGCGTCCCCGCCTCCCTCTCAATGATATCCGATAACGAGCTATCTGCTCTGATAGCTATCGATTTGGTAAAAATGTTCCAGTTACCTCATATTTAAGAGGATCTTCGAGTTGAGGAATTTACGTTGCGGACGACTGTTCTAATCGATCGAACTATTAACTATTACATTACTGTTACATTTCTAAAGGAATATATTCTCCGAAACGCGATCCCTCGTTCTTTTTCCACCTCTCCCTTTTGGAACATCGCAAACGCACGATTTCAGTATCGCGTCCATTTCGCCACAAAGTTACATAGAAATCCGCGCGTACACAAGCAATTAAACACACGAGGATCGAAAGCCTCGGCGAAAAAAGAAACTGGTGACCGCGTACCGAGTGCACGCGGTAACAAATATTAAATTGTCAACGTACAAGAAGACTAATTTGGGACGGCGAGGAATCGACGCCGCAAACGTTAACGTGGTCTCGCCGCGTGCTTCTTGTCCGTTTAAAGTTTCGGCATTAGGAAAGGTGGAATGCGTGTAACTGCTACCCTTTAACTTCCCGTTGCCGTCCGCGGGAGCTTTAACGAACCGGCGGCGTAAAGTTCGCCCGGGGGCCGGGGACACGCTGACAACGAGAAGCCGAACCATGTGGTCAATGCGCGTTAAACGCTTCGTGGCCGGTCGTTTAACGTTCCCCGTGGATATACGAACGTTCCACGGTTATTTCGAATGCGCCTCGTCCGCTGGTTTTTACGTCGACATAACTCGCGTCACGCGGACGATCTCCACTTTCCAAGCGTTTATATTTTCCCAACGGCAGTCCAGGCAAAATGCGAACTTTGCCGCTTTACGTCCCGGTTATACATTCGGTGCCATTTTTTCGCGCGCCGGAAAGCGCGTAAACAGATGATAACGACGCGTTTAGAGACACTTGGAAGCTCGTTGTCGGCGAACGATGACAGGTTCAGGCGCCTTCTTTGTTGCGGATGGCTTTGCTGATCGTTGAAGAGCGCCATGAAAAGATGGGGTGTTTAAATGCAGTTGTTTAATACTGCACCGTAGATCGATGTATGAATGCAGGGAGCGAAGCTGTTGTAAGAACGTTTAGAGAATTCCTTGGCGAACGTATTAATTGTAAGATAAAATTAGAGGAAATTTGAGTAGCCAGTGGGATGAAAGCGCAACGAGGAAACTTTACGGCGCTCGAAGTTACTTTATTCTACCGCGGCATCAACGTTCTGTACTTGTATAACTTTCCATTCCAATTTACTTGAAATCTACGTAGGAACGGTACCTCGAGTTCTTCCACATCTTTCGCATTCCTCGACAAATACGCCATTTGCACTGTCGCTGTCTCTAAAAGTACGCAGCAAGTATACGTACGTACGTTGCGTCTCTGCATAAATTTTCGCAAGAGGCGTCTTCTTCTTTCGAAAACATTCCAGTCGAAACGTTATCGGTATCGAGACGGATAAGCACACGCCGTCGAGCATCGGCGCGTTTCTGCTCAAGTGCCGCAAAAGGATCCGCTAGATCGCAATCGAAGAGAAATAAATTACGGCCCGCGTCTCGACGCATTTGTACTTCTAACGAGCGTGACAATGTCGAGACACCTTGCGCGCTTTGATTCCGTGGCAGTCAGCTGCCGCAGGGCCTGTTGCACCGTCTGTCAATCCTTCGCGTGGATACGACAGTCTCTCGACGATAATCTATGCTATTCCTCGTCCGCCGTTACCGAAACGCACCTGTACGTGTTCGTGCAACGCGAAAAGTCGACAGACAGAAGTTGAACGTTGCGACGCGTTAAGGAGGATAATCGTCCGGTGATCCGTTTGGAAGCTTCGTAATCAGACAACGTTCGGTGCTTCGACAAAGTTTGGGGAGCTCTTAGACGCTACATCGAACCGGTTGAACGTGGTGCGCTAGTTGGAAGATGAAGATGGTGTTAACGCGTGTGGAGGATGTATAGTTGGATTATGCGAATCGCTCATAAGCCACGCTCCTCCACTCTGCGAATTTCACGATCTCGTTACTCAAGTATGTAATTAATGTTCGACACCTCGACAGGTAAATAACTTACTTTTTAAATTGAAATTACATACGCGTCTCAACGCGGAGTTGAGAAATTTAGAAAAAGTGGAGTAGATCGGCTTAGTTTCTCGAACGCTCGTTTACGTCGGAAACGTAAGATCTTCTCTCCAAGTTCGTTCGAGCTTAAATCCGCGTTCACGAGGACGAACGCCTCAGAAGGAAGAACACTGACGCGTTTTCAGCGCGCACAACCGGCTAATAAGACAGCCGTGAAGCCGAGGCTTCGTGCGATAGTCTCGTACGTGTCGATAGAGTTTTTTTTTGCTTGGCGTGAGTCGCGACTTTCGATAGTGACTTACGAGATACTAAATCTTAGCCGAGATACGCAGAATTGGTATCCGTGCGAGCACGAGTGAGAAATACTTGGGATTACTGGTCCGATCGGTTCGATATCAGGCGTCTTCGGCATCCGCTGGCAAAAGCAAGAATTATCGCTCACTCTGGACCAGGAGATGGAGCGCGCGCGCAACAGATCGCGGATCTACTAGGAAAACGCGGTGCAATCTCTGATCGCTTGTGAAATCAATATGGCGGTGGCCATCAATCGAGGTAATTGACAAGGTAATTGGCGTGGTTTCATACCTCGGCGTAGCGGCGCGCATAAAACGCTGAAGAACCGCCGGTCGAACGAAATAACGCATATAGGGAAAGTTGTTGCGCGAGTTCGGCACGTTTCTCCGCGTCTCTCAGGTTCCTTCCTCCTTTTTTTTCATCCCTCGGTATTCTTCGCATTGTTTTTGCTTCCCAATATCTCCTTTCTTTCGTTATCTTCTGTTGTATCGTACGAGCGAATTATGCGGATTGCTGCGGCCAAGGGTGTAAGTCTAAGCGCGAAATTGAAACGTAAACGTATAAAAAAAGAAAAAAAGAAAAATTGTACGGTCGTAGAGAAGATTCAAACGTGACGAAAGAATTGAAGAGGAAAGAAAGTGGCGATCGTGTTAAGATAGAAACAGCTACAAAGAAAAAAGCTTTTCCTCTTTTAATTGACAAACTGGCTGTCCTCGGCATGAATCGTGCCGAAGGAAGCAATTTCATTTACAGCGGAAACTCGATTTTCAACCGACGAATCGGACTCGTCTTGGAGAAAAAGCGAGGATTTTTCCCGTGGAGCGTTTACGAGCGGTCCCGTAACGTTCTCCCCTGCCCCGGAAGCACGCTTTAATATCCGCTTATGACGGCTATGTTTCACGGTCTGAGACACCCACTCGGCCCCATTCCGCCCCATCAACCCCCATAGTGCGTTTAATTTACGTGTTTTCGCGAGTTATTCGTCCCCACCTTTGGCCAACCCTCGTCGAAGGGGGTCGGTCGCCATGGCGACGTCGAGCGTTCCGACGCCCAATCGTGGGGCGCCGACGATGTCGGCGTCAGCCCTACGAAGCCGTGGAAAGACGATAATAATTGATGGGAAACGGAGAAGGACAGAAAAGGGGATGGGACCAGCACGAAACGGAGTTGGCGGTTTTCGTTCCTTTCTTCGTTCGCGATGGGGTGAGCTAAATCGGCACCCTCGAGATTTCCGTTATTAAGCGGACTGCCCTCCAAGTTGGATTTCATTTAGTCAGGTAATTCTGAGTTTTCGAGAGTCTCCTGCCATCAGTTTCTTTCCTGATTATTTGTTTATTCGGATAGATAGGTTAATTAATTAATTGTCCTTTCCCGTCGCAACGCTACGCTTAGTATCGTTTTTCATTTCGTGTCATTTCGTATTTACGCGAACGAATTATCGCGAGAAACGATTCACGTATTTCTCGGGCTTTTCATAAAGCCAATAATCACCTGTATATTCGTAGATACACAGTTGCAGTGCGTACTGCCCTTTATCCTTGTTTCGTCGAGATTTACAAATTAGCATCGATAATTAATCCCAGCTAAATAGCGGCTGCTATAATTTCGACGAACGAGTGACTCACATTCGCGCATTTCGCGCACGCTTCGAATTGGCAACGAGTCAAGGAACATCGTACGCATTTGCACGTAGTCGTGCACGTACCGCATGCGTTGCACTTTAAGTGCGCGTGGTAACGCGAGTAAAACAATGCGACTCGAATAGTGTCGAATACTCGCGGAAGTTCAAACGTTCGTCGCGCTAGAAGTCACGGAGTATCGCGAGCGAGTATTTAATTAACGATCGCGGCTCTATAATCACGACTCGCGTTGCAGACGACGAAACGTAGTCGATGGCTGTCGTTGGCAAACGTTAATAACCTACGAAACGATGTAGGAGATACGTTCCCTCCATCTCTGCGATACAATTTCTTCCTTCGAAACGTTTTCATTCGGAAAGAAGGAACAAACCTATTTCTACCTCTAGCAACACCAGCGCGCAGAGAAACGACGAATTCGCGTATCAACTTCGTCCCGATTGAACTCAGAATTTCATGACCGGATGGTAATCCTTAGATGCGGTAAGTAGCAGGCCGAGTTGATGCAGAGAGCGCTAAGGGGAAGACGAAAAGGGAGGGTTCCGCGGGCTGCATACCACCTCGGCCGAAGTAGTGCAAACAGAAGCTGAAGTATCAGCACGCGCGGCACGCTACTTGCGCCTTGAATGCAGCCGAGGGAACTGGAACATCGAGCTGCCAGCTCCCGATCCGGACTCGATGTAACACGCATGCACGTATACAGAAACGAAACCGATCGCGAGGACGCGCGTAACAAGCGACATCGAGCAGGGCCTAGGGAGAAAGAGACGCATCCCTTGGACCGCGAGCCACCCGGGCTATGCAACGCTGAAATTCCGGCGACTTGTGGTGTCACTCGGCGAATTCCATTCGGCCTACGAAGACGATTTCCTGCCTCCCCCGTCTGCGCTGTTTCTGTCGTCTCTGTTTCTCTTTTACCAGCGAACCCGCTGGCCTCTTCGTTTTTTGATCGCGGATACCTTAACGAGCAGCCATCGCTGATCGATGCGCGCGCCCCGAAACAACCGGCCGGTGATCGAGATGCAGATAGGATGATCGCTCGTTGCCAATGAACTCTTCCTTTTGATCTAACCCTCGAGGAAGGTGAGACCGCTTCTGGCAGCGTTTCTATTCTCGGGATACTCGACGTGGCAATTTGTTTAGAGGATCGTCGACGCCGGCCTGCGTTTTAATTAGGGAAATGCGAGAAGCGTAGGAGTCTGTGGTTTCGCTTTCTGTGATTTTCTTGCTCCTTCTAGAAACGAATGATGTTAGTTGGAGATGAGTATTTGATTGGATCGCGAGTAAACGAAAAGGAACAGCAACGTTACCTAATACCAAAATTATCGCACCCGCGCTTATCGATATCGTTATCGGACGCACAGAAATTTATTTTGATCTCGTCGCTTTACATGTAATCGTTCGTGTACTACGTATTAAGGTATATCCGTTGTATTAATTATGAAACAGGTATGAAAGACCGATAATTTTCGAGTTAATCTTACAATTTTAAGAAACTCGCATCCTGTCGTTTCTGCCGTCTCATTGGCCTCTGCGGAGAGGCAACGAGCGGCCATCGATTCGGCGCGAAGTAGCAGCCGATTCTATCGGGCTTAATCGGTAACTGATCGCATGCAAATCCACGGTGTTTCTCGCGCGAAAGACGGTCGACACCGAGGGAAGGATGAAGAGGAGGAGAGAAAAAAGAAAAAAGGAGAGAGAAGAAATTGTTCCCTTGGCTCTCGACCAAAGCGAGAGTGGTGATCAGCTGCGCGAGATAAAATCTTTACTTCTTTCCTGCTGTCCCTTACGCCGGCCCACGATCTCAATACAGGCTTGTTCGTTCTTTCGGCCGGGCCGACAGACCGGTCGGTCACGATCACAAACGAAAGCCAGCTTGTAATTGTCTCGTAAATTCCGAGTATCGGTTTAATAGAATATGATAAAAAGCAGCGACGAACCGATGAATTCGAGACATTCGTTTCTTCTTCCATCGAACGCGAACCAATGACTCGGTTAGGATCATTCTTACGGCAAATCAAATCAATTAAATTACCAGATTCCGCGATAAAGTACGAAGGAAGTATCAGATTCGATGGGAATAATTTTCTAAATTAATCGTAAGAAGGAGAAATTTTCTGTAAGCTGATATTTCGCTAATCAAACTCGACATGCCTGGAAACGATGAAATTTCCAACGCAACACGATCGCAGCGTTCGGCTCATACAGTCTGATGCCATTACACCAAAGTATCTCAACTATTCTATTCTACCTTCGATTGCTTCGGTTGCTCCGATTATAAGAATACTTCTGCTCGCCTACACATTCCCTTTTATCTTCCACCGCAGACCAACTATTCCGATTCATTCGCCCGTTGCTACCAACCGATACCATCGAACGCCATTACATTTCTGCCAATCGATCACGATTAACATCCCAGTGAATTATTCAAATAATTCTGACAAAACATTTACACGTATGTTAATTATTTATTAAATTATCGTTAAAAGATTTATATGTATATTTCGATGAAAATTAATCTCACGTATAACACGTTGGGTATGAAACGCACGATTAACGTTAAGGTGATTGATAAGGGTAGAGGGACAAGAGAGGTTCGCTCTGCGACGACGTTTCGCTTCCTTTTGCCAACGAAATGATAAATCAACGTCGAGCGAGCGAAGGGTCCCGAGATAGCGCGACATTGAAGCTTTGCACGCGGATGGACATACGGTATTCGTAACATTGTATGCATATTAGACAGCTGGCCAATGCGCGAGGAAACGTGCCTTCCATAGTGGCCGACATTACACTTGAACGTTTCGCGGACGAAAAGTCTCGCAAGTTGCAGACTCAAGGGACATCTGCATCGTGCAACCGTTTGCTGCCCTTCGGACATGTACCCTCCTTTTCTAGTAATTCAAACACCGGACGCTATCGTATTTCTTCTTTCCACAGTTATGAAACGATACTTTCGTCTGTCTTCTCCTCGTGCATATTCATGTGCTTCAACTCGTTTCCATATTTAGAAAATGGAAATTTTGTCTATTTTTAGTCGCTGTAGGGTCAACCACAGAGTTCCAAATTTTAGATCGCTCGACTCAATTTTAATCGCGTAACAACAAATAAATAAAACGATAACAAAGAATAACAATAAAAAAGGGAAAGGAAAAAATGGGAACTGACAAAGAAATAAAAAAGTACAAATAAAAATCGAGGAAGAATAAGAAACGGTAGAAGCCTTGGTTCTTTCCTACCAGTGGCAACCCTTAAAGATCCATAACCATCACGAGCCGGCAGCGACGCAGCGGATCGCGCGACACGGAGGAATGCCCGAATCATGCTCCCTAATTCACCGATGATTCCGGCTTTGTCCCGCATAGAGGGACAGCCATCGGAGACGATCTGTCCCGCGACACTCGAGGTATCCCGCGGAGCAGGTAGCTCCGGGGAGACTTTCTGTCAGCGTGGCGCATTATCTAGCCGTTTATCTACGCCTATGGGACTCCCTCGGATGCCGCATACACGAGCGTCGCGATCATCTACACGCCGTTTCCTCGTGTAACGACACAACAGGTACACATCCACCAGGGGATCCCGACAACGCTTGTCTCTCTATTTTCCTACTCATAAATTCATCTCGTGAGAGACCGCTGGCCAACTTGCGTGGGGTCCGTGCGAAGATGAAGGTCAGTGGATTCTTTGGTCGAAAGGAGCAACATGGAAGAATCGTCAATCGCCCTGTCGACGACCACTTTTGGGCAGCATGAGTTTGTTTGAACATCGATTAAGGCCAATAAGGTCAATAGGTTGATATCGAATTTTATTTATAATTTATAAGCGGGTAAAAAGCTTGAACACGCGTGTCTCGATGATTCTACATCACCTTCGTTTATCGAATTGTTTTGAAATGTTGAAATAATTCGTTATTGTTCGGAAGAAGATGAATACCTATCGTTTGTTCCTTTGATAGGAATGGAATTCCAGGTTTATAAGTCAATATAACGGGATTATTAAACACTGTTGGAAAGATCAAGTGGAAATTCCATACATCGGCGAAAAAATTTCGAATTCGGCCAGCGCAGTGATTTGTGGGAGGGTAAGAGCGTGGAATGTGATACGAGGGTGAGTAGCAATTGAGCTCAATATTTTCGCATTGAATACAACAGAAACGTTAAACGCGAACAATTCGACGCGCCGCAACTCGAAATTGCTGGGGAACGGATAAAAATGTACAAAAAATACCTTGCATTTGATGCTCATTCAGCATTATTACACAAATATAGAATTTCGTATTATAAATCCAAGTATTTAAAAAAAAAAAAAAAAAAAAATGAGAAAAATTGAGATAAATATAAGTATTTCTATCGAGACATTGAATCGCCATTCTTTTACCACTTCGTCGATTAATACTTACGCCTATGAAAGATCAGATTCTAATTAATAAAACAAACAACTAAGAAAAACTATCGTTTTAATCGATAATAAACGATTCTGCTCTTTATACCTTTATACGAATAGGAAATAAAAAGAGGATTGAGTTACTAACGTCAATTTTAATGCTTTCTAAATCCTGCTTTCCTAAAAGGTAAAACTTTAAAGCGCTGTTAATTTAGGCGCCGAACCATTTAGATATCTAAACGATGCGACGCTTCTATATACTCGAGACTCGTAATATCGATTCCGTTCACAAGACATCGGAATTCGGTCCTCATGATTGATGCCGCAATGACAAACGCGACAAGCTTACAAGTTGTCATACCTTTGACTTTCTGCTTAATTACGAATGCGAAAACGAGTCCCGAAGATCAACGTTCGCTCTCGACTCGACTAAATGTTATGCTTATTTTGGCAGATACGGCCAACAAGAAAGGCGTTCTGCCTCGTAATACGAGTTCTTTTTTCAAATAATAAGCGATGCAGGAATTCGTGAAGCGTTACCGCCGCTATTTACAAAATTTGAAGTATCTTCATGCGGATAAGTAACGGATTTATGCGGCTAAAAAGGTGAAGAATTTTTACCATTCCTTACAGCCTTACGTGATGGAACAGCGTAGGTACTTTCGCTTACCACGCGGCCATTCTTTATATAAATTTTATTAAACAGAAATACCAACCATTCCTTCTAAAAATATAAACGATATAAACTAACAGCTTTTAAATACACACAGCTTCTCTTTATGCTTTGTATTTTATCTACGAGTAAACGCAAAAGGGCAAGACAGACGAATTCGTGTCGGTATTTGGTTCGCGATGGAAGCATAATTTTATCAAAATTCTTCCCAATAGTTCTTCGTTACAGTTTCGCGCGAATCTTTTATCTAGAAGGAACACAAGGAAGGATTAAGGGGAAGGAATTTTTCATCCCTTCGTAGTTCTCCGTAGTGTCGGCTGTATAACGATAACCAGCTTCCTGAAGCTGACGATGAGCAACTCGAAGAATAACTTCTCGTCGATCGATTAGGCTTGGTTGAGCGTGAATTTTCACGCTTCTGGCAATATACAGGAGGTAGCCAGGGCGCCGGTTAAATCGCAGAACGTCTAGCTAGGGAACAATGCGGAAATTAAAAAGCTGGAAGCTAGGCTGAGCAAGCGCGGATCTCGTCGAGGACGGCGATCTTGTTCTCGAAGCTCGCCTCGTTGTGTTTTTGCTCTGCATAAATGATGAGCTCGGGTATTTTAATGAAGACATTCCACGGCCGCTTGCCGGCTCCTTGGCGTACGGTGAGAGAAAGAGGAGAGAGGCCAACCTCCGCTTCAATAGACACGTTCTTGGCCGCGCTTGCTCCGCCTTATTCTATTGGCGATATTGTCAGCCTTTCAACGTGCCGTTTAAACTTTTATCCGTCGCCCGTGTGTTGGTCGTCAGATGTGTATCGCAATCATTTCGCTATGATACTGCTCGTTACTTCCGTCTCGATGTGTTGTGACTACGCCAACAGGAATTTCTTCCGCTTCCTTTCGCGTTTTCTTCCACAGTTTTGTCATTTTTTGCACCGACGGTTCGATTATAAAATAGATGACAACTCGGTCATCTATTTTAAACGATTCATCGACTGTCCTGTAACAACTTGATGTACGATATGCGTTCAAACTTTCTTCGTTACATCGAACTTTATCGAGCATTAGGTTCCTCTTTAACGTCAAGTATAGGCGTGTTGAGAGTAAAACGAGGAAGGTTTTATTATCTGAGCTGCAGGACGCGTAAAGTAACATCTTTAAAGGACCACCAACGTCGGCTTCGATCCCCAGAAATTCATCTACAACGGCGACGTAATTTGTTTGTTTGCGAATAGCCGGAACGCATCGGAATAACAATTAAGTGGGTGCACCGGGTGCACGTGTTCGATGTGGAAGGTCCCCTGCTAGCTTTTCAAGTCACGTCTCATTTGCGCCATTCAATGTAACGTGGAGGGTGCGCCGAGGCATTGAAATCCGCCACCCGAATAAGGGCAAGTGCATCGTGATTCGTAAAAATCACGGTCACGGACCGCGCTACAAAATTGGTTTAAACAGGCGTTTTTACGTTCCTTGGCCGAGAATCGTGATTTGCATGAGATATTCCTTGTGTCTTAATTCCGGTCGGTCTGGCATTAGATCGGTCTCTCGAGAGAATGTTAAATAGACTGAACTAGAGTAAACTTAAACAGCGTCGTTCCATGGAGGAAGAGTTGTTTTCCACGGCAATTTAAACTTTCACCACCGTTTAAGTACACGGAAGACAAATTTTTGCTGTAAAGCGCTAAAACTATCGACAAATATCTTGCAGCCTAATATAAAATCGTATAAAAATCTTGAAAAAGAAATACCTCGACGATCTCACGAAGAAAGTAAAAATCACACAAATTCGAAAGTAAATTGATCGAATACCGGATAAGCATGCCACGATACGATATAAAAGATAAAAAACAAACTGAAATTAAAACAGCATCGATTATATCGTGTCCGAAGGATACCTAAACCAGAAATACTGTTCGCCGATTCCCTCTGTCCTCGATCCACTCTGTTCTCCGAAGAGACCCTATGATCCGGAAGTCGCGGTTCTTTCAAAAGCTGCTGCCGGCTACCGGTTTTCTGCGAGTGTACGGGGAGAAAAAGAGAAGATAGGGCCGCGATGAAGGTAAAAAAAAGAAAAGACGAAGACACGAAGGGGCGGGCTACGATATCGGGAAGGAGGACGTCGTGTACCGCGTACCCGGGACATCGTACGTCAAAGGTTCGAGCCCGTGGGAACACGCGGGTAGAGATGCCTTCAATGCCGAGGCAAAGGCGAACCGAGTGTGTTCCTGCAGGTAGACGACCACGAGGAACGTTCACGATGGCTGATGAAGCAGCAGGACGAAGCGAAGTGACTTTTAACATGGAACCAAGTCGCTGGATCCTTTGAGTACGGTTACGAATAAAAATTTAACAATGAAATCAAGATTGGAAGAATTTGAGAACATATCGTACAGCGGATAGATATAATCGTGAAACGAAAAGGAGATATAATATTTAGCGTATATAAAATTCACAAGTTGGAAAATCTTGTGGAAAATTGGGAGTTTTAATAATTGAAAGGTGATTTAAATACGATCGTGTGAGAGAAATTAGAAATTATAACGAAATACGAATATTAATCATCATCTGAAACTCCGATTCGTCGATGGTACAAAAATTCCGAGATAAAAGGACTAAGGTAGACGTTTCTTGTGGAACTTCTGAAAAATTGGGAGTTTTAATAATTGAAAGATGATTTAAATACGATCCTGTGAGAGAAATTAGAAATTATAACGAAATACGAATATTAATCATCATCTGAAACTCCGATTCGTCGATGGTACAAAAATTCCGGGATAAAAAGACTAAGGTAGACGTTTCTTGTGGAACTTTAGAAAAATTGAGAGTTTTAATAATTGGAAGGTGATTTAAATACGATCGTGTGAGAGAAATTAGAAATTATAACGAAATACGAATATTAATCATCATCTGAAACTCCGATTCGTCGATGGTACAAAAATTCCGAGATAAAAAGACTAAGGTAGACGTTTCTTGTGGAACTTTAGAAAAATTGAGAGTTTTAATAATTGGAAGGTGATTTAAATACGATCGTGTGAGAGAAATTAGAAATTATAACGAAATACGAATATTAATCATCATCTGAAACTCCGATTCGTCGATGGTACAAAAATTCCGGGATAAAAAGACTAAGGTAGACGTTTCTTGTGGAACTTTAGAAAAATTGGGAGTTTTAATAATTGAAAGGTGATTTAAATACGATCGTGTGAGAGAAATTAGGAATTATAACGAAATACGAATATTAATTATCATCTGAAACACCGATTCGTCGATGGTACAAAAATTCCGAGATAAAAAGACTAAGGTAGACGTTTCTTGTGGAACTTTAGAAAAATTGGGAGTTTTAATAATTGAAAGATGATTTAAATACGATCGTGTGAGAGAAATTAGAAATTATAACGAAATACGAATATTAATCATCATCTGAAACTCCGATTCGTCGATGGTACAAAAATTCCGGGATAAAAAGACTAAGGTAGACGTTTCTTGTGGAACTTTAGAAAAATTGGGAGTTTTAATAATTGAAAGGTGATTTAAATACGATCGTCTGAAAGAAATTAGAAATTATAACGAAATACGAATATTAATCATCATCTGAAACTCCGATTCGTCGATGGTACAAAAATTCCGGGATAAAAAGACTAAGGTAGACGTTTCTTGTGGAACTTCTGAAAAATTGGGAGTTTTAATAATTGGAAGGTGATTTAAATACGATCGTGTGAGAGAAATTAGAAATTATAACGAAATACGAATATTAATTATCATCTGAAACACCGATTCGTCGATGGTACAAAAATTCCGAGATAAAAAGACTAAGGTAGACGTTTAATAGAAAGAGAACAAGCAAGAGAAACAAAAGAAAGGAAAGAGGATAGGTATCTCTCTGAGGTGACACCGCCGAAATATTCCCGTCGGCATTCCTAGACGTTTTTTGGGCCTTTGTCAAGCACGGCGTCACGTATGTCATCGAGATCGATACGATTCGATCGTAGTCCACATTCGGATCTCTTCGATAGTTTCGATCTGCCTCTTCCATCCTTCCTCGTCCGATGATAATGATGGCGCTTCAATCACAAAGTTACGCGATGCAAACTGATACGTTCTAGCGTGTGTTTACGATTTATTTAACTTCGGACTTTGAACTATCTTGAAATTAAATTAAGCTTAGATACTTTCGCGATTGTACAGTTTATAGTCGTAAATAAAGATAAATAAAAGCGTTATACTTGGAAATATTTTTAAGTAAGCAATGTGAATTTTGACGATACAACATCTATTTAGTGAAATATAAAAATGTATTGAATATAACGTGCCTAACGGTAGTATATATTTAAAAATTTGGTCTCATTGTCAAGAAATCGTCTTTATTGCTTCGGTTTAAGGAAGCGTGATACGAGATAATTGTTTCAGGTATCGGTGACAAATAAGGGAGAGTCGGATGCACGCTTGGTAAAGTAATATTAATATTCATATTCACGGTCGGATCATTTGTTCCCCTGGTGCAATATCAATAACCTGACCCTAGTAGTATTCTGTTCGCAGGGGTGCCACTTGCGAAAAGGGGACGATACTCGGTATTTAATTACCGTGAATCGAGGGGTGATCTCTGCGTACAAGTACATGGCGGTTTCGTTATAAATTGTTTAATGGTCTCCCTGGTAATGGAAGATTCTTCTTTCAGTGTTCATTCTAAAACAAAAAGTAGCAGTTCTTACATAACAATTTTTATAAATCATTTTTATCATATTAGATATACTGTATTCATAGATTGTAATTTTATCGAATTGTTGGATACAAAGATACATATGGCGAAAGACAGAAGCCAAATTCGATGAAGAATACGTTTTGAAAAAGAGAAGAACACGAGTCAGGAAGCCTGTCACCGCGTATCGTCTCTCGAAGCGTTGGCTCACGTGGCCCTCACGTGGTTTCCTGCTCTTGCTTTTTCCACGTCTAGCCAGCATATGCACGATTGCGTAACAAAACGCACAAATCATACAGCGCGACAGAAGAAACAGAACAGACTGATTTATGTTCAAGGAGCGATGGCCTATCTGCTATTCGCCTGACGAAATGCAGTTTGGCCAGACCAACGAACTATCGCTCTGCCCGTGGAATGCGCCTGTTCAGACATTGAAAACGTGTCCTCCTATGGGACACCGTCGTTTCGACGGACGACGACGCAAAGGAAATTACCATGATGCAGTGCACGCATGAGAAAGCGCGAAAAAAGTACGTGGCTATTGCGAGACACGTGTTCCAGAGATTCGAATTGCTTCTCTAACGTTGTAAAGTTTAGATTCATCCCGTTCTTTCCGAAACTCTCTCTCTCTCTCTCTCTCTAGCATGTTACGCGAAGCTACCGTCATTAAAAAAACATTGTTCTTATGCTTACAGGCTTATCTCATAAAAAACCAACCGATAGGATCCAAGTACCGGTAGAAAGGAATCGAAGGTCCTCGTAGAACTGGAAACCGTGGCCAAATATAACCCTGTAGCCTTAATATCTCTGGCTGGTGTCCACCATCCAACGAAAGGAGGAAAGAAACGGAGAGATGAAAAGGGGAAAGTAAAAAAAAAAAAAGGAAGGAAAGGAACACAGCGACGTGAACGAAGGGACACAAAGGCTGAGGCGAACAACGCGACCTCGGTAATTAAAACAAGATGGAACACCTCGGTCAACGCAATAAATCTCACCATTTCCTATTCTCTACCCTTCTCTTTCTTTTCAACCCAACCCGACCCCTCCCCCGATATATCTTTCAGCTTTCCCCTTATCCGTAGATCGGAACTAGCCCCTTCGCGACGTCCGACGATTTATTTTATTATTTGGTAGATTTACTGGCGGCTACCGTTTATTGGAATCCACATCGATCGGAGATTATGAGGCGAGCGACGCGTCCAGATGCGCGCCGTCCTCGATCGCGCGTTACGAAACGGATAATTATTGGCAACCAGATGAATTATCGAGAATTGAACGAGTTGGTGTAACATAAAACAAAAAAAAAAAAAAAAAAAAAAAAAAAAAGAAAGAAAGGAAAAAAATATATCGAAAGCAAAGTACCGCGGATCTTTCCTTTCCGCGACAGCATAAGTGGATTTTGTTGTTTCGCGTTATCGGCGCATACCGAACGGCTGGATGTGTATCGCAATTATTCTTTCGCTGGATCGACGTATCGTGATCGAGGCGGTGGCGATCGCGTGCCAAAGTGTCCCTCGTTGCTTCGAGTTATTGGGCCTGGAGAGATATTCGTGTGGGAAAGCTGGATGAAATTATACAGAATTGTTGTACGCGTAGAATTAGAGACGCTTCCGCTGAATTCAATTTTATTAATGCGTACGCATACGTAGATACATCTCGCGCTGATTCCATAAATCTTGTTGTAGTTGCATCTTTCGAAACTCCGTGTGCTCGTTCTTATTTCTGAAAATATCACGCAATCTCGTTAAAATTTCTCGCCACCTTGCTTTTTCGTGTACGAGCACGACTTCCATTTGCGGCACGGCCAATCAGGCTACACGTGTCTTACACGTGATAACAACGATCTTCCGAATCCCGGGAACATCGTTTCCCCTAGGTGACGAAGTTAATTGCTCATTTTCTCATCTCGTTAACTGTGCCTCGGTCTGGAACACGTCGGTGACGGAGAAAACGGAGCACGTGTAAAGGAAATCGTCCATCGATCTGACCACATGTTCAACCGAGCAGTTTATTATTTCGTATATTACTTCGATTTGTAATATTAATTAGGTCTGTCGTTCTTAGAGAATTTCGAGGAAATTGGTACGACGAACTTCTTCAAAATTACTATATACCGCGTCAATTTAAAAAATGATTTCTAAACGTACGTATTTGATCCAACCATGGCTTTATTATGCGATCGCGTTATAGGTATATTTACTGTTTCGTAGAATTACGTAAATGGTTGTTTATGACTCAGAGTTGTTTTTCGTTTCGATATTAATGTACGTCTACGTACGTAATCGTCTTTTCGAGAAAATATTTCTAAATTGCCCAAAATATCTCAAAACGATTTTACCCAACGAAGGTGGCCAAGAAGCGAACGAAAGCGAAAGTTTCACGCAGAATTCCAGAAGATTAAATTCCCCATTACTTCCTCTTATTACGTGCTCGATTAACTTTCCGGTGTGAGTGGAGCCACTAAATCCACCGGTGTGTAATTAACCAGCAGCGGCGTAACGAACCGCAAAAGCATAAAATTCTATTTTCTCAGCCAGATGTATTCCAGTTCCGTTCTACTCTTATCTCTAATCTCTGCTGTTAATTACATAATCGCGGATACGCGGCTCACACTAACAGGATATATCACGTGTTTCTCATGTTCTTGCACAGGAAATGATCGTAGAAAAATGAATTGCGAAAGGGATTCGAAGAATCTCGTTAGTATTTCGACACGGCGATCGATGAAAATGTAATAATCGTGTCCGATTCTTTTATCCTTGTTACTGAGAGAAATTACTGTCTGATTTAATTATTCGATACGTAAGCAGTTTTGGAAAATTGTTAAAACAAATGATACGAATTTGTAATATCCATAATGGACATATGTGAGAGAAAAACTGTTCAAATTGTCGAGACGTTGTAATTTCCAAGGAATCGTAGAAATCGAATCTTGGAACACATACTTACGTTTACACGCTTAAAAGCGAGCATTATACATCGATTTTAAATCGATAACGATCCGGAAAAATGATCTATCTTTATGAAATTGTATGACTACAGTTGCTTGGTGTAAAGCTGGAATTTGGTATACGTTCTATTCGTTATTATCGCAAACCAAGTATTAGAATGCAAAGTATTTCGTATCTCCGAAATAAATGCAGTGAATTTTTTAATCGAGGTGTTGACGAAGTTTTAAATGTAGGTATAAGATCATTAATAACGAATTTTGACAGCCTGTTAATGTTACTGTCGCTTTTAACAGAGATGTCAAACATGTCCAATATCATGCATCGTAATTAATTACATGTTCGATCAGGCGTTAAAAGTTGTAACACCGTATTATTCGACAAAAAATATTTATGAAATAAGGCGTACGTATTCTAATCGAATGATCGATATCGTACGTGAAAAGAAATTTGAAAATGATCATCGGGTGAAAGTCAAAGCCAGAAAACGCAACGATGTAATATTAATGCATCATTTATTTAACACCTATGATGACGATAACATGAGATGCGCTTAAGGTAGAATAATCCGCTAGGCAAAATGTCGGTTGTGCGTGCGTGCATGTAATATGTGCGCGCGCGTGTGTGTATGTGTGTATTTCTTCGTGTTCACGATATGATTTATTAATTCTATGGGGAAGGATGTAAAGAATAATTGTGACAATTCGGGTAATAACTATTTTTAATTTGCTGACTTGGAGAGATTTCAGAATTTCTGCAGCGTCCGGTGTTATGATACAATAATAATAGTAATATATATATATATATATTTATTATATATATATGGCAAGATCATTGGTCAATAAATATTTCACTTAAATCTGCAGTCAAATTCGCCAAATAATTAATCCTTTGATCTTCCTCTCCGATTTCTATCTTCCTTCAATAAGTTAACCATCGTGATAAATTCAACGAATCCTATCGATTCATTTTATTCAACGGAAATGATACATTCTACAGATTGATAATATTATTCAAGGAACATAGATCTCTCCCTTTGAATTCTTTTCTATCAACGATCGTTTCGTAACGTTGCGATCTATCGATACTTCTTCTTCTTCTTCTTCTTCTTCGTCTTCTTCTTCTCTTCTAATTATTTGGAAAATTTAGACACGCCTGTCGGTGGCCTAATTCTCTACACTTTATACGAACTAGAGGCTCTGTTGTTCCAGCGGTCGCGTCGGTCGGACATAGGTATATTATCAGTCACTATGAAGGTAATAGTGCGCGCAAAGTATTTCTCCTCTAATACTATCTGAATTGTACGCTAATAGTAGATCCTTAAAGTAAATTAGGTAACACTATGTACACTTTTTCGACGCGGGCTGAACGATTCTTCGCGTACGTTCGTCCGGCCGTATAACAAAAGTTCATTCCTCTCATCCGCCAGCTCTCGTCTCGTCCGAGAATCAGCGGATGAATCATCTCCTAGCACGCTAATATCACGTTTGCGTCGTTTACAACTACGCTCGTCCCTCCTCGATGACGTTCCACGAGCGCACCCATGTTCGCCATTTTGTCGCTACGTTCGTCCGAGCGCCGACAGTTTTCGTTGTTCTTCCGATTGTTGGTCGCGGATTTCGAGCTCGTGTCTCTCTTTTTCGCCGATTCACCCACCGGATGTTGCGAATTAGTTCGACCCACGAGACTCCGTGGCTCGCTTCTAGAACCAGTAAAGGTCTTTGGAATCTTGCACTTGAGACTCGAGACCTGCAACACGAATCAACACAGGAATTTTTCATTTTCGTAAAATTAAGAACTATATATACGTCGAAGATGAAAGGACATCGGGCCTTTCTTTTGAAACGTTTGGAAAGGACCCAAATACTTTAATCTAGACTTTTTATTACAGCCGTACTTAAATAATAAAACTGAGAAATAGTTGTTTACGATTATGGGTGACCGAGAATTATGACAATGGGCTTGAGCTCGAAGCGACATAACGGGTCGCTGAACGTAGCCACGATCACGCGAGAGACATGCACCTAACAGAGGTACGGAGTAATTAAATATCTCTCCTTAAAAACAAAGATTCACCCGACGGAGTTACAGAGAGGAGTATACAAGGGCAGCTCCACTAGGACTGAGATTCAGTCAGATACGTTCTATTCGTACTGTGTACCATTACGTCAAGTGACGCCGATATCGCGAATCAGGAAGTTCAGTACTAATTAGCCTGTGAAAGAAATCATATTCGCCATTCCGTTGACCGTGGATTCGTTATCGAAACCTAAGTCAATTACCATCGACGTCTCGAGTATCTAATCGTTACGGTTACTCGTTACCTTTTGTAATATTCGTACTTGTATCATTAAATACCGTTTATATCGCAAAACAACGATGGCCAATTCAAGGGAATATTCATTAGACGCCCTTAACCCCAATGATAATCCGACATATATATATATATATATATATATATATATTAAATTGAACGAAGAAGAACAACGTAGACAGGAAGAAAACGATAAATCTTCGGTTTTCTTCCATTTCAGAAGGACAGAATAGCTCGTCTAAGAAGAAAAGACTTATCGCTAATACCGCTTTATATGCTCTTCAGATATGAAAGAAAATACTAATTAACGAATCGTTATCAACAACCTAAGTGTGTAATTTCGTATCTACGCGTTATTCAGCCCCCAACAGACCCTTGTAGCTCATGCCGAGTAGTCTTTTCGTTCACGAAGGTTTGTGTCTCGAAGCAATCATCAATTAGACTGGAACGATACCATTGACGATCCACGACAGAGCTTTCACGCACAAGACAAGTAATTGGTTATATTCGAAAAGATAGGAATGATTTTTTCGTTGGTGCGGGGTCGGCTCATCGTTCATCGAAATTTATAACGCGGCCAGCCGCGTAATAAAAGAAGAGTCAACGTTTTGACGGATGCGAGGGTGCAGAACTGGTGATGGCACCCGCTGAGCGACACGGACGGACAAACCGATGGACGAACCAAGGGAACGAACGGTCGAACAGAACGAACGGATGGGGGACCAACGGAATATGTCACGAGATCGAACAGTTAAGATCTCATGTTCCTTGCAACGGTTGCACGCATGCGTCTATAGCTATCTTCGATCTTGATATCTTCGAAGACTGACCCTGCAGATCATTCTGCTCTCTCGACTCCTCGTACCCCTCGACCAGCCGCAGCTCCGAGAGAATCATCGGTAATTGAGAAGAAGCTTGTCTTGACCGAGGATGTTTGTGTATCGGCGTAAAAATTAAGCGTCTTAGGCGAATAAAATTTCTAAGGTAAAAGCATGCTCGCAAAGAAAGTATTCCGCGGGAGAATTTCCGCTTAATTCCAATCGATCGAAACTCCGATTGATCACGACGACTACATATCTTAATCATTGTCAATGGACGTAACATCGTCCGATGTTACATGTCCGCTTGTATATTGAAAGCCTCTTGGATACGTTGTAGTTTCAGCGAGCAGGACAAAGATGGACGTTTTCAAATACTTCAATTCCCGGCACGTGGTGCACGGCACGGCCGATTAAGTTCGTATCTGTCGGCGCACACGTGTCAGCACGTGGATCTACCTGCTTCAAAGTCAGCTACGTGTGCGTCCTGCGCGTTACCATATTGGCGCATGCACGCTGAAAAAAACACGTAGCGGAAGCACAAAAGATTCGATCTCTGTCAGCGAGTCAGAGAAGGCGAAGCGCTGTTCGATAGAAAGCTGCTCGGCCGGAAAATGACGATGGAACGCGTCGTGAGAAGAAACTCGTACAGACTATCGAGTGTTTCGACAATCGATGGACGTAAATTGATAAGCTACGTTTACATACTTTGGAAGTTTCATGCTTCCAAGTCGTAGAGAGCATCCATCGGGAAAGTTTAACAGATCGATTGTATAAATTATAATGTATCTTCGCCTTATAGTTAGAAGTTGTTTCGACATATATTATATAAAACTTTGGAGGAATTTTCAGCAGAGCTAATAATTCTATTTTATATCGCAATTATTACTATACCCAACTTCTATCTGACTAGCTATATATATTTTGGATGTAACTATATACTTTGTGCATTTTTTTTCTTTTTTCCATCTATCAATAGGAGAATAAAATCCATCGTGTTCCAAAGTATCGACGAGTAAATGTACCTAGCTATTAATCATTGATTAATTATTGGGACATCGTGGTGCACAAATCCCATGTATCCATATGATTGGAATGGAAAGTGAAGAAGTTTCTGTTTCATAATCGACGCTGGTTCTTCCTCGTAAATACGAGAGGGTGACTCGGGAAAGCCGGCGAGCACCGGGCAATATTGTCCACGCTATCTGACACACCATTTACCAGCAACACCCCCGTCCATTTTGTTCCAGCATATTGGCCTCGCATACTCGGCCGTGAAAACGTTATAGGCACGTACGCGGCTCGCATAAATCGTTCTGACACTTATGGTACATTATTTGCCGGCTGCGGCCCATCGTATTGAATTAGGATGCTCTCTCACGGAGATTATGATCGAAGCGGAGAAACGATACCAAAAGTCGAGAGCTGGTATAATATAGGAGTATTAGTAGGATAAAATGAACGATTATTACTAGTCTTGAATGAGATGTTACTTTGCAAAATTCACGTGTATTTAATAAGTAGTTATCGTACAAAATGAATAAAGTATTAGGATTTTTGATTACGAAAAATATTCTTTTTTAAAACGAATTGTCCTTGTTAAACGACGGTTGCTGTCAAATATTCCTTTCTCGTAAAAGGAATACACGGTGTTTTCGTTGGAAACCTCAAACGCGCACAAGTCGATGAATACGAAGTTACGGACGAACGCACCTGTTATGAATGTTCCAGCATTCAATATCGCGATATCAAAGAGCATAGCAAGACGGTACAAGGAGGAATTCCCTTCGGTCTTTTCGACAAAGAAACAAAGCACAAAGTCGAAGGAAATTCGAAATGAAACTCGCGGAACCCGAGAATTTTGTAACTCTGCGCTTTATGTTCACCGAAAATTTAATCACGCGCGTGTTACGCTTGAAAATAATTAAACACTTAAAACTGGTGCAAGTATGCACAGGCCTGCGATAACGTTATGCTCGGAAAGCAACGTATTTAATTAAATATATATATCTTTAAATATAAGAAATCTTATTTACGTATGTTTAGTATTCTGCAAATACGTAGCGAAAATTTAATGCAACGAGAATGCAATCTTTTTATCGTCGGAACGTATTTAAATTTAATTTCGTAAAAAGTTTCTAAAACTGGTATCTTGTAATTGGTATTGCTTCTTCGATAATGAATAATCTGTGTGTTCTCGTTGCTTTCGTTCACCCTTAACTTCGGGTGGCAAATTCAACGTCAAAAGACGAGAGTTAGGTATTTGGATTAAATTAAATCGAACACCCCCGCTTTAAAAAGCGAAGACCCGACCCTTGCGCGCAGGGACCCTCGCCACCGACGAGGGATACGTAAGCATCGAGATGACCCTTATCAATGAGGGTCAACCCCTCATAGTCTGAAATCCAATATAGTCGTGGTAAAGGAGAGTCCCTACTTTGATTCACCCCGTTCCGAAACTCGTATGCACCGACGAGCGAGTATTAATTGGAAATTAAGCTTCCAAATCTTTGTGCCTTTAACGTTTCCCGTTATTCCGATCCTTTGTGAGGATTCTGACCAATACACGCGAAGAGCCATTTCCAACCATTTCGGCAAATTGGAACGTTTGCGATCTCGCTAAAACACGAGACTCGATTCCTCTCGCGTATATCTCACGCGATATAAAAATTATCCATAGACTAATTACACCTGCTGTCAAGTACCTTACAGTTTGATCGACTTTACGGATCGACTAACTATAAAATATTACGTTCGTCGTTCCATTTGTAGTTTGTGTCGATCATTAAACACGTAGTTTTAATATTCTTCTAACGCAGGATTGAATTATTTCGAGTCGTGACGCTCTTAAAGTACACGCGCGAATTGTTTCTTCGAAAGTAATCAAAGAAGAAAAAGGAAAGCTTGGCGACGTCCGTCGCCTTCGTGACGCAATTGCCCTGTCGCGTCGAAAGGTTCGTAACTCGCGAAGGTTCGGCCAGGGGTTAAAGGACGAAGAGGACGCGCGTTCGCCGCGGAGGCAGCTCCGGTTCACCGGAGTGTCTCTTCGTCCGCGAACGAGCCGACTTCGAGAGATCGATATAAACCGGCAGCTTTCGACCACTCCCTCCATCCGGCTGGCTGACCAATCGAGGCTCGCTAGCCATCCCCGGCTACCCTGGTGTCCCTCTTTTCCATTCTCTTCCCTTTTGCTCCCGCCGGTGGAAGCGGTGCACAAGCGTGGATTACGTGACGTCACCGGTCGACGCCATTTTCGAGGCGCGTGCCAGAAAGGCCCGGCTGCAGCGACGCGCGGATCCAGAATATTCTCTCTCCGGAGAGAATGTCCCACGCGGACCAGAATTTATGGCGAAGATTCCCTGAATTAATTCTCCTGGAAATATTGAGAGCGCCCCGCTGGACCCTTTCTTTGTTTCGACTCGGTCGACCGCGCGAAACCGCTTGACCGACGCTCCGCGACCCCCAACTGCCTCGGAATTGCGCGCTCATTTAGGATACCGTTTCGTTTTCCAGTCACTTACGTCGTTCCTTTCTCTTTGCACCGATGAAAAGGCGACGCTGTCGAGGGATGTGCAAGTGAAGCGCCTTCAACCTTCGGACGACGAATACCTGGATCACTTTGACCCGCCATCCAAGTTCCAATATACGCGTAGATATTATGGAAGACGTTACTTTTCGTAGTAAATTTTGTGTTTATCGTCTTTAGGAAATATCGTTAACGGTAACAGAATCTACGCAATAAGAAGCTGATGGTTAATTCCCACTACGATCCTTCGAGTTTAGTTCTGAAGTTGAGTGACCCTACACAATTATGTTTCAACATGGTCGGATAGGGAGCGAATTTCGAACGATGGATGGTTGAAGAGAAAGACTTTGTAGGGATCTTGCGTGTTGTACGGTACCGATGTATTCAGGGTAGAATTATAACACGGAATGTATTCGATCACCGAAGTAAGAATCAAGAGGAAGAAGAAGAAGAAAAAGAAGAAACATTTTCTCTATTAAAATAATATCACGTTCAAAAGGAAAAATATTACCTGTATAATCGTAACAAGGCAATAAATGTCATGTAACTGGAGCATATTAATTACACATGCAGTGAAATGTGCGCGAACGAAGAGTTCAGTGTATCACCACGACCTATAAAATATCGCGCATGAAATTCAATTCAGCATTCACGGGTGAAATCCGTGTTTTGATTTAAGTCCGTCTAATTGCGAGCGAAGCCCGCGACGTCGCGTCGCGTCGCGTCGTCGCGGCTGCGTGTTTCCAAGCAATAGATTTCGCGATACCAGTCCGTCGCTCTTCCGGCTCGGATAACGAATCTCGCTCGTAAATTCGTCTCTGCTCGCGACCGCCGGCGAATTAATGCCAACTCCGGAAAGATAAAAGTACGTGAACTGCATTAAATTAACATCCCTGGATCCAGTTCCAATGTCTCACGAATGTTGCTCTTCGGACCTCGGTTTCACGATTTCCGTCGCGCGTTCTTTTCCAATTTTCCAACTTTCTGTTCGAAGATACGTCTCCCTTTGATTCTTCTGCGAAACGCTGCCCTTTTGTCGTTGTTAATACGAGTATAAAAACGAAGCCTGTTATTTCATTTTTTATGGCGCAAAGGGTTAAGTAAAGTAAGATTCGTTTTAGTTTTCCGATAAACGTAACGATTAGGTTCCCTAGCAATTGCGTCCAACAGTGTACCGCGGCGAAGAAACGTAACAGCGTGCAGGAAACTTCAATCTTTCCAACAGATTTCTCTTTCTTGAATCGCTGATCGATTCTGCGAATCCGCTTCCACCGTGGGAAAAGAAAACGCAATTATCCCATTGCCTTAAGACAATGCTAGTTCTCTACAACTTTAAATCACAACTTCCGCCAATCTTCTATCGGAACAATCTCTCGTACTTCGATTCTCGCAAATCTTCTTTTCTTCGTCTTGATCAAGAATTAAAAAAAGAAATTAAAAGCAGGAGGAGAAAAATAAATAAGAAAATAAGAAAACGTCGAGTAAAGTAACGAACAAGAGAGTATAGTAGACGTAGAAAGAAAAGTGAACTTCCGTAGTTGCATGAATTATCGTCGTCGTCGTCGTCGTCGTCGTCGAAGGCTCGATCACGCGTTGAATTCGTCGATGCAACAGCCGGTGACGGCCAATTAAATTAATGATTTCGCAGAATAGACATACGCGGGGCCGGTAGGGATAGGAGAGAAGGGGGAGGCATAAAACCGCCGACAGAAACGTCACGCGGTGCGCCATGACCATCTACAGTTGTCCGGCGTCGTCGGACGTCACACGGTAATTGCGATTTATTTCTCTTAATCGCGCTTAAACGGCAGCCAATTTATGCCGACCGAGTTAATTTTACGCAATTATATAATTACCAGTCAACTCGCGGCACGGCCTAATCGGGGTGCCAAGCGGCGTTCTAATGGCGGCACTTCAGATTCGAAGACGCCGCGGGTTCGCTTTGCCGCGCCGTTCCTTCGTGTCGAAACCCACTCCGAAATTATCTTCTCCGCCCTCGCTAATACGAAACTTTATTGTCAACGTTTGTGAAAAATTCGTCAGGTTTTCGTCGATACGAACGCGATTGTTGCGTTGCGCTATCGCGAACAGAGAATTCAAAAATGTGAAAGCGACGAGACTTTTCTTTGTTGTTGCACAGTTCATTGTATTTGGTATTGGTAGATTCGAAATTAGACTTGCTTGGATGAAAAGGGGTATTTTTAAATTTGACGCAGAACATATCGAACATTTGGTTTACTTAAACAAAGAAGATGGATGACTTTATTTCATCAACGTCCGTACGCCTCAAGCTTATTTCGTGTCCTCGTTCGCAGTTAAAAAGGAAACGTCGAAAGTCAGAAGAAGCCACTTGTCGTTAATTCCTTTGATTTCCCCAAATCCTCGAAATTCTGATTTCTTTTTACGTACCTACTTCGACAAAATGGCCCGAAATCTGGCTGCTGGATCGTCGATGTCGTTTTTTAGGCCGACTCCTTCGATCGTGGAATCGATATTCGTTCGTGGCCAAGAAAGCGGACACAGCCAAGCAAGTCCTTCCTTATTTATTCATTAATTTCCAGAATCGATGTTTGACGACGAGGTCGCGGCTACTTGGAAGCAGCGAGCGTGCACAGGGCCCTTACGGTAGCACACGCCAGTTAGAATAGTGAGCGTTGCCGGCATTCCGGCGAGTAAATTCTTGAAAACTCGTTTGGTCGGTCCGATCCGCGAACCAACTCTCAATCTGCGCCCGTGCAGCGAGGCGCGCGCGTGCGAATGTAAGCGTTTCCTAAATTGGCCCTAAATCTCAGCCCGTTCGTCCCTGGGAGTCTCCCAGGCGAAGCAACGCCAAAATTTTGCGCAGGATCTCTCGGTGAAATGTGCCGTACGCGCCGACGAAATTTTTCATGAATTTCAAGGGGACCACGTGTTTGGAAATTAATTTTCTTTTGGAGAAGTTGGAGAGGAGGTTTAAAAACCTTGGGGAAATTGTGCGTCACGAAATGGCACGTGTTTCGGAAATCGTTGGAAACATTTTTAACGTTTCAAGCTAAGTAGTTTCAGCTTCTTTTGGTATTAGAATTCTTTCGAGAGTAATACATCGAAGAAGATCGCTTTCTTTAATACGTGATCGTCAAGCTGAAATGTGCAAAATGGCTACCGAAAGAGGGTCGAAGCCATGGCGTATCGAATCCGTGACAGCGAGAGGGATGAGAATGCTAAAGCGAAGCTCTAGTATCGATTTTCATCGCTTGAATTCAACATACGTGGAACCTGACCATGGCACACCGTTTTCTCTCCTTCGCTACAAACCCTTGACGCTTGCTTTATATCTTAAAACAACCCTATAAGTATCGCGCAAGTACTTGGTATAATAATTTTTATAAACGAACAGTAAATAATCTTACGTTTATAAATTTTTGTTTTAAATTTATTTGGAATACAAGTTGAATAAAGAAGAAGATTAACACCTGTTTCTTCCATTTTATATCGCACAATTTTCCATATCATCACGATGAAAATATTTTCTCATACTGGGAAGAAAGAAAATTTTAAAGAGTATGCTATTAACGCGGGATTTATTTCGAACGAACGACAGCTGACCGGTGAAAATAAGCGAAACATCTATAAATATATCTAACTCCAACGCTACAATTCCAGAAAAATAGTCTTAAAATATCGTTATGAGCATTTGACGGTCGCAGACAGTGGGACGTCAAAGTCGCTTGACAGCCACAGTGTGAACTGTCAAAGCGAACGCGTGTCAGGGTAGAAAATTAAAAAGACGTAGAATCAACGATCTAATAAAATCAATAATCAACAAATTAATGCAAAACGAAGAAGCGGAAAAAGCGACACGAAACGACACTATCTTTGATCACATAAATCGTTCTAAGCATAAATTACACTGACAATCGTATCACTCACTATCAACCCCATCGAATGCTACGTTAACGTCACGTGTTATCAACTGCATCAAATATCTCAGACATTCGATAAAATAAGAAAAAACGCGGCAACTGAAGAACACGAAGAGGAATCGGATTTTCCATTACGGAAGACATCACCAACGCGACGACACCCTTCGCGACTAGCAAACGCATCCCTCCAGGGAACGTCACGGCGCACGATAAAAATAAAGCTCGGACGGAGACACGGAAATTCTCGAGCGTGGTAGAACGTTGTATCAAAAGTTACGGACGTGTTACATGAAATCGCGTGACTGGCTACCGAGGTAAAACGGAAGGCGTGCTGGTTGCAACGACGTGCAGACAGATGGGAGTGGTCTCTGCAATCACGATGGGCGTGGTGGTGCTTCCACGGCGTGCTGCAGCTGCACTCCTCGTAGCGGCCTCTGTACCTTGCATTTGCTTTCCAACGTGCTGGCAAATCGCGTCACGTGAATATTCTTCCCTGCGCGATTCCTCTTTCCTTTCGGATTTTCCAGAATTTTGATAAATTACGCAACTCTTGCGTACTTGTAAGAACCCTGCTCGTTATTTCAGGCAAGCTTATCAGAGGTTTATCAAGTAGGGGTTGATAAAAATGTAAGAGTAGAAAGGATAGAGTTGTTATGACCGAAGAATCTACATTCTTTCTCCATAAAAACGCTAATTCTCTATTTTTCTAACGCTATCGTAGTTTAGCGTTACAACTCCACCATACGCGTTCGTTTCCCACGCTGGCGTCGAATTCCACCGATCTCGTGCAAACAAACTTTATAACACGCGTGCAATGCTCGATTCCGAGCCGAGTTTCTTCACCCTTTGCGAGCAACCGATCGATCCACAGCTACACGATCCGATAGAATCGTGCACGGTGCCGAAAACACGGAAGAAAAAAGAGGAGAACGCCTGGTGACCAGTGGGTTGCGGCAGAGGGGAGGATGAGCGGGCTTTTTATCCGCGATTTACATGATAAATCTCGTCGGAGGAGGATCGACTCGACATCAAAGTTGGAAGGCCGAGAGTGCAGCATCGTTTGCGGCGACCGGCAAGAGGGAACGGAGGCAGAATGGCGCGCAGGTAGCGCGCAAGAAAGGTCGGTCGGCCCCTCAGATGCTCGCAATTAATAAGAGCTTAATGGGGGCCGATATAGCGCTGCCACGCTCTCAGGGACTCGTGCTTTCTTCGTTGTTCTCTCCCACCGAAATCATCGATGCCGACGACAAAAAGTCACGGCACAGCCGTAAAACATTTCGCCCCGACTCTTTTCGACTATACTTCCAAGGTGCCCGGGACACGTCACCGCAAAAAGAGCCGCACCGTTTTGATTCCCGCAGTCCAACGTCCAGTTATATAAGAGAGGGAAAGCTTGTCCCCCATGAGCGGATTAGAAAACGCGAAGGAAGAGGAATCTGATGTCGATGATTAGGCTACCGAGAGAAAATTGTCGAGCAATTTGCTGGTAAATAGACTGGTAGATACTTATGCTTTTATAGAAGATTTAAAAGCGTGCAAATATACGGAAGGTATATATGAAACAGGCAAAGAATTCTCGTTGTTATTATACGTAATATTTGGTAAAGAGATCGTTTCGTTTCGAAAGAAACTTTCTGTCGTTGTACCCCTAAGAATATGAATTGGCGCGCTTAGACACCCACCGTTTAAAATATCAGGTGGTTTCATCAAATTCTCATTACGTCATAATTCTCTGAACATCTACTACTTTCTAGAAAATATACCAAATTCAGGTTTCGATTTATCATACGGTGGATATGTTCGTCAATATTACGTACGATTTCTCGATATCTGGAGAATAGCTTTTATTTTACACGTACTTAGTACGAAACCCGTTTAATATGAATCGCGTGTCAAAAGATGTTGACATATTCGTAAAAATATTCAAGATAAAACACGGAAGTAAGAGGAACTGAAAAACCAGAAAGCCATACCCTGGAATCATTTAATCTCGCGACGACGTATCGACGCAAGAAATCTACATATATGAGATTCGTGAGTCTACTCACCAGAGAGGGGTGCGTAATAGCCGTGCGGGTAAGAGGGTGCGGAGGAAGCGTCGACGAAGGACTGCGACGGCGTCGCCGACGGCCAGTCCTTGTAGGAGGCCGCGGAGTGCGCGTGATGCGCCGCATGGTGGCCGAGTCCTCGCGCACCACCCAACAGCAAACCACCGTAACTCGTCACGGTCGCCATGTTATGGTGGTGATACTCGTGCACAGCCCTGCAAAATAGATCGTAAAAATCATTCTCAGTATCTCTCTTCCTTGAAAACGTATTATGAAACTATTTCTAGTAATTTCTAGATTATCCGATGCGAAATATCAGATGTACCAAGTAAGACGAACGAAACAACGAAGAGCATACGTAGAATAGACGCGTGAACGGATCGAAACGATGTGAAAAGACCGACGAAAATGCGAGGGGTGAAAGAAGGAGGAACAAAAAAAAGAGAAGGGCAAAGAAAAGGTAACGCGAGAGGAAAGGAGAAAAAGAATCCTCGATATCGTGCCTCTTCTCAAGAACGGTGACAGACTGGTAATTTATACGGCGGCCGACGCGAGATCAGCGCTAAAGATCTCTCGAGCAGGGGTACCTGCTCCCGACGGTTTTCTGTATTTTTCACGTCTCGTTTTCTCTTTGCCTCCGTTCTTTCTCCTTCCCTCTTATTTCTCATCCTCGCCACCGTGTTGCTTTTTCTACGCTCGTTTCATCTATCCTTCTCTTTCTGGCTCGCGCCGTTCATTCGGGCTCTTTCCTCGATTTCTCGTGATTTTTCTCCCATTTCTTTCGTCATTTTTCAAAAGACGCTTCCCTTCTTTCACGTGTATCGTCGCTTCGCTCGTTCCATCGTCTCTCGTACCCGCTGCGACATTCGTTTCCGAAGGTTTATCCCGGCAGGCTATCGCGTAATGAGCGTGTCGCGCCTGCCGGAGGTGGATTTTTGGAATGCGTGAGACGTCGGTCGCATTATCGGCCGTTAATCGAACGAATCACGATTTCGTCGATTAATCACGGGGCTGGTTTAGCGCCGTGCGCGTGAATGCACCGCCGCGAGATACAGGCCGCGCGAATTTAAAATAGAGTACGTCGCGCTGGAATGACCGCATCGGATTCTCCGATGGGACTCGTCTCTAATTAGAGGTTGCGATGCTGGCGATTCGAACGAATGGAACGCGAAATAGAGAAGAAATGGGGATTCTAATTGGTTCGATATTGTTGTAAATGAGATGGGTGGAAAGGAGTAAGCAGAGGAATGTTAAATGATACGTAATATGGCGGTTTGTGTCTCGAGGTGGTAGATTAGATAGAATTATATATCGAACGATGTAAATGGATATATAAAGTCAGAAATTTGTGAAAATGTTGTCATTTCATACGTAATTTCCTATTGTTTACGAGGATTACGATCTATTTTCTCTGTTTTATAAGATTCTTCGGATCTTAACGCAAGATACTCGATCGTTTCTTTCTTCGGATCCTCTCGCGCGTAAAATTTTATTCTCCCTATTTTTGTCGTAATCAGAATACGTGAAAATCTGTCCATGTCAAGATTGAAGAGTATACTGGATGTGGTAATAATTTCCAGTTATCTATTTATCCATGTTATTAATTATTGTATGCGGATTACTAATAATATCTTTTATTTTATCGAAGAAAAAATTCCGAAGAAAACACGAATTTTACGAATAAAATCGAACGAATTACTTTATCATTTATGATTTATGGGAATATAATACGAATGTCAGTTTAAAAGGTTTAGAAACATGGTATTAGGACAGATTTTCCTCTAACGTAGAGATATATTTTAAGGACAACACAAGGAATGTTAGGAACGCTCACCTGTGGTGATACTGTGGATAATGCGGATGCCATGGATCCGTTGGACACTCGTAGACTTCGCCAGGATGCTGGCTCTTCCAGAAGGAAGGGGGGAAGTTCCTCATGAACATGGGAGAGATATTTTCTACAACAAAATACAATGCTTTTAATAATTCCTTATTTATCCGAACAAATGCAAATTGCCATACAATATCTACGATTAAAGTGGCGCAATCTTTTCATATATATATATATATATATATATATATATTTCATACGAAATTCAATATTTTTCAAACAATGTAAAACTTTCCTGCCCTAAAATCAAACGTTCAATTTATTAACCAGGGAATTAACGAGTTAATTTGCTACATATTTTAGTTCTCAATTTCTCGAATATCTCTTTCACGTGTCGCTTTTATTTATTTCTAATTTGTTATATCTACATCCGCGAAAGCTAAACTGAAATTGGCTTGTCTTTACCAATTTTGAATTTCATAAATATAGAACTTCCTGGTTAATACCTTCGCTGTCTGAGTAGTCTGACTTTAAGTATCTAATTCTACTGACGCAGTCGGCGTGTGCTCTTATTTTTATGCGTTTGAGAGACGAAGACAAACAAACCAGCGGACTATAATATTAAGGCAAACGTTATTGCACAAACTAGGAATATTTTTTGATAAAAACAATTCCGCATCTTCTGGGAAAGAGTTGCCATATTATATCGGTAATAGCATATAAATTAAGCAATAATCCGGTTAACGAGCTAACGTAACCGCAAGGAATGATGTTACGTATATAACTGGAGAACGAAGGTATGCGCGATTGTAAATATCATAGTACACCATAGTTCTCTGAAATTCTCCATGAAGAGTCTCCAACGATAAGTTACACGGTATCCGTGATCGGTCTACGCTCGACTATCCCAACCTGGACGGATCACCGGGCCAATCGGCGCAATAATTTTTGTTCGAAAGCTAGACGTTCCGACTGGGCAAGAATGTTTATTAAAATATTTGTATCGTTTCCCACGGGCCAGCACGCGATTCTTACGAGGGCTCACGATAAACGGGTAGTCGGATCCCACGGGATCGAACCGCGCGACAGAAAGGTACCGCTCGGTTGTTTTACAAGCGACCACTCCAAAGCCAGAAGCTTGTCGTGTATCCTCCCGCGAGTCTCCGGGTCCTTGGTCCCGGGATTCCTTTTTCTCTCTCTCTCTCTTTCTCTCTCTCGAGGATCTTTCGGCCAATCCAAACACATATTCGAAGGTTGAACCAACGAGACCGAACCAGCCGACGATTTATATTTCTAATTCCTCCTTTTCTTCCTCGATCTCATCTTCCACCGTGACTCGCTATCCCATGGAAAATGTGTCAACTAATTTAGAAAAAATATTCAATTTTCGAATCGTTGTTATTTCTCTGGATGTCAGTGTCCTTTTGTTGCCATTGCCATCTGTTTCTTCTTCGGGTGTTTTAATATTGTCTGTCGTAGATTTATTACGGTGATGACTTGATATCTCCGTCTTTAACGAGTAATATATTTCGGAGGTTCCTTTAAAAAAAAAAAAAGATTCTTTCGTTTAAGGTTTCTTTTCTCCTCGAATGATTGCAGTTTCAGTACCTTACTCGTTATTATTTTAGTTTTTATTTCATTATATCTTTATCACAGCGTTAGTTATTTTGTTATAGCGTCATAATGACTATGCACGAGTTATTTATGTATCATATGTATTTGACTGGTTGCGAGTTCGGTTTTGTTAATAGTAGATAGGTAGTTGTAAAATTTATCTTCATTTGCTCGGGCAACGCGTTAATTATAAAGTTTACTTTGTATGGGTAGACAAGAATACACACGGCTATGTAAAAAGTGGCTAGCGCTAAGGCTGTTTGATAAAACAGTGGCATGAATTATTCATTTATACGTGGCGCAACCTACCAGTATCGATTGATACATAGTGCTCGATGTACAGTAATTTATCTTTAATAGATGACACATACTTACACATGTACGTACATGTGATAATTAACGGGTTGAACCTAACAAGTCAACGATATACTATCACGAAAGAAAAAGACGTTTACGGTAAATGAAGGATAAAACGCCTTTTAAACTCGACATTTACGATATTAAACACGAATACTCTCTAGATTAAAATGTACCTTAAAATATCTTTAAAGGCTTATCATCTTCGTGACAAAATCGTACAAAGTAATCTGAAAATGATTATTTATAGAGCAAGCCAGTCATAAACCAAGAGTCGTACGTTGCACGTTTCAATCTGATTTGTACGAGGCGGATCTAAGAGGGAAGTTTAAACAGGAAGTAAAACATTCTTCATCTTCAACTTACAACCATCGTAAAGCAACGTAGGAGCGTGATAAAAATTCCAGATATCGATCGATGCACATTCCCAACAACTCAAGTACGTCAAACTCGCATCCACGGTGTGAATTTGACATCGACGACCCTTTCTGGCTTCATCAGTACCACATTCGCGTAGAATCGATTCCCGCCCGTTTCCCAGTTCTCTGGTCGAGCGTGCAGCCGGTCCGCGGCATCGGCACAGTAGAAAGCCGACCGTGGACGCTCGACACTCTGTTTCTTTAATTGCGTTAATAAATAAAGGACAGTCGGCCGAGGACAGCGGGCCGGGGGTTAGAGGGATGAGAGAGGAGCAGACAGATCCTGGCGGTGGTAGAGAAGAAAAAGGGTGGGGAGGCGGCGGCGAAGAAGTCAGAGAGAAGCACGGGGTTGGAGGAAGGACGAAGGACGTTGGAACGAAGGACGTGGTGGAGGCCGGTTTCCGTTCCGTTCCGCTATCTTGCATCTCCCCCGTAAGCAAATCGCAATATTTAACGCGATAGTTAGTCAATCTTTCTTGATACGTGTGTAGGAGGATGATGCCGTGCCGCTCGACCAATCCGCGATACCGGTTACAGCTCTCGAGACGAGAAAGCATATTTTACGCGTTTCGCCGTCTACCAACCCCCCTTCCATTCTGGCATTCCACGCGTGGGAAACAATGCGGTTCCATGGCTTCTTTATGCTGAAAGTGTCGCGGGTCAGTTGTTACCGGGACGATCCGATACCCAATCGAGTTACAGTATCGTTCTGGACCCTTTGACGATTCGCAGATCGTTACGGGATTTTGCGAATCTTCCTCGAACGCGTTTGCCTGTGTTTGAGCAAATGGAAGAGTGCCGCGTGGGTTTATCGATATTCGTATATCTGGTTTAGTTTCGTACGATGTGAAATGAGACGAGTGTTTTGTCAATTTTACAAACAGAGCGTGATAACTTAGATGTTTTGACACGTACTACGTATTCGGATGAATATCGCGACGAAGTTGAGAACCTTGTAGCTTTCGCGCAGCGTTCGAATTATTATTCTCTGTGTCAAATATATTGCCTGATTAAATATTCAAATTACACGGATACCGTATGTATACACGCATATTTCCAGTCATTATCTATTCCAGCTTGCCATTAACCATCGATCTTTCTAAGAGGTCCATATCAACGCGTAACAATCTGTAGCCGATAAATTGCATTTCCTTCGGAGACGAAACAACAAGTGGTTCTTCGAACGAGGGAACTGGCTCTAACTCTTAAAGTTAAAACTCACAGAAACATCGCGAAAAGCAATTTCACGAACCAGCGTCGGGCTCGTTAATTTTTTCGGGGTACATTCATTTTCCCGACGAGTTGGTCGGCAATGATTCACTTCCAGCTATTCACCGAGCAACTCGACATCGATCGTTCGTTCGCGGCCGCGATACCGCGATACAAATGTAGTCGGTAAATCTTCGGTGGCGTCGCAGCCTCGGTGTTTCATTTCCGAGAGCCGCGGAAAATAATCGGCTGACACGGGCCGGGGGATGAGTTTCTCGCGTTGGACGTGCTATTCGGCGTCGACGCGTGGCGTTGGCGCGGCGCCAGAAGGTGCCTCTATAAAGACGTCTCGCGTCGCGGTGCCGCGATTCGTCAAAACGTAACCCACGGCAGATTGATGTGGCGGTGCGACCGGATGCCTCGTTATTCTGATTGCACTCGCGGCCACGGCCAAAGAAACGTATACTCACGCCTTACACATCACAGACCGAGGATTCGGATTCGCCGAGGAAACTAATGGCGCGTTCCGGTCTATTTTCGATTTGTGTTAATGTCTGTTACCTCTGCGTCGAGGCTTTTGTTAGTCAATTCGAAATGAGCGACGACACCGTTAGTCGCTGTTGAAAGCTGTTTTTTTCGACGATTTCGCGTGGCAGAGTACAGTAGTTGGATTTGAAGTCTGTCGATCGAGAGAGTTTATTCTGTGATCGTTTCTTTCTTTCTTTGGACGGTGGTAGCGGGTAGAGTGGAATGTAATAGATTTGAAGGAAGGTCTCCTTTTATAGAGTCGTTTGGGTTACGGAGATTAGCAAGTTTGAGTTTGTTTTCGTATTACTTTTTCATAATGGTAACGGGGGATGCACAATTTTAATAGAGCTAATTTCAATAAATGCTCATAATCGACCGATCACCGTACGACGGTGTAAAATTGATCGAAAAACGAATAGAATTGTGCAGGTCGGGACGTTCTCAATTACGGTACGTTAAATTGCATAGCGTCATAGATTACACGGCAATTTTCATCCGTGTGATCCGCAGCATGGAGCGAGCGTGGAACGTTGAAAAACCATGACCGTAGACCGAAGACGATATCGCGACTAATCTCGCGGCAGCCCCTTTGAAGACGCTACGGTGCGGCGCGGCGTCATGTAAGGGCCATGTCAAGTAATTGCGTCTCTGTTGCGCCGCAGTGGCTGGTGAACGGGGCGTTAATTTGACGCCACCGACTGGAACGACGCGCTCAATTTCCCGAACTCAACGTTACCGCCGTTCCCGACGTCGTATTCTCATCAGACCGAGCGCCATACGCGACGCGATAAGCCGATCCCCCCGCAGCGGACGTTCCGAATTAACCCTTTGAACGGAAATATGTGCGTTGATAAACGCGTGTGATTTTTCAGCTCGCGACGCGACAGCCACGCTCACTAAGAAAACTAGCTAGATCTCCAGACCTGTCTCTTTTTCACTTTTTCTTACATGATGTTCTCTTTCCTGTTTCTGTATTTACGTGCGTGTAAAATCTAAAAATCCATCGTTAAATTAATGATAATTGAGCCGAACTGGACGTCGTATACGGAGAAACGATATGTTTTACGAAGAAATTTATGCTCTACATTATACATTAATAGTAAATGTATTCGTGTATCTATGTTGTGTCTGGATACGAAGCGGTAATTCTACTTGCATACGTATTACTTTCGGAACATAAGTGGAATAAGCAAGTTGTTCGTCGTAACAGAGAATCGACGAAAGTCGACAAAAATGACAATAGTTGATTTGCATTGACGTGCCATCGATAAGTTTCAATTCAATTCAAATAATGAAAGTCAGGTTGGCGCAAATACGTAGAATCGTTCGAAGGCTCTGCCGGCAAGAAAGCAGGATAATCATGGTCGCGTCGCTTATGCGCCCGTATCGGCGAGCATTCGAGGGCAAAACGGTTTATCGGCTAGTCGTGTCGTTCGCCTCCTTCGATCCTGTCCCCTTAAGCGTATGCCAGCCGTATCCTGGTACCGACTGGTAGCCAAGCAAAACCCTCGTAGATACGATTTCTTCGTCGTGCAAGAAACATTCCCTTGGGAATGTAACGCGTCATCAATTTCCAGCCAAAATTGCGAGTTTCGAGCGCGACGCAAGAACCTAAACTCGATTATTCTCCTATGCCCTGTCGAACGTAGAGATGGATATCTTTGAAGACTGCTGGCATCAAAGATATTTGATTTTGGAATTAAATATGCGTTTCGCGTGTTATAAAGGTACCATCCTTCGGATAATCAAAATTTTCTTCTATTTTTACAAACTATAACCTGCGTAAAAACGAAAGTAACGAGGTAAAAAAGAAAGAAACAAGCCTTTCGTGTTTCGACTTCGTACACACGTGATATCTTTCCTGGGAAGAACTTGATATAATCCAAACTCGTAGCTATTCAATTTAATAAGACCGCGTAACGCAGCGATGGTTCCGGAAGTTCTCCGCGACTCACCGCAAACACGTGCCGCAACGCGTTCAAACAATCCCCAACCCTTCTTATCGGTTGCCTTTCTCCCTTGATCTTCTTACGGAGGGGTGTCTTTGTTCTCTCGAGCACACGTTCATCGGTAAGAGACGTTCGCTCCTTGTACGTATGTTAGCTGGCATACCGCGGCTAAAACTGTCTTCTCCGGCGCTGTCTCTTCGTTCCCCGTTCCCCAACCCCTTCCTCTACCTTTTGCACTCCTTCTTCACCCCTGGTACGCTTTCACGGGTCTCCCTGAGTCAGCGTGCATCTCGTCGTAGGCCCGAGAAGCTCTTAATTTACCTTTCCTACGCCGTGAAAGCGTAGTCTCGATGGAACGAACGAGCATGCGGGCAGGGCGAGGGGCGAAGGGATGAAGCAGAGAAGAGGGAGAGGCGCACGGCACATAACAATTAGGTCGTGTTGTCTTGAATTCTAAGCAGGCTAGTGAACTGATCGTGAGCACTGCCGCGAGATAAATGCGGCCTTAAACGATACCGATATAGACGGGCTGCTACGCCGATCGCTTGCCAAACCGACTTCGACCGCGACAACCCCCTATGCTGGCCTTTTTCGTTAGCCGGCTCTTTCTTTCGTCAGCTTTCGGCCCTTCAGCTGTGGATCATTCGTCGTCCAAACGCACCGACTATATTTTGCTCACCTACCACTCCTTTTCAGGACGATATGAATGTTTCTTTCTTTATGCTTCACTCTAACTTGTCGATATGTATGCTGTATTCTTTGTTCGTGCTGTACGCATTCTGACGGGTGTTTCTTTTGTTGCGCGGGTTTATTATGCCGAACTAGGTTTACGCCTTTGCCTCATATAGTTGGCGCAGTTTTTGGTTATTCGTACGAGTTTATCCTAAATTTGGAGGGGAATAAATTTTTCTTTTGTAATTTGATTGGAGAGATCGGTAATGCGATAAAAGCGTGGCGTATCGTACCGTTCTGTTTCATCGTAATTATTCTTCGAGAATCGTTTATATCGGATCTCGTGATATTTTTACTCTCTGTCTTTGTAATATTCTCGTAATAAAAATTCTTTAGCTTTCAAACTACCATCGACTCTCCATTCGTTCCTTACATTCAACGAACTTACTTCTGCATCGCTTCCTTACTCTTTCATCCTGTTGTTTCATTTTCATCCGATATTTTTTTCTCGCCCTCGCTTCCTCTGTGCGTGGCGCAACTTACGCTCCTTCTTCTTCGTCTCCTTCCACGAACCGACAGCAAAGGTTTTAAGTCCCCGAGTACGACGACGGTACAATTGTTACGAGGCTTGTTAGCGTTGTCGCGGCCTAATGGCGCACTTTATTATCGGCCTCCGCTGGGACCGCGTTGCGTCCGCGCTCGATGCGTTTAAATCACCGCCCTTTGATGCATTAGTCCCGGTCCAGACTCGCGCCGTCCAATCTTCGACTCGCGTGTTTCGATGACGTCGAAGCGTCGAAACGAGATCGTAATTGGAACGAATCGCGCTCCAACATTTATTCTCGCAGGTTTAAGATAACTGTCGGCTTGTTTGAGCTCTGACTACCAAAGTGTTTCCTTTGTATTTTCTTTTTTTTTTTTTATCTATCATTCATCGTTAATCATACATTTTATATCTTATTACGCGATAATCGTGTGCTTTATTATACTTCACAACTTACGAATAATTTTACGATCAGTTGTGGTTTGACGGTTTGAAATCTGCGCAAAATAAAAAAAAGCCGACAGAGAAGTCACAAACGTAGAAATTATTATTCGTCCAAGAGATTGAAAATTTTTCCCCGGTTGGCAGATTAATAACGATGCTCTAACGCTTCAATAACTTCCGTGTTAGCTTTTTATAACTTTCTTATGGTAATTTATATATTGTCACCCTCGAAAGTAAAATATTCAATTTTAACAACTTACCCTTCGGTTTGTCGTGCGCCAATGCCCTTTGAAAATGTTCCTCCACCTCGGACGCAGCATCCCCTCGGTAATGAGTGAAGACCACGCAATTTGTGCTAACGTATTGCGCTATGCTCTCACCATCGTCTGAATCTTCCGCTGCAGTGCCCGTACCTACGGCTATAAGCCAGTTAGATAGGGCAAATTTGCCAGGAGTAAGCGATATTAATTATAGTATGTAATAACACGAACCATTTGTTAATTTCATCCGCGAAAGTTTTTATAGTCGAACGGCAAAATTTAACTCACAACGTTATCCTTCATCAAGAAATTAATAATAACATTTCATTATAAAAATGCTAATGTTCGTTAACCTATGTTTACTTTTACCTTAACCTTCGTTTAATTGTCATATGTGTAATAATTTTTGCTTTCTGTCACGGTAAAGTTCGGAAAATGTGGAAAATTAAAATATTGTTGTCGTAAAAGCTCACCGTCCGTGGATCTGTCGTCATCTAACGTTCTCGAGGGTTGCGAAGTGGTCGATGCAACGGGTGGCCGTGGTTGAGGAGTTGGCCTTGGCGATGCTGGACTGGGTGCCGAACCGACGGAACCTGCGCTGCTCGGTTGCCCTTGCGGAACACTTCCACCAGCTGCACAAATTTCAAGACCTGCCGCCCCGAGTGATCTTTGGTGAACATTCAACTGTAAAAACAATAATATATCTATGTACACGTGTTGGTGTATTCGAAAATATTATTATCTACGACGATTGATATATTAACAGAATGTAACTTAATTTACACGAGCTTCTGTAAGATATTCATCTGAAAGATAAATGAACTCCGATTAAAGATTATTAACCGTCGTATGCTTACACACGCAGTGATTTAGATAGTCGCGGTTTAAGTAGAATTCATGCCACTGCTTTCGTGTATCTTGATAAATTTCACAAAATCCTTTCACTAACATTTTCATACGCTTCTATCATCGCGTGCACATTGTACGAACCACTGTGATACTTTCATTTATCAGACTTCGAATAGTCAATCATTTCCACGATCTCGAGTATTTGAATATTCATGCAACGTACTGGACTAAGTCATCAACTACTAACGAAGATTTACTTCTTTGCGTTAAGAAACTCTTACGCGTGTATCATTTACACGCGTAAAAGCTAACACCTGAAGCTCGTTTCAATCGATTTTCAAGAAGCTTCAGGACAACGTACAAAACGATACGCAAGCAGTTGAAAGCATCGAAGAGAAGATTCTCGGAACATCGATACAACGAAAATCGTACATTTCGCGTATGTAAGTATAAAAACCCACGACAGGCGTGTTCCGGTATCAATTTCCCAAACGTCCTACTCAACCATTCGATCGAGCAATCAACCTTACCGATTCACGTTTCAAACTATCACAAGACCCTCATAACAGCGATATCGACATCTCTCGAGGTCTGACCAAAATATTATAGGGCCAAGTGGACCGCGAGCAACGAAATGCCCGTCGACGAAACGCTTCGACATCCAGCTGCAACGGCGCGGACAATTCCAGGGATTTTACCACCCTCCAACCACCCTTATCCCACCCTCCTCAATAATCTGTCCGCCAGTCACTTGGCGAATCCGTCGAGGAAACGCGTCGTCGTCTCGGCTGACGTTTAGTAGGTAAATCGTACGAGCGACGTCCTTAGAAGAGGGGTAGCATCCATTGAGCACATACCGACGCCAAGCGTCGGCGTCCATTGTACCCCCCACTCCTTGCTGGCAGACTGCAAATAGCGCGAGAGCTATGCTATGCGCACTGGCATCGTCACGGCCGGTCGCAATGAGACCAAATAGGACGTAATGCTCGCTATTCATTAGATCCTACGGATGCAAATGCCACGCTGGGTCATGGCATTCTGCTCGAATTTTTTCGACCGCGTCGAACTGTCCCGATACGAGAGCGCACGCGACACGACAAGCCAACTATTCGGCCACGATGGATCGAAAGATGGCAGCCGCTCGAGCGTCGCGTCGGGACGCCCAGGCGGCGCTCGATCAAGACATTCCTCGGCATCTAGATTGCGAGGATCGTGAAAGAATTATTAGTACAGGCTTCTTTGCGAATCTTCTCTTTGAAGATTAGAGAATTTTTAACGGATCGTCCGTTCGAGACGAGTAGGTTGATACGATCGGCGGCGGTGTTTCTGGCGAAGGGTATCGTTATAGGATTTATGGTTGTTTGCAAATTATACAACGAATCATTGTCACGATCCAACGCTACTCTGGAAGAAACGCAGCCTAGTTTCTCGAAATCAAAGATATCCGTTCACCATCTCTAACAAATTTTCCGCTTCGATTCAACTTCGTATCTCGTCTGACACGGCAGGTCGCTGAGGAATTCGCGGAAGAGTAGAAACGAATGGCGAGCGTAGACAATTGACGTCAATTGCTCGACGCTGGTATCGTAGCTCGATCAATTCTCCAAGACGTATCCATAGAACGAGAGAAAAAGGATCACTCGTGTGTATATACGGTCCATAGATGAGACCGTTAGTCGCGTGGTTCATCGTCTCGAAAGCGGAACATGGCGCGCGCCTCGACGTCAATTAATTCCGCGCGCATAATCCGCCTGTGGATTATTCGAGGAACTCGGAGGACGCAAGCGTTTCGAACGGAAACCGGCCAAGCACGTAGGCTGCTACATAATTTTAACTAGTCTCTATGTTCGTTTAGCTGCTGGCTATCGAGAGCTCAGAATCCTGTCGTCTTTGTCGTCGTTGTATAGAGAGTCGAAGGTCGACAGATTGACGAGCAGATCGAAAGTGAACGGCGGTGGGTACATGGGGTAACAGGGATCACGCGAGACAATCCTGCGACATTACTCACGCGACTCGTCGTGCTCGCGATGATGGCTAGAGAAATACGAACGCGTCAATTAGCTTTAATCACGGCGTCTAGCATTTCCCGCCTGATATCGAGGCCAAATGTTTCCCTGGCGCTGCGCCTTCCCGACGTCACGTCCCTTAAATAGATTTATCGATAGAAATGCTTGATTCATTGATCGTTTCTTTGTTTGATAAATGAATCCTGTAAGAACGCCAGGTACCAGTATCTTATACTTTTACGAATAAATTACTTTAAAAAAGGACAAGACATTTAAAGAGATACAGACAGGAAGAAAAAGACTAACGACGCAGAACCACGGTCGGTGGAAAAATAAAACTAAAAGCATTCTTTATATAACTATCAATCGCTTCGCCGCTATTCTATAATTTCAATTTCGAGATACGCGCAATCCAAGCGAATAAATGAATTCTGGCTGCAGAGACGCGGGTATATTAGTAGCAAGATAAATCGAGGAGACTCGCACGCGGTCCAACCGATATTCATTATAGCTAGTGTCCTATCTGACGGCGCGGGCCGTGTGCCGCCGGTACCTACATCGATCCTCGAGATCGTGCCGAACACGATCGTAATGATCCAAGAAACCACGCTTTAGCGAGCAAGAGATGCATGCCATCTCGACGCGATGATAAAGGACGCGCGATCGCAGTCGCGCACACGTAGCCGGTAGCCATTATTATTATTGTTGCGCCAACTATCGCGAATAAATCTGCCAGGCAGATGGGTACGCATGAGTTATAAGCCGAATCGTGAAAGCACCGTGATTGGTGTCCACTAAATAACAGTCGAATTCCCTCACGATAAGGAACGCGTTATTCTTGTTTCGATGCTTGTTTATGGCCTTAGAAAATAATTTTATGGCGTTGCAGTGAGATTAAGCAGCGGTATTAAATTGTTTGCGCAGGTTGTTCGAAGATAGGACCGATACGTGGCAAAGAGGATCATAGACAACGGTGTTGATAGCAATTGCGGCTTAAAGCCGTTCTCCTTGAAACTGTGACGGCTAAGTTGGAGTTTATTGCCGAGTTGAGTTTAGTCCGAGGCAATTCATCGTCGGATTAAATTTCGATTTTTAGCGTATGTGTGGATTTTGTCGCGTGATAATTACATGATAATTACCTTGTACGAATGAATCAATTGGTTTTTGTAACGAAGTACGATAAATTAATTGAAAGTACAGTCTACCATTTCTTCCTTTAAGGATTACGTTTCATATTGATTTATACGGTGCAAGAAACAAATATAATCATAGGCGAGGTATGCACCGTGTACGATATAAGCTACTACAAGAAAAATTACACGATTATTAGTAGATACCAAAATTCTTTTTTCGAATAACGTAAATCGAACAGATACGGCAGACCGTCCTCATCTCATTCCAGAAAATCGCGTTAAAACGCACATCATAGACTTATCAATCTTCTCTTACCTAGCAAAGATATACGCTAAACGCAAAGAAATGATAGTTGATGAAACGGCAGTTAGCGAGGCCTAACGCGTAGGAGCGTTTAACTCGCCGCCATAAACGACGGTTTGTACAATGAATTACAGCCTCAGACCCACTAATGAACGATCGCAATCGCCCGAGAAGATGTATGCACGGCCATGCTACGCGAACGCATACCCGATCCTCATCATTCGACGGCACGATACACGCAATTGCAGTTGCGTATGCGTCGTGGTAGCCATTACTGTTGCGAGAGACCCAGTGCGAATGAGACCGGCCGACAAATGGATGCGCGCACAATGTTAAGTATAAGTTTAACCCTGGCAAATGGACCGGGAGACCTGCGTGGTCCAGTTCTAGGCTATGCCAACTCTCTGCCAGGATTCTCGCTTATATTCGATTCTTCGAAGCATGATTACTCGTGAAACCTTGAACCTTCGCAGAAAGTTGTTTGTCGCATATAGAGCGTCCCCTGTAATAAAAAATAACGAACGTTTCTCGAGTTTCTAAAATATCTGGTAACTTTGCAAGTCGTAATTTAACGCCAAGAGTCGAAGAAAAGAGAACGACAGTCTTCGCTGCATTGCTGCACATCGAACAACTATAAACAATTTTAATGAAAATATTTATTCTCTTCGTGAATCTTTATTCCTTTTCTTTAAATCCCCATCCCTCCCCATAGAGAACTACAACACCCACCTTTGGTTCGCGATACTCGGCGTGCTTCGAAACTAGAAAGTATCATTTGTCGGGCGAAAAAGGAAACTTTGGAAACTTCGTTCGCTGGACTCGTCCCTCGAAATAAACGTGTGATATCGTCGCACCCGACAAAGTCCTAGCGGTGTTCGGGCCACGTTTCTCGTCCCTCCGATCAGTTTGTCGTCTCCAGGCGACTCCTCTCACTCTCGTCTCGTTGACAGGCAACGTTTTCGCGCGTATATCGAGGGTAGGTGCGGGTCGCGTACTCCGCCTAACCAATTACGTTCATACATCAGCGGTGGGTAGCAACGCACGAAAATAAGCTGACGCTGATGTATGCTGTGACTGATGGCGGCTGCCGGGGCACGCGTGGGTCGAGAGGAAAGCCACACTCTCTATGGCGCGACGCGAAATTCGCGCCAACGCGGCTACGCCTCCGAGATGTTATCATTATCTACTATAATAAACCGCGGTTCGACATTCCACGGGATAGTAGATCACCGACGTGATCCTGAAACAGCGAAAACTTGCGGCGCAGTCGAGCGACGTCGAACGATGACCGCCGGTATTCGGGGAACGCGCAATTGATCATGAACTTGAGCGACGAGTCCGGGAGTACACGGTAGTCGCTTCCTCTTCGTCTTCTGTTAACATTTCGTCGACTCACTGTTCGCGTGATTTACGTTTTCCAGAAATTTGAGAATCAGGTAGTTTTAAGAAATTGATCATCACGACGAGGATACGTTTAGCGGACCAAGATACTGAATTTGAGATAATTAATCTCTGAAGCAGGATCGAGCAATGAATTTTTTAAGGCAATATGAGTGACATAGGACGACAACCGAAGGTGGATCTTTGAGAAAATTGGTAAAACGTATCTGAAAATTGGAAAAAATGGTACTTTCTAATACGCGTCCTTCAATCCCAAAGGCGAGAAGGTTCGAATAAGAGTCTGCGCGTATCATTCCCTCTGAAACCCCTTTCTCCTAAAGACCACTCTTTACACCAATTCAATTAAAGCAGCTGATAATTCGTGAAACACAGAAAGGTGCACGGAGAACGACACCGAAAAAGCAACAAAAGTACGGTAGGGATTAAACCAAAGGCGCGGTTCGAATCTTCCATAGATTACCACGGCTAAGCATCTAGCATCGGTCAGACGACAATGTGGTAATTAATCGAAGCAAGCCTGTCCGCGACGGTCGACTCTTCCTCTTTTGCTTTTTCTCTTTCGCCCGAGGCAGCGCTGGCTTCCTTCGAAACGGTCCGCGTCCTCGACATCCTCGCAGCCAACGAGCAGCTCTAGCCCCAGAGAGAGCTGCTCGCGGTCTTTCAAAGCATTCCAAAGCGCGAGCGCCTGTTCCTCCTCTCCTCCTTTCCTTCCCCTCTCTTTCATCCCCTCCTTTACTGCACCACCGGTGTCGAGTCACTTCACGAACCTAAGACCGCGTCTTTATTTGTTTCCTCTTTTGTCTTATAGATCTCTGAATCTCCGTATCGTCTCCTTCTCCTCCTCCTTCTCCTTCCTCTTCTTCTTCTTCTTCTTCTCCTTTCTCTTCTTCTTCTTCTTCTTCTTCTTCTTCTTCCGTTCACCATCGCAATTCCTTCTCTCCACTTTCCTGCAGTGTTCGGTTTCTCTGTCCGCTACAGAAAGACTTCCTCTGCATCCTGCAACCCCCATTAAAATGCTTAATACCCTCGATGATCCCGGACGTTGATTTGGATTTATGTTCCACCGCGAATCCAGAGAGAATACGACTGTGGTCACGGTTGTGTACAGAGTCCAGCGATCATTGCTCGTCGGTGTTCTTGCGTTTGTTTCTGCGTCGAAAGTATCTGCAGGCCTTTCTCTCTGGGGACTAGTTTTTGCCTGTTCTGTGGGGGATTAATCGTGTCGATAATTCGTTGTTCGCTTAGACAGAACGTTCCACGATCGTTGCTCTTTTTTCGATCGGGCTCGTTGTTGGTCGTTCGACTTGCACGATCTAATGGGATGAACAGACGGTAAAGAAAAATGTGGCGTTTCCGAAAGGTGTATGGGGACCGTACCGATTTATGCGTGACTACACGTAGTTCGTTAAGCAACATCAGTATGTTTCGATAAAAAGATATATACAGGTTTCACGAAAATCAAATTCCATTTGATCAGACATTCTCCGTTTTATCGTCGTAAATAAAGACTTAACGTTGTATTATCAACGTTCGTTCAATGAAAATCCATTTCTACCATATGAGCCGCGCTCATATCCAAGTTCAATAAGATCGCGCTCTAACGTTTAAAGTGGATGTCTCGCGATGGATTCGGTGACGAGCCGTCGAACCATTTGAAAATTTGTCGATCAATGGCGACGACACCGTGGCGGCTCCTGAAAACCGTGTAAAACCGGACAACCCTCATCGATCGCGGACGAAACGAATGACTGGATGTCCGTCAGGCCGATTCCCACATCAATTCAGACCGGAGAGAGGAACTGCGTCACTCTCTGTTCGACAAAGGCGAATAGTGAAGGTGAACGGTAGGAACAAACGGCGATACGAAAAAGAATGGACCTCGACCGAAAAAGGGATGAAAAGGCGCGTCTCGGTGGCGAAAAACGAGCGAAACGACGATCAGCAACGAAAAGGGGATGAGGGAGGCGGGGTCGGTAACAAGCTACCACGGAGCATCTTGCAATTTGTTTGCCGGACACGGCCATTCGTCGACACGATTCTCCTATCTTCCACGGAGATGAGAGTCCACAGATCTCGACCGCGCCGCTGGATTACGACTATTGATAAGGCGCCGCTGAACGAGTTCCCTTTAGTTAAATTTAGTTCATTAGCAAACCAGCCAGGTGGACGATGGAGCGATCCCTCGTTCGCCCGACAAATTACAACGAGATCGGCCCTCATCCTCCCTCTTCCTTTCTCATCGATTCCAACTACTTTGGGAACACGGGAAAGTAAGCCGACCGCCATTCCAATACCAGGATGCTGCATGAAGCAGTTATTGGGATTCGCAAGTTCATACTGTGCTCCTTTAAAGGGAATTTTTGAGCAATCGAAGTAAAACGTGGACGGGCTGGCTTCAGATAAATTTCCCAAACAGTGGAGAATTATAGCGAACAAAATTCCCACAAATGGAAATTATAGCGAGATATTTCAGTAACGACGACGTTCTGCGAACTAACTATCTCCGCAACGTAAGAATTAGGAAGAACGGATTAACAATACGTTGCATTTCGTGAAATGTGACTTTGCTGCGAACGTTACCTCGTCACTGTCGTGCAAAACTATTAATTAATTAGCATCGACGCTGGTAACTCGCAGCGTATAAAATTTCGTTAATAACGTTATTTGCATAGTGCAAGACGGTCGTGACCTGGATATCGGAATATCTCGATCTGTCACGCGACAGGACCGTAATTCGCGCGTTTTTCGTCGACATTAATATTGGCGAGAACGATAATGGCGGCGACAACTAACGCGTCAGTGGCGGGAACACGTGGCGGCCGCGATTCCACGCGTCACCCAACGATGGCTGGACTTCAACGCATTCCACCCCGAGAGCTCGACCTCTTATTTTCAGGCCGCGTAAATTGCGCGTGCGAGCCGACGCTATGAATTTCGCGGCAACATAATCGTAAAGGCGATAAATAGAGCGGCATTCCAGTCTCCGGGTGTCGAGGAACTCTCTGGCCTTAATAACCCGTCATTTTTATCATATTCTCACCTTAGAGTCTTCTAAGAGTCTTCTAATTAATCGATGGACATCCACGATGGAAACGGAAGCGTACAGCCAGCTTCGCTTTGAAGTTTCGCGCCACGCGCCGCTTGCGATCCGGCTGTCTCAATTAAATGGAAAGGCTCGCGGGAATGTGTATCGAGCGATGATTCACGGCGATCCATCGCTCGGAAATACTCTGCGATCCTTATTAGATTCTCGTGATTTACGAACTCGTACTTGGTACAGTACGTTTCTGGATTCCCTTTAATGCACGGGATTTCTCCTGCCGCCTCCTCGAGTTCGTTTTTTCTTACCGAATTGTAGATCGCGTACTATGAGAATATGTACATATGCACGCGAGTGAATACGTATCTCACTCTCCCTCGCTTTTCCAGAGATTAGAAATGCTTTGCGAATTTCCAATGATTTCCAATTAAACTTCTTTTTCTGCCGGTACACGTCAACTTCTCAGAATCTTGCATTTTTTTTATCGCGCGATATACTCATCCACGTTTCCCAGCATTCGTAACAGGATTCGATTCTTCGAATTGCAGGCTGCGATCGACCATTCTCAATACTTTCATTCACTCGTCGCACCACGATCAAAGCTTAAAACGCATTCGTGAGACACAGAGAAGCAACCGAGTAGCTCTCCTCGATAAGTCCTCTTCCATCCACAAAAAAAGAATTGCACGTCGTTATCCATTTAATGTTCCTCCCCCTTGGTAAGTATCGTGCCAGCCAGATATCCTTGAGTAATATTACGGTATCGCGATATAAATGAAAACGTATTCGTGGATCGTGGCAGTGGCGTGGCAACCGATGGATCTGTGCGTCTGGGAAATTTTCTCGTGGACGCTAAGCTATCCAGGCCACTGTGGACTGCAGAGTGGGAGGGGTGGAATAGGCGCGTTAAAAGCCATGGGACCCCCGAGAGATACCGGACAGACGAGGCCTTTAGTGTCCTGTTATCAGAGCCGATCCGATACGGTCACCAATAACTTCTGCTACCTACCGCAGCGACGTACTAAAGGTTATGCTCTGGCTGACTGTCCGCTACCGACCGCCGGACCCTTTACCAACTTATTACTATGTACCGTCCGCCGGCTCGTTCGAAGTTCGCGCCGGCCAATAGTTGTCCAATAAAGAGCCGCTCTTTACATTCGCGGCGTAACGCCGTGCCGCCGCCCGCCGGCCATAACCGAGATGCATAACTTAATGCACTTTATCGGAGACTTGTTCTTCTGTTTTGTCGGCGAGGGAGGAGGCTGAACGCACGCAGCGATGAAGCTGTGTCCCGTAAGGATTATGCTGAGAATTAAGCGGCTTCTGTGGCGTCTCGCTACGCTTCCGGTTAAATGAAATTTTAGCTTTTAATTTCTGAACAATTGGAATCTCGCGCGTCTTGGAATTAAAAGAAGCATGAAATTTGAAGAAAATAGGACGAAGGTAGATGGTAGACTTTTGAATAGAATCAGGTTTATGTTATAGATTAGACGAGTCTGAATAATTAATTGTCGAAGATGGTTTTGTAAGGAGGTGATTTTATAATTTCGGTACGCAGTTTATTTTCCTCTTCTTATATGTATGGTATATACGTGAATATGCAGCATGGAATTTGCATGAATATTGAGCTCGGCCCATTAAATACTTTTAAGGCGCGCTTAAGGAACACTATCCCATATATTGGCATTACGAACGTTGAGGATAGAAATAATTTTCGGATCGAATGAATGTATCGTTTGTAGGTCTGGCTGTTGTTAACTTGATGCGGATTGAAATTTCTATGGCTAATTGAAAGTACTTACGCCTGTTTCAAAAGTGGTTTCGATAAAATAAATCGTGTTATTAAAGTCGCTGCGCTGGTTTTTATAAAAAGAACGCATCTCGTAATTAAAAGAATAAATTAAAATGATTTCGTACTTAAATTCATACCTATTTACGTCGATATTAAAGGATGGAAAAATTAAATAAGTGTTCATCATCAAGATAACGTACTTGTTTTCGTAGACGGTACTTTTGCTCCGGCTTTCACGGTAACGAATAATTATTTTGTTCCTGACATTTCGCAGTATTCCAGCAAAATCCTCCACTTATATACTTGTCTTGGCAATTTAGATCGTACCACTCGAGGGACTGACAGCGGAACCATCGCATTTCCACGCTTCGAAAAATATTCCGTTAACTTGACTAATTTCGCCGCTTGAGTTCGGGCCATTGAAACTATTAAACCGACGAAACTCCGCCCCGATCGAACACCTCGTAGAATTCCAAAACTGATCCCTGAGTTTCACTTTGTAGAAGTAACGACGCCATTAATAATGCAGAGACAAAATTCGAAGACCGGTTTTAAATTTCATATCGTTTGATAGAACTTTCGTACGACTATAAAAAATGTAATACTACGAAAATAAAACGTAGAACTTTTAAAAGGTAAAAGAAGGCTTCGCTGGAAGATAAGGATACCTTCGAATACCTCTTGTAGCTACTGGTTGCGCACAGTTACTTCGTAATATTTCATCGAACCACTGCGGAAATTCATTAATTTTCTTCTACGCTTCTTAGAATTCTATAAAACTGCGTAAGGTCAACGCAGTACGCGCAGTAACCATTCTAATAACTTCATTTTACAACTCGGCTACAAGACGATTATAAGATACGCACAATGACAGATTTCAACGAATCAGTATCTGAAACTTTGCGCGTTTGCTGGCTCACGCCGCGTTCCATCGTTCGTCTAATTGTTTCCTTATTCGTCGATGAAATGCACGCACGACGATTATACGGGTGACACGCGAAACCTTTCGTTTCCTTATGACTGGTGCGCGATATATGAATTCCTCACTGGCATTTCATCGCATCAAGTAGTGGCCGAGATACTCTAGGAATCCGACGAATGTCCTCCGCGAGTCAGCGCGCGTGCTTTTCTACGGGGATCGCTCGCCTCGACGTTTTACCGTGATTCCTTTATTTTTGCGGCTGCGCTGCACGAACAATTTCCGTTTGTCCGCAAAAGCGAGACCTCGCTGACGTTAAGCTAGGCGGAAGAGGAATATGCGCGCCGCCTTCGTTGCTTCCTTTAGGCATCCCTTTACACGTTTTCATCCTGATGAACACTAATACCTTCATAACGAAGAAACTTTCCGTATCCTATACGTATACGTACGTAATTATAACATTACTAACGAACAGAATCGTCCGTAAAATACGCAGCATATTGCCATTAAAATTTGAATGAGAAAAATCCCTAAATTCAAAACCCTAAGGAAACGCAATTTCAATTGCTTCCTTCGTATTATTCTATCAGATTCTATAGAGATTCTATGATTCTATCAGATCCATCGCCATCGATTCTTTCGCTTTTATACACTCGCTAGGTAACCAAGGCGATGAACGAACGAAACGGAATCCACGATCTGGTCGTTATTCCGTGCCATAACCCAGTAATGCCCTCCAGATCGCACCCTTTTGCGTTTTCTTCGCCATCGTCCAAGAAGCCATAACCAATCACCTTGTATCGAACCGATCCGCGCGATGGCATGAAAATAAGGTCGAACGATTATCTCTGTCGTTCGCGGGATGCGTTTGTACCAGTTAGAGAAGCGGGTCGATCGATTGCCAACCAATCGCGTGACGCATCGAAAGAAAGATCGCGCGGCGCGATCCCCTTTCGAAAATAATTCTGCCGACTCTCATCGCGATGCTCGAATACCTGTCGTTCGTTACGTGGTCCAACCAGATTGCTCGCGAGAATGCGATCCTTTGCACGACGATTCGATTAATATTGAACACGCAGACCGCCTTCGGATTCTCGAGTCTTCCCCGCGTTACGTGCGCAACCTCTCTATCTCATACGATACATCTCGATGATTCCCTTCGTTTTCTTTCTTTTTCTAACTCTTTCCTTCCACTCTCTTTCTCTACTGTTTTTTTCTTCTCTGTCGCTGTACCGGTATTGCGCTAGTCGCGATGCAGCTACGTATCGAGGACGATCGGATTCGTCTCGAATGCAGCGAGGACTCTTATTACACCGACTTCTGGAAACGGCTACGTAGAGCTAAGAAACCGGCGAGTACAAGCCACGAGCGAGACCGGTCGCTTTTACTGTCACACGGAGATTCCGTAGAACGGAGTAGGTTTAACCGGTCAATGGGAATTAAGATACGTCGACGCCACGGTTCTGGAATTTTTCTGCGCGATTTTCATGAGATGATAATTGGTTTCAGCAAAGAAAAACGAGATTACCTGCTATGTACATCGCGAACAGCGAAGAAAGTTCCATGTTGAACGAAGATTACGCTATTCGATAATCTACTTCGTTAAGAAACTGGTGACTCTTCTTGTAATATGATCGCAAATATTAAGATTCGCCAGTTATATTTTCTCCAAACGATAAATAATAAATAACATTTATTGCTTAAGATGTATAAAAAGAGGAGAATTAAAACGTTAATAGAACGACGATAAATTGAACGCGTCATATTCGAGAAGATGAGTTGGACGATCGTAAAAACGAAGGAGAAAGGATGATCGAAACAGGATGCTGAATCTCGAATATCGAGTTAGGTATCGATCGAAGGATCAATCGTTCGTACGTGGTCAGAGCGAGGAGGCAACGGCGATCGGAATGCGATCCTCAGAAAACAGAGGTGGCCGGTGAACGCAGTGGCACGGAGCGTAGCCCCCTTTAGCGCGTGTCGCAAAGAATGGCGTTCCTAGACTAAAAACGGAACAGCGGCAAGGAATGTAACGTTGCAGCACACCTTGCCCCGAGCTGTGACACGAGTTCGCGCGGACGCGTATAGAAACGCGCGTGCACACAACCGTGAACAAGCAACCTGGCCTGGTACGCGTGAGATATGGCGATTCCGTACCGATAATTGTCGCACATCCCGGCAATTCCGCGATCTGCCAACACCAAGCAGCATCGTATCGTATCCGCGTGACGTGTTACTTCTGCGTGTTGCTCGTCCTTCTCAACGGACGTGCCAGGACTTCCGTCTTACCACGCTGTCGACACGCCTGCGTGTCTTTTGTTTCGACTTTTTCCTCGAAAACACGGTGAAAAGGTTGCACGTTTCTCGTTGCTATGGAAGAATTAACTTCGATAAGGAACGCGCGTTACAAAAGTAAGACGTGGATGGATGTTGAGACGCGTTTGAGAAGGTCCCATTGTGTTTTAAAACTTTGCTACATTTTGAAACGATTTGCTACATTTGACGGAATTTCGAAAACGTAAATACGATCATAAATACGATGGTCACTGGTTATTTCATTCTGTTGAAAATAAATCGTATCGTGTTTTGCTCGTATTCGGCAAGAATTAAAATCCGTCTATGTTAAACTGCTCGATTAGCTTCTAATTTCATGACTACAGAAACTTCTAATTAGTAGACGATCCAGTTAGCAGGTTAAAAATTTTGGTATTTAATCGACCATTCAACGCTACTGCAATTAAATGCACTTGGGGTACATTTCACGATTAAATACGATCACACTGTATCTTACAAATTGATCGTTCGCAGAGGTAAACCGCGTCCGACGTTAGAAGCAGAAATTTTCGCCGTAAATCTAGCTCAAAGCCAACTAGTTGAATGAAAAGGACAGCTGCTTGCGGTCCGATTCTGGTGCATTTCGCTGTAATCCAACGGGTCATCCAGCGTGATGAATTACCATCAAGGATAGCGCTGTTTCCCCGTTCCTTCCTAGTGTTTGATGTTAAACGTGATTAACGTGTTCTTCTGATTCTAACCTCCCGTTTGATCTTGACACGCAAATCTGCTCTCCTATCCACAGCTGCGCCGATGTTATCGTGGAACACGTGCTATTCGGTTATTACTGTATTCGAGATTATTCTTCAAAGTGCTTGAAATAAGTCTTTAACACCGATTGCCTTACATTTCAGCTCTAAAAAGTCTTAATCGCATTCGTGTTCCACCTTAATCTCGATATTAACGTTCCTTTTCTTTTTCCTCGAATACCAAAGAAAATGGCTGATGTGTGATCAGTTCGTTGGTATAAGTAGCAAACACGAAATTGATTAACGCGAAAAGATAATTGCATTTAATGCATTAACTAATAATATACGACGGAACAAAGAACTCTACGTAACGTTAACGTTTCGCATTCTTCGATCGATAATTCACGAAAATATCAGGTTACGGTGATCGGATCGAGTGTACTAAATATCGCTTCCAATTGGCTAAACAATCGGAAGCAATTGCCGAGTCGACGCAAAGTGGACGATCACAATGAACGCATAAATTTCGCTTAACAAATTCGTCTGGAAAATGGCGGATCTATCGTGCAGGCCCCGAAGTCTTTGCTGGCGGACAAAACGTAACGAGAAGCAGCTGCTACAATAGTCACCTGCGGCGATTAATGGCGTCCGGTCGGCGACCGTAAATAACAATAAACCAGTTTACTGGAAGAACAGTCGCGTGGCTTCCGTGGTTCTGGGAACAATTCTAGCGTCCCTTGCGCTTCGTCAATGCTACCGCCACGACGAGCAATTAATTTCCACGGACGTGAATCGCGATCCGCTCGTTCAAAGATTTGCCTACGATGGAGTAGAACGGGGCACCGATCCTATAGCCGCGGAAGCTGCCTTATTTTGTTTTCGATACAGCCACGTTGAAAGATGTTACCGACCAACGAATCGCTAGTTCTTACTGCATTTGGTTCTGAACCGTTCTGCTTACACTTGGAAAATTAAAACTACGTTGGTTAATTAAACTTACGTTCGTACGATGAAACGTTCTCTTTCAAATGAAACTTTAATCGAAGTGTTTGAAAACGTTTGTGCGTGGAAGACGAAAGTGTCTATTCCTTTTGCAATATCAATTTGCAAATTATGAAAAATGACATGGTAATTGATAACACCGCTGCAAGTTACAACCTCAAACTTAATCCTTTCCTTAATCTATGCATTAGGAAATCGTTCAAATTCTCCGTTCAACGAATCAATTCGCATTTCAATCCGTTTCCCGGAACTCGTTGAAGAAGCTCGATCACCACCTACAAATCTTCGATCAAGATCTCGAAAAGTCGACCGTGTCGGTGCCGCGTATAGAGACGGCAGCAAGTCCGCGAAAAAAAAGTCAAAGTGAGAGGCGTCTCGTCGGCGTTCTCAGCTGGCCCTCGAGGAAAAGCTTATTCAATTCAATTCTAATGGCTCGGCGTAAGAGAGTCGCAAATAGTTGCATTCGCGATATCTCGGGGGGCCGCAACGTCGATCCGACAAGAGACGGTCCGCCGCCGCCGGTGCACGCTCTTCTGCTGTCTTTCCGCAAGACCTTTCTCGAATGATGAGAGTATTCTCACCACGTTTTCCGCGACACCGGGATATCACGGATCTTCAAAGAGCCGCCACGTCGCTCTAGCATCGTTAATATAAATTACACCCACACGCATACGCGGTTACACTCGTGTGTCGAGGTCAAGTCTCCGCGTCGAACGAGGGACGTTCACAAACGCGCGCGCACGTTAGTGTACACATCCACCACGCAGCTATAATGCACGCGTCGACGTATTACCAGATTCTTAGGAATGCTTATAATTTTACGAGCCTCCTTAATATGCGCTTAGCTTCTGCCGCGGTAGCCTCTTCGGTCTGCGATGCCTCCCCCTGCCCTGCGGCCCTCGTCTTCGCCCTTCCCGACCTTCTACCACATCCCCCTCGTTCCCCTCGCGTGCCTACCTACGACATTTTCTACTTAACCTTTGAACCAAGATCGTTCGCGCGTAGCAGGTGCATTCCACCTTGCGGCGCGACGATCACTCGAAAATCCGATCCGCGGAGGCGCGGTCGCTGCCTCCTCTCCTACCGGGGAACGTCTATATTGGATACGGCTGAACGAAGAGGGATTCCAACGAGATTGAAGTTACCTTCTTCTTGCTGCATTTTTTCAACCGTTTTTCCTCCACAGTTTTTCTTTTTATCGTACACCATGTCTACACGTACTCATGTACAAGTGTTTTTTTCCGTTTTACGGGCTATGGAAGTAGGTATAGCGGTGGTGAATAGATTATGTGGATGAGGAGGCACGGAAACTTTGCGGGGAATGCTTACCGCTACGCCGAGTAGAATTATCGAGACTGAACTTCCCATGGATCGTTCAACGACCAGGTTTCTGATAAGTCAGTATGGAAATTGGGATGTAAGGAAAAAGACAGGATGTAGAATTAAAATCGTTTTGTTCCTTTGCCAGCATGGAACAGGTTAGATTTAGAAACTATGATAAAAATTATAATTAATCGTATCGAGTTGCGAAGAGAATAAAATAGCTTCTTCTTATTCTTTTCTCTAGCGAAAACAAACACCCGTTAATTCCTCGTGATTTTAGACCGTTCAGAAATTTCATTTCAACGTAGAAAAATAGATGACAGAATCAAGTAACAAAATAATCCTTTAATCGCAAACTGTCAGAGATCGATGTGTTATATGTTTGAAAGACTCGGTTCACGTTTAGCAAGTTTGCGTGGAAAAGTATGTCAAGCACGTTCGACGCAGAACGCTTCGTGCAAAATGTACCTAATTCTAACTTTCCCGATTTCTCGGGCGCGCTGTGCATTTTTCAATGCTCAAGGTGCAAAACCAGTATGGTACGCGAAAGCCACTCGGCTCGTTTATGAGACAGGTGAAGGGCCACGGTTTTTATCCGAACGAAACTTCCCGTGTAGCCATTTAAGCGCGCACGTAATCGTCAGCGTGTGACTGACCAGTTGCAATTGCATTAATTCCCTCCCATAATTATGAATCTTGCTCGTGGTTTCCGATTGCCAGGTCTCGCGTATCCGTAAAGAAAGTTGGTCTCATAGCTACGTATACGTAATTAAAAGTAGCAACTGCTTGGAATGCTTATTGAGTGAAAGAAAACACGATAGCGTTGATTCTGCCATTAGATAGGTATACGCGTGATTTTATTAACCTTGTTTTTGATTACTTACGCTATAAAAATTGAGAATTAAAAATTATAGTGCTAACAAATTGGCATTCCATTACGTTTTTACGAGTAACATTGTAAAATTCAAAGCTTAGAAAGTGAATACTAAAGGCGTAGGTTAAACAAAGAAAAAAAAATATAATTATGCAGAGATATTATGCAATTTAATTCCTTCTAGACCCAGTCACTAATGAATCGATGCTAATATTCTTGCATTCTTATCTACGCACCATGTGACGTGAATTGATAAAATGACTGGTACAGCGTATTTACCATTTGTATAAAGCGTTTCAGCAATTATGACGTATATCTAATGCTATTGACGTTTTACAAGTCTTATAGATATTAATAACAAATGCCATTGTAGTTTCGTAAATAGAGAAAGGAAGGATAAAGCTAACGTTGCGTAACGCAACAGAGAGAAATAACTATTCTTTACCTTCTTAATAATTTTCTAATGTTTCTTCGTTGTCCTTAGCAAGTTTCTTTTTTCTAAACCACACACACAAAATTAACTAAAAATACAAAATCTCCCAATTTCAGACAATCCTCGACACGCTTTTCCCAAAACTATGAAATAACATTTACTTATCAGATACAGCCATAATCATTCGCAAGAGTAAACGTTGCACGATATTTCGATGATCAAACTTTCCATTTCTAGGCTGACCGTCGATAGAGATCTGAAACTTCTCACGGCGCAGCGAATAAAGTCCGATCGAGTCGGAGTACAATTCGTCGGATTCGAAAGGACGCTACGTTTTCATTAGTCACGAAACGCGTGGGACAGAGACACCAGTCTCGGCCAGTGTCTCAAGGGTTGACTCAACAACTGTCGATTCGTCACTGTCAGTTAGTGCAGTGTCACGAGCTGCTCGAGATGAGACGACCGATTATGGGAATGAAAAATGATCCGCGAAAACCTTTGATATTTCGTCCGCTATTCGCTAGGGAATACACGGCCTTGGTTTTCTGAATGCAGGTCCGAAACGAGTTTTCGTTGCGTCTTTCCTTGCTTTCGATACAGACGAGGAAAAGTTCCTCTTTTTTCACCTGGATTCTTTCGAACGAGGAAAAGTCACACGACAAATAGGATCGTGACTTTCTCAGTCGGCGAATTGCAGTATGGTCACAAGGAAATTTATTGCTCCTGTTGATGATATTAATGAGCTTAATGTTGTTATAAGTGAATGCGCAATGATATTGCAGAATCGGGGGCTGGAACGTGAGAGGAACTTCGTATACGTGTGCTATATAACTTTGTTTGTGAAAGAGTGGGTAATTTTTTTGGAGTTATCGCGATGCTGAAATGTAAATAAGCGGAGAGATCAGGTTGTATCGAACGAAGTCTTATAAATTAAAGACCTTTTTTTACAAATTAACGATGTTCCCAATTGTTCGACGTTCATAAAGATAAGATTAATTGTTTAAGTTAAAAATTTATGTTATTAATGCCTAAGAATAACGAGGTGGAAACGAAAGAGAATAAAGATGATATTTTATGTCGCAAGTGAAAGACCGATCTTCGATCCATGATTACAGAACGAAAAATATTCAATTAGAAATCAAACTAAATACAAATTAAAATGCAAATTGAAAAAACTGGAACGATATACAGTAAATTTTACGAATATTCATAAAACAACTAGAAAAAATCTTCGATGTAAACGGACGTTAAGCAATGTTATTTTACAAATTAGCAAGTAAAGATACAAGCATTACTGAGATGTTACAACGAATACGACACGTTAAAAAGAGTAACGTCGCTATATCTGGTAATTAACGGTTAAATTAAACGTTCATTGATGTTCCTGCATGTCCTTTCTTATCATCCTTGAAAATGGTTAATTGCGAGCGACACGAGTCGAGAATAACGGTCGTGAAAATCACAATTTCTCTTTTTCCTTTTCACTTTAAGACCAAGGCTACACACGAAGCTCGATATCATTCTGTTAACGATCGCAATTAAACAACCGTGAGATGACTCAATTATCGTTAATACGGTCGCAATGTGCCGCTTTCCTCAGAAGTTTGCAGGAAAGAAAGAGAGAGAATCGAGTTTAATTAATCTGCAGTTCATTCGTTAAAACCCGGAAATGCGACCCTGTTCCCTTGTAATTGTCTTAGTTCGATCGTTTCCTCGGCTAATTGAAATTCTTACCAAAGTAGCAGTGGCGTCGTGAAAGAAACTTGCTGGACTCTATTAATTGAAGCTTAATTAACACGTTGGCAATCGTGTGATTTTGTGGTTCCTTCTTCAATTGGCGGCGAAAGCAAAGTAGTAACTATTTTGTTGAAAATCGTAACGAAAAGCGTTATAACGTTTCAGATTCGTAGAATTACTGATTTTTCTAGGTTACCAAATGTTTCGATAATATTATTTTGTCACGATGATAAGAAAGAATGTTCAGATTCTTACATTCACTTTATAAAACATTACAAGATTCCTTCTTTCTCTTTGCTTTATGCAATATTTCTTACTTTAATACAATCTGTTTACGTCTGTTACGCAATGTTTCCTAATATCTTCTTTTATTATCACCTATTACGTTAACCTTTTATCGTGTTAATCTTTTATCCATTGTAAAATATTTGCAAACACTTGTATGCCTTCTATTCAGCCTTAATGCCATACGTAACAGCTCACAGAACAGAGCTGCGGTGTCCGAGCGGTTAAGGAGATGGACTTGAAATCCATTGGGTACTACCCGCACAGGTTCGAATCCTGTCCGCAGCGAAAATTTTTTTTTTTCTTTAAATCATTTTTCCACAAACACAGAATGCTAAAATATCATATACGTATTATTTTTCAATTATTATTAATACAACATTAAAAAAAAAATCGATCTCAAACGACTACAGAGATATGCTATGATCGTATTTACTCCCTCAATGCTTACACAGTATAGAGTTTAACTCGCGTATTTCCAACGTTCGTTTGTCGCTTTTGTAACATTTATTTTGCGTCAGCTACGATTGTAAATGAATCGGAGAAGAAAAGGTTTCCGAAGCGTGGCTTCCGCGAGTACAACGACTGCTCGGAAGTATGAAGTATGCAGATTTGAATAGAGATTAGGAAGTTGTAATTCGTCATCGCACCTACGCAATAGGCGTTACGTTCAACCGAGATTCGATGATAGCGATAATAATTTGCAAAGGGCAGGCAGGACCCGATAAAACCTACGTCGACGTTGATGCATTGCGAAAGATAAGTTACTACTACGAGCGATGACGCCAGCAACGTTTAAAATTTGTAACAGAATCGTAAAATGAGCATTACCAATGTATTTTTAAAGAGATGTTTTCAGTACAAATTACCGATTTTATTCCTGTTGGACATGCGAGTACATACATTTAGTTACGATAGATTCAACTCTAACTTGATCCGGAATATCGAACATTCGAACAGAATCTATTACGCTTACAAAATTTCTCTGTAAAAAAATGCAAAATGATATAAACGTGAAAAAGGAAGATTATCGAAATATGGCGAACAAACGCGAGGAAAATTACGGATACCCTCGTTTTTCGATGGTGGCTGCGTAGGTGGAGTCCACGGGCAAACGACGACAACGCGGCCGAGAACAGAAGCCATTTCATAAAAATTCCTCGACGGTCCCCTCGCGTTTCTCTCGCGTCGCTCGTTTATAAAACTCGCGTAATTGAAGAAACAAAGGGGACTGCAATTATGCCTCTCGCAATTACGGCGGCGTAAAATGCGCTTGCGCGAACTGGAGAAGCATGGCCGAGCGCGGCTTTCTTCCACGCTCGACGCGACTTTTTGATGAAATTATTTCCTCCGGGAGAGTTGTTCTCCGCTGCCGGAAACGGTAGCAGACAGAAAGCCGCGACCAGGCCGGAAGCGCGCTCCGCCTCGTGAATAAAAATCGCTCGCTTCGGGGTAGAATCAAGCAGTGCTTGTTCTAGATTGGTCGAAGCCAGCTGCTTCTTGTCAGGAAGTTTTACTTTTCGCCTTTTTTGCGCGTTTTACGTAAATAAAATTATTTCTCGAACGAACAAATTCTATTTGTCCAATATTTATGTATGTATATCGCAATTTGCTTATTAATGTTTCACAATTATACCAAACTTGTTTTATTTTTCCCACGATTTCGCAAACGTTGCACAAATCCTCTCTCTTGGCGCAAAGATAAATGTCTTACAATTAAATAATTATGAAACTATCTGTAGGAGGTATTTTTAAACAAACCTGTTATAAGATCTTGATAATAAGAAATTGAAGGATTTGTTAATCAGAGACGACAGACTGTGCCATTTTACGCAATACGAGTAATTTAATTACCATCGCGATGATTGCGAAACTCTTGAAATTACTTGTACAAATGGAAACGCGTTAATGTTAGTGTAAGAAGTGGCAATAATTTAACTTTAATAACGTAGATCCACATCAAAAGCCACCGTCCTATCTCAGACCTTTAAAGCGCGAGAAATCAGACCCGTCGACGAATTAGCATACATTTTCTCCTGAGACGAGATGACCGTAAAGCTGTCGGCTATCGCGGAAATCGCGGTGAACCATTGTACGGTCGAGGACAAATGTACCGTGTCGAGCATCGAGCAAGAAGAGCAAAAAAGAAAGAAGAAAAAGAAAACGATGCATGGAACAGAGAGAGAGAGAGAGAGAGAGAGAGAGAGAGAGAGAGGAGACGAAAAGGATGCGAAAGCGCAAATAAGACGTCGCCCGGTCGTTTAGTCGATCGTGGAAGCGAATCAGAAATCGCATGCAGAGACACTGGAAAGGTTTACGGCCTTCGTTATCCTCTTTGCGCACTCATCAAGCAGGAGAACGCTAGCCCGGCATATTTGCGAAGAAATAAGTAAGCGGCGACCGTGCACGCCTGACGATCGCGATCGTCGATGTGGATTCCCCGTTTCCGATTCAACACCGTTCCGCCGTGTGTGATGTACTGAAATGGAATTATCTCGATTCCCCTTCGATCCGATCTTCCGCCTGCCTTTGTTGCGCCCGTTGACGTCTTCTTTCGCTTCTTTCGCTTCTTTCGACCCATAGCAACTTGTATAACACTTGCACTACCGCTCGGAAATATCAGGACACTGGCTTCTTTTCGATGAAACATGCTCTAGTTACCTTAGTTGTGTGTTTCTCAATAAAAATATGGTTAAACGTATCGTACGAAAAGAAACGAATGTCTCTGGTCCAGATATTTACGCGAACACGGAGCATTGTTTTTCTTCGATCATTGAATTAATATTTTTAAAATTCAAACGATCTATTTCGTTCTATTTTCTCGTTCGTCATACTTATCTAAAGCTGCTCTAATTGTACAACTTGCCGTTTCCATTTACACGCTATTTAACCTTGATAAAGAGGTCTTATCACTGCTAACTCTATGCGAAGCAAGGCACGCGCTACTTTCGCGTGTTACACGCTTCGTACTTAATTCGAACCGCGTAAAATCTTATCGATGGCTAACAATCGCTACATCTTGGCTGTGCACAAATATTCTTTTAATTCCGTAATTAACGTCTCCTTTATCGCAACATTTTTTAATTATACATGCAGAAACTGTATACGTGGATTAATTCGCTTTAATAAATGTATAATTAATAAAAAATTGTTTCCAAGAACGCGACAAGCGTTAATTCACCATACTCTAATCCGCACGTATTACAATGAAAACCGTGAAGAAACCCCACAAGAAGGACCTTTTCATCGCTCGAATATCGGAGAATTTGTCGCTCCGCTTGAAGCAGGTCGAGCGAGAAAACATCAAAGAATTCTTCTTCGACCCTGCTTCCACTCCATCCCCCAAGTTCTCCTCCTTCCTTCGCGACGTAATAATCATTTATTATCCCGACGAGTAATAACCGGTAAGCAACGATATTATGAAGCTACGAAATTAAGGCTTTGTTTAAAAATTAGCTGCCCGTACAATTTACGCGATCTTCTTTCATGAACTTTGCCCGCAAGGTCCATTGTTTACTTCCTTACAACCTTTATTTATCGTACTCTCGTGTATCTAATTTTACAGCTAAGATCTTCCTTCGAAATATTTCATTTTACATTTGATATCTTTTCTTTGAACGTTTAATTTTAGAACGAATATTTGTTATTATAACGTGTAACTTCTAAGTACGTGATTATGCGTAACAATCTCCTGCCGCTTCTCTCTTTAATTAATGAATTAAAAAATTCATCGACCTTTCTTTATTCCATTTAGGACGTGTAGCTTCAAGCCACAATTTCTTCTATCAATTTTGTTATAGAAAGAGAACACGAACGAAAGGATTGCCGATATCGCAACTCGTTACCGTCACTACTGTTAACTGTCGCTTGGATCAGCGAGACTCGACCTACGCTAAACGAACGCTGGCGTCTTCACCAACATCGATGAACGCGTTATCGTAGTTGGCGATAACGAAGCTTCCATGTCAATGCTCGGTTCGCCGGTTAAAGCTCATCCGCTCGAGTCGTCAATGAAATAGCTGCGCGTGGCCTCATCAGACACGCGAAATTGATGAAAGTATGCCGGATTCGTGCATTCCACGGAAGTCTCGAGTTCTGGCCAGCTTTGGCAAGCAACGCGAGGTGAACGCATCTGTTTGACCGTCTCGATAACGTGTCGCGTCGCGCTTTTATTAATGAGAGGACATTCTCGACGAGCTTTCGGAATCTTCCTTCGCCGACGGGATTCGCCAAACGAAATGGCGAAAACGCGAAGAATTCGCGGCTAGCTGCCGGTCCAATGAAAAACAGATGCTGGCACCGTCGCCCCGAAACCTCGCTTTTTCACGACACCCCTTTGATCACCGAGCTGCATCGCTAGAGGATCGCTCAACTTTCCAGACGTTCTGTTGCTTTGATTTCATCGACGGACATTTACAAAACAACGATGATTCTTGTTATTCGTAGAAGGAAAGAATAACTTGGCGCGTTGGAAAATTATTAGTAACATTTACGAAGATTTGTACAGCAGGCTAGTTTATGATTCAGCGAATTTCTCTCTTCGTAGATATGAAAACTCCAGTTTCAGATATTTAAAATGGCTCAACCAACTACAAATTGTTCATCGTTATTTACGATTACTTTCCAAGTTATTCCGACGGTTCTCCAATCTCTTGCTCGAGAAGTTCCACTGTTTCTCCGGTGATTTTTACAATTTCACGTCGTAAGCATTTATAATCCGACCAAGCGTACCTTTGAATTATTTTCCTGGCGAAAGACGTGCGCACGGTTCACGGAAGATTTGCGTCGTATTCGAGAGAACCACTTCACAGGTGATGTTCTCAATCGAAGCGATGATCACGCACGATCCCTTAATCGTGGTGCCAGAGTGCAAACGGTTCAAGAGAAGCGAACGTGTATGCCTCTGCCGCGGCACGCACAAAGGTGTCTTTATTAACCCCAGGAAACTAGAGAACCGTGCAAAATGTCTGGCTCGAGGGAGGCTCTGCTCTATATTAGCTCGTTTTATGCAGACGCCACGGCTTCTATCAAATTAAGTTCATACAGGCTTCTCGCCTTCCGCGATCTCGAATCTCGACTACGAAGTTTCCCTTCGATCGATCGGTTCGTTTGTGTCGTCGCTTAATCAACGCGAACATCCCGGCTTTAGAAGCAACAGCGTCTTCGTGGAATTCGAAGAACCCTGCCGCGAGCATCTTTGCTTCAAGAAATTTCTGCAACAACCCGAATAAAGTATATTTCCTACTTTTCAATCGCTTTTGACATAATGTTTTCCTACCATATTTCAATTAAAGTTTAACTATTACGATCAAAGATAGATAGATATTTGAAGGAGAATTTTTCACCATTCACCAAACGCCCCTTTTGTACTCGGCTTTCGTTTCGAACGGTTTCTTGAAATATCGTACGTCTTACCATCGCTATTGATTTTGTCTACAGAGCGATTCCAATCGAGCGTTCGTTCGCAAGAGCAGAGAATAAAAGAAGAGGCCTAAATACGTGTGACAACGGAGAGCACAAAGATCTCTGAGAAATTTCACACGTGTATTATCCCTGGAATTGATACACACTGAGATTCCCTCCTGTACAACTCGCATACGTATGTGAATACTTGTAATATACGTATACGTTCAACAGTCACGCGAGTGATATTTTACTCGGACCAACTCGAACTGTGCATATATGTACGTAATTGGCAAAGCAGGGGGTGTTTTTATTTGCCGTTCATATTCCATGGCGAATTTAATTCTTTGCAATTCAAATGGTTGCCGCTACGAGAGCTCTAATAGGATGCGATGAATTTGCGTTTTATCATCGCGGGTATAGGAAAGAAAAAAGAGGGAACAGGGCAAATTTCATGAAATTAAACGAACCTGGGAATAAGTAGGAACATACAGTTGACGACTTTCAATTAGATTTTTGTCGTAGATTCGACGAGGAACATTAATATTAGGAAACCTTGTTACAGAGTTTTATTGTGATAGATAAATTTAATTGTTTCATTAAGATATAAAATACTTACGGATGTTCAATTTGTTAATTATTTTACGACGCGCGATACGATCTTCCCGTGAAAAGAGTTAGAATTATTAATCGTAACAACTTCGTTTACGAAGATCTCGATTCACATGGTTGGTAACGTGAGAAATCCGAGTCGCAGAAAACAATAAATATATTTTGCGATCGTAATCCTACGTCTTACACCGATCGTTAAGTTTTAGAATCGGAATATTGTTTCATAAGAGAGAATATTTTAACTAATTTTAAGCGTAAGACTTTTTATTTCCATAAAAATATTACATCTTACTCGCCATACTGCGACCAAAAAGATTTCTCTCGCGCGTAGAACTTTATGGAAAATATATTAATTCGCATATCAAAGTAACTATCGATCGACACGATCAGATCAAACTACGTTAATAAACTCTACTTTCGTCTGATTTGTAATTAACATACGTTGATCATGAAAAAATACATTGATATCGAGTACCTTTGAAATCATAGATGCATTTGTATCGCGGAACAATCAAATTGATTAAATTTTCAACAGCAGTTGATATTTCCAGATATGTTATCCGCCTCTTAATGTTCCATGTTTCAACAATTAAAATACACATACATCTCAATTAGTGGATTGCTGGAATTTATGAAAATCCTCGAAAAAGCTTTCCTATCGATCTAATATCTTCGGTAAAACGATCGTCACGGTTTTATCCGTGAAAAAAACTGTACAACTTGGATAGAAAAAATAGCAGCTAGGCATTGGTTATACGTAGGTGGTCTCGGGCGTTCGTTAAGCTACATTGGATAGATTCGAAGATAAACAGAAGCTACACCTCGAGTAACACGTACGGAATTAACATAGCTGAGCGCGGTTCGACGTTTAAAAGCCGATCGCATTTCCATACTGGTGCCATTCGGTCCCATTTCAGGCCACTACCTCTTGCTAACACGCTGGTCTATATTTGCCCTCGGACCTCTCGAAGACTCATTTATATCCTGTTATCCGTGGATCTTTACGTGGCGAGCTTTCTCCGTGTTTCGAAGGTCGATTCTCGTCCACGAGGACCTCTTCCGTTCTACGTTCGTCCTTCTCTTTTATCCTTTTTTTACCCACTTCTTCGTTGCACTCTTCCTTCTTCGTTATTCTTTGTTATTTTCCCTTTATGCTATTCCCTTCTTCTCTTCTTGAAAATTTCTTCATAATCGATTATAAATCTCCTGTTTATTACGAATATTCTTTTCGTTTTCGTTATATCATTTAATCGATGTATTAAAAATAGATTTGGCAAACGTATGGTTGAATTAACAAAGAAATATTAAACACGTAGAACAAGAACCGCAAAACGGAGGACAGATAAACGCTGCGCGGATACGCCCAAAGCGCATCGTGCTCGGCAAAGATTCAGTTCTATCTCTTATCTCGTTCACAGCCAGAAAGATCACTTTCCACTGTCGTCCCCGTCATATATAATTCTTTTCTACATGACAGCCGGTAGTTTGGATACAAGTCATTAACTGCGGCCGCGGGGAACGCAATATGTTAATGTCACCGATGACAACTAGTCGTTTAATCACTTAACGCCTCTTTTGAATGCCAGGAATCGCAGCCCGCGAACTCCGAGTGATTCATCGGCTGCAACGGCATCTCTTCTAATCTCGAATCCCGAAATTCCTTATAAATCGTCGTCTGGCTGGCCGTTTCGCGATTTACTTTCGCGCCGGTTAATGAGGAAGCACGCGGTGTCGCTCGTGCCGATTTACACCGTTGCGTAACATCGGTGTCAACGTTTCGTCGACGAATCGTTTTTGTCGCGCTCCGTTCCTTTCGTTGCTTGCCTAATGAGGCCTTGATTCGATTTTACCCGCAGGGACATTCGAGAACTCGTTTCATTTCTTTCTTTTTCTTTTTCTAACGATGAGAATAATCATGATAATCGGACTTCCATTAATTAGAGCCGATAACGTTTGTTAACGCGTTACTAGAAGAAAATTCTTTCTATTTTTAATATCAATAATACGTATCTCTGTATAGATTTTTTTCATGAAATATATACTGTCGAAATATTAAAGAAGTACGTACATAGTTTACTTGTCGTTTCATAAACGAAGAATAAAACGTATTACCATATATTTGCTAAAAACTCGAAGACGTTTCAAGCGATCGTTACACTGTCGTCGTATCGAACCTGATGAAACGAGACGCTTAATTGAAAAATACGAGCACTTGTATTTTTCCAGTTACCTAGTAGGAACCTACTTTATGGAATACATCCGTAACGAAAAAAGACAAAAAAATTCTCTGCTTCTGAAGTTACCATCCGAATGGAAGATAGGATAAACGACTAACAATGAGAAAGGAGATACCGGTATTCATGAAAGTTCGTGAGCCACAGGGTGGAAGTCGTGGAACTTTCTCCGGCGTTCGTAGATCCCCCGCAACGTCTGGAAAATCGACACGCTTCCATCAACACGGAGACGGGTTCTTGCGGCTTCCGGTCTCGATCGAACGGATCGACGTGACTTTCGGGCCGTGTGCACGGGAAACCCGAGAAAAACCATTCGACTCTATAAAAGCTAGTCTCATTATGAGCTCGCGTTACCGACGTGGACCTCTTGTCGGCATAAAATACAGCTCGGCTATCGTAAAGCACTCGACGCGCGGTTACAACTGCTTACAAATGACTCTCTTAATGACCACTGCCCGCTGTATATATTTTACAGCGAGAGTTCACTCTCGTCGCTATAACTTATACTTTCTGCGCCGGTTACGGGGCCGCGCAAGAAAAATAAGGAGATCCGTTTCTCCGGGTAGCGAGGCGCGCGACCGTTAGACACGCAGCTCTTTGCCTTTCTTTCTAACGAATCTATTTCACTGTGACTCGCTAGAGAAAAAAGAGACGGTAGGAGGAGAGCAGGTGGAAAGAGCTGGATTTCTTGCCAGATTATGTCGATAAACGTTGGAAAAGTGTCTTTGAAACGTGATCGTCGTTGATAGAATCGAATGGAACTTTAATTTAACGCGTTGACGACATGACAGGGTGTGAGAAACCTTCGCATATTTTACGCGAATTCTTATTCTTTCATTAAGTAGGTTTGGCGTTGCGAATTTTCGCTATCTTTCTTTCGTATCGCGCTCGTTCGTCTGGACGAGTGTTCGCTGTTGCGCAGCCAGTTCTACTGGTACGAACGGAAAGTCGTCAAAGATCAGCCTAACAAGAAACGCGTTAAATTAGACAGGTGACGATAGAACGAAGGAACAATCGAATTTAACCCGTATCTCGATGGTGAATCAGTCGAGCAACCGGACCAGTGACTTTCTCGCTCGTAAATATAGAGACGCTGAGCGCTCGTCGGCGTCGTACCCGCGAAGAATTCGCAGGCATTGTGCTTTAGCGCCGAGTCGAAAATCGCCGCGTGCTTTCGCGCGTTTTCTTTCGTTTTTCTCGACATTCCCGGCACGACGCGCTTTGCCCCGCTCGTGAGACTCGCGCTGGAAAAATAACAACGGCGCTTCGCTCTAAATCTGACGAACGGTGGCGCGCTAATTCGGTTCTACGCGAATTAAGTAACGATCGGTCGGGTAGGATAAACTCGATAAAAATCGAATTTCAGATGGAAGCTGAGCCGATTTTCGTTCGTACAATATTCAAGATTCGGTGAGCGGTATACAGAGTACACGCGAAAGTTTCGAACTTCATTTAACGCACAACGAAGAATTCTTAACAATAACGTTGAAAAGAATTGTTTGAAAAAAAAAAAGAACCGCACGCTATAGTTACAGACAAGAATGGATAAAAATACTTAATCTCTATCGTACTAAAAGCGCAGGATAAAATTTAAAAGCAGAAATTTATTCTGTCTGTAAATCACGCATCCATTACAAAACCAATTTTCGATATAGAAAACTACGATATTCCAACCCTTACGACAAACTCTATAAATCCATCGAGAGGATCTCACAACAACTTGGTAAAACGTTTTCGAAACGTGAAACAGGTTCGATCGTGTGAAAATGAACGAAGCGACTGCATTATCAGCTCGAGATTTATAACTGGCATCGGATGGAAGTGGCGACGAGGAAACAATGACGTCGTTCGAAACGTTTCGGACGAATTTTATGAACCCTCAAAAAGCGGTTGGTCCCTCCCTGGCCGAGAGCCAAACCGACCGACGGTTTATTATAGTTTTGTTATGACAGCGGGGCGTTTCGGTAAATTAATGTTGAAACAAATGTATCTCGCCCTAAGAGAGCCACAGCGTATCTCTAATTGAATTGGTAAACACCATAAGTTAACCAGTAAGTAGCGATGTCGGTATAAATCACTTTCGGAGGATGAGCTGTCACCGCGGGACAACGGACTGGCCATCGATGGGACCAAATGATTCCGAACAAGCCCGTTATTCTTAGCGAATTCGAGAGAAACCGCGTTTCCGAACGACGATCCGTGACGCACGGGCAACGCTGCTCCGAGAAATTCTTTTTATCCAACGGATCGGTCCAGGTGAATTGACAGCTTGATTCATAGCCGTGGCAGCGGAGTGTGTTTGCGCGAGTTGCGTGGAACAATGCCTCCTTCGAATTTATTTATTTTCAAAGAAAAGTATATTTACGGAAAAGTGACGCGTGGTCGATTTATTAACCCCCTTTCGGCCGTGGAATCCAATTTGTTGTTGTAATTCGTATTGTAAGGCTGGAAATTCCGTGTGGTGTGGTGTCGTAATAAATTGGCTTCGTTTTAATCGTTTCAATCTGACGATAGGAATAAAAAAAAAAAAAAAAAACAACCGGTACGTTCGAAGAAACAGAATCCTAACAATCAGAAACCAACTCAATTCACCGTCTTCTCTTCGTTTCTCCCTTTATGGCTATTACCATATTCGCCAAGTCGATAATGCAGCGGGAGCAACGGGTTCCCTATCAATCCATCGTACGCGCGCATGCATCATCGACCGGCAAAAAGACGAAGGACGCGAATGGGACGCGCGCATGATTTTTTCGCGGGACCGGATGGAACGTGCTCGTGGTGCACACCGCTTATTGCGCGTCGCACACGAGGCGCGCGAGCCACGGACCAGCCCGATAGAAATATTTTTGCCGGGCTAAATGGGTTTCTTCGGAAAGTCCGGGAGAACACGAGGGCAGCAGCTGGCCGGCGATGCGACAAATCATACCTGCTGGACAGCCTACACGTCGCAACCAGCCACGGTTGCGAATGTGTGTAATAGCGTGCATGCTGATGCACCCGCGACAGGCAGATATGCAATGGCGTAACCAGGGGAGGCTTTCAGACTTTGATGCCACGTCGGGGCTAAATAATGACGGTTTATTCGCGGACAGTTTCCATAAGTTTGAAATCGAGGCACTAGCTGAAGATCGTACGCGGTTGGAGACAAAAACGAGTGGACAGGTAGCGGAAATAGATATCAACGAAGTTTCCTCCAATACGGTCTCTTTACGCAAACATCGAAATGGTAATTTTAATTATTTACACGGAGTATAATCTCTTCGCATAATCTTACTCCTCCAAATCGTCGCAGTCGTTCTAATTACGTAGCTGTATATTCTCGTCTTTCGATTCTGGTGCGTCGAATCGATTTCTTTACACCGTTGGCGATTAAGCGAAAAGAAACGATGTCGCGAGTTTATTTTTCGGATGACGGTGATAGAACCGTATGCAGGACCGTTGTGCGTGTGGAATGTATGATAAGAATTTTAACGCGGTATAGAGATTATGCGATCCTGTGCGGAAGCCGAGGGAGTATACTCGTTTATGGAGTCCGAAGATAGGCAATATTTTGAGTTCTGTTTATGAGAGACTGACGTTTAATTAACCCTAGCCTGAACAGCGGCTATTAATAAACCTCCGTACGCTCCTTTTATTTTAAAAACGTTAAATTAATTATAGAAATATCGATAGACTGTTATTCAGCTTTCAAATAAATTTACTCGCTTCCAGTTATTAGTTACAATTACTAATTAATTTTCTTTGTAACGATAACAAGTATCGTGAATACGGAATAATCACGTTGCATGAGTAATCGCACGACGCTCGTTCCTCAAACTAGTTTCTCGCTACAAATGAAAAATGTGTTTGATAAAAATTGCCGTCATATAACCAGGTTAGTCGATAAACTGTAACTAAGACAAAGAATCGAATAAGTTGACAGCATTATTGCTTGCGTCTTATTTCTAATTGGCGAAAGCTCAAGCGAACCAAGGGTGTACGCTCGTAATTTTGCAGTCAACGAGCGAAAGCGAAGCAAATTAAGGACCGACTTTCAAATGTTTTTCCACGATTGTCCGTTCAATCAATCGATCTATCGAGGCTATTCCGTATTCAGAGAACGAAGCAACTCGAATTATAAAATTCTTCGACAAATTCGCATAACTTACAATTAGAGTTAAACGATTGCACGAGTGGACGAAGAATTTACCGACGTAAGTTTTACTCCTGATACATGGCCTGTACCAGAGATGTAGATAAATACATTATTTATGTATCTATGTAGTTGCTTAACGAAAAATCTTCCAAGTTTCCAAGAAAATCTTGTATTGCCGGCAATCCTAATTTGTCGGTTAACAACTGCGCGACATTCTCGTTCGTGCCATTATCAAACTGAATGCGACACGAAACGTACAGAAGTATCCGACGTTATCGAGTCAGCCACGTGAGAATTCCACGGAAGCGGGAACCAACGCGATGCCAGATGCGCGATCCGCGTCCGCTTAGGAAGACAGAGAGGAGGGAAGCGGTTCGGCTTGGTCCGGCGGAAAAAGAATCCTCCGCGTCGAAAGAGAATGGAAAAAAGGTTGGAACCTCGGCGGCCAAGTATTTTCGCGCGGAAAGCACACCGGCGGATTCCATGGACCCAGGCTGGTCGGCTACGTCCAAGAATAAATCATGGAAAAGGCAAGGAAAAGAAAGCGGTTCATTCGCTGCCGCGGTTCTCTCTGGATCTGCTCTTGCCGGACCGCAATCTGGTAGCTTGAGATACCGGCCAACGGAAGGGTTAATAACTTTCCCGACTTTTCCGCGGGCCATTAATTAATCGGATGCCAGGCGAGCGGCTTTACGCTACCGCGTGGAGACGTTTTACAAGAGAAACAGATAAAGCTCGGATACGAAGGATGCACAGGCGGCAGGGACGCGAGCGAGCAAGAAACACAAGACGCGGTTGGAGGGAAGTTGCACAGGCTTTGAGGATGATAGAGAAAGAGGGATGTACATAGAGGGAGAGCCAGAGGAATTGCACAGGGACCATGGAGTTCCGCGGGGTTAAACAGTCGGTATTTCAGTAATGGAGGCTTATCGGTGTGCTACCGCACAAGTCCTCCGGGTACGTCGAGAGGACTGCCGCTTGGCTCTTACGAGCTTTGGACGGCGTTTATTAATTCGCCACTTACCACGCATACCCTGCACTCCGTTCTTTCGATATCGATGAGGAATTAGGCGCGTTTAGCCGACGTTGGACAGTCGGTCGCGTTCGCCGCGCGTTCTGCCGCTGCGAATGAGCGTGCAAACCGCACGCTGGAAAGCGGCCATGGAAACCGAGCTAGTCGTAAATAACGTACCGCGACCGTGAAGCGCATCTCTCGCTGCAATTAACTGCCCCCTCCTCCGCTTCTTCGCTGTTTCCCTGGGCCCCTTTGCTGCTCTTTTTGCCGCCGGATTGTTGCAACGACGTCCTCGTTATACCGCGCCGCCGCGCCGCCGCGCCGCGGTTTTTAGCTCGTTTCTAGAGGTATTAGGGGTGGCGGATCGCGCGACAACTTCCACGAGTATGCTCATCTCTCGGAATCCACCGATCGAAACGCGTTTTTGCCGCCGCGGAATCTTTTCGCGTGTGACGTGATCATCGCGAGAATCGATATCGATGGAAACCGGGTTTCACGAAAGAAATCCAACATCGCGGCTGTTTGTCGACTCGCAGTCGGATGCACGGGTGTACGAGACGTAGCGCGAAGCGAGAAAAATAGCGTAAACGTGCAAGCGTCTACGCAAGCGAAATAAAAACGACATTATGGCGGAAGAGATTTTCGGAGGACATTATGCGACGAAAGAAATTTTGTAATTATTGCACAAGTTACATAAATCTGTTACGTGTATGAATATTTTACGCTTTAATTTAAAACATTTTCTACAACAATATACCGATAGAAGATGAGATTTTTCATCGATTTGTTACTGTTTAAATATACGCGTACGACTAATGAAGCTAAAACGATCGGTCATCCGATCTTTCTTTTCTCAAGGGAAGACTCGAGGGAGGACACGTCGTCTTTAATTAATTTCCTCGCTGATTTCCGATGGTGTTTTAATTGACGATTCAAGTAGAGACCGAATCGATTTTATTCATTTTAAAACCATCTACCAACTACCGCGCAATGACACGCGCTACGCAGAGGAATATTATTTGAACTGGTAGGCAAAGACTCGTCCAGTAGAACTGGTCCTGCACGACAGCTGACGTATCAAAGAGATTCCGACTGAACGATGGTCGCCCCTTTACATCCAGATCAGATTCACGATATCGCAGAAACAATTCCTAATTAATTGCTCCGCGTCCTCAGCCCGACACGATCGCTCATTCTTAAATGCGCTAGTGTTTCTCCACCAAGGTAATATAAAATAAATTATTTCGATACTATGTAGCTTCTTGTAACGTGGAACACATCACGCGCATTGCTTATGGATTGAATCGTTAAACGATTACATTAACGATACAGAGTTCGTATCTACGTATGTATCGCTCGAGTTTCTAACGAGTATTCTCCTAGAATGGAAACAAAATTGTTTCTCAATTAGATGAAATTCTTTTACACGCGAGACGGCATAACAGAGATTTTTAGGCGACAGAATCGTTGACAGCGCGGACGTCGTTATTTCGGCAACGACTCTCTTACGGTACGTTGTCGGTGAATTTCGAGCGAACAGCGGCCCAAGCACGTGAAGAATTTGGCGACCGACCGATGAATCGTGTCCAGCCAAAAATTTGTCGCCCGGCCGTTTTCGAGAATTAATCAAGAATTGTCAGCGATTTGGCTTTTCACGCTTCGCTAGATTTCCACTCGTTTCAAAATAACTACCAACCTCGCTGACAACTGGAACGACACCGTTATCGGAACAAACGGTAGATAATCGGACAGAAAACACTGCATCGGACTGCAACTCGCAAAAGAATTCATAAAATACCGTTATTTCGGTAAAAATGCGTCGATTTTGTTAAACGAACGATCGAGTTTTGCCATTATCGAACTTCCACAACGACGAAATAATCTTAGCTCGCAATTACAAAGCTGATCAAATACTCGAGACAATTACTTCGCAATATCCTTACTTCAAAGAATCCCTATCGAGATTGCGGAATCGGTGTCAGACGTTACCTCTACGCCGTTCTCGATAACCGATGCATTTTTCATCGATATTTCCCGATCGAGGTCGCCGCCAGCAATTGTTCGCGCGCGGCATTGAAACGATCCAGTATTGAAATCGTCCTAGATCGTGGCTCCCGTGCCAGTTCGAAGGCTTCCTCGGCTTCCTGATACCCGTTGACTCTACTTTTTTTTCCCTCCTCCCGCTGCTCAATCCGACTCTCCTTTGTCCTCCGCTAGCAACAGGTTATTCGCTATCGATTCGATCTCGCCACACTTCCGGGAGCCTTCCCTTCGTCTATAATGGTCGAGAGATCTCGCGCGACTACTCGCATTGTTCGCTTTTCTCGCGTCAAAGGGATCGTGCCGATCCGCCGAACGATTCCACGAGACGTTCGAATGGCTATGGCTGTTCCATTATTTTCATTATACGATAGAAATGGATCGTGGATGGCGATGGATTGGATTTCTCGTAGGAATTGAACGTTTACGCTATTTACGTGGGCGTCCCTTTTATAATTCTCTTTCTCTGACACCTAAACCACGAAATTCAATCTGAATCGATAACTTTCGTGTTTTTATGTGAACGCATCGAAACCGTCTTGCTTCTCTGTTCAACCAATTCAAAAATCATCGTTTTGACATCAACAATTTGGACAAAACGGTACCAAAACCGAAGAATAAGCGGCGAGAGAAAGAGAAAAGTGGGCGAAAAAATTATGCTCAATCGATAGAGGGACAGAGGGGCGAACGGGTCGTTCGGAATTGCAAATCGTCGACCAGATGGACGAGCGTTTGTCGAAGGGTGAAATTCCACGGGCAGTCATCCAGTCGACCGGCCAATGGAATAATATTTGGGTTACGTAAGCAACACTGCGGAAAGAAGAGTCGAAACGAAGGAAGAGAATGGAAAGGAAAGCGAAGGAAAGGAAAGGAAAGAAGAAGAAAGGAAGCGAAGGAAACGAGGTGAAAACGAGAGAGCAAAAGAAGAGGAAGAAGAAGGAAGTGGCGGCGTCGAAGCCCGGTCGCACAGGACTCTTTATACACTGTCTAACTGTCCTTCGTGACAAACCATGGACGCGTTCCTTTTGCAGCCAGTCATTGAATTGTAGATTCGTATGGACAGATGGACACGTCCGTCGACAAACTTGCAGTACTTACGACCGGCAAAAACCACCAAGACCCTGGAAATCTTGCGATCGTTTATATATCGTCGACAGATCCCGGGAGACTTCCGTTTCGATTCCTGGCTTCGTTCCTGATCGCTTCCATTCCATTCCGTTCAGCTCGATTTCGATTTGCACGCGACCGACGAAGAATCGCTTGTCGATCGGATTTCTCGCTTGTCGTCGGATAAATTACGGAATCTTATTGTATAAATGAAAGTAACTTTTAACTCGTATTGCTTTAAATTGAGAACTCCGTACGGAAAGTAGGAAATTATCAGACGAAAATAGATCGGAAACAGTGAAATTATATTGTAACGATTAAAATAAAAAATCTAGCTTTTGTATTATAATTGTCGTATTAATTAAATATTCCAGATTTCACAAGTTCGTGCACCATGGATTATGTTCTATCTCGGAGATACTCGCTAGATTCTCTTATTGTTTACAAGAACGAACGTTTTACCAGTGCCTCTGTTAAAATCTGAAATTCTCGGTAGCTGTGCGAGGCCGTTAATCTTTCTCGATAGAAGCTCGTGATTTGGGCGGATTAGAGACAGCTCGCTGCTGGTAATTGTGTTTAAATATACCCGCGCGTTGGGATAAGGAAGAATTCAAATTCGGACGAGGACGCGCAGAGTTAATTGTGATTTGTGGCTTTAGATTGTTGCGAATAGACGCGCCGACATTTTCTTGGACACGGTGAATGAATAAAGATGTTTGTCGTGTCGTTTGCACACGCCACGTCGCGGACACTCATCGCGAGATCTCTGATACACCGCGCCGGCTCACCCTTTCGGTTAATCGACCATCGGTGTCCTTATTTTCAAAGAACGCTGTTGCGACATCGAGATCGAGATCGACACGTTTCGTAAAATTCTGATGGTTATCGGTCGTATTCGCGGGAATACACGAGGCTCGAAATAGAGACAGAGGGTCACCTGTTCGAATGATTTTCGTACGAAGAATTTGCTACCTTGAATATCGCGAAATATGTAAATTAAGCGTTATATTTAAGGAAATCAACCGGATTCTATCGCGTAATTACCAATGGCCCGAGACGTTCTGAAGGAAGATAAATCGATCGATTCGATTTTCGAAAAATCTTGGTTCCTAAGTTCGATCAAGTTTATCGGTTTGATTTCCGAGTGACTCGATCGTTGTTTATTAACGTTTTGTATGTTAACGTTACATCGTAATACCGATCGACGAATCTATCCTTATTTTCGTGTATTTTTCGTTATTCAAAATAGGGACACGTCGTTTGAAAACGAAAAGGAAGATCTATCGGCTGGCAAAAAAGTTCACAAAGTTATTGGTGCTGGCGGTTGCAAGCTTGCGCGCGACACACATATTTAACTCAAATTGACGTGTGCTGAAACAGTGAAAAGTGAGACGTTCGGTGAGAATAAATTACCAGAGTCAAAAACACTTTCCATTTAATTAACGTCATTTAATGAGAGATACGTATCCACGTGGACGATCATTCTGCGTGGAAAAAACGAACAGGTGACCGGACCATCCGTTGGATTCGATATTGTAAAGGGATAGTGTAATTAATCGACTGAATGTTTACCTAGTTGAAAGGTACGAGAATCGAAGGAACAATTTACCAGTTTCGTGCAGGTACGTAATTATACGTCTCGAGATATTATATCTACGATTATACGTTTAACAAACGAAATAAATGGACAGTTTCGCGCATTAAGGAGAAAATAAATTGAACAGCGAGCAATTAAACGTTTTAAAATATACCTCGATATTATCTACATTGCATCTCCTGTAATGCATTCGAAAGATTGATATTTCCTTGTGCTTCCAAATTTCACGATGTCGCGTCTCACGATACCCGCGTCTCACGATACCCGCGTCTCGTTGCGGTGTTAATGAGATTCTAAAACGTTTCGTTTATAATACGCATAACGTATTCATAAAAGGTTTCTGTAAGCGTACAAATATTTCCGCGAGCCCCGCTATGTTTTGCGAATAGTTCTACGAAAACCACCCGTATACTCGAGCCCGCCAAATTAAAATCATTTATATTGGCTGAAAAAAAAGAACACCCGTATAAAAGCACATGGCAATGCATTCTACGATTTAAGGATTAACTCGAACGTATGTAGTTTTGTAACTTTACATTATGGTAATTGAAATCGAGAATTAATTTCACTCGTCGTGGACTTTCGCAATTAAGTGGCTTAAGAAATAATTCGAGGAAAGTTCGTTTAATGGCTGTATAAACTGCATCGATTGTATTGGTTTTATACTCACGGGAAAGGTTTAACCTTACTCGACGTTCGATGTCGTCTTCCTTTCCTTTTCATCCTAATATATAACATCGAAACAATAGATCTTTTTATAGTTAAACGCAAGGAAACGGACGTAAGAATAAAAACCAACGATCTAAGCACAATTTTCGAGCATCTTTTTCTTCAACTGCTGCAGAATCCTTTCGGATCGTGCAATCGTCGTTCGTTTAACGACGAAACCGATGGAATTCCGGCGTGGTCTCGTTAACGAGTGAACAACGGGCGCGAAAAAGCAAACAACGCGAGACTTTCACCGAAACGTCGCGAAATCGAGGTGAACCCGCCGTACCGGTTTCCGCGAAAAAATTCATACGTGACCCGGCCGTGATCAGCGTGGTTGCGTGGCCGAGCATCAGCCGTGGTCCGTGGATCGGGTGCCAGGCAAAGAGACCGGTGGACAATCCGTTGCTCATCGTGTAAAAACCGAACTGACGGCAGTGGTAAAACCTGATCCGATTCCCCAAAGGCCGGCGACGATCATTTCGAGCCAGCAACACGCTCCTCCGGATCGAACGACAGCCACACGGTGTCAGGATCGAGATCCGATCGGGGCTTTCGCGAAACGCGAATTTTTCTTGGAGGAAGAACGATCGAGAAACGAGTAGATTGAGTGTTAGCGAAGGAACGACTTAAAAACGATGGAAGGTGGTTTCTACAGCGGAAGACGAGGTAAAAGTGGAATCTTCATCGCGAATGTAACAATAAAAATGCATAGACGATGATCGTATAGATAATAGACGATATTGAAGGTATTGGAAAAATATACAAATGCCACATATCGTTAGAATATAACAACACGATGCAAATCTCTCGTTTTTCCACCTTTTGCGTCTGATCCTTCGTATACGTTAAATTTGCCAATTCCATACACTCGTCCAAACTATATATCGACGAGATATACGTATAATACGTGTAGTCAAGGTTCAAAGCCAAAGCGCATCGGGTCAACGCACAGCACTCGTCCCGTACACCAAAACGGGTTGGAACTCTGAAATGGCACCTGTCTCCGAACAAGTAAAGTAACGGAAAGCTGTCGAACGCGGGTCACGGTCGAGCCTTCGATTTCAATTAATACTTCTCGTTATTCGCAACGAGGTCGAACCACCTTGAAGCGGGAACAGTATCACGAAGAAATTCCAATAACGGCCAGGCCAATGGACCGAAGCTGTACGCCGAACCATTGCCATTCGGAAAGCCTGGATCCCGCGAGAATCTTTTCCAATTACGTTTACTCTCTCCGCCAACTGCGTTAAACGTTGAAATACACAGCGAGACGACGTCTTTGGTTGGAGGGAGCTCGATGTTTAACGTCGATTCCCTCTTGCCTTCGCGTATCCGAAATAAAAAATAATGGAAACCGCCCCGGAGGCCACCAATTACGCTCGGCACGCCCAACAAACACGAACAAGATAACTATGCAAAAATCAATATGGCTGCTATATATCGTCGAATATCTTCCTTTTCGGCGTTACTACTTTCGCAAATGACACCACCTGTTCACGATACTGTACCGTTTTATCGATAAAACGGGACGAGAGAAACGGTACGTTTAAACGTTTCCTGGTACATCGGAAGTTCCCACAGGCAGGCAGGCAGGCAGGCTGCTGGACGCTAACGTCTTTACTTAACCCTTTGACCAGCAAGCAATTGGCAGGATTTTTCCAAGGCAGTGAAGCATAGGAAGAAGTAGCTGTTCTTATAGCAGCAAGATACGTGTACATGCGTGTAGAGACGAGGAAAGAGAAATTGACTTTATGGAAAATTTGGTTCTTTAATCGAACGATTTCATTGGTACGAATTATACAACAGGGTCTGCATAAACAACTTGATGATATAACGAAAAATCATAGGATATAAAGTAGCAATCGAAACGGGATGAAGCTTCAAAGTTTTAAAATGCGTGTAACTAAAAGAGCGATCTAAACACCTTTAATGGGTTAATATAAAAACGATATCTCGGGAGACACGTTATTACCGAAACACGACTGGCAACTGAAATCGTGAGAGCTGAATTCTGACTGTGGACCACCTATCGAGCGGCGGTCACGAGTCGCTGGAGCGTGGATTACGATTTCGACGTTCGCTTCGAATAGGTCGACGCCTGTAACGAAGCGTGGACGCGCGCCGCGTTTAAGCATATAGCACTTTAATCGCGATTTAACAAGAGTAGCGTTTCTGCGATTCCCCGTGTGGAATTCGTTTGCAGTGGAAAGCTTGCTCGCGCCGCTCCCAGAGAACTCGACCGTGCCCCGGTATCGTGCAGCGTTAATTACGACTCCGTTAAAATTGTTTACTCGCCGGGCGCATAATTGACTTATTAATATAGAGCTAATTGAAACGAACGGTCGCCAAGGGAAACGCTTGCGACATATTCAATGTTGCACCATGATCGTTGAGTGGGAACAAGTTGTTCGATTATTGTTGGGTAATAGAAATTTTATATAAATAGAACAGATGGATACAAATTTGAAGAATCCACTAATTCAATTCAACAGAGTATTAAAGATAATTGCAGTTACGTCGATTATCCTGCGCGATATAGATACCCGATTCGATAACTATGTATCGATATCGCGTTTCTCCACTATCTTCTTAAAAAAAGAAGAGAAGAAAGAAAGAACATTTTCAAAACTATCTTTCAGCGTATGTATTTAATATTTTCCAAATATTTTAGAACTTTTGCTGCGATATTCGGGCACGCGATCCAGCGAGAATGAAATAAAACAAGCTCGGAGACATAGAAAAGTACAGAAAGAGACAGCGACCGAAGGATGAAAGAAGAAAAAAGGGAAAGAGCAGAAGAAACCTGTCTGCAGCGATTCGAGTCGCGGTTTTCCAGCGCGCGTTCTCCGTCGATTACGCAAGGGAGCTCTCGCGGTGGTGCACCATATAGGAACCGAGAAACTAGTCCGTAGAAATTTATTCCGGCGAAGCGAGAACAACAAATTACAGGCTGTAATCGATCTTTGCTAATACGACGCGTCGGGAATGCCTCGGCGAGCCGCTCCATCGAACAGCAGACACCGATAAAACACCACTGGCGTATATTGATTTACGTGAAAATAAATCATTTCGTGTTCATCGTGCGTCGTCCTACTTTTCGCGGGAAACGCGCTTCGCGAGACATCCAACCAGTCGGTTCCATCGAGGATTCTCCTTGTAATAATCGCTCGACTAGTCGCGGACAGTAAACGGCTATTTTATACGTGGGATTTTCCTCTTAGCTAGACGACGATGGTTTTCAGATTTTTCCTTTTGTTTTTTTTTTTTCTTTTTTAATGAACGCTATCGAAGCAAATTAATTGTCTTCGTTGTGAAATAATCGACGAATAAAACGTTCCTGGTTACATATTAAAATAAAACGAGCGTTTTAATGGAACGATAGTAAGTAGCATGTGTGATCAGTTAAGATTCTTATTTTAGTTTATGTGCATTTTTTATATTCAGCCTTTTTTATTCGGTTTTATGCATCGATCCTATAAGTACTTTAGAGTTGATCGAAACTTCTATTTTCGTATCGAGGAATTTCAAGCTAGAAATATCCTTTCTCCTTTTAAACAAATGTCTCGTTTAAATGGCTTTGTTTTAAGGAACGTCCATCAAAATAAAACAGCTCTTACTCGAATATTGATGAAAGATCAAAGAAATATTATCTTTATCTCCTTGTTACTAATAAAGGTATGAAGCGAGGAAGGTATTAACGGGAGTCGATTAAAACGATATCGAGCAGAAAAAATTTATTTTTATGGAGAGAAATAAAATGCGAGTGGCAGGACGGTAGGAAGAGGCAGAAAAACGTCACGATAATTGCTCTTTAATTTAAATAAGACAATGCTTCATCCCTCAATTATTTCGTCTTTCAATGGAATCGCGAGAGGAAGAAAAAGTCAGACGTGAATCACTCAGACCAAACTTAGAGAAAGACGAAAAACGAAGACGTGAGAGAACCTCGGCAGGCCTTCGTTCATATTTTCTCGGAACTAAACTACGTTCGACGACTACTGAACCATTTTCTCACGAAGTGGACGACTTCCTTTTACACCGTGCCGTTAATTCTAATTCGATTACGCGAACGGAATTCGCGAAAACCTATATAGTTTCGCGTAAAACTGTTTTCCAAGGATCGCTTCGCACAAGTCTGATCCGTTTCGGGTTGTCGATCGATTCAACGATTCTTCACCTTAGGAAACGAACCTTGACAAATTCTCCAGCCGATTGTTGAAGCGCGAAGTTTACACGAGACAGAAATCAAATTGAAAGATATACGAAAAATACATAGTAAAGAAAAAAGCAACTCTTTGGCCCATATAATTTACCAGACAGCAACGCGAACCTTAAAAAATTGCGTTGTTACAAATCTAGCTAAATTACTACGAACAATCACGAATCGATCCGGTAGTTCTAACGTTAAAAATTCTCGATGAAAACGACTCGTAATAGCTCGAAGCAATAAAATGTCGCGGCTAGTCAGGCAACAACGGAAACCTATTCCTACTCTCACGATCCGGCAATAATCGTCGCTCTTCTAGCGATCGAGCGGCAACCGGTGGCGTTGCGGTCTTCCCGTGGAAAGATTTTACGTAAGAAGGACACGGCGGCGGTGCGGCGCGCCAACTATGAAATTTCAGTGGAGCCATTACCGCGAATTCATTAAGGAACTTTTCTCCTCGCTCACCAGGCAATACCTGCATATTAAGCGTAATTACGCTCTCTGTCCGCTCTTTGTACGAGAGAGCCGCGCACATATATGCTCGAAACCGGGTGTAATATCGACGAGCGCGTGAGCGCATGCGCGCTATATATTTTTACGTGCAACCCTTTCCCTCCCTCTGGCCTCTATCACCGTCTCTGTCCCACGTACACAGCAACCGAGAGAGGAGGCTTTTAAAGGCCCTCCTCCACGCGGAGACGCGGGTAGAAACGCTTCTCCGCGTTTAATTTATGTAGGAAGCTAGGAAAGCCTGGCGGAAAAAAAGGCTGAACATGTGACGCCGCAAAAACCCCGACCTCCGTTATAATTTATACGGCTAACGCCGAGTGTACACGCGTGCACAGCCACTTTCTAGCCCCCCGGTTTTCGCCGTTTCGTGGCCTCTCGCCACGGCCCTGCCATCGCAGTCCTCTCGTCACGTGGTGAACCAAGCCTCGCCACCGTTTCTTTCCGCTCTGCCTAGCGAAACACCAGCCTGATCCGCTCCGTTTTCCCCAGAACTCGCCAACAGTTCCTTTTCTTTTTTCTTTCAACTTTAGTCTTTTTTTTTTTTTTTTTTGACGTTCGCTGCAATGGCAGGAATGTCGGCGATACCACCGGCGCGAGAATGCTAAAGTCACCTGATACGTGTTATTCAACGACATCGTATCTGAACGAAGATGAAATCGCCACTGTGTCCGTCGTTGAGGTTGCACGCGAACGAGTCGAAGATTTGAAAGGTCGTCTGGAGCACGTCGGATCGTTTGACGCGTCGTGGAAACGAGCAGAAACGCGAATGATGGAGATTCCTCGAGGTCGGTTTGGTTACTGAAATTTCGAAGAAACGCAACTGATAAGCGCGTAAGTTGGGTGGTATAATTCAGAAAATATTTGGTCGTTGAACTTTTCTTCTGTAAATCGTTCGTGGCTCGAAACGCGAAGAATTCCGTACAGCTGTAATTCTTGAAAAATCCGTTTACGATATTTCATTTTAACGCCTCCGTTAAAAAGCAAGATTTCTTCATTAAAACGACGAGAGCGAGGAAGAAGGCGAAGTCGTTGGTCGAAGTTTTTCGTGTCGCGGAGCCGCGCGACCTCGGTCATACCACGTGATCGTCCCTCTGGCTTTTTTGATAAAAAAGACCAGGGACGAGGGAAAGGGGAAGAGGGAACATACGAGAAACGACAAAAGAAACGGCGTTATAAATAAAACTGAAACTCAGCGGTACATTAAAGTACGTGTGTTCTCCGCACGTATCCATCCGTTCAACGCAGCGATTTATCCGGCAATCAAGAAGCCAGAAGGTAGGAACAGAGGAGAATTGGCGAGTTCTCGATAATCCACGTACATATGTTTCCGTTGAAAGTGACACACCTAACTGATGACGGAGGGAGAATATTAAAAAGCAGTGGAAACGTTCCGAACATACGCGGCTTGTAAATCAGCGTAACGAATCATTTTCTTTTTCCGTTAAATATTTTCCGTTGGAATATATCCCGATAATTACCACGGCGATAGAAATCTTTATTCGCCTTTATAATTCTGCTTGTAATACGAATCTCAAAGTTACATACTCGCGCGTCTATATTTTTTTTCATTTTGTTAATTAAAGCACGCCATCGACGATCTCCTTCCTCCGCGAGCGATCGAAATCCCCATCATAGCGAATAAAGTTCGCCACGCGAAGACCAAACGCGGTTCTCCAAACGGATCAATCGACTCTTACAACGACATATCCAGTCTGGCTACCAATTCGTTGCTCTTCTTTTATACCTTCATCCGTCAACATCAAGATGCTAACTGGCGAACGTAGAAAGAAAAAACGCAGCATCGATAGTCTACGATGCTCCGTATCGAAGCCGTTGAATCGCTTCGAACTGGCCGGTGGAAGCGGGATCAAATTGGCAAACGAGGTCGTCGCCTAGCACGAACAGAGGCGAAACGGGCCAGGCGTCTCTTTCCCACAGAGGTCGAGAGGAGACCGACCGTTCTCCAGACCAGGAGGAAGAAGCGAGAAGAGAACAACGGGAGCAACAAGACGACGCGCGGTAGAAAAGAGAAATAATAAAAAGGTCCGTGGCAAAAGGCTGCTTTAGCCTGGCCAGATCCCGCCCGGACGATAACGGGAGGACACATCGCCACCTCGGCGCGACGATCGTAAAACTTGGTCAGGTAAAGGCGCGGTTCGTTTGAGAACCCGCTGCTATAGAAGGACGGACGGGAGCTGCTTATAGTTTAGGTATTATAGTCCGGACCAGTGCTCCTCGAGGCTTCGAAGTCTATCGCGAGGGCTGCACGTACCGTACGCGTTCCCTTCGGGGTGGTCCTCGCGACGACATCGGTTCATTAATCGGCCAGATACCCGAGAAAAATGCGCTTTTACGGCCCCACTCTCTACGCTTGGCTCCCGATCAACCAGCCGCGGAGCACACGCTCTCTCTGACGCGAACAACCAGCGTAGCCAACTACGTTGGTAGCTCGCCCCGTGTTCTTTGCCTGGCGAACGATTCCTGCTTCCAACAGTTTGCGATTACGCTCGCACGATCCAGCGTTTAAAGTTTAAACGATCTCTCTGCTTTCGTGTGTGTGTGTGTGTGTGTGTGTGTGTGTGTAGGTAGACGGGATAAGTGAAAATCACGCAGCGTCACCGATGAGTATATGGAGATCAGATTTTGATTTCTACCTTTATATTTTGTTCGTTATTCGATGTTATCACGGCCTAATGACCGTCCACTCGTTAATCGATAAAGTTGAACGCGTTAAAATCAACGGAACAGAATAGGAATGTTATTTTTATCACCGAATTCTCGGAAATTTGAGTCATCAGAAACGAGCAGATCTCCCAGAGCGATACATTTTTACGGTTCCTCTCTTCGATAAATTCTAATCAGCTGGCTACCATCTTGCGACGAGCCTATACCAACAGTTCTGTCAGCAATTAACTGTCATCCGTTAATTATTAGAGGCACGATTGATCGTACGTTTGTGCATACCTAAAACAGTTTAGACTTGTCCAATTATATCGAAAATAATATCGCCGTTTCGACGTTTTAGCGGAACGATTCCTCGTTAATTTCTCGTGTTGCGGGGGGAATTTTTTTTTAAAAATAGATCTCGTTGGTTTCCTCTTTCGTCTTTGAGAGATTAATGAACGCGTGCCGGAGGCGGAAGTAATGGTACGATGGTTTTTCAGCAGCCGAAACTTATGACTCCTTATGTGTTCTTAGGATGACTGAGATTAATGTACAATCTTCATGAACGCCTACAACTATGTAAATGATACATTTCTTTATTTTTAGATGTTATTTTCTTCCGTTATTTAAGAGACTATGACGAAAGACGATAAACAGCGAGACCTAATCCCGATCTGGATAAACGCGTCAAAAGAAATTTTCGATTAAATTATCTTTGAATCTTTGAATTTCATGGAACGTGGGATTGTTTCATTTTAACCGAAATGTCTCGTTACACGAACAGATTTCATATGAAAATTAGTTAGTGGTGCGTTATATATAAAATCTGATCAGCAGAGATCGCGTTAATTGTCTACGACACATTTCGTTTCACCTTTTCGCATCATCATCCTCTGCTCGTATATCTCAAACTTACTGCAAGCTCGTAAAAACCAGCAGACTGCTTATATGGTCGTTTTATTGTCAATTATATCGTTGCAATTACAGCTCCGATCGTCAGCGACAAACGAAGAAAACGCAAAATCCGAAGCTCCGTGAATTTTCAAAGTAGACCGCGAGAAAACAGCATACGAGCTCGTAGAAAAGTCAGCAGAAGAGCGATACGCGTTCGCGATCGAAGAAACTGAGAGCTGGTAACGAGAGTGCTAATGAAGGATCGGGAAGTTCTTGCCTGGTTCCGAGCGAAGCAGTCTGCACCTGTCTCCTCCCTTTGTACACAAGGTCTCGCGTCGCGATCAGACCGGACCCGAAGCCAACCTCCTCTTCTCAATTTCTTGTTGACTAATTTCTTGCAGACCCTTCCACACGCTGGAATTTATACGCGAAACGCCCACGTGAAACGCCAATAAACACTCGAAACGTCCGAACCATGTCCCTTTGGTCAACCGATCCAACGCAGAAATGTTCCCGTTTATGACTTTATTGCGCCGACGGTCCGACCAAATTTTTATATGAACTCGTGTCCTCGTTAAGAACGTTAGTTGAGAATTAAATTATCGAGCCTGACAGCTTTTATTAGGCTTCGTTCAACCTTGCGAGCGTAGAGCGAACGTGAAATTTATTCTACTTAAGGTGAAACCTTGTTGCCACGATACTCGCGTGCTGATACTTGACAGGGGGTAACGTTGATGGTTTTGCGTTAGGGAAATAGGTTTCTCGCCAGCAACTATTAAAACTAGAAAATTCGTATACGAGTTCTCTGTAAAAACCAACACGACATACGCTTCTTCGTGAGCGTTCAATAGGAGCGTACGTAGCCAAAGAGATTCTTCGTGGCCCATTAATTTCTGTGGGTCGTGAACAGGAATTCGAACAGTTAAAAGGGCACGTATCTGGTATTCTTTCGTACTCTACTTGCGTGTAAAATTACGCGAAGACTCGCAACCTTCCAGTAACTAAATATCGTTGTTTCCTTTCGAAATAGAGCGAAAGACACGCAATTAATAATTAAATGCGTTGAATGGATCGGTTGATTCTTTCGATAAGACGACGATCGAGCTATTAATACGCTCGAGCCGTACGTTCGAAGCTGGAACACGTGGAAAGTAGCAGCAGGACGTTAAATCAAGCCCTCTTCGAGTCTCCTTTGTTCGGACACGCTTCACGCGCCCAGCGTGGACGCGAAGAATTAACGATCCGTCTGGGCGAATATTGCGGTCGGATCGGTTGTTTTACATGCGAATCCCAGTGTTTGGCGTCGCGAGCGAGCCACGGGTGTCCCGCTGCTATCGGCATTTAGCGTTCTCGTCGCTGGCGATCGCAAGATAACGAACAGCGAAGCGTTAAACGGCCAACCACCTGACCAAAGAGGCCCCCGTCGCGGTGGTATCACGCGATAAAAATGATTAAGATCGAATAACGCGGAGGTCCAGCAATGCGACGATGATCTATCGACGGGCTTCTGTCCGTCGTGTTTCTTCCGCGAATCCGCTTAAAACCGCGAGCCGGCTGCACGTGAAAAATAACGCGACTGTGAATGGATTTTAATCGCGTGTCGCTACTGATTTTCGCGAAACTCCTCGGTGAAATCACGCGGTGGATTAATAACGTCGATTAACAGCGATGTCGCGATAATCTTATCGCGAATGGGTAATTAAAGGCAAATGAATGGCAACTCGGTGTTGAATCGTCGAGACGGAGTTTTTGTTTTAACGGTAAACGTAATACGTAGTATAATATTGTCTGAACAGAGGCATGATACATTCGAATATGAAAATGATACAGCTTGATCGTGATATCTTTAACGAGATACGTAGTTTCGTACGTCATCTTATGTTCGAACAAAGAAGAAAACTTACAACCCAGTTATTCCTTTAGCTTCCAGAGTTACTTTACTGGGTGTATTTTATGCTATTGACGTTATTTAAGGAGATACGCGAATGCAGTAATAAAGATATAAATGTTAGATGTTTCTTTTCTTTTTTTCTCTCTCTCTCTCTCTCTCTAGTTATTAGGGGCAGTGCAAGACGTATTTACGGCTGTACGAGTCGAATAAAGCACAATGCATTTTTATTTAATGTGATACGCAAAGTGCATAAATAACGAACAGGGATTAACGCAAAGCAGTAAGATTAATGGTGTTTATTTTTTCAGCATTTTTTAATGATTTTGATAGGAATTTTATTACGAAGGGTTATATAGAAATGAGTCTTAAAAATAGTCGAACGAAAACGGCGATAATAAAAGGAAGGTTTAAAACGTTTACTGCTTACAAAGGTTACTATCTAAACGTCCAATTTTATTGAATTTTTATTACCAACTGTATGGTCGTGTTGCATGATTTTTCGTAGTTAGTAGTTACGTCAAGCTCGTAAAAATTGCCTGCCGCTTTAGTCGATTCCGAGATCTCGCAGCGACGCAGTAAATTTACGAACGACACGTAATCGCACATCTTTCGATCGCTTATTAAAAGGAAAATTTCTTTCAGTTATAGACGCTAATGCGCGTAATCTGCAGTTCACTGCATATTTGACACGTGTACCGTAATTTACGATGGAAAATTTTATACTGATCGGAAATATTATTAAAATTCTTCTTCCATCCATGATACTTAAACGTGAGAAAACAACAAAAACGAATAACATTCTCGTTTTAAAGTCGCTCGTATACGTTGCAGACTTCGAGCGTAAAGAGCTCGATTTCGACAAGATGCTGGTCGTGATCCGTCATTTAGAATACCGCGAATTTTTCCTTCGGCCACGCGATAACGACAGAGTTGCTTGCAAACAAAGCGGAAAATCGGTAGAAGCTGGTCGGACGATGTTTGATCGGAGATTCGAGGGGTGAGCTTGGTCCCATGTGCGCGGGGCAATAAAGCACGTACGTAGAGCTTCGTGGCGGCGTGAGAAAACGGCTTGGGCATTTTTAACGCGCTGGTGTAACCGTCGGGGCGTATAGAGTCCGTACATATACACGAGGGAAGGTGGCCGCGGCAGGAAGGAAGAAGAAAAACGAGGAAGGAGCAGCGGGACAAGACGGAGAAACAGACAGAGAGCGAGAAAAAGAGTAAAAGAGAGAGAAAGAGGGAGAAACGCGCGCGTATATTAGCCACAGCACGGCGAAAAACGCGAGGCTATTAATTCAGAGCCGGTGGACACCGGTCAGCGCCGGCAAAGGAACAAAATGAGCGCCCTTGGGTCAGGCCCTAAATAAAAGGAAAGAAGAAACGTTTAAATAAAAGTAAACTCGTGTCGCCGTGGCCCGTCCGCCGCGTGCTCAACTTCCCTCAAGCGAAAACGAGGGACTTTCGGGAAGAAAAGTTGCCTCAAAGATCGCACCAGCCCTGCACGGACCACGCTCCCTCGCGAGAAACCTGTCCGAGCATCGAGATCGACCTTGCGCCGCGCGCGATTCCGAGCTTTAACGCTCTTCCCCTCCGTTATCTCACGATCGTCGAGAACGCGGCCAAACCAACGCGAAGACGTGTTTTTTTCCAGCCTCTTGGACTAACGGTGCTCCTGCCAGCAACTTTGGTTCGATAAAAGAACGTTGGGCGCCTTCTTATCTATCATTCCGTTTAACGATAGTTTACACCCGGAATTGAAACGATTTCCACGCGTTACTAAACTTTTCCACAGCCATCGCCTCGACCGAATTCACCAAGAAAAAAATAAAAGACAGTCACTTTGTACGCTACAGATATTCTTTTAAATTTACCTTGCAATTTATCGTTACGCGTTTATATTATTTGCTGGCGATAAATGAATTTCTGGAAACCAGTTATCCGTTTCTCGTGAAATTTACACAAAGCAGAATCCAACTATCGTTGCATCGATATTTTCTCGTTTCTCTTTCGTTCGTCGTAACGTACCAGAATCTGGTCCAGACCAGTCGCATCGTCGACGCGTAACAGTCGCGTTAAAAATGTTGGTCCACGGAGGGTGTTTTCTCACGCGGCCGCGCTCTTGCCGCACCGAAAGTGATTTGTGCTCTGGGTCGTCGGGACGCGATACGTTCTTCTTTCCGAAGAACATCCAACTACTGTCGGGTTGCGGCGCGACGTTCAGAAATTTCTCTTCACTAGTCCTCACCGTATCAGCGATCTACGTCGTTTAGATGCAGTTAGATCTCCGGCCCTCTCATTAGCATATTCTCGGCTCGTATAATTTACCGCATGATAAACAGTTTAAGTAGGTAAGCAGCCGTGATAGCTCATCGTCGTCTCGACATTCCTCTCAATGTCGGCAAAGTAATGCCGGTCATTACTTATTATTTATAGCCGCGACGCGATATCGGTGCCGAGCGCCGCTCGATAAGATAACATTTGCGCGTTATCTCGCGCCATCGTATTTATCATTTTACTCTCTTCCTGCTATAAAATATCCTGGCAAATCGTTGAATTTACGCGAAAGCGAACATTCGTGTAATTAGGAAAAAATTGTTGCCGATACTAAGCCGTTTGTTGATTCGATCACTCTGAACGTAAATCGCGTTCAGGACAGAATTTTTGTTTATTCTCTAAGAGAAATTATTCTTTATCGATAATTAATCAACGTCCATTATTTTCACTTATTTATTCACCAATTATCGATAAATACCTATTCGTCTAAAATTACAGACTACTTTGTAGCGACTCTTTATCGAGGAGCGCAATATCGATCATAGTTTTACTATAGAAATCGAGATATGGAAGGAAGTTCTCTACATTCCTAATTTCACCTTGGATAATATCGATTTACGGTTAGATATGAGAGATTCGTTAAAGGGATTTTTATTGTCACGGTCGGGCGGCGAGCAGATATCCGCGAACAAATTACGAACGTATCCAATGGAACGGCAATCGCGTCTCAGTGAGACGTTACGCGCGGCGTATTTGGGCAAACAATGAGTGGAATGATTCGGAAGATACATTGCCGGAGGATTCGAGGGAAATTCCTCGATCCAGGCATTGCTACGTTCTTTTTTTCTCCGGTGTCGAACCCGGAGAAGGGGCGAGCGTTACTCGATGGAAGCTATTTCAGAGAATTCGCTGACGAAACAGTTGCTCTTTCATCTTTCCCCTTCCTCTCCTCTCTAATCAATTAAAAATTCAACTTGGGAAATATTGGAAAAAGGAAGCAGAGAGGATTTGGATCTGAAAAGTTATTTAACGGATTTACATCTCGTTGTTTCTTCAAAAGCAAATTTCTCACTCGAAGTTTCTGGAACAGAAGCAATTTATTACCTTCCAGAAGAATCTACATCTTCGAATTAAAATTATGCCAGTCGTTATTCTCAATTTAAAAGAAAAAAAATTTACGGAATAATTAGCAGCGAAATCTCGAGATTTTTCGACATTTCGCTGAAATACGAGACGAGGAAGAAGAGGAAGAAGGTGATGAGGGAGTAAACGAGAATACGAACAGAATATGTGGGAAGCGAAGAAGAAGGAAAAGAAGCGACGAGGAAGAGTCGAGATAGATAGAACGAATAGAATAACGAGAAAAACAGTATTCGACGTGGCATGGTGTACGGATGAGTTCATGGGAGGGCAAGAAGCACGGCTGACCTCCGAGCAGACATATTAAAATGATGCAGCGAAAGATCCCTGGAACGAAACTCGCAGAAACTCTCGTTCAGTCCCTTGTCTGCAAAACTATTTCAGGACGCGCGGCTAAAAGCGGGAATTCGTCGACTTTGTGCAAAGTAAAACACCTCAGGAGCTGCTTGAATTGTTTACAAACATGTTATTGTATAATGGGATCGCTTTTGCCGAACCTCTAACCGACGAGAGAGCAAGTCCGAGAGTCTTCTAACTCAAGACAATTCTAAATTCCATTTCGCTTCGAAATGCTCGCTTCGAAACTTTCGGACGATGAGAAATTTTGTAACCTAACTATCTGTCGATCGCCACGGAATAATAATAACTAGAGGATAATTAAATTCGATTCGTATCGATTTCACACGTGCTTGTATACAAATTTTCAAATGAAATTATCGGTGACAAAATAGCGTTAAAAGTACGTCAGATATTTTTCCGGTTAAATGGATGAAAGATTATTTACAACGAATTTAATAATACGAAGGTGTACTTTAATTTTGCTATACAACGTTTGTAATGCTGTTTCACGAACAATAATAATGGCAAACGACGGATCACAAACGACGGAGACCAAGCACGTCACAACGGTATTTCTATTAAAACACAATGTAGCGGTGAATGCGAAGTATGCAGAAAATAATTCAAAGTTCACGGAGATTCATAATCACGGTTTAGAAACGCTTGCCGAAAGCAAATGCTCGAATATCTTCGTATCAGTTTCAAATACAAAATAATTTTAACTACATCTTCAGCCTGCGACGAATAATTTATCGTCGTTTCAATGCTTTTCATTCGTTTCCAGTTTCAACCGTGTATCTACGTTTTATTTCGCGTTATTATTACTCTAACTTTTCCCACGTTCTAATTTTATCATTATTACTCTAATTCTCTACATGTTCGAATAAACGTTTCGCGAAGTACGCGGATTAGATACAATCAGAATGCTCTTTCACATTTCGATATATACAGCGAAACTGAAATAAATAAACGACGACATCACAGTCGTAAAATTTGTCATTATGGGACGACTACGCAACTGTCGAACGATCCAGACTACGTTCACGATATTTTCAACGTCCACGACTCGCCGGACAAACTTTTTTCAAAGAAAGTTTCGCATCACCCCATGCGTTTACCTACCTGTCGATTCGAGACACTTGCGCCAACGGGACAAACTAGTTCCTCCAGTTTCGAAACGAACTCCGCTAATTCGAATCCGGTACCGGCACGGCGCGTGTACAGCGCTTAGGGCGGTTGAAATATCGTAACAAATGCTGGCGGGGTGTCATAATCCGTAACGGAGACCTGTCCAACAAGATTTCAACGCTCGCGATATCCACGATCACCCGCGATATTAACCGCAGAAGGAACTGTAGCGTTAACGTGGAAATTATGACGATCGACTAACATGAAATTCGATATCTTCCGTGTAAAATACACGATCAATTAAACAAAACGGTTTACACGCGATTCGTCTATACCGATATTTCACGCTTTATGCTTTCTATATATTTTTCACGACGAATAATCAACCATTGGTGCGTTCGGATAAATTTTTGCAACGCTCGTTAAGACTTTCGTTTAAAACACGAGCGATCGTTAGGGGAAAAAGGAGATTGAGAGCTTAGCTGTCGTTTATACAGGTGATCGCGAGCTTGTCATTACGTAATTTATATAAACATCGAAGATTATTTTCAACGGTAACGTCATATTATTACGCCATCATTTGCTATCTTAAGAATTTGATATAGAGTTTGATACGCCGATTGCAACATTTAGTAGAAATAAATAAATCTTTTCGTTAGCAAATCGGCCAGTCATTAATATCGTGTTACGATCCAACGCGTTGGTTGATGTTGCCAGGATTGAAAATCGAAAACTCGCGTCTTTCAACTACGAGAGCGCGATACACGAGTCGTCTAAGGACAACGACAACACCGTAGAGGGAACAAAATTCGACGAACCTCGGCCGCAAAAAGACTACACCGTCGATAAAATAAAAATCACGCGGATGGAAGAGAAGACCCGTAAGAATATTACGCAATCCGTATCTCTGCAAGTTACGCTATTACGGAGGGAACGAATTGAAAATCGGACGTCGGACGACGAGTCAGTCGGTCGGCACTGGTGGCTGTCGTGGTCCTTTTTAGAGGCGGGACGCGTTCAAACGCGCGACCAGCTTGTAATCTCGAGACGAGACAAGCCGCGCGATACACGTCCCGCATGACAGCACGTACTCTTATGAATAATGTGTTAGGAACGGGATACCGACGAGCCGTTGACGTCTAAATTTTCGACGACCCCGACGACGTGTAACGAACCACGAAACGTCGCTCGTCAAACGCAAACAGCGATCGTTTCTTCGTTTCTTTTCCAACACGACCCACGGTCGTATTTTTCTTCTTGTTTCGCTTTTTGTCTCATCGTTTCAACAGTCGATACGTGGAATACGCTGATATTACTCGGAAAGAGGTTTCTTCGTTTCGCGGACGATAAAAAGACTGCTTCGTTGCGCAGAAAAAAGTTATCCAAACGAGCGAGTACTCGTTTCCCAACGCTTTAAATAAAATTTAGCAAAATGAAGGCGTAAACGAGCATTGTTCCGCCGTTTGGCGATTGCTCGCCGATCCGAAAGTCGAGTAGGAACACGGATCAACCGTGTCGCTCTTCTTACTCGTTAACTTACTCTTATCAACGACCGGACGAAAACAAAAGGAAAAAAAAAAAGAAAGACGAATAAAATAACGTCACTTACCCTGTCGTACTGATGCGTCGCCGTAGCCGCGGAAAACGATTGAAAAGACGCCGACCTGGTAGGGCTGTCGTGGGCCGCATGCGGATTCGCATGGGGATGGGTGTGCGGGGCCGTATGAGGGTGAGTCGGGTGCGGCGGCGGCGGCGGCGGTGGCCTCTGGTAGAGGTAAGGATAATATTGATACATCACCTCGGAACAGCTCATCACCCCGCCCGGGCCCGGCACCCCAGAGCCGGCCTGCCGACGTGCGTACCCGAACGTCGCACCACCCGTTCGTACACTATCTTTTGTTTCCACTTCGTCCACTCTCCTCCACTCCTGCTCTCTTCTTCGACTCGTTATACCCTGGTCGTCCGATTGCCAGACGATCGTTCGATTCGTTCGATCAATTATTACGGAAATGAGTAGCAACCGTTGGAAAGTGTCAGGCGGATCCACGCATCTTCACGTTACACGTTTCGTCAACGAACGACGAGTTTCGTTTCCGAAATTTCTGCCTACGTTGTGCCTCGACGAGGACGATAGAGAAACCAAGGGTTCGTCTATCGTGGCAGCGATTTTTCCATCGACTCTGGCATGCTCGCAGAAGCGTCGAAAGTTAAACGACGAGATTGTTTCGGTGAATGGAAAGAACGTATTGCTCGGTATAGAAGAAAAATACAATGATGTGGCGTTGACTTTTTTTTTTACGAGAGAAGCGATCTTGATGGTTGTCAACACGGTATTTTCGACACACTAGCGGTCACTCTGATCGTTTGGAAAACAACGACCCGACTATTTTTCACTGCGAGTCACGTTTAGCACTGAACGTATTTCGATGTTCTGTAATAACAATGGTGGTGGTGGTGGTGGTGGTGGTGGTGGTGGTGTTTGGTGGTGGTAGTAGTAGTAGATGTATGTATGTGTGTGTGTGTGTGTGTGCGTGCGTGTGTAACAACACGGAACGCGGCTGAATTGGAAGGTAAAAATGTTTGTTTCGTAACGAGTCTTTCGAATCCACGTGTCGTTCCCTCGAACGAGAAATCAACGATACGCTTCGACTTTTGTTATTATCGTATCGCTTCTTCCAGCGACCGAATATTCACGACATAAACGTTTCCTTCGTCGTACAAATCTTCTGGAAGATCGAACCAATCTTTATCCAAAATACCTTTGAAATTCTTCTCTTATCAACGGTAATCGGTCGATAACGATCCAAGGATTAAATCACGAAACCGCGACTACAAATTTCAATGAGATCCGTTCGAAAGTACTGGAAACACCTGTTCTCCGTGCAAACTATCTCAAAATTTATGTTCCATCCAATCGTAATCCCGTGGCGTAACGTCAAACTGTCGTTCGTCGGCACTCGAATCACCGTAAACGTTGGAACGCGCGCATCAAGTGGAAGGTAGCTTGGATGCGTGGACAGAGGAAAAGATTTCGACTATCTCGGCACGAAACACCTGGCTGCAAGGAGCTACCCTCGCGACGAAGAGAGACGTAACCGGACCGTATCGTAGCTGGTGATGTGTCTCTGATGGGCGAACACAGACTGAACCCCCCGGCGTCGTGTCACCCTCACCGTAGACCGGTCGGCCGTCTTTTTCCAACTGGTCGCGCCGCGGCGCTCCGTCTTTTTCGCTTGCCGCGTGTTCTCTCCTTCCTGGCGAGGGTCAGGACCTGGCCTCCCTCTTTCGTTCACCCCGACAGAGGGGCTAACGGCAAAGGAAACGCCTCCTGGTAGTTCCACGGCCGGCCAATCACCATGCGGGAACGCCACGTCCAATGAGGCAACGGTTGCCACTCCTACGCCTGGTCGTCTCTGTATTGATCCCACAATGAACCCGACTGCTGTCGCGGTATTAAGAAGTTCCTACTCGGGTTAAACCATCCCCCTCCTCCTCCACCGCCACCTCCAACGCCTCTTTCTCTTCCTTCGGCTCGGCGGAGACCTCGCTCTCCCTCTCCTCTTGGCTCTGCCTCGACCAGAGCTACTACCTACATACCGTGTCTCTTTCCATCTCACCTTTACCTTCTTCTTTTCGTCTCGCTTCATCCCTTGTCCGTGCCTGTCTTTCTCTGTCTGTCGTCGGTTGCCCGCCTGCTCTGTCTGCCCGTTTGTCTGCCTCTGTTGCGTCCGTAGGTAGCTCGGTTCGCCACCCTTTCGCCGCTTCCAACCCCAAACCCGCACGGGCTCAGCCAGGCCGTGCGCATAATGAGTCTTAATTAACAGTTTCGCGGTGTTTTGGGAAGCTTAATTTGCCGAGCCGAGCCTCCAAGAAGAGACGAACTACCGACCTCCTCCGCTTCAGAATTTTCTCGCGCTCAGTTGCTTCGAGCAAATCCGCAAGCTGATGGAAAACCACGCTTCGACTTTTTCTGCCAACTAAGGAGATCGATGATCGGATCGAGACGAGTCGATAGATGCGACGGATGTTTCGAAGGAGATTGGACGCAGGTGTGCTGGGTTTTGCGAATTTCAGCGGCGATGGGAGTCGAGGTTTCTCGAATAGAAAGAGGATTGGTTAGATTCGCGTTCGTCGATCATAGGAAAACGTGATTCCTTCGAGTCGCGGCGACGGTGATAATTTCTGTCGTGAAGGCTCGAAATGGCTAATAATTTAATCGTAGTGAGATGTAACAATGACGACGTGCTAACAAGATCGTTAAGCTCTGAAAAAGCTGGACGAAAGAGAATTTCAACGCAAATGTATATCTAACGAGTTCAAAACTGGTACAGCGATCTCGAATCGTTCGAGTTCGAGCGTAATACCTAAAAAGGAAATATTTCAGAAATTTTCGTGCCAACTCCACTTAACTCCTCTCCACTTGTTAACGCGTTAACTCAACGTCGAGTTGCACTTCCTCGTCAACGCAATATGCACTCGAAAGTCTCGTACAGTACCAAGTGCACCACACGTCCCGTATATAACACACGATCCTGCAGTATCATAAATCCGATTAACGACAATGTTCCGTCGATCATCGCTCGAAGGCGACACGAGCAAACAGTGTCAGTGTATCGACACTTGACCGTGGTGAATCGCCTCGTATCCGCCGCCTAATCTGCCGTGTAACGCGGCAGGTCCGTGCAGAACACCCCATAGCCTGTTCCAAATCCAATAACCCTCGACAAGTGTGACACGACGCGCGTCCTTTTTTCTATTTTCTCTCCTACTCTTCCTCTCTATATTCCTATACCGGTTGGACGATCAAACGTTTCCTCGCAGGGTAGTCATCCTGCACGTGGCCACTCGAACAATGCATCAGCCGCACCCCGCTGCTAATAGACGGGCATTAAATTCGTCGGTGATATTGCCGGATGGGGGTTTTGCCTCCCCTTTCCAGTCGCTCTCAATAGGACGAGACGTCTGAAATATGCTTGCTCTTGTCGTCCAGAGGGATGCACGCACCCGGACCGACGAGATAGACAATGTTATGTGCGAGAGAAAGGTGTAGAAAGAACGGTGATCTTAGGGAAGCGTAGGGGTGTACCTATGTTTTTTAAGGTTGAATATTTGAGAGGGGAAAGAGAACGTGAAAGTTTGGGGTAATTGTCGGTGAGCGATGGACGTTGTAATAACCGGGGTGGTTATCGAACGAGGTATTGTTTAAAATTGGGTAGGATAAGTGGGTTTTTGGTAGACACCTTTGGTAGCCACGGAGCAGCAGAGAATGTGTTAAATGTACAAGGGTGAATACATATGTCGGAGATGAAAGGACATCGGGATCTTTCTTTTGGAATTTTGGGAAGATCCTCGATACTTTAGTCTAGACTTTTTATTATAGCTACGCTTAAATAGTAAAACTTGGAAGTAGTCGTTTATGATTTAATCCGATTATGTTTGCCCGAGATTTATGACCGTAGGCTTGGGCTTGAAGTGACACAACTGGCCGTTAAACGTAGCCACTGTCACGGGATGGACGTTTTTATCTAACAGAGGTATGGAGCAGTTGTATAGCTCTCCTTAAAAATATAGTTGACCCGAGGGGTACAGCGAGGCACAGAGAAGAGTATATAAGTGCAGTTACTTGGACTGAGGACAAGTAAATTGAGTTACACTTGAATTGTGCACCAGTAAATTCAGTTTGACTTTGGAAGACTTTGGAAGAAAACGCATTCGCTATCCCGTTGGCCGTGCATTCGTTATTGAACCCAAGATCATTGTCATTAGCATCTCGAGTTTCTAATCGCCACGATTACTTGTCAAATTCTGTAATAATCATATTTGCACCAGAAAATATCATCCGTATCGTATAACAACAGTGGCTAATCCAAATGAAGATTCTCTACACGCCCCTAACTCCAATGAGAATTCTACATATATATTTTTATAACAAACGAATATATTCGTATCGCGTCGAATATGCGTCATGTCTTTTGCAAGTGTATTTTTTGGAAATGTATTTTACTTTCGGTTTAGTAAGATTATTATTCGGTAAAAGTACCATACTTACATTTGTGGCGGACGGTGAGACGCGTTGTTGGTTAAATTAATAACGAGACGAGTTAATTTAATTAACTACATTTACAGATATTTTAAAACGTAGAATACAAAGTTAATCGCAAGCGTTGCTCGCTTGATGATATTCGTTGTAAGATTGCGCGATACTGCGATACTGATACTAATTGTTATGCTGATTCGCTAGACTGATTCGTTATATTTATTCGCTCGATCGACTGACTTCTGGAGAACATGGTCGTCTATTTATACTGGTCGAGGGGAGGTACCAGAAGGTTTAAACTCGTAGCGGCACATGAGCTACAGGACAATTTAAATCGTGTTGTCGTTTCGCCTCGGAGTATCAATATCGTTAGAACTTAATTAATGTAATAATAAATAAACTCCGCGTAAAATAACGTCGCCGCTACGTACAACCGTCAAATAAACTTGAATTCGAATTTTCTGGCTCTCCCCCGACCAGTATAAATAAACGGACGCGATCGCGAACGAGTCAGATTATCGACGAGTATCTATCAGCGATCTCATAAGCGAGCGATTATACACTGTCTTAGTGAATTTGTTAGTACGAGCGTCTTGACGACATGACCTGTGTTTATTAATTTATTTAATCATTTTAAATACACTTGACGGTTCCCAAAACGAGTCACATCGTTATTTCAATAACCATCATACACAAATCCTCTGCAAACTCGTCGCCGGTTGTAGGTTGCACGTAGCAGCGAAATTGTTTTGTCCAGAGTTTGTTTATTACATTATGTTCGTCGTACAGTGTAAATCCTCTGCGGCAAAACAATTATGCGAGACATCTTCGTATCGAAACGTCCTAAGACGCATATGCCGCTACACATTGTATCGATTATTCGAGGACATAAAATTGTTTGTTGCGCGTCTGCGAATAAATCGTGCAATAGTTTGAAATTTGTATTTAACAACGAAGACAGCGAATGATCAGAGTTCGGTTAAAAACGTGAAAAATTCCGTGAATAAGAGAAACTAAAGATCCGATCCATTAGCGCTTCGATTATTTTAACCTGAACTGAAATAATGCAATTAAGTGGAGACGGACCGGAGATCATGCTCTATGCTGTGAAGTATAATTTGCTAATGAAAAAGACAGAAGTAGTTTTTGTTAACGAGCATCCAGTGTAACGATGCAACAACCAGGTTAAATTGTTACGGATTCGAGGCACGAACGCGGCATAACTGTGCCGTAGGGATTAAACTTGAAATGCACTTATGTAGCCATTGTGTTAAATATGGATCTTTGAAGTGGTTGTTGCATACCTGTTGTGCAATCTTCTTCGATGTGGAAATCTGTAGCATTTCTGTCGTTTGAAGCGCAAATGTCGCGTTCTATTAGCCGACACTGCTACAGTACTTGAGAAATAATTTCACAATAACCACGGTATTAATTCGCGAATAAATTATTTCTTTCAGATAACAAAAGATTCCCTCGAGATAGAAAAAAAAACGCCACGTATCCAGGAACTGTAAGAATCGTAAAAGAAACATGGATAAACGATTTGTCCATTTTTCTATTTCGAATCTTCATTTTCATTAAAAAGCAGATACAGAATCCTTAGATTTTCTAAATCAAACTTGAAATAAATAAATAATCAAAATAGAAATCTTCTTTCTCCGATCATCCTTACGTAGTCTCGCAGCATTCCTTCTATTTTTCTAACCCAAACCCAATTTCCTTCAAGTACTCGATGACATCAAAGTAATAAAATTAATCAATGAATACGTAACGTTAAAACATAAAAATTCCATTTCGTCAAAGATCAAGCAAATCGAATCAAATAAAATTATACAAACGCGAAAGCAATCATCCAGTCGTGATAATCTAGCGATTCTCGATGAAATAATAGATCATTCCTAGATTAAGTTTGTCGGAAGAGCTGAGACGAAGCGGCAGAAGCAGATCCGCGTGGTGTTCAGGGCGGACAAGAGCAAAAGCATGTAAACGAGAGTAAGAAGGAAGCAAGAAATAAGTGGAAGAGAGAGGATAGATCTCCTGGAATCCCCTAATTTGCTATTTCGGCATTCCGACCGATCCGTGTGCTCAGCTGGTTCGTGGGACCTCGGCCGTGAGAGGCTGTTGCTGATCTATCAAAAAACGCGATTCCGTCGGCTCTTCTTCTGTCGCTGAACCGCGAAGCGGCGGCGGAACCCAGCTCCGTGGTCGTTGATGGGAACCGACCGGTTCGAATCTATCATGAAAACCTTTCAAAAGGATGGAATTTCTCGTTGATATCGCAACCGATCGCCATACGGATCGGCTGAAACGTACTTTACAATCGATCCCTGTTTCGACGAACGAAACATCTGAATATCGTAAAATACGCGTAACATGGAAAAATACATAAAATACGCAAAGTACTTGTTACAGTATCTAACGGATGAAATAAGTTTCTGATTATATCCTACTTCTATAATTATAGATAGGTTTATTATTTTAGATAGATTTAGAAAAATATGAATTTACATCAACATCCACGGTCGAACGATGGGTTAAGAAAACCTGTACAGTTTAAATTCGTCGAACTACGTCAACCTGTTGAAAAATCAAAAGGACATTTCATAGTTACAAAGGTGAGGAATTAATGAATCATAAAATACAGGGAAAATTACTTTTATTCCATGTGATTTGAATAACCGAAACATGACTGCGGAGCTATATCATACAACGATACTTGGATATTCAACAATGAGGTACGAGTTACCTTTTAATACTCTTTAATCGTAATCGGTAACCTTATTCTCAATCGTTCTGCTTTCAAGAATTTATTCATTACTCTGTCACTGCAATTTTCCTTATTTTATGCATTATCTTTAAGTGATTCCCCTAAATGCTCTAAATCACCAGAACTCGTAGATATTTCAGTTTCTCTGGTAGTTTCCAATGTCTTTGAAGGTTCCGCAACATTCGTCTGTTGCGCCATTCCCGTTTTTTCAGAATCCTTTATCGTCGTTTCAGACAATTCCGCTTTCTCTGGAACCACAGACCTTTCCTCTCCTTTCTGCTCCTTTCTATTCTCATCGTCCATGGCTTTCTGTCGTTTCTCTGCCTCGCCATCCTCCAAATACTTATCCCATTTGGCGATTCTAGCTTCCACTTCCGCGTCCGTTTCCGTAACCCTAAAAAGAAGAAGATGGAAATCGATTTGACCAGCGCGCCGTCATCGTCTGCCGTACTCCGCGATGCTTTATCGTTCTGCGTGTTTTATTACTGGGCTATTGGGAAATTAGTAGGATAAGGAAGATAAAAGCGGATAACAAGCTGAAATTTTAATAATTAGGAATGAGAAAGACACATTAGTAGAAAAAATAAAAATTGGCCATATGTCAGGTTAATGGGTTATCGTTAGATAAGCTTTGGAAGAAATAAAATTATCAACTGACTTGGACGATAAAACGAATAAATAATACTGAAAATATATTTTGAAACTAGCTGCAATAAATGTATATAATATTAAACAAATTATATAAAAATCGATAGAGACGCTTTGTACCAAAGTCGGCAATGTCGAATCCTATATATGATAACAGGATGTAAAAATAACATTGCAAATATTTATAAATAACAACAATAAAAATGCATACATTTTGTAATTGCTGTAAAATTGGCCATTCAAAAAAGAAATAAATATAATTTTATACAAGTTTTCCTGTATAGTTTACAACGTTATCGATCCAGCCACAGTAAGATCACAATATTATCCGTAATTGATATCAAAGATAAATGTAATCGCTCGTGAGATGTAATTATGAAATCCTAGGTAAACTATAGAATAGAATCTAGAATATTTTACAATTTCGAATAAAGTATTCTATAATACTTATTCGTGTTTATAGAAACTGTGCGACTAAAGACACGATGAGGATGATAATTCTGAGCAGAAAGTTACTGTGCTTTTAATCGTTCTTAATTTTAATATAGCAATATTTGTAAATAAGTCCGAAATAAACTTTCATATTCTTTACAGAATTCGTGTCGATAAATCAGACTCGAGGAGTAAAGAAGAAGCGGCTTTGAAAGCAGAACGTAAGCGGATTGGGAATCTCGATGGACGGTTAACTATCGACTAAGCCAGACTTAGCTCTGGCAGGTCGGTAAAACCGACAGCAGAGAGGAGAAGCAACGGGTAAGCTTACTTGTATTTCGTCTTGCCATCCCAGATTTCTGCCGATATTTTCCTCTGGCTGAACCAACGACCGTTCAATAATTGAATACAAGCCTGTGCTTCCGCCGGTTCTCGAAATGTTACCTGCGCAACGCCTTCTGGATGTCTCTGTAAAGAATAAAAAAGGTTGCGTTCAAACTTGTGAACTTTTCCTTCCACCAAAATTAAATAAATATCAAACTGAAATTAAATATCGAATGGAAAGTGTTCGAATACGTTCATAAGTCACTGTGTGTAATTAACAGAAGAAACCAATGATCGTTATATCATTCTTTTCTTTTTCGAAATTTTATCTTTCACGCGCTTCGTTCTAACAGAATTTTGCTGCGTTTGTAGTCGTAGAATTTTGTTCGTTTACTTCAATTTCCTCGTTTCACTGTTGGAACTTAACTGAAATCGACAAAATGCAGGCTATAATTAAACAATGGCCTAGTTAGTAAAACCAAGATATACGCTCATCGTCTTTCCATTCGCATCGCACATGCTTTTGTACCAAGATGAATCCCTGTCTTCCCCTTTTACGACTTGAGGCTGGCCTCGCGTCGCCCACAGTCCCTCACAATACTTTTCTCGTCTCGGACTTAAACCACAATTTATGAGCCTTCGGTTTGAACATTAATTTTACTGTCTGACCCCATGCGCGACATGAGATTCTTTGTTCTTTTCTTACGTTGTACCTCGTTAGATCAATCGGCACACTCTTCGTTTTATCCATTAGCCTTCGTTACAGATACACGATAAACATATGTACGTTCAGATTTGCAGCTGAAAAATTGTACGTGCATACGCTCGATAATTACCTTATATATTTTACAAAGTATACATTTAGAATAGATCGTTCGATCGCGCAGAATTCGCTATTCTTTCGGCTTAAAAAGAAAAGAAAAAAGAAAGAAGAAAAAGACGAAAAAAGGGATGGTCTGAAAAGCTTTCGCCGGAAACTCACGACCAATCGCACGTTTTCCCCACCGGGATGAAAAAATATGGAAAAAGAGCAAGAAAAAGGAAGCACGGAGCAAAGACGACCACCTTGACAAAAAAAAAAAAGGACCAACCGGAAATTACGCTGGAACGATATTGCCCGAATCGACGAGAAGTCGGTGAACGCCATAAAATGCATCGTCTGTTCATAAATTCGGTCTCAAGGATCGACTCGTTCTTTTTTCTCGTATCTTTCGTTTTTTCATCGAGCAACTTTTTACCGTGTTACGCGCGGTTCGAAAGCGGCCTGGAAAATACGGGCAGCGACGATCACGGGTAAATTGGCTGCCACGAAATTTCCTTTCACGCGCCGCTTTTGATCTCGAACACGCGTTTCTCGCACGCTCCGACGCGACGTTTGGTACGGTGTAACCGGTCCTATGGCAGACGATGGAATTCACTTTGACATTGAATGGATTCACGGTTGAGACGCGCCGACTGGGAGTGTCTCGTTGCGAATTTATGGGGTTAGGTCATCCCTTTTCGAAGGTTTATTTGCGTCGGCCACGGAGCAGCAACTTCTTTGTTATCCCCATCTTTCTGTCGCATCTTCTAAATACCTTGTCTTGACTCATTGTTCTCTATCTGTGCATCACCGAGATCAATTTTTCCGGTTGTCCGTAACTGCTCCGTTCTCAATGTCGATGACTAGTCGATATTACTCGTTCGTTTAATTTAGAATCTCGTTATTTCGTAGAAGCTACGTACGTAATATTCTATACTTGATGAAATATTTATGAAATATAAATGTTTGCGTGTATGTTACTCTTAATAACCGTGAGATTAGAGGGCCAGAATGGAAAGCTTATCGACGAGTCAGTGATGATCTACACGACACAGAATGCGGTACTAATTGACCTAGATTTCATATTGGACATTATATCTGTCTGTATAATCTATGAATTTATAAAGCATCGTTATAACAAGACTGTGCGTAAGATTCGGGCTAATAAAAATGTTCTGAGAATTTGTAATTGGTGTTATACAGAAATCTTAATACAGCATTCATTTCTCATTCTTTGCTGTATTTATAATTTCTAAGCGACAATGTAACACTTAATATCTTATCTACTATGGTAAAATTTGGTTGAACAAATGATTAGACGTGGGGAAGAAATTCTGTTTTAAAATGTTTCTAATTACTTCATTGTATCTACTTTAATTGTTAAGCGGTTAAGCTAATTATATGCCTGTTACATTACGTATTTTAAAGTAGATAATCAGCCTGCATTGTAGCTCGTATAATAAGTACTTTGTTTAAGTTTATGATAAAAATTGTATAATTTTGTTTCTTCGTTAATATTTTCTTTGACTCGGGTTTGTTAATGAATAAGAAAATACGAGATTACTTACATCGTAAATGACAACTTTTCGGACATCGCCGCATTTTAAGCATTCGGATCTAATATCCTGTTGATATTCCAGCAGTAACGAGACTTCTTGATCAAAGTCTTCAGGAGAAAACAAGTTTTTTATAATTACCACCCTTTCGTGCTTCAGCGGTTCTCCCAACACACGTTCAGGTCTCCAATCAAACAATCTAGGACAAAAAAATTAATATCGTTGACGACGCATTTTATAATGATTTATAAAACAATCGAAAGCTTTTTGTCCATCTGCTGTACTGAAATTCTATGACCTAATTATGTTTTCTTTCCAACTATATCTGTTACTTTCATTCAAAAGGTATCCTTCTTCTTGTGTAATTATGCGTATTCCAACTATAGAATCGATTAAAAGATTTCATGGGACAGCATGAAAAGCTGAATTTCCATTTAAAATAAAGATATGAAATTTAAAGCGAGAAACGCGTTTGCATAAGCTTTAACGAGATAATCACATTTATATACAGAGAATATTACACGGTGTGTTGTAAAAGTGGGTAGTACGTATAGCCTTTTGTAATTTGCAAGGCGTGAACTAGACACTGCAATGAAGCCGCAGTAATTCCATGCTACGTATAGTCATCGTTCGAGTCGTTTCATTTTATGCATAGTGCACAAGAATCTTAGATGCATCAACCGATGAAGGAACGTTTACTTAAATTACGTACGTGACATGACTGTATCACGATGTGTACATACTTATAGCGTTGTTTGTGCTGTTTACGCTGTCAACGTTTATTCTGAAAAATGTCGGAAACAATGGATCGTAAAGATGAAAAAGATCGCGTAATTTCTGATTTTTCAAATTTAAATAGTATTCGAAGATCACAAGCAGGTACAATATTTTTCTCCAATCTTACACAGTTCTTTAACGCGTCAATTTTTCAAATTCCAAGTATCTTCAAGTTATTTCTATGTAGACACGGATGAACAAGTGAAAAACGATGAAAAAGACGATGGTTCCGCTATTTCTTTTCTTTCGTTTGTTTCTTTTTTTCTTTATATCATCCGTATAGATCCCGCTTTATTCTCTCGTAACTCTACAAGGTTCGGTTAGCCAAACTAATGAGCCGTAACATTTTGCGGCCATCGTGTGTGGCAGACTCCCAACGAGTTCTAAGATTATGGCAAGTGTTAACACATTTGTTCGCCACTGCATTCCAACTGGAGCGTTTAACCTTTTTTAGTAGAAGAAAACACAATTCAGCTCTCGACATGTTGCCGTCGGCTATTTATAAATTCTAAATTCGCGTCCATCGGATATTCATAGGTTTTTATCGTATTTCAAGCGCTGTGCAACTTCGTTTATCCCAACTCCATTTATTCCAACGAAATTTTAATTAATTCCTGAGTAAATGAACTGTCGATTTAATCCATTTATCTGAACGCGAATTCCTACTGTATGAACGGAAAGTCATATATAGCCGAGAGAATCAGAGAACTATTATGCCAACTGCTTTTGCCCTTTGGATAAACAACGATCTACTGTTGACCGTTTCAGTAATAACAAATGAATTAAAATATTCACTTACAGTTATATCGAGATATGGTTACAACAATAGAGCACACAAGAGCAAAGAATGGGCCTAAGTAATATAGCGCTATTACGATTTAACGATATAATTTGTATCAGTTGACATTTTCAGCTTCGATCGAATTGAGATTTTCAAAAATATCTTACAACTTTTACTTACGATGTTCCTGCTTGTAAAAGTAACGGATTTAGAACTACTACACACGATTTTGCAACATTTTGCTTGACATAAAAAGTGGCAGACAATTCTGTCAGCACCAAGAAAGCATTTGTAACATTGTTGAAAGCGTCGATTTCACCCCAGAGAGCTTTGCAACGTTATCGAATAGTTGGAAAGCACTCTGGAAATTCTAGGAATGCGACGTACTTTACAATACTATTACAAATCTTGATCATATTTTCGGCAAATTCTCAACGCACCGACATTCCAACGGAGCTAAGAAATATAGACTTTTGGAAGCTTGGAAAACACTTTAAACGTTTCAACTATTCGTGATCTTAACTATCAATTATCAAATTATATCGTCAATAGAATCGATGACAAGATCAGATACGATTTATAAACGTTTCAGCGTTATACCACGCTAAATTGATCGACGATTACGTACAACTGCGAATTACTATACGCGCATATTATATATTATTACTATACGTACACTATATTATTCGGTCAGGAAGTTATGACTTATGACACCCTTGGACACAATTACATACGGACTTAATCTCCACCCCCGGGAATCAATTAAGCTAATCGGAGATTAGCTTAAATCAGATAATATTAATTAAGGTGGCGCGTTATGATTGCCGATTAGAGCTCTCGTCTGATCGAGGCATCATTAATATTTATGCCATGATTAAGCAAGTGTGAAATCGGTAGTCGATAGAGCAGATCTGCCGCTATATATCGCTACGCTCGATAAAATTCGCAAGCTGATCGAGAAGATAAATTAACCAAATGTCACTGTGCAAGGTTTGTCGAGGTTATGCCATGCGATCAGCTTATTAAACATGGCAATGCCGGGTCGCATAAAATTATACGTATTGATAAATGGACACGCGTTAAACGCTGCACACTATGCGCTTACTACGTATGCGTAATAAATCTTTACTTCTGGATGGACATTCTTCCAACAGATTTATGGTATTAGTCTAACGACTCTCGCTATACGCGATAGTTATTTCCCCGCGTCTCTTTTGGTCGCTTTGCTGAGTCAGGAAATTTTTCATAGTAAGAGCGAATATATAAGGGCGTGTACGAGCGATTGAAATCGTGGGAATCTTTATAGAATCGAACAGGCCGATCGACATCCAAGCTAAAAGAGAAAATCGTAGGAATAGGAAAACGAGATATTCAGTCGATTTGCGAACGTGAAAAGACCGTTAGAGCCGCGACTTCCGGCAAAGAACAGTCGAGGAGGGCCTGGTTCGTTCGCAAATAACTGGTTTTCACGAAGTTCAGGCCATCGAACTCTCTTACTCTCGTCCTTAGGCAGATACCCGTGCGCAACGATGAAGACAGCAGACGCTCGACTAACCGATGATTACGGATACCGCGTGCAGATAAGGACCCTGTTCCAGGTGTACTCGAGGATTTCAGAGTCGATACGTCTTGCCTTAGTCACCAAACCGATCAACTCGAAGCTGTTCGACTTGAAACAGCAATAACGAACTGTGAACGGTGAGAGCAACGATTAATTGACAGACGTGGATTATTCGGTTTACGATCTGCCTTCCATGCGATAGCAAAAGTATCGAAAAAAAGATGAATAAAGAACATTTTTACGAATAAAGTTTATGTTTAGAAGATTGTAACGAATAAACAATTTCTTTAATACAACTCGCGATAGAGGAAATAATTTGAATATACGCTTCCTTGTAGTTGCAGAAAATAAAGGAACACGGAAAGGCAAAATAGGAATATTCCGACCAAACATAGACCTCGTTTTGTAACCAAAAAGTAAGTCCATGATTCACGGTATATCCGTAGAAACCAAGTCGGAGAGAATGCAAAAAAGAAAAGGACGAACAAGAAAAAGAAAAGTGTTTCGAGCAAAATTAGATCTTACTTTCCAAGCTCGGCACAAGTATTGGGAGAATGACTAGCGTAAGGAATGCGGGTCTGATTAGTTATTTCGTATAGACTCGACACGATCGTAAGGATAAGCACGCGTATTGGTCGAAAGTGTCAGCTATACGAACAAAATAACACAGCAACGCGTGACGACGAACGATACAAAGCAGCGCCTCCCTTGCCTTCACCACTCTAATTCATTTTGTCATCTTTCCAGCAACGCACAGTACCTTATTTTCATAAAAATTCTAAAGAACAGTTTCGATATTTAATTAACGATCTTTTTTACTCGTTCTTTTTGCCATCCTCCGTTTACCTTTGCTCGCACTTCTTATGACTCTACCGAAAATAAAATATTCCGCTTCGGAGAAACGCTTTTAAAAAATATTAACTTTGATCGTCGCAGAACTTGAAATGCTTACGTTAGAATATTCTTCTTGCACGGCTTCTAGAACGTCGTACAATTCAAAAGTAATAAAACAGAGAAAGAGAAACCTTAACGAAGACGTAGACCCGAAGAAAATATCGTACCGAGATAAACAGAGCGATCCTAACGTTCCTCTGCGTGTTCCACAGATAGGTTCTTGAAGTATTTCTCGAAACAGGAAATGTAACGTAACGTGGACGTGCAACTCGATGGATTTACACTGAAATAAACTAATCGAATCGTTGCTCGGTAACAGTTGAAACCATTTTCTCTGCAAAGTGATGAATCATCTTGTTGAAAGTTTTCTCTTCCTTTATCTTCCGGGTTGTTTCAGTTTATTAAGTTTGTCATAAGATACCTATTTCAATTAAGAGAGGGAAACGCTATAAAAATTTATAAAAATCTTCCTCAATTAAAAAATTGTATTCCATATATTTATATAATCAATTGAAATAACTTTTGTAACGTAATTGAAACATTGTATGTAATACACGAGCAAAACCCGTGGAAAATTTGTAAGAGGTTTCCTTTTCAAAAGAAAATTTCGCCAATGCGTTTATCAAAGTGTTGCGTACCACTTTTTGCATATATTCGTCGTGAAAAAACTGCGGTATTAGGAAAGCACGGCACGCTTGAGAGAAAGCTCGTTCCAATTGCCTTTGAATTCGATGTAATCTCGCTCCGTGAAAAAGAAACGTGCCGTCTTTATTAAAATTTAGGGTGAATTGAAAATTTGCGCGTTATGCCACTTTTCCTCCTACCGATGATAAAAATCAAAACGCTCTTATATTTTCTAAACGCAAACTTCGAAACTGTTCCCCCTTCTTCCGCGATAAATTCCAAAAGTGAAACCTGTGTTTCGCGATGCGCGTTATATTACGCTCCTCTTTCGTACCTTTAAATTTCCCATTGATGCAAGTCCGCAGCCTAACGACAAAGCTTTCGAGTCAACAACATTCCAAGCGAGCAATTCTCAACGAAATACGAATCTCTGTGTTCGTTTCCCAAGAGAATTCTACAGCGCCTCAAAAATTGCCAAACATTGCAAAAGGCGAGATCTTGTAAGAAACTCGGCAAGTAGATTCATTTGCCTGGCGAACATCCGGAAGATGCTCGTCGATCGCCGAGAAGAAAAAGACAAAGGAAAGGTAAACGCGCATCGTGATGCAGCATCGCAAATGTCTGGTCCACGAGATGAGAAGAGAGCCGCGCCTTTTTGCTCGCAGTTGAGAAAGGAAAGTAGACGCGTGTAAGAAAGTACAGCGGTGTGATGCGGCGCGAAACGCGTTATACACGCGGCCCGTAACGTTCAGGCACGGCGTGAGTAATCGACTCGTGCAGCTGCTTTTACCGGAATCCGCCAACGCCAAGCAGTCTGGCGGCATCTCGAGCAACTTGGACCCTCGTGGCATCCGGTTCGTGCCGAGACAACCGAGTTTCAACGATGGCCACTGGCGAACACATTCCATTTCGTAACGAAGAGAAAAATGAAACAGCGAAATGATTTGATTCGTTTTGGGCAATTTGTTACACTTCTATTTCTGTAGCTGGGTCAGGCTAGATGGAACGAGATCGGCGAGCCGGAATTTTGAGAAGTACGAGAATAGAAAGAATTTGTCATTTTTCTTTTTTTAGAAACGTCGAAAGGAGAAGAGGTATCCTTAAATATAAAATATCACAGTAAGAACGTTAGCTCTGTGAATTTTTCCTGACACTGTATAATTTTTCTTATCGTTTTAACCTTTGTTACGTTAGGCCACGAGTGGTATTTACCGCCTAAAATATAAAATAAAAATACAAGTTAAACGTCCGAAGTTAACTGACCTAAAAATAGCAGTTAAATAATTTTACAACTCGTCGATACAATTTCTAGACCATTTCGATATTAAGTTATTTTTGGAATTTTCTACTGTAACGTATTCAAATTTTATGCATTTTAGAATACTAATCTATTCTATTTCTAAACGGAGGAATACGTAAAATGAAAAATAGGTTAAACGATGTCCAATCGAGGTGTCAATACACTGACACTTGGTAGTAAATCAATCCTCCAAGAACGCAGAATAATATTTGCGTTAGCCAAAGTGTGAGTATACGGTAACTAGGGACTAGCGTAAATCGAGCGTGAAGATGACACGTATCTCGATACCACGGAGATTGAGCGGTAACATACGATACAGATTCTTAGACGACTGCCAACACGAAAAGATGAATGAACCGACATGAATGGAAAGAAACGCTCGAAATGGTTTAAGAGGCGATTTTACGGAGTTGCTCGATGCGAGAATTCACTCTGATCGCGGATTCTTCACGGTTTCTGACAATGAAAAAAACCGAAGTGATGGTTCTATAATCACAGTGCGCTTGGAACCGTAAAATCACGTAACGTACTTTGTTTAAAGTTTTTACAGGGAGAATACAAAATACTGTAATAAAGTTAGATGCGGTAGAGAAATAGATCTATAAGATAAAAGCAATATCGAGGTAAGAAACACTCGTGAAAATGTGAATTTAAACTCCAAATTTATGCCGTATTCGATACTATTATCGGTATTGGAAATTCGTTCGTAATATATTTATAATAAATTATTTGAAAATAAATAAATTTCTTTCCTTTTTCTTCCGTCTTAATAAGATAGAAGCTACAACTGCAATATTCCTTCGCAATAAATTGAAAAATTTATTATACCTTTCTCAATATTTTAAGCTAAATGAATTTCTTCTCTTCTTTCTTTGCACAGTGATTTGCTTATCGCTCGATAAAAAATGATAATAAAATTACGAAAAGCAATGTAATTCAGTTACGGTCTTACCTTCGTCCTAATTTATGATTAAAAATCCATCTTAAAGAAGAATGAAATATCTACGGTATGTGACTTACTTATCTTGCAACTTTTTCTGTCGCTCCTTATCCTTTTTTTTCCGTTTTGGTTTCAAGGCTGGATCGTACGCGTCTCCCTTCATTTGAAACTTTGCCCTCTGAACAGACAACGTTTTACCCCTGATTTGAGACTTATCCAAGATCTTTAACGCCAAATCCACCGATTCGACCTGAACAAAAAATAAAAAAAAAGATTGAAGAAAAAACGAAAGGTTAATTAAATACAAGAGACAATATCGCGAAGAGAACGTGCTTGATAAAAACGACGAAGTCTCTTCTCGTCCTAGATTAAGCGAAAAGAAAATTGTCATACTTTTAGATCCTACAGAAAAGTAATCTCTGTTTAAGCGAATCTCACTCTAATATAATGTTTTCTACTTTTAAAAATAATGTATTTCATATTATCTTATAAATCTACGTATTTCTATATTTTGTTGAATCCGTACGAGTTGCTCAATTTCAAAATTGTATTTTTCACAAAATTTACGCGTGCAAGTACCGTTTAAACAAGGACACGGATATCGCGTAAAGCGTCGATCGAGAAGGGAAAAAACATCTGTTAGGCCACTTTGCTGTCAATTTGCACTCTACGATATCAATTAATTCGTCCTCTTCACTCAGAAATAAATTGACGTTGACTTCCAGACGAGTTCCATGATTTATGAAATCGGCGTACCGAGAGGAATAATATGCATTTTGCAAGGCACGTACCATCGATAATTAACGTGCAATGCAAAAAACCAGACGCTCAACTGTTTAACAGGTCATGCAAACAGAAAGTCTACAGATTCGGCGAGACTCGTTTAAACACATTGACAAAAAAAGCCATTAATTTAATCATTCACGACCTATATTTCATATTACTGAAACGCTTTCAGTTTTAAATTCGCCATGAAAACCGAAATATATTTTTACTTTAAATTATTCTTTCCATTTAGATCGTACATAATACGATCATCGTAGGATAAATGGATATATTACTCAACTTGATACACATTTTATCCATTCGACAAACGTAGATATTGAATCATTGACAAATCGCATTTAAAATCTATCGAACGTTGAAGTAAAAATATCGTAGCTATCGTAATTGCTCATATTGGTTAGTAATAAATTCAAATGGAATCAGTGCATATTACCACAGGCAGGAATCATCGCTTAAATCGTATAAAAATACCAGATAGATACTAGGAATAGCGAACATCGTATCGCGGAACAGACAGATCTGGTGGGCCTGTCAGATTTATTTTCAAACGCGCGCCGGTTCCAGTCTTTGCAGTAGCTTCGAGTTCCATACTTTTAACCGTGATTTCATAACCTTTTCGAATAACATCTGTAAAGAAACGAGCCTTCAGAATCAGATCTTGAACGTAGAGTTTTTCCTTAAATTTATCATCGTATTAACCTGGTGGATGTGGTTACAAAAAGGTGAACGCGGATAAATCAACCGCTTATTCGGTGCAATTTTTATTCAGTGAGATATCAAGTAGCTTGATGATCATCGTACATCCTCGCTATCTCGCATCAAGACTTTGATCGAGTCGTTTTCTGCCTGACAAAATATGGAACAAAAAAACGAATGCATAGAGGGTACACTTTAGGTAGAGGCTTATAAATTATCTACAATTTATAACTTGTCTTTTGTAGATACAAACAAATAAACAAACAGAATGAAGAAAAAGTGTAGTGTACGTAATTTTATTTTCGTAGAATGTAAATCAGTCAAATAGAAACCTGAATCGGAAAGATTGTAAACCAACGGAACGACTAGATCCTAACGCATCTCGTATTCTCGTGCGTGCTTACGACGTGTACCGACAAACAACTGAACTTTCACAATTGACAAGCGACCGCTGTGCAGGTACAGTTTCTTGGAATCTCGTCGTGTACGATTTCCATGGTTTTTTGGTGAGCCTCTTCATCGCGGAACGAATTATACGAACGACGTGCCACGAATAAGAAACGGATAACGTCATTGGTTAATAAACGAGAACGTAACTTGTACAAGACTTGTTCGTTGATAAGAATCGGTCACAGGAAAGCCACATTTATGCAGAGTCAGAGATAGCAGAGGAAGCTCCAATTAACGCGTTTGAAAAAATCTTCACGATTATTTCACGATTCTTTTTCAATTATCTTCGAGTGCAACGTTCCGTAATTTCTCGTTTTTCCCCGTTTTCCTGACCTTTCGAAAACTCAGCGATGTATATAACAGTCGCGCAGACACGCTATCCGAATAATTTCATTGAATGACTAAATATGTAGATTTAGCGGCGCCAACTTGGATGATGACGCAACAGCGATAACGAAACGACTCTCTCTCTCTCTCTCTCTCTCTCTCTCTCTCTCTGGTAACAATGACCTAGAAAAGTTCTCTGGCTAATCATTCGTTAGTGAATTGCGTAAAATTTCAAAGTGGCGTTTACAAAACCCTATTTTGCAATCGTTAGGTTCTACGTTTAATCTTGAATCAAAGGAAACAAGAATGGAAAATTTATTTTTTCACGATCAAGTCTACTTCCTTCGTGAACTTTGAAGTACTCTTATTTTCTAACGACCTTCAATGTCCAGGAAATAAAGTAAGGAATTCACTTTCAAATCATGCTCACGTAATACCACTGAATAACAGATTGCTTATTGAATTCGATCATGCAACGTAGATAACTCGGCGAGAACAATCACACTGATACTATTGACGTATATTGCCAGACGGTAATGTGCACGGCGAAAAAATAACAATAAACTGACGTAGTCTGATATTGAAAGCCATTTGAGTTGGAGATTGCTTCTCGTAACCACGCTAATAGCTGTGAAATGGCAGGATATGAAAAAAATTACGAAAGAATATAAGAGAAGATATTCATGGCTCAAAGCAGCAGCAGAAAAATTCAAACAACTCATTGCAGCTTGTAAAAGAAATTAATTTTTATGAATCGTGTCATCGCGAAATCGCTTAGCTTTATTATAAAATATCAATAAAATAGTATGACATAATTTATTATAGAATAAGCAATTATAAAAATCTCGTATGAGTCATAGAAGAATACTTAATGTATTAAATAATTTTAGTTCTTCTAGCAACAATGAAAAGTTAAGGATGCTCATATACCAAAGAGAGCGTTAAAACATTTGAATTATTTCTCTAGATAGGCAGAAAAGCTGGAACCAAATTATCAACTAGCGGAAATTCTGCAAACGAAGAACAAAGCGAGGATTCCTAAGCGAACAAATTCCAAGCATATCGAACGAACCTAACAACATTTCTGATCCCCGTGAATTCATATCCGAACATGAAGCACGCCAAAAACCGTCCGCAAATACTACAAGTTCATCCAAAATCTAACAGGAAAAGACTCCAAGCAATTTGTAACTGTTACAACCTGTCGGTTCAGGCCAGCGCGAACAAGACGTAGAGGATCGAAACGACTGATTTATCGGCGCGTACGAAATCCAGAAGCTTCTCTATCCTTTGGCTGACATGAACGACAAAGATCGAATCAAAAGATGATGGAAGAGCAAAACGTTATAGCCTGACCCACCCACCGTTTTATCGCCGTTCTTCCGCCCACGCGATGACGTATAGCCGCAAGGAATATAATATCAACGACCGCGTAGACAGGCAAAAATCAGAAGCCCTTCTCGCTGAATGAACCCACGCGTCCTTCGTAAGATACTCCTGCTGCTGCTCATTGTCTGCTTCCCAGGGCTTCGTGTTTCTGATTTCCACCTACGGTGTGTGCCACGCGAAAGTATTTGAAAATATTTTATTTTATTATAAAAATTTCTTACGAATGATTTCTAAGCGATCTACGTTCGAAAACAGACTATTTAATTGGCTGTTAGCAACGTGATAAATGGTGAAATATATCGTGTACGTTGACAGTAGAATGGCCGTAGTTTTCTACCAGGGTATAACTTCTACTAGTCAGAAGGAAAGAAAGAATTTTACAAAGTCCTTCTTTCTTCGCTCTTTTTGAAACGTCGAATAATGATTATGTAAATCCAGAATTTCATAAAAAATGATATCGATCGGCTTGGCTCTCGAAATATTTCCTAACTTCTACGAACATTCTCGCATTGATTTCAAAGACTAATATAATCGCGTTTTATTACAGTGCTAATGAAATTGGAAAAGGTTTCGCATAATATTAGTATACATTTATACACATTTTCTACAACTATTTGCACCACCGACCGAGAAAAGTTTCATTTTTGCCTCGGATACAATACGCGTATCGTCGTACACCCACAGACCTGGCCATAGTTTTATCACCCTTCTTCACCTCCCGGCGCTTGTTCGGCCGTTCAAGCGGCACCTACAGTACTATTTTTAGGGTTCCAATGGGTTGACATGACCAAAAGGGGAACGCACGCGAAAGTGACCCTGAAGCAACGTCAAAGTAACAGGGAGTTCATGGGCATAGGTGTGACTTACGAGTGAATTAAAGCATCGACTGTTTGAGACTGAAGGTTAGTATCTAGCGAAGACTATGAACATAAATCATTTGATCCGTACATCACGGAATATATTAATTTGGTAAATACAGTGGCGAACGTATACACTCGCTCGAAAATATGTGAAATATGGATAGATCTTTAGGATGATTTTATCCTGTATTAGAATGGGGTAGAACGTTATAACAGGATCGATTCTACCAAATTTCGGTTCTTATTTAAATAATTGTTCTATTATTTCGTAATAATTATTCTATGATTTCATCTTCGTGCAAATTTTTCGGTTTTTCGCACGAGTTAAGCTTTTCGCCTGTAAATTCACGTGCATGCGTTAAGCTACGAAAAAAAAAAGAGGAATTTTAACACGCATCAACCGTAGGTTATTTTAGATTCAAATGACGACGCGTTCGAATTTACGCCTGGGCAAGATTGGCGTGTACGTATAGCCGGGCTGTTTGCAAAATGCTAGCGCCCGCCATCGAATCAATATCTCGCAAACACCATCTCTTTGAACAATACTTTCATCAGAAATTCTATACGCGTTATCGCTACGTCATCGTTCAACTATGCCAGATGATACAACGCGATTTCGTTTCTCACCGAAAAAGAATACGGACAACCGTAATTTTGCGAGAGAGCATTTACGGCGCTTCTGTTACGGATTTATGATCGTTGAAATCGCTGATTGTTTGCCGAAGAATTACGCTCGTCGGAAAGCGAAATTTTGCCGTGATATTTTTGCGAAATAAATATTTGCTCTAGTTGTATTCTTCGAAAAACGAGGAACTTTTCGACTGAGACGTTCATTTTTCTCTATAAACCTTTCAACTTCTTTGCTTTTTGTTTCTGACTAATGAATTCGTATCAGATGATAAATACTTCTGTGAGAGATTTGTCATCCCGTAAGGAAACGTAAAAAAACTGAGTATTAAGAAATATAGATACGAGATGATTCATATAATACTGACAAAGCATATCTTTTTTTTGATTCTTGGTTGCGATTTCATATCGTTATATTATCCACTGTCTTCTCTATTGACTATTTTTAACTATTTAAAAATAACGTGATGACGAATCAGAGATTTAATTTCAATATTAATTACTACTGTCACGGTTGACGAAATTAAATTAAAATTGGAAAAAAATCAAGAGCACTAAATCTTACGAATAATTTCCACATTATAAAGAAAGAGTTTAAAGAACTCACGTAAGCAGCTAAATAAATAACAGTTGCGTTAAATTAACATCCTAATATCATTAGCTAATGACGAACAGGAATGGAACGTCGTAAACGAGACGTAAGATCATCGACAATAATTGCACTATTCATCGACGCTATTGATCGTAGAAAAAGAAAACTACTTAACAACAACATCTTTTTAAGAGTTTTGCTAACAAATATTAAACAAATGTTTCGTTACTTTCTACGATTTTTCAGTTAATTTGCGGTCTTTCGAGTCAACAGTTTTCTTCGAGTCGTCGTGACGACACTCGTCAAACAGCAAAGCTTTTGCAATTACGCAAATGACGACAACACGATAATTCACAGGGGCAGGATAGTTGACCTGAGATCGTCATATCCAGAAAGGGAGCATCGGAAGTGTCGCGTACGGGTTTTAACAAACCAAACAACACAGATTTTATTCGCGCTTGAATCAAGTTACAAGATAGCATCGGAATTGTGTCATTACCAATAACAGCACTGCAAAGTAAAACGTAAAAACGTGTACGAATAATATCACATATTAGCAAAATAACTTTATTAATAACAGAAGAAACAGTGTAATAACTTTATCGAATACGCACTTAACTTGATGAGCTCAACTGCTACTGTTGAATCGTGAATTATCCACAGCAGAAAAAATTAAATAGCGTCTTTCCAATTTTAAATAATAATGCTATTAAAATTTTGATACATTTTTCGTTTCACATAAATTTAGTAAAATGTTCAGTGAATTTTAAAAAATAAAATATTTCAAAATTTTAAAAGAATCGAAGACTTCAAACGTTTCAATGTCCCTTTGAAGTAGCTATCTGAAACATTTCAATGTGAATGTCAGATTCAATAAATACAAGCTTCACAAGCTACAGGAACTTGTCTCCCTTTTTGTTATCTACTTGTGTTGTCGAAATGGCACGGAAATGAGGAAAATGTAGGTTACATTAAAATCGTATAATAAAATATCAATTAACAATAACGAAGTAACGAATACCTTAATAAAATAAATGAAATTCAATCTCATACCAAGTCCACAAATTATTGAATTAATTAAGTTAACTTATCATTTATAACGTGAGAGAAAGCAATATCAAATATGATCAATTACAATATTTTTAACATTAGTATTTTCCAAACAAATTGTTATATCTCTCTTCAAAATTGTCGAAAAAAGTTCTTTTAATTTTATTATATGTACATAGATACACACACGTACCTCTCAAGTTAAACGAGTAATGATAATTTTTATAATGGAGAAATCTTCGATTACGTTATTACATAATGTAATTGTTGAACTATTGTTACTGATACATGTATATAGAATATCTATAAAAGCGAACGTATCAAAAGACCAATACAAAATCTACGATAAAACAAACTTCACATTGCTTGTGCAATAAGTTTGTAAAACATTTTTGCGGATTGATGAAACAGACTGCTGATCGTTATTATACAAGCGCAGATTACAACTCGACATTTATAGATTAACGATCGGTCAGTAGATGCCAGTCTATCGGCCTCCGATACTATTTTTATTTCTTATCATAAACATCGAAAACCTGTACAATACTAGACCCAAGAGTTGGTCCGTTTTTGTACACAGTTTAGCGAAACTGAGCTATCGTTGCTGAAAGCAGCGATATTTCCGCGAAAGCTACACCGGTTGTCGACGTTGCTAATGATAAAAATAAATAATAAACGCTCGATCGAAGCGAAAAGAACGTGTCACGGCAAGAAAACAACGAACGAGGAGCTTCTAGATACACCACTTTTCTATTACTACCACTAACTTTCGAGAAAAAAGTAATAGAAAGTATGCTACATGTAATTAGTATGTTCCTCGTAAATACGTTAGGTATTCGAAAAGAACTGCTTTCCAATTAATAAAACGCAGACTAATAAATATAAAGTCTCGTACAAATCACGAGACTCGTCAACTTCGCTCTTCCATTATTCTGATACAAACTACCCTAATCTTCCGACAAGTCAACAAGCAGGTAACCCGAAAGAATACAAAGCCCTCACGTTTCACTTTCGTGGAAGATTCTAAGCGAAAGGTCCTCGCTTTCCAACGACTTGAAGAATTAAAAGGCGCTAGGAGTGTAAAGCTAATTTTGCGCACGTGACGCAGCTAGATGTAAGCAAGCAGGCATGCAATCTTTACTCGCTGCTTGATGCTCGGATCTTAGACCTAGATCTCATATAATCAGACCACCCAGCGCACTTCCCGCGGTTATACTGCACTTACATTACACCAATTGCTGGCTCGCATTGAATTACATGCATTCGCCTGGCAAGTATGCAACACTATGCATCACGGTGTATAGTCGCTAGAAGAAACATAATATGATCGTAAAATCAATCTAAATAAACTCGGTAAGAGGTAAAGTTACGTTTCGAATTATTAAGTATGTTCCAAAATATTGAAGATACGTTTAAAGCGAATAATTTCTGATTCTTCATAGGACGTACAAATCTAGAACGCAGTTCAGGAAGTGTATGACAAGAACTCGGAGTTTTCTACTTTCGTCTCTTCCAGGAGTACAATAAAAGTCCGGCTGCGATTAAGCAAAGACGGACACGAACTTAATATCGTACAATTTTACTGTAAGCAGTACAGTTTTAATGAAAAAATTTTGCAATGTATAAGAATTTATGACCTTACGATATCAGTTCCATTAACTGTACCACGGTGTGCATAGTGCGCGTGAAACTCGCGATCCTTGTGTTGCTCGTATTGTTCGGGGCCAATAACACAGTCACGATTATGGCAAAGAAGTAATGAGCGAAAATTGAGAAGCCTTCAAGGGCATGTAACTCAAGGGGTTGCACGTTACTCTGTTTACAAAGATAATAATCACGTCTTAATAGCACTTGCAAGATCGGCGATGCGATGACAAACCTAGCGCACGAAATTAGGAGAACAAGTACCTACATAAGTTGCAACGAGCGTGTGAACCAAGTTCTTGGCATGCTAAACAGGTGTAAGAAGTTTCGAGATAACATAGTTCGCCAACTTTTAATACCGTCGAGTTTGATAAACTTTTATTCCCTGTATCTTGGTTCTATCTGAACGTATATCTTCAAATTGGAATCGTGAAATTTATAAGTAAGAGGAACAGGTATATTTTAAGTATCGTTTAATTTTTCCGGTTGGGAAAGAACGAGAAAATAAAAATTAAAAGTGCTATTTAATGTGTTGACTGTGAATGTTTATGCAACTAGAACTAGTTATGCAAGATATATGTTGATAATACGCTAAATTATTCAGTGTATATGTGCATTTACGAAATATCAATAATTATATTACGTATTTTTATATTCTGCTGAAAGTAATTAGAGTATCGTTTTCTGTGTTACTTCAATTTTTATAACCACTTCTTATTCCAATATCATAATGGAATCTCTCTAAAAGGACTCTTTTATGATTACGTTAACGTTCCATTCCATTCCGCATTCGTAAAACCACACTTCAAAATTTAAAGAGCAAGCTATAAAACCGCAAAGAAGTCTCAACTTGCATGAAAATCCATAAACGTCAATGCACAAAGAAGTAAATATGGCTACAACGTTGAAAACATAAAATACGATACACAGAACGTTTCTAAAGCCGGAGATCCACCGGCAGGTTGCATTTATACGGAATCGTTCTTATTGGCGAGCTAAATTGGCCGGGCCATTTGAAAAACCGATTCGATACAAATACATGGAACCTTTTTCATCGAAGCCAAATTCAAATACCTGGAAGGCCCATTTGGCTCGGGCTAATACGAGATTGCATCGTGAATAATTTTTCGGAGACCTCACAAGGCCCACCACAGGAGCCTTTCAGTCCACGCCACGCTACTATTTCTGCTCGTCAGTTGCCAATTTATAAACTTGTTACCATTAACAGCAAAAATTTATTCGAATAAGGAAAAACGAATAAACAATAAATACACAATTAACACTAAATACTTAATGTTGTAAACGCCAAACGTCCTAATTTAAAAAAAGCAAATTTAATAAATGTACGGATAATAAAAAAACAGATAGCAAATTTTTTATGATCCATTTTATATGAATTTTACATGACCCAGGCGTTGGGAAATTCCATAGTTATTTGTTGTTTCTACTGCAACTGAGCCATCTGCGGAGGACCTGATGATCGCGGCACGCCGTGCACATCCTAAATTTGCAGTGTGCAAATCAAATTCGTTTTATTTCTCTTCAGATCGTTCCACGCTACTTCCGAAGACGAATTCAGTAACCTTTCATGTATACGATCGATTTGAATTAGTTTTTAAGATATTGCGCTTACAAATTTACTAATTTTTAGGAAAGAAATTTCGTTGGAATAGGAAGCACGGATGGTGGTCTTGTTCGCAACTGAAATGCTATGTGTTAAACTGTTAAATATTGCCTTTTGAAACATACAAAGGGTCTATGTCGAGAACTGTGGTAATTTAGCGTTACGCAGTTTGGTTCGGTTAAGCTTGGATCGGCTTAAGGCGAATTTACACTGTTTCACTTTGAACGAACACAGCGGGCGATTCATGGAAAAACGGCGCTCTCATACTCCAGAGTGAACAGTGAATAGTTAAAACGGCACTGACAACCGCAGCAATACCCGGTTTATTTGCATACACGCCATTATTCTTTTAACTGTTGAAAATATGGAAAAATATTTCACATGAAAATTCTTTAACTTCATGGGGCAAATCTAATAAAATATTTCGATTCTCTTTTACGTTCTTATATCGACCAAGCCACTGATTAGATGCGTCAAGATGACCATAATTTTTTCGTGCGAAGAGGACGCAACTCTTGCAGATGTTAAACCCTAATGTTAAAAACCAATCAAAATTCTATATACGCCAGCTCCCATACACCGTATTTTTCACTAATTAGTTTACTTTCTCCCTCCGTATAATATTCTGTTCTAATGTTATCTTTCGTAACAATTTCTTTAACACATCCCTTCTACATACTGAAAACGCACGACATTTCACGAACATTAATCGAACGAAACTGTGCCTATACGATCCTATATTGTATTTCATTATAATAAATTAGATTATTTGATCAGGAAGGGAAGAGAAGTCATCATGGCAGATTGCATTCATTCCGCTGAAAGACTTGGCAGACTACGCTTTCCTTATATTTTATACTATAAACAATCGATACGAGAAGTTTAAACGTAAATGATTTCATTCATCGACACTATCTTTTTTGGCACGATTGCAACGCTCCTCTTGACGGGCATTGACCCGCAGACAGAAATAGTAGATAATGTTAAAATAAATTTTACTGAAATTAGCCTAACATTTCTATCTCTAGCTCCCGGGCTATTATATTCTTACGATTATAAAAGGCTGCATCACGTATCTATCCATGAAAATAAGCGTGTCACGTTAGCCTCAGTGGATCGCCGGCTTTAAGAAACATCACCCTATTCAGCAACGAATGGAACAAGTTTCTCGTGGAAACGCTACCGAAAACCGTACCCATAAATAACGTCTCTAAATCGAGCTGCAGCACTTCGGGGCGCTTCAGTGTATCGAAAAAACGACGGAAATCCATAGTTCGCAGCTGCGATCCTTTCTGTAAACAAAAGCGGAAAAGGAAGGAGAAACGGTAAAGAAGAATACAAAATACGAAGTAACGGTAGAAGGAAAGTAGCGAGTCTCGATTCTTATATGGAGGATAATAGCAAAATCGTGTAGGTTACGGGCTACTTCAAACAAAACCTGTGAAGTATTCTCTGTTCCTCTTGTGCTCGCCATGTCGCGCGGTGGAGCAGAGTAAATTCAGCTAGCTGAAGTTTCACATCTTCCGTGACTGTGTGTGCACAAGTATGCACAGTTTTAGCTTGTCTCCTGACCAAGTAAATTATTACCACATGGAGTTCACTGACCTTCGTGCACGCGATTATCAATGGAACTGTCCGTAAGGGTAAAATTTGATTTACACACTGGCTAGAGCATTATCGAGCGTGTTGCTATCGTATCGTCCTGTGCGATGAGTCGTTAGTCCTCTTGCAAGCCGATACCAGTAATCTTTTCGCTTGGAATTTGGAATTTTCATCCTTTCCGTACTTTTTTCAAGTTGAAAAAATGATACAAGAGACACAGCGGCATTTAAAAGAAACATTCTGTGTTCTTTTCAATAACATAACATACAGAAATATGATTTTACGCTTCGTAAACTTGATCGTATTATTCCGAGGTAACAAGAAAGCTTTTACAAATTTGCAGTTTAAAAATGATTATATTAAACGCTAAATAAATTAAATGCGATATTACAAATTTATATTATGCAAATTTAATTCGATCAAATAGTATTTTACGCGTTTTAACGTTTCATCTACACGTTAAATTTTCTTTGGATCAGCATCAAGTAAGAAAGCGCATGCTTTTAACGATCTTTTAATAAGGTACAGCATAAAAACACTTCTTGTTATAGGAGAATTAAGTAGTTCAAGGAAATGTCGTTAAGATTTTTCCGGTAAGTAATTTTTATTAAACCATTGCGTAAGCAACATTCGATACCGTTAATTTCAAGCGAATGACAGTTATTATTAATAGGTAGCCTTGAACTATTTAAAGCAGATCGAATATCAATTGGTTAAGACACAATGACTTCGATGATCTAACCATGTTCCTTACCCTTCATTGTAATTAACACACGTTCCACACAACCATTGTTTCCATACAAATTTTAATCCTTAAATTATTAATGTTATCTCTGTTGAAAAATATGTGTTAATTAATCTTGTACATCTCATAATTCTCTCTAAAAAAAAAATAGATAAAAAAGAGACAAAAGATAAAATTAAACAATAAAAAGATTAATCTTTAGGCTCCGTCAAAATTTGTCCTGAAATCAATAAACTAAATTCCATAGAAAAGAAAATGTAGGAAATGAGGAAAGAATCCAAAGTCTGAGAACAGCGAATCATGTCAAAATATCAGACGCGTTGGATTTGATTATGTAATTACATACTACATACTAATTACCATTCCTCCTAACTACCATCAAGGTTAGCACATAATACGATCCTCAGATATCAGGATACAGCATTTGGCTCACGTTTAAAACGCATTACGTAATGGTCAGCACACTTGCGATATTTAAATGTTAACATTATTTATACGCGTTTATACATACAATTGATTCTCTGTTCACATTCACTGGCGGAAAGGAAGGCTCCTATCGAAAGTGGACAGACTTCTTACAAGAAATTCCCGGTATTAATAATGACCAATTACGTCGAGGACTGTGACCAGTCACACTGCAGCTATACTAAATTCAAATACGAAGAAATCGATGTTAAGTAGAAAAATCGATAATAACAGACTCTAGATGAAATATTCGGTACTAGTAGAGTGTGGATATTTATACGAACATAATTAAGATAATGAAATCTAGGAATTATATTATTTATTAAATATCATAAGAAGTACTGTATTTTATAATTTGTATAATATTAACGTTATATATTTTTGCGTATTATATGCACTTCATGCATTTCCAGATAACAATCCAAGATATAGAAAATGCAACTTATCGCGTTCATCTCCTGCATTTGTCAAATAAGAGGATTCAATAACAATTTTTATCACCACTTTTGGATTTGCTCGGATTTGTAAACAAGATGTTATTAAGGTTAATACATCATGGTTAAGACAAGGAAATTTAATTTCAAAGTTCTTCGACTTTCAATCTCGTAAGGTACGAAAGCTTCGATGAATCGATCACTCATAATTACAATTTAATAAGAACGAGCTGGATCCGCTCGGTTATTAATCATAAACCTCATTCGTGCGGTGATAGGGCGTGACACAAGTGCAATAAATAACTAATTGTAAAAATGGCAAACAGGAAAAATGTTAACAAGATTCTCCCTTGTGTTGATGTCGATACGTGTACCATTTCACGTGACTTTAATTAACGTGAATACGTCGTGAGTCTGTACGCCAGTCATGAAGCTCGATAATAATTAACGACAACGAATTTCATTAAATCACTGGTAAGCTTCCGGTACAACGATAACGTAAAGTTTCAAAGTTTTAAAGAATGGATTTTTCGCGCGAATTTTTCTCTCCATTTACCTTTTCAATTCACGACACAAAAAACGCATTAATTTTAAAGAAGCATTAACATTCCCATCGGGCAAAGTATAGAGTCCAATCCCTTATCAGGAATATTTATTATCGAATATTTTCTACCAACTAACTAAATATGGTATCGTAAATAAAAAAAGAAACCAATTTATTTAAATATTATAGCATTTGATGCGACTGTTTTTTAATTAATAATTAATTAATAAAATAAATATTTCTGTACCAATAACGAGACTATAGCCATCGACTTCCAGATATAACGTTATATTTTAATCGAGTTTTTACGTACAAAAATCGTTCGTTTAAAATTTAAACTAACACGAGACGGATTATATACAGATCGAAAAAATGCATAGTACGAAAGAGTGAGAAATATGGGGGAATTATTAACCCTTTACGTCATGAATTAAAGATTAACGTTAATGGAATTAAATCTCGTTAGAAAGTAAAGTACGAAGGATTCTTTCAGATTGAACGCGGTATAGATTTATAAATTTGTTTTAACATGAAAGAAAATATAAATTCTTAATAAATATTCCATTTAAATTTCAAACGGCTGTTTCTTTTTAATTCTACACAATCAAACAGCAGTTATACCACGCTTTTATTACATACTTTGACACGTTTTTTAATACATACGGTCAAGTACAGATCAAACGATGTCAGGCGAATTTTCAAGACATCGCTGATCATAATCGATGAGAAGACGGTTCACAAGGTCCTGAAGACACGGTATAGTTTTAATTGAACGTGACATCTTTGTTGGCAGACACAGTTAGAGACTGTCCATCATCATTAAGAAGTTGGAGCTTATCCAAATCTGTCACCGATGCACATTAAATCTCTTGTTGATTGCCTGCACCCAAGTGCAGCACGAACTGACACGACATTTTCACAGGTCGTATGATGTTTAAAATAGCGTTACAGAAGCTGATAAAATAAAACGCCTCATATTTATCAATTGCGTGCGCTAACATTCGCGGGAAAAATTAATCAAATAAATGGTAAATTGCCCATACGAATAATATAAACGGAAAACGATTTATAGGCTTTCCACGAAAAATCCATTTGAAAAGCATTAAAAAGAGCATAAATATTTTGAACGTATAAAATGCAATCAAAATACGTCCAGGATGACCTGGTAAATGAATTACAAATGTCGAATCAAAGATAATAGAATATTATTATACAATATTATAATATTGTAACTGTAATTATCATGTAATTGTGCAATCTATAGTATCTCTATCGTGGTGTCATATTAATAGAGGTTATATTAATAATAAATTATTAAATTATAAATACATTTCATTTGTGGACTGCGGATTTTTATGCAATTCACATTTTCGCGAATATAATTCAATAATACGAAATCATGTCAGATCAAAATTATCGACGTTTTAAGAATTGCAACTAAAATAGAATGAAAATAAATTCAAAATGTTTACAGTATTTATCAAGAATCGACATAATTTTGACGTGGCATACTAGTTAAAAATATATCATACGTTCCAAACGGTTTATTCATGAACTATTTCCATTCCATATCGTAGACGAATGAAATCCAGGTTTTTTTAGAAACACACGTGCTCCAGTAGTTGTACATTAATTTATTACTAACGTGTCTGAAACGGCACAGAAACCACACACATTCTTTTCTGCAAACGTTTTTGCGCGACATTTACCAATACCGAAACTCACAATCAAAACCACATTCTTCGCGTATTTAACTAATTGACGTCCTAGTAGGCAATATCGCTTGCAAATTAACTTACTATCAACTCCTTAAATAGAGACTGTAACCGTGTAAATAAAATATATTGCATCGATAAAGCAAAATGAAATATGCTATTTTCCTACAAAAGATACAGTATAGAAGATACTATAGGAAAAGAAATTATAGAAGTTATTATACAGGGACAAATTCCCTTCCTTAGAGAAGAACAAGTGTCTCTTTTTGTGTTCTCAAGTCAAAATAATTGTAGGTTATTCTTTAATGACTATTTTTAAAATATAAAAAGGGAATATTATGTATTATTTAAAAAGAATATTAAAGATAAGAAAATTATCCATTTGTGGCTTTAAATAAATCTTACTACTGAATTCTTATTACTACTGAAGTTAACACGTAATATTATGAGTACAACTAGACAGTAAAAACACTTGACTGTGACACTTTATCATTCGAAATACGAAAGGAATGCGAATATCATTGGAAAACGAAGATATGCATAAAAGTTGATATTGATTTAGATGGCAGTTACCTTCGATAATAAAAATGCGGTAAATTGATTTTACATCAAGATTGTGCAGCAATCTCAATTGAATATCGACAATTAAATCAGTGACTTTCATGCGATTTTCCAGATTATGAAAAATTTTACATAATTGATTGCAGTTTATTATGCGTCGAGGATGAATAATTGTATGACATCGTGCTAATTATTCAAATCACTTTTGCACTCAGATTTCTCATTACTTCGTTCAACCAAACGACGCTCGCTGTATTCAGATGTGTTTTAATGATTTTTCCTTTTCATGAAACTGCTTAATAAAACGGATAGATGGAAGACAAATTTTTCAGTCCATTGAGATTACATCGAGTTGACATCTCGGTGACACATTGTAAAATTAATAAAAAAATATATAAATCCTATTATCGTGTGTCATGAACGTCGCTAAAATTTTTCAACGGTTGACGTTATGTAATTTTCTTAAATTACATTTCAGTATCCCGTAGGTAGATACGATTCGGTAATTGGATAATGGCAGAGCGGAAAACGCGCTTCTGACGTCTTGCGCGCCTACGAACATATGTTTAAGGGAATCTTGCTCCTTTCATAGACTCTTATTTGTGAGTCAGTTGCACGTAGGCATTAACCCTGTAATTATCGTTGCACCGATCATCGCGAAGAAATGATGGTGCTTAACTCTGCTCATTGGTATCTTTCGGCGTAAAAATAAATTGAAAATTCATATAATTCTCAACAAATGGGAAGAATATAAAATTTCCGGAGGTGTGAATTTTCGTCAATTATACAGTACAAGATTACGAAATAAAAATTATAAAATATTTGATTGACATCTACCATTATATTGAATTATATTGGATTTCGAAACAATTTTAAGTTTATCCATTTACGCTTTTACTCTAGCTGTAATAATTCCCAAGATATTTACTCAAATATTTTTACAACCCCTAAATTATCTTGGAGGATAATTTTCACTCCTACGCTGTGGAAGACTATCGGTGAAAGTCAATATTCATTGAACATTTTTTTTACATTCGTCATATACCAAAATATTCTCAAAATCGATAACTACAATTCAACGATATTCTCTTGAAAGTTAATAAAATATGTCATCGATCTCTTATTGAAAACCTCTGTAACACCAGATTCCTATCGTTCTTTGGCATAAGGTTGCGCGAAATTAGGACCCCGGGTGCTGCTATTATTTTAATTGCATCGACATGAAACGGGTATCGATGAGTATCAAGCGTGTGGCCGTGCTTCAGAGACACCACTGCCGTTGGTGAAAGATAATTACAGCTTCGAGCTGGCAGTATGTATGGATAAAGGATACAGGGGCCTGGGTATGAACAGAGCACAAGGTACTAGTTAGATTAATTTATCTAAATGAGGAGATCGTGTTATCATCGAACTATTCGGCCACGCTGCGCTGGACGCCTACGCGATTTCAGCTTCGAGACGTGGCTTGCAGCTCATGATTCATCTGATGCCATTAGCCAGAAACGTTATTATAAAATGCAGCGGAGATCGTTCATGGATTCATGGATGTTTACGCGAAAGGAGAATTCCACGACAGCGCGCAACTAATTTAAATTCATCGAATACACTGAATTCGTTTCGCGCTGAGAAACTCGAATACACTCGTGGAAATATCGCCTTCGATATTTGCTCGCTAAGAGCGTTCGTATTAATTAAATGCAAAAGGGATTCTTTATATAACGTTTCACATGTCAGAAATGTGAACGTGAAAATTTCTCTCCTACATCTCGCGTAATATTCGGATAAAGTATTAGATAACATGTATAAAGATCGACAAAATAAATTTGTTCCAGATATTCGAATGTTTATTCTGTAAATTATTATATTTATATCGATTAAGGTCTTTATTGAAACTCTGTTTCTTAAGAATTGGAGATGGATCATGCGCTTATATAATGAAACTAAGGAATCGACAAAAGCGTTTGATCAATCCCGCTTCAGAGAGACTCATTCATCGAAGTATTATTATTTAATAAGAAATAAACGATTTCAAGATATCGGTACCAACGCATAATACCTCGAAGATAAGCAAAGTCTGTTCTCACCGTGGACTATTATGCTATTTATAATTCAGCAAAACTGCTTCGTAATAATGCAATACTTAAAAAAAACATCGTATAGTAAAATCGTAAGGAATAATCATTAGGAATATATTCGGTCGCGGTATTATTATCATTGGAAAACCGATAACCGCAATACGCAATCCCGTTAGCTATCACGGAAAGAGACGTAATGGCGATCTAGATTCATTTAGATTACATTGTATGCAGCCCATATTAAATATGAAAACATAACCGCAGTAGCGATAAGATATCCATTAGCAATTATACATACGAATCGATTAGCTTATTAAAGCGAAACGGCTGATAAGTCAAGTGTTTGCACGAGAGTAGCTTGAGTGGAAGCAGCCTGATTCACTTCCCTCTCCAGTATCTATGTATCTGAAAACGCTATCATATCCCTTTGAGTACTTTTCTTGCTTGCAAGTTGAAAAATATCAGGCAAAGTAACCGGGGCGATAGAAAATTCAAAAATGACGAAAAACAGTGACATTCTTTACATTACGTTGATAGCACAGCTCTATAATTCTTGTCCTTCCAAAGCAAAGAAACCAATTTTTATATCAACTTCCTGCTTGATTAACCTACCATATGATTTTTATATCGTTAGATATGATTGTCCTTCACTTTTCCAAAAAAGCTTCCAACGTTAAAATAAAATTGTCCAGATACTTTCTAGAGAAGTTTCGTCAATGAGAAAGCTTAACAATTTCTATCGTTTCGATAGATTATTCTTTGGGACATGCGAGCACTTCCAATATACATATAATGGTCCTCTAACCGTGAAAATTCCATGGATAAATATTTCGTGAGAACATCGGCCATTCATAGGATTACGTATCACTGAGACTATGCGTGACTCAAGCGAATGGAAACAATGAATTTAAAGCAGTCGATCGTTCCGTCATTCGAATTTATATTTGACAAATTATGCTTATCCATGAATGGATGAGTCAATCACAATTTCACGAGGATGACTCACGATCGTAATACGATAATACCAATAGAGTTGCCAATCAAAAAAAGGAAAAGAGATTCACAATGCACATGATCTCATGTTAATGTACTTTCGAAACTGACCTGGAAACTCATCGAGTAACCAATGAATTTTACCCTCCACGTTTAAAATCCGTATATACCTATTCAGATCAATAAAATAATTTCAACAGAATATTTAGATTCAATTTCAGTAATATAATTTCAGTATAATTACGTTGGCCCGATGAAATAGTCGAAGTTTTGCTTCGAATTTATGTCTTGCAATTATCTCTACGATTTAGTCGCACGCGTTTTAATGAACTGAATAAGTTTTTGTAACCATCGTTTCACTTTGTCCTCGTTCTAATTACAAATTCTAATCTTTTATGCATGAATTTGTACATTCCATATTTTAATATAAATAGTATTCAAATTGTATTTCAAGCGTATTTAATCGGGTATTAATTAAAATTTTGTTCGCATAAATGAAGTTCAGGTAGGTAAATGGAGTTCGACTCTATCTTATAAATATTAATATTAAACAGAAGCAAAAATTTCTGAATAAAAATGTAACAATTTCTTTCAGTTTCTGTCCTTGTTATATAATCTTTTTTACGCGAGTCCACCCTCAAATTTTCCGATAATCGATATTCCGATAATCCATTCTAATAAACGAGGGCCTACAGGTTTTAAAAAATGGCATATTTTCCTGCATTTTATATTAGAAAAGTTCACTCGTTTTTAACATTATGACGGACTACTTTGCAAGAAAAAATTGTTCGGTCTTTTCTTCGAATCCAATTTCGCGGTTTGCCGCGAACCACGAATATATCGCGCGTAACTAAATTTCAGCGCAGTCGTACGAAATTAATGCGACACGCTCGCAACTCGCTACCGGCTCGCCAAAAATTTATATGTCCTCATAATTTTTTCAAAACGCAATAGAAGCCCCAGTCACCGAGACAACGTTGCATTCTTTAATTCGTGAAATTTCCTGTATTCCGTATACGCTGAACTAACTTTCTAGCTCGGAATATTACTCCGCTAAAAAAATGTCGTACGAACAAAATGGCCATAAACAAGATTATTTTTAAGTTATTGAATGAGATTCTAGCGTATCTACTTTATCAAGATTAAAAATATCGAAGAAGTTTCTATTTCTCTATAAATTTGATGGAGATAAATTCCATACAAATATAACTAATTTAACCATAAATTTATACACAGATTAAAACACACTATAGTACGTCGCTCTAATTCATGTAATTTCAATTTAAGTCAATTTATGCAAAAACAATTTTACGACACGACCGTTTAAATCCAATTACTAACACTGTAACCCATAAAATTAAGTATTAATTAAACGTTCACAGTCGGCCATTAAAATACGTATTTTAATAAAACAATGATTAAATAAAATGTCTCATTAAATATTTTATTGAATATTAAACCACTTACTTTAAAAAAAGAAGTTAAAATTACGACACAGCATCACTTCAACTATCCGATTGCTTCCGTCCTCACCTGATTATGTTAACGATTAAATTACATCAGTATTTGCAGATACTGATGAAAATTTCCAATGTTTCCAACGGAACGTCTTTAACCGCCGTGATACGATCAGATCGATGTTTTTCTTCTTCCTTTTTTTTTTCCATCGAGAAATCAACATTGCTCCGATAATCTTATTCGACGCCAAGAAACCTGGCTGATTACACTTATTAGAACGAAGTCGCTCGTTACGTGAACGAGAACTAACATCGTAGCAACAGGAACATCGTAATTTAAAGCGAAGATTAAATTACCAGACGATCGTGGACGAAAAGGCAGGTTACACGAGTTATAAGGTTTGCAGGGTCACACAGCCGAACCATCGAATGGCCATAAATTCTTCCGTTCTTCCGGCATTGCATTGGTATAATAACATACAGTACAGTGTATATAACGTACCACACGAAAGAGCATTCCGCTATTCGAACGAGATTAAATTCTCTCGATTTATGCTTAAATAAAATAGAGTATTGCAATGGTGACGATATAAATTCCTACTTGCAGCCGTTGAGCTTAGGAAAGATAAAGATGGTGGTAAAGTATGGGAGAATGACGCGAAGGTCTTGCATGAAATAAAATGAAATTACGTCTTGTGTGTTCGTTCGGTCAGGAAATATATTTTTAGCGATAATGTTCGCTACTTTTGAGCGCTATGTATAGCGTAGTACGGTGTGACAGGAACTTGAGTTCTAAAGCTGCATTAAAAATGTGTGTACATATTATCGTATTATTTATGTCATTCTATACACTTTGAACATTTTAGTTTGCAACGCGAGTAATTTTCCGATGCGGTTATAAAAAATTCCAAGAGTACAGAATGAAAAACGAATAAATGAAACAGGCATTTACATTTTACTGAAAATTGAAATTACATCTGCTTCCACGAATGTAATTTTCCTCTCAAATATCTTATGAAATTTACAAGGTATTCGTAAATAAATTGTTTACTTAAAATTTGGGCATTTCTTACTGTTTCTAGAAATTAACTTTAGAATAAACCAGTTAAAGTTATTACGTTAATGCAAATGTAATTTCTTTCCTCCGTGTTTAATGAAATTGTCTTTAAGGAATTTAAATGGAATAATCTCAACATTTTAACAAGAAATGCATTATCATATCGTATACTAAAATATTTACATTTTAATATTATTGAATATATTTACACCTAAATGACAATTTTAACACTGCCTATTATGAATATTTTGAACACGAAATATTAGTGAATATTGATGTTTTCGATATAATGTAAAATTATAGAATCTACCGCCTAATTGCAACAACATTCTATGTATAATACGAGCAGTTTTACGTTAAAAACTTGATTCTAATTACTCAGTATGTAAATGCTATGATAAATACAATGTTATTTAAATACTTTTTATAGCCGTATTCTTCGATATCTCCACAACGAACATCAAACTTCATAAAACGCTTAAATCCCAGTACTCTACGAACAAAGTTACAAAAAAGGCTGTGTAATGAAACTTCCTGTCCTAAGACCACAGACCCAATATCCACGTATAATACGAGCTACGTTCATCCAATGATTTAGCATCACAATTAAACGCTCTACTCGTCCACGACCCACGCTTTGCGTCAGGAAAATGATTGTTTTCTCGCAAGAAATGAGTTTCTGCGCCTTCGTCCCGGGTGCAGACACCGTGGATTTTCGTCACGTTCAACCGGAAATGACACTGCTAACGCGAAAGGACACCTTTTCTCGTCGGAACCAGTTAACCTCGCGTCGATCTTCCGCTTGACACCTGCGTGTCTAGTTAACATTTTTCCTCGGTTCTCGTTAATTCGCGAAGAAATTCCGCAGCGGTCGTTCGCTTTGCTCGAAGAACGAAAGATGCGATAAATTATTGATACTCGAATTCCAGTTTCAGCTGCGCTACTATGTTAGCTGGCAACGAGAACGTTCCGCGACATACGTTCATCGCGTTTCCTTTCGTGGAAAACGACCCAGAGATCGGTCGTATAGGCGAAGAAGAACGTATCCGTTCAGGTATCCGGTCGGGATCGTCGCTAGATCGAGTTGCTGTCTCCCCCTTCGTCTACAGTCTACGACCTACGACTAAGACTACCGGTTCTCCTCCTCTCTTTCCCAGACGAAACCACGCTTCCTCTACGCTCGTTCACCGACGATTAACCCCAGCACGCTTTTCCTTCTCACGAATTGTTTTACAACGTGTGCAAGCGTGCACGATCAGCGGGTCGACTCTTAGATGTATAAAATTTTCGGATAATGGATCTTCCGGAAAATACAGCAATCACTTTTTTGACAAGGAATACTTGTTACTAGCAGGAATTTTGTTCGGACAACAGAATATTCGAATAGTGGAAAAATAAGTAATATATATATGTACATATGTATGCAACGTATAAATGTTTAATAGATTTGCTGACAAAATATCTTATAATATGCAGCAATCACTTGAGTAATAACGAGATTATGATCAGGCACGTAATTAAAGGGCAGCAACGGAAATTTGTTATGAAAATTTGACAGCCAAACTGCATACAGAATAATTTTCGACAGGATACAACAACGCATTGTATTGCAACGACTTGAAGCTGAAACTGAGTTACAAGTTGCGAAGCCACGAATTTGAAACGCTAATTCCTCTCCATGGTACGTAGCAATCCAAAATGCAAGTATTCCATTAGTTATTAATTCTAGATAATTCTGAGAAACTGCATTGTCCCGCAGAATATGAAATAATCGTGAAATATTAACCAATTTTTAACCTAAAATATACTGCAAAATCAACCGTAAAGTATAAACTACCACTATTTTTTAAGTTCTACGATTTCCATGCGCGAAAGTTATCGTGGTTTTGAGATACATTCGAAACAGAAATTTATATTGTGCAACAGCAATAATTATAAATATAAAAGATATATAATATGACGTTTCAAAGCCGAGTATGCAACCGAGTTGATAAATCCAAACGAGTAGGAGAGAATAAATTAGAGAATATACATATTCGAGCCGAGTCTTCGTATATCTAATTTGTCCAACGATACGTTCAATCATATTTCATCCACTTATCTACATTGCAATGTTCAAATAAAAAGTCGATGAAAATATTCTCGAATCTGTTAAATACACAGAACAGATAAAAGAGACGAAATCAAACAACTCGCACCAAGTCTAAATAATTGAAATAACCGGACGCAGTTAAAAGTTGCGGAATATTCGAGTCGAAGCAAAGCTCGTTTTCTCGAAAACTTTCGAGACTCGACGAAACTCAAAGATTTATCGCGTTCTTCGAGCGTTCAACGTACAGGACGATCAGAGGAAACTTCGAGGGAGCGTTATTAAAAAGCGGCGGAACTGGTTTGAAAAAGCGGCAAAAAAGCAGCAAAAGGATTTTCGTCCGCGAGATGCCTCGTTTATCTGCGATCACGCGCAACAACGTCGAAATCTCGCGGCGATGATAAAAATTCAGCGAAAACCGCGCGATTTCACCGCTCGTTCGCTCTTGTCTGCCCTGAATTCGTCAGCGACCTCGGTCAGATCGCCCCGCACTGATTAAACACAGAGCGTGCCGAGGAACCAGCGAAAACAGCCAACGATGCAATATCCACGGTGTAATGCAACATCTGAAATCTGAATAATCGAGGCGGCGCGCCGTCAAGAGAAAACTTGTATATTCTTCGCGTGTCTTATGAGTCATGCAGGAAAGCACCCGTGAATTTATTCACGATTAACTGTACGAAAGAGCCTGAGAGCTGTACACCGAGCAACTGTATTGAGAGCACTTTGTGAAATTCCTTTCCGCAAAAATAACTGACGGCTACAAGAAACTCCACTTTCTAAATAATTTGGTTGATGGGATTTCAATACGATATAACTAGAAACGAAACGTATGATAGATCTAAAAATGTAAGTCTCGCTTTCCTGTAAAAAATAGGTTTGACTTATTGCATGCTTCTCTTCTAATCTTCAAGCGACTGCCTCGAAGAATTGAAAGAACGTGATTTTGTTAACTAGCATGGTAATGAATTTTGCGGAGTGTGGAGCGTTGATTGGTTTTATGGAATTGAATCTACTGATAAATATTTGAAAAATATTGCATTTTTAGAAATGTTCAAAAATATACAAACATATACCATTCCGCTATTTCCTGCATTTGCAATTCGAATAGGGTATCTCATTCCTGTTACGTATCTTTTTCCGAAAAATTACTTTTGAACGCGAAGCATAAAGCTTCTGTGCAGTCTATTCGGTGAATAGAAAATTATGAATCTCAAAAGCTTTGAAGCGAAGTGCGGAACTTTATGAAGATAGCATAAAATCAGAGATATGATAAAAAGGATGGCAGAAAGGTAAATGATATTTTGTTCGACTATGGAGAAAAGAAAAATTCAAATTCACGTATTTTGTTGCATTCAACGCAGAAAAAGTGAGTTCAGATCGTGTTACATTATCTACTTGGAAACCTCGTTCCATTTTACATTATTAACCTAAATATTACGCGACCCCGTTTTCTCTGAATCGAATAACTCAGTAACACATCAGCATAAAACACGTGTAGGTACTTGGCAAAAGGAAAAAATTAAAATGAATAATTTCATAGCTAATGATTAAAACATAAATGATATCGTTAATCAGCCAATTGCTTTACATGTTTTTATGATACAAAATAGCACAAATTTTCTTTATGCGATATGTACAATCGATAATGTAAATTCGATTTTTAAATCAAGGTACTTTATAAATATTTACAAACTTGCGCTAGCGGTAAAAATACAGTTTCTCCCTTTTACTTCTTTATTTTCTTTTTTGTTTTTACGTATATGTATATACAATGCGACAAGTTTTTAAAACCCCATTCCCTTTTTTATTTGTAGTAAAAATGTTTCATTTTAACTATAACTTGGCACAAAAAGATACGAAAGGAAGATAAGAACAATTTAACGATATAAAATAGCACATAATATATTTACATTTCTGAAATATTCAGTAAATGTTATAAAAGTTTCGAACTTTGTATCGTCGTTCAAAAGGTTTATCGCGTCATCTTACAAACGAGATATAAACTATATCTAGTTTTACACACTTGTTCGACGTAAATTGCTTTCAAGTTATAATTTCTATAATGAGAGCTATGAACTTTAAAGTTATAATAATGCAGTAAGCTACCATCTTCGCCTAAAAACTATAATAATACCGTAATTAACGAACTCCTTAATACTACGTACAAAAAGAAAATCAATTGATTTTCCAAAACCAGTTGGTCAACATTAGCCGGAAATTTTAGTAAATCAATACACGATTAGTAAATAGTGAACTTTTCAATTGATTATATTCTTTCGTTATTTTAAATAATTACGAAATTAATATATCGAATGAACTTTTTCCTTCTAAGAAAAAAGATTTAATCGAATTAAGTTTAGCTAAATATAACTATAGCGAATATAGTTTTCATTTTCTCTTTCTTTCTTCTCCGTTCTAACAATCTTATAGAATCGCAGTTTTGTTTCAACATTGCAACATTGTTTCAATTGCAGCATCGAAATTTTCCATACAATTTTTAGAAACTAAAAAGAGGAATGAAAAAAGACAATACATACTTTTGCGCCATGTAACTCGTTTAACAAGTTTTTGGAAAAAACTGAAACCACTGCAATAACTAACTCAACATTACAATTCAGATTTTTGCATTTTTAATTTTATACTTTCTATCTATTATAAACTTTTAACAAGCATCAAACTAGAACAGAAATAATAACAATAAATACATGAACTAAGGGGAAAAAAGAAAAAAAACTAGACAATAGGCTTTTCGAAAATTACTTTCAACACTTGCATGCCAACAAAGCTGTAATAAGTTTCGAACTATATTTGATCATAATGAAAAAAGCTTCTGAAGATTTCACGCGTTTTGATTTTCATTTTTTTATAAATAAATTGAATTTCATTAAAATAAATCTGCTTCTAAATTATTTGAAATAAGTTCTATACAAAACTTCATAAAAAAAAGACAAATTTCATAATTTTTTAGTACATTTTTACTTTTCGATGATGCTTTAAATCAAATGGAATGGCGTCTCCCGATATCGAGGTGATGAAATTGCGTTAAGTCAATTACGACGTCGCCCTTTGTGCGTCATCGTGCCATTTACGAACGATTCAGTATGGCGAAATGGAGCGCGAAAGGTTTCTTTGAAAAAAACAAAAAAACTGAGAATTTCACGATTTCAACTCCGATGGCACGAGGTTTAGTTTTACAAAACGGCTTGATCGAGCGAGGTGATCGAACACGCAATGATTTTTGATGATTAAACGCGTCCGAAACGCCCTTTGAAACTCGAACACTTGAACGTTCCTTGGCTATGTATAGAGATCGCTTTGACATGCTTGTTAAAAGCAGTCCTTTTTCTCTCTCCATCCATCGAGAATAACGAGACGAACTCTTTTAACTTTGCTTCGACAACCAGGCTTCCTATGTTCGGTAAAAAAAAAAAAAAAAAAAAAAAAAGAAAAAAGAGGAAGAGAAGAAAAAATAAAAATCAACTTAGAGCTCGTTGAAAATCGTATCGTGGCTTCGAAGTCTCTTTCTTTTTCTCTCTCAATCATCAAACACTTTTCCCAAATAAATTCAGTTAAAACAGCTTCAGGATTTTCTATAAGCGGGTTTGTGGGGTAGAAAAAGGTTATACGAATGTATGTACATGGAAGCGATCAGCAGACCAATTCGTTCTGTTCCAACCAAATCGATATTATACCATCGTAACAAAGATATTTATTACAAATGCTTGTCGTATCCGCTTTTGATGATCGGCAGCTTGCTGCATCGCAAATATACAAATGAATTTTACTCATGCTTAAATCATGATGCAGCACGCTTCTAACATATGAGTTTCGCTAAAAATATTTAATGCGGAAATCCTGCTGACAAGTGTTTTTATTATACTATTTGACTGCTTCCTCGTTTTTCTCTCTTTTTTTTTTAATTGAACGTGAGAACACAGCGCAACATATTATCAAAAATATAATCGAAGCTCGGACTACAAATGCGTCATACAATCATCGTGAAAGTTTAAAATTTAAAATAAAAACGTTGTACGCAAAAGTACGATGATTTGTTACGATTTAAGGTACAGAATGCAATGCAACCTTCGTTCTCTTCTAGCGGGAAGTAGAATTTAATTTCCATACGAAACGAACTTAAATAAAGCGCAACAAAATGAAGCTACGTATCAATGTACATGCTTATTTCTCCGAACAAACATAGACTAAACTTAAGGGCATAAACCCACTTCGAAAATATCATGACTGCAAGGAATGGCTACGTGCCAATTGGACGTTTATTTGATAGCCGCATCTGTTCGATGTTCGAATTGATATCAAGGGAATCCGGAACGTCGTCGAAACCGTTACTCTTCCATGCTCGGGAAAACGCTTTCAGACAACCTGTTCCAGAAATTACGAGGACAATTCCTCCGTTAACGAAGTCATTGCGGAAATTTACTCTTTCCAAAGAGTAATCTATCACCGGATTTTATCTCGTAACGAGACTGGTCGTCCAACACCAGTGAACTATTCTCGACAAGATTCTGTATCGAATTTGTTTTCTAGTTATTATACGTTGCATTTGATCGTGATATGTATATATGTGATACGTTCTTTCTTTTTTATCACTTTTGCTTTTCACTGTACCAATACACGTATTACTTTTGCCCTGAAGAAGCCAGATGTGCCTAAATGCTGCTTAGATTTCTTTTCCATATAATCTTTATTTCATAAGATTTTTTATAGAAAAAAAACTATGCAATTTCATCGAAATAGCGTTTTAATACATCGACGTCACTGCTGGTGTTAGCCCTGTAACAATTAAAGCTTTTCCACGCGAAAGATACTCAAAGTACCAAAACCGAAAGACACAGTTCCGATAATATTTCACAGACGTTGTTCTACTTTCTTCGCGACGTTCGAACATACGTAGCTTGTCAGCTTAGCTAGCAGTGAAAAATAGCGTAGTACTAAATAAAACCGACGTTACACCTACTGCATTCATAAATCACGTAGCTTGTACAATGTAACAAAAAACTGGTCAAACGAAATACAAATCAAGTCTTTCGTATTCATTTGCAGACAAACGCGCGAGCAAGAAACACGCCCGCTGCAATATATTTAGATATATATATATACGTAAACGATAACACTAGTATCAAATGAAATTATACCGAACAGAGTCATCCTATTTGCCTCTGAAGCGTCGATTTCTTCACGCTTCAAGAACTACGGAGTGGCAGATCGTGATGCGTCTAATTCGACGAACAATTGCAGTTCGGGAAAGCGAAACGAGCTCGTTATTCCGCGAGAACAGAAAGATAAACAAAGATAGAGACCAATAAATCATTGGTATCGAAAGAAACATCGTGGATCTGTCACTGGCTATTGTAATTCCAGTAATTAAGAGAAAATTAAAGGCTGTTAAGGCGCAGAACTGCAATAAGACACGGAGAATGAGAAACGAATCGACAGACGCAGTGCACCGAGAGAACGAGCAAAACGTCGCATCGGAGCGAAAATGAAGTGAGATGAAACGAAGTAATTAAGATAAAATCGGTCAGGCGAGTCGGATACGTGCACCAAGGATAGGACGCGAGTATAATAAAGGTACGCCGGGTACGTGACAGTAAATACGAATTAACCCTGCGTCTCCTTCCTCCTCCTGGATGGTTTCCAGAGTTAGAAACGAAAAACGGCGCGAACAAGTATTTCAGCAGAATGCAAACGATGATTAACAACTGCGAGAGCCACCAACGCTTCAGGAATCTTTAAAATGTTCCACAAGCTGAATTTTTTACATAAATTACTGCTATTACTGAATTATTCATCACGTTTATTATTACAATCAACTATTACTTAATACGTTCAAATAAATGGAATTCCACGGAATTCTAAATGTTGATCATTAATTGTATCGATCAAACAGTTCGTATGTAATTGATGGACAAAGTAGTTGAATGAATAAAGTAAACGGAGCGTAATTTATAGTTGACAATTGTAGAATATTACGGTAATATCGAGCGTACATCACATGCTTCATTACACATAAATGGAATGAAAGGTAGCTTAATTACAATTGCAGCGAAATGTTTGAAATTCTTAAGTACTTTAAATTCAAACGACTGGAATTTGATATTTAACTGCATGGAATTTTAATAAACCAAACGATCAAAATGATTCATATGCTGATAATCGTAATTACGAAATATTAATAGAGTTTCCTAAATATCTTGTATCTAACCGATGATTTAATTTCAACAAACGCATCACCGATGTGCGCGCGAAAATATAAAATATCTCGATCGACTAAAATATTTCAAATGTATAATAAGTTCGATATAAATATTCTGAACAACAATGAAAGTTTTGTAAAAGAATAGAAATATGATATGATATTCTACGATAATTCTATAACAAGAATAAAAAGCTAGAAAAATATCCTATTATCATTTTCTTTTTCTAAACATATGTACAATGTTCTTTTAACTACCATTCAGAGAAGAATGATAGTCAAGGTTGGATCGTTATTCTATCTTCTTTACCATACAAACACTTGTCAAAGAGAGGTCATAAGTTTTCAATTCTTTCCGCACGTAGCTATTCTTATTTTTGTTAATGCAAAAAGCCGACAGCTTGCCGCAAAGTGGTGGTTAAATTCAAGGACGAGAAAATAACGATAAAGATAATGATATTTGCTCAGCTGTTGCGAACCGCGAGGCACGAAAAAGCGGTTTACCGGAAAGTCCACATTCTGCACATTTTCTTTCACGGAAATTGCGAATTCACAACGTGCTTCTCAACGAGGAACGATTACTATCGTGTACATTGACGAAATTAACACGGCGATCTTTTAAGCACGTGTAATCGCCGAGAAAACATATAGAAACGCGCGAAAAATATTATAATCGTCGCTTTATATTTGTTTAAAAATCATACACTCGTGTACCATCAGTATCTAGAGATAAAATGCATACTAAATAACTGTACACATAGGTGCTAAGTAAAAGCTGGCACGTAGCTAGCGAATTGACCGTCCTCTTTCGAGCATCATTCATTGTATTCTTAATTACCAGTTGCCATAAACTGCGACCTCGAATGTCTAGTCATCATCGCAAACGAATCAGTTACCATAAATGTTTTCTCGTTTGTCGGTAGTTTTGTTAACAAGAAAAAAGAAAAAAAATCAAATAGCGTCACGATGAAGGAATTTTGTGGGCATGTATTAAAAATACGGGATTGGCAGAACTGTAAATTTAAGAGGATTAAAATCCGTAGAATTGTAGAATTCAGTCGAAGGTTAATTCACGTTACACTGTTCCTTTTGTAATCTTTTTTAAAGATAGATTAAAATTACGAACTTGCTCAAACATTTTGCGAACGCGATTCTTCTCGCTGCAATTGCGTAGATGAAACGGAAGGTAAAGAACAAAATGAATAATGAGTGCTCGTGAAGACGGGAGTTAAGCGAGTCATAATTTACATCTTTACATGTTTGCCTTGTGTAATCGTTTCCTTTAAACAACTAATTAAAAACGTGTATTTGTCGTGACAACGATTCCCATTCTTACTTATTCCTTCTATTTCATTCATTCTTTGTGATACCAATATCAATATTGGTACTAAAAATATTTTACATCACTCTGAATGAATTCAGTAATTAAGATAATACTTCTTCCACATGTTTCAGAATATTTTTCACGATATTTATCGTAGCAAATTTTATTCGTTTATCTCATCGACGTTATAACCGCATTGCGTTTATTTAAAAAAAAAACAGTGAAAATAAATAGTTACTGCACAAAACGGGAACAAAGTTTACACTTCCTTCATTTATTTTCCACGTTCGCTGACGTATACTCGCAAAAATAAACACCGCCTTTATTTTCAACAGAACAACGATCAATTAAAACCCTACCTTATTTTGCAATTCAGAAGATCAATAGCCGCCCCGTATTCAGAACTTAAACACGTATTCCAATTTTCTGGAAGCTAGTCTTCTCTTATTCCAACCTACGTAACAACCACTTTCGTAAAACTGATTAAACTCGCAAGTTTCTCTTGATATTGAGCTACTGGTCCCGTAGCCCTTATTCCCTTATTCATTTTATACCGACTTCATCCTCTGCCCCAATATTTTCGGATTCGGAAAGATCGAAAGACTTCGAGGAATCGTAAAATGTAAACGTTTCGTGAAAGATGCTTAACACTTTAATCACCAACTTAACGTTGCGTTAAGATAATAACTCGGTTGCAATATTTTTCAGTCAATTCATCGACTGTTTTCGTTTCTGTGACTACGATAGAAAATCTACAAGGATTCGTTTCATATCTTTTTCTCTCGTCCATCATTACGTTTCATGGAAAATATTTGGTTTATTATAAACGAGGAATAAATTTCGAGAACGATGGTGTTCGAAAAATATAAAAACTGCTGTTTCATTCAGCCGAAAAGTTGGTTGAAAGCATGCCAAGAAGTTACCAAACTATCGCTAATGGAGAAGAGATTGAACCTACTATGAAAATGATATTAGCTTTTTTTATACGTATATACTTCAGATCTATATGTTTTACACGATGCATTAATTTTCGTGGAGCGATATTACATCAGCGACTTTACAAATACAATCAAGTTGTATAATCGTCTACAATTGATTTACTATTTACTCTTCAAATTGATTACTGTCAGACTGAATTCCGTTGGTATTTTATCTTATTTGGACGTTTTCGGTGACTTATCTTGCTACCATTTGATATCTCACTCGTTTTAATTTCTATCGATATAACAAAAATAATTTCATAGTAAATTAAATACATTTTGCGATACAAGTAAAATTTGATTAATACAAATATGTCAGTAAGGTTGCAGTTTTATAAATAACTGGCATGCTTTAAACAGTAAAATTTTGGAAGATATTTGTATCATCTTTGCTTTATTTTTCAGTTTATAAAGTTATCGAATGTGACTTCCAAACTGCTCGTATATTAAATTGCATTACTATCGAATAAATTTAAATGAAAGTATAAAAATCCAATCGACTCATAAACTCTTAATAACTAAAGAGTGCCAGAATTGTACAGAAAAATGTTCAATATTTCGGTTATAAAACGAAGTTCCCAAAGAAAATGATTATTTGAATGCACTGAAATTTAAGCACGAAACAAACTTTTGTTAGCTGGGATGTAAGTATGTCACGTTTCAAATTGTATTCGCGAAGAGTCCTCGAATTTTTCACACGCTGCAGCATAAAAAAAGAAGAGAAAGGCAGGAACCACGCCTTTCAGACAGGCAGTAGAAATGATCGGAACTCGTTCCCTCATTTTTCAGACGGAACAATACGCTAATTATAGATATGTATCTTCAAAGAAAAGCAACGTCTGTTCGACAGAAAACGTGTGACAAATTTCCGATGATACGTTTTAGCGGCGTGGTCTACGACGAGAACTCGAAAGGAACTGTTTTTCATCCCAATTAGAGGAGAAGGGTTCAGAAACATGGATACTTTGTCGGCTGTTACCGTTCAGTTCGTTTACTCCATGAGAATATTAATGACTTGACGATGGTATTCATACATGCACGGTAAATGACGTAATTTCTCTTTCGTATATACTTTCGTAATCCGGTAAATAACTGGATAAATAAATGCGATCGATACGTCGATAGTAACAAATATATTAATGGGTTAAAAACAGATGAAAAATCTAAAAAAGTAAAAAAGATGCGTATACGAATCCTTATCCCAAATACTGTAATGTAATTTTTCTATATTTCGATAAAATTCATCCTTCCTAGTAGCAGAATATTTCTTCTTTCCGGATTTTATCCTGAGTTCACACGGGCTCTGAATCAACGTGGGTCCGAATCGTCGAACCGAAGCTCGTAGCTGAAAAATCGCCAGAAACGACGACGCATTGGAATGCCCCTGTCCAGTGCAGATCGATCTCTTTTTAACCACGTCGCGCGTCGCTTCGAAAAAGGCAGTGCATCCCTTGACGAGTTCATTTGCATAAAAAAATAAGCACAACCGTGATGTATCGTTTTGTTGTTCTGTTATTTCTTGTATGGTATATCGTATTATTAATTTAATTCTATATAACGGTGGATTGCCTTGACAATATATTGCAGTGTTTGCGATTACTTACTGATAAGGAGAAATTTCACGAATAACTTTTTAAAAGATAATCATTTTTTAGCAATCTGATAAAGAAATCGGCTGAGATAAAAATGTCAGATCACAACACTTGTTAGTGATATTTTAATGAAAACATTACAAGTATGCAACTCTATTTAAAAACTAAGAAGAATAATTAACTTTATCGATGTACAATTTAAATAGTTAATTTAAATATTCATTTTTCAAAACTTGTTTCTAGAAAATTTTCCAGGAAACTACGGATTAGATATAACAAATTATAATTCAATTACATAAATTCAATTAACTATAATACGAACGTACATACTGATGACTTTATTAGAAGAAAAAAAAAGAACAGAAACAAAATATTCCGATGGAAGTAATTTTTCTTCCTCGCCTAAATCTTTTTACACGATCAGGAAAATGTCTAGCAAAGTCATAAATAATTCCCGATCCCTCGTATTCGTTTCTTTTGGACTGAAACTTTAAAGCACGATTCATTACACGTATTCCCGAATGCGTTTACGTATTAGATTTATTACGAGGAACCAACATTAAAGTTTTCTAATCCTTCAAATCCCAATTTATCACGCAAAAAGCACCGAAACATATTTACTTTATGAGGGAAAAAGTACTTGAACAAATTATGATAGCAACAGCGAAAAATCATTTCCTATCTGAACGAAACGTTATATATATTCATTTATTTATTAATATATATATATATATATATATATATATATTAAGTATTATATTGAAGTATTATATTTATAGATTTGTAGATTTCTCATTTTAAGGGCAGTTTACTTAAAAAGATAAGCGGCACTGCTTGAATTAAACCACTGAATAGAAATAGACCAAAGTACTGAGATACTTATGAACGTTGCTGTAACTAGACCAAAATATCACACTCGCATTCAAGCCACAGATCTCATTCCCAAATCGTTCGAGGATAGATAAATCTCAATGGAATGGCAAAAGGAGGGAGGAGCGCGTGGTTCGATTTTTAAAGAGTCGAATACAGGAGAAATTCCTTAGGTGTCGAATATCATCGCTATGGGGATAGAGGACCCGATGCGTTTGACGAACGAAACGAAACGAACGTACAACTAGCCAGGAGAGGAACCTGAAAAATGCCAGGAGATCGAGAAAGTATGCGGCACACGGGGGAAGCGCGAGTTCGTATCGAAAGCTCGCCTCGTACCTTGACGTCGAGCGGAATGGAAGCGGCGGCTTCAGTCGCTCGCGAACTTCCACCGTGAAAGCTTCTCCCCGTGTGTTCGTCCGCTTCTGATCAGTGTCTCAGACATAGAGAAATCGAGAACGCGCCAACACAGAAAAAAAAATTAAAATTATCGTGATCGAGAATCGTTTAGTTCGTGAATTTTTATGAAAATTTCGTTCGAATCGACAAAGACATCAAGTGGATCTTGATGAGTGAATCAATGTGTAACTTGTGAACGAGGATGAGGACGACTCTGTTTGCACCGTTTTGCTTGTTCATCGACGAATTCGGCGAATAAATCAACGACAGAGCAGGTGGAAACCATGCGGAGGTGTTTGCTTCTGGTTCTTTGTGCCGCAGGTAATGAGTTTCGCCAATGAATCGATCGATTTTAATTCAACGCCTGTGATTTACGCGAGAAATATCAAGTGAAAGGAGACTAAATGGATAAAAAGATTGACAAGGGAAGGAATACATTTTTTCCACGTTCGGTTTAGTTTCAATTGTATTTCTTTTCGGTAGAAATATCTATCTCAACGTTGCTTATGAGTGAAAAGCGTGAACTTTTATCAAAAAACTTACGCACACACGCGGGCTTTTCTCTTAGAAATAAATTTACGGAGTGCGTTTACGAGTTGTCGTCGTGAAAGCTTTCTGGGACTGAATCCTTTGAGAAAAGCTTTAGAGAACAAACCATGAGAGGAAGAGAGTTAATTATCAAATTGCAAGGTAAAGCGAAATACCAAAGAAAAGTTCCTCTATGTTTATAGAGCTAGTATAGACATAAAAGAGATCGCTGGATAAAACGAACATGATAATTATATATGTCGATACTCGTTTAAGACACCTATCGAAAAAATTCCATTAAAACGGCACATTCACCTTTTAGCATTGAAATAATATAAAATAAAATAAAACTTCGTTTAATGGGATAAGAATAAAAAATGAATAAGATGAAAAAAGAAATTAAAAATTCATATAGACCCGATATATTGAATCGAGAAAGAAAGAAGAAACGTATCTTGAGAAAGATTTCGAAAAAAGAGAATAACGAAAACATTGTAAATAACTCCATTCACTATTGTAGAAGCTAGCCATTTATTTATAACTTAGATCATTCACCTCAAGAATTTTGTTGACACGTACGAATAGAAACAACTCCGCTGCACGGTGAGAAACGAGTGCCGATTCGGTCCATCCTATTTTTCTTCCACCACGGAAGATTAAAAATTTATAACATGGGACGTTCCCTTACAGTACATTTCCTTCTTTTCTATTTTCTACTATTTTCTTCCTAGAACTCGTATAAAGAAAAGAGAAAAAAAATCTGTAGAAACGTTGCCAACGTCGGACATTGAAACGAGCATAATGAAACGTTATAATAAAACGATTTGCAAGCTTCAACTGATGCAATGTGCAAGTCATTAAAAGCAAAAGGATGTATCTACCAAATGCAAATATCGATTGGTTGCGCACTTGTGAGTACGAAAAAATTCATTACTAATGGCGCCTTTAAGCGAAACTATAAGGCGACTCGATAACGCTACTCGAGATTTCTATCTTCCTTACGTACTATTTTACTCCAAGAACTCGAAATAATAAAGAAAAGCGATGATACAATCAATGTCACGATGCACCATTTAATACCAGAGGGTAGACAAATATGCACGTTCGTGATTAGATGTTTTTTCTCGCTTTAAACTACATAATAATAATTAATAATTAACTTCTACGTGTAAAATTAAGAAAATTAAATTTTGCTTAAATATCTTTTGAAAGCAAAATCTTTAACTTTTCTAAATGATACTGTATCGACATATTATATTGATAAATATTAAAAATAAGTTTCAATATGCAATCTATTGTTAATATTACTATTTTCATTAAAGATTTAGAACATATATATTTAAGATGTAAGGTAAATAATGAGGTGAATATAGTTCAAGATAACAGTTTAAGTCCTTTATCGTTATGTAATGTAATGTAGGGCTAATAAAAATAAGGTCACATATACTATTGAATACCTAGATGCCCGAAGTGAATAGATCGGCCATCTATTTTTGTTAAAGAGTACGCGAATCTTTAGTCGGAAGACCACACACAACGGTATTAAATCACACCGCAAATGTGTCGCAAAACTAGAATAACCATAAGAAAGTGTTCACTGCCAAAACTGCAGAATAATGGATTACGTAAGTATCGGTTTTTCACCACCTTTTATTCGATCTAGTTACCTTGGATCAAATTAACTTTGAACGGATTAAATTCACGAACGCGGTTATTGGAGATATCTGTACAAGATTAATGAATTAACACCAGTGATAAAATAAGTATAAATTTTATCATTAATAACATCAATATTCACTATGATCTTCCAACAACATGTAACAAAACCATTTTTATTTTTGTGCTTAATGGAAAAAACCTAATAAAAAACAAATGCTTACATAAGTAAGTTATACGCAGTGTTAGCAAGTTAGAACGATTATACGTTTCATCTACTAGTAATGACTTTAAACATGACAAATACAATCCCCAGTTATGTTTTATAAAAATTGTCTTTTTACTAAAGTATACCACTGAAGAAAGACTATATACATGGTTGGTACTAGATTATTAAATTATAATTACACCAGTTAATCTAAACGTCTGTTATTTTGAAGACTTGCCAAACAGATACATACATGAGACACTTGTTGATCGGCCGTAGTGAAACAAATCGGCCGCTGTAGCTAAAATATACAAGCAATATGAAACAATTACGCAGAGCACATGTAAAGTTAGCCTTGTGCTAGATGTAACTCTTGAATGAAAGTAAAAATTGTAGACACACGTGTTATCCATGAATACAACGTACGCATCGATGAACATGATTCTTACGTAGATAAAGGTACAGCTTATAGACGAGCTGATTTAAAAGTTCAATTATAGCTGAATAACAATTATAGACGTTAGTATTAATTATCAACGTTCATGACATACCACGATGATATCAAAGTCCGGCGTATAGTATTTAATTACATCTTGTTAAATGGCGAATTTCTAGAAACATAGTCTCAATATCTATCGATCGTTTAAGTACAAGCACATTTTCAAAGTCAGTCACCGATTTGGGTTAAAGCAAGTTTGCATCGCATGGCTCCGCTGATATGCGAATATTGACAATAGATAAAACTGCTGACATATATACGTGCTTTGTGGTTGTATAATTTCGATAATAGTCGTTTAAGATAATGTTAGCCTAGTAAATTTTTCGAGCCATGTATAAGCATAATTATAATATCAAGTATAACCATCTTTTTATTTTCCTCACGTTTTGAGTTTAATTTCCGTCACGTTTTGCAACGACCAAGTATGTAATTAAAGTTAAATTTGATTTTCCAATTAACAGAGAATTGTTTTTATCGTATGTATGATCTCTCTCACGGATTTAGAGATTAAATATGAACAATTAGCCGAATAATTTACTCGTTGTTCAAACTAATCATATGATATCATCCTTGAATAATTAATCAGTTACAAGAAACGAAAATATTGGAAACCTTAACAAAAGGAGCCACTTTTATAGTCCGTTACGTCATCACATACCTCGAGATTATGAGCCTTGGTAGCTGTTCCTCTTAAATATTCGTAATCGTTACATTAGAAATGTCGAATTAGCAAGGATTTTACAAGTGAAAGGTTCATTCGCATTAATAAAACTTGCAAATTTCAATCAAGTTCCATTCAGACTGCTTTGACATCGCTCGAATTAAATCTTTTTCTTCTTCAACATTTATGTATAAAAATGAAAGATATCTAATTGGTAGAGAAACGGAATCTTAAAAACTCGAAATTTGCTATCAATCAGAAACGTATGACTAAGAAGATGCAAACGTTCGTTTCGATTATATCGATCATTAATTTGTCATAATACAACTCGGGCAAAATGAAAAGTTGTTCGCAATATCTGCTGAAAGGCGGATTTACATTCAATGCGTGTCCTGGGTATACAGAAATATCGGTGAAGCTACATCCGACGCAATTGCGAATGAATACGTGAAAAGATAAAGCTCCAACATTACCGCGGCTGTTTGTCGTTTATGGTTTCCAGCCGGAGAAACAAGCAAACAAAATGTGCTCAACAAACCAAACGTGTTCAGCGGATGGAAACTTTTCCCCGTATAATTCGTGTTCCTACAAACGTTCCCTGAAGTGATAATTTATAGTTGAATATGTTATCCCTACAGAATTAGAAGTTACAGAAATTGCGATACGTTATCGAAGGTGATTGCAAATACGATACGTGTAAGGGTAATATTACCTATTACTTGGAAAATAAATAACGTGACGTTGCAACTGCAAAAAAATTCTAAACGATTGGTAGATTGCAAATTTTTATGCAAACTAGTATCATTATAGGTACTCACGGAAACGAAACATCTATAAAATGCTACGTTACAGTCAGACATGAAAGAAATAAGTCTAAAAAAAAAAAAAGAATAAAACTGTCCATAGAACAATTTTTTCAATGGCCGTAAACCACGGAAGAATTCTACGAGAATAGCAGAGAACAAGCTGGTGCATGATTTAATTAGAGTGCTGCAGTTTGAATCCATGAAAACAACTCGATCAACCAGTAACCTATTTCGTCGTGTTAACATACTCCCAGAGTTCTTCCATGATAATAAACCAAAGAGGAAGATGCACAATGTAATTGGCACTTCGCATTTCTACCCTATTAATTCCCATGTACGGACGCAATAGCAATGCATCGCATAATTTTCTCGGATGATATCATTCACACTTTGCAGGCCGGACAACATCAAAAGCATTCAACTAGGTTAGGAATACTTAGCAATACACGGAAGTTTAACTCATGTTTGATACTTGAGCACGGACGGCGTAAGAACCTTTAGAAGAAAACTTTCAAACTTGCATCTTTAAAGTACATATAATGGCTATTTTCTTCTATAAAAAGTTATCGTTATAAACATCTTTAACGTAAAATGAATCTTTAACCAAAAATTGAAACGAAAAATAACGCATATAAATAACAAGTCTTTTTTAGTTTTCTCAAATTCGAGAAATTTTCTAATGATTGAAAAATACGATTCGGTCGAAAATGTTACAAAGAACGCAGTGAGATCAACACATTCCCTACGGAATTCGGTCGTAATCGACTTACGCCTATCATCGGTGTAAATTACAGTGTCATATATATCTCTTAAGATAGATTGTCATACAGTTATTAATAAATACCAAAGACTATTAACCTTTTTAGCTGTAGCAGTCGTTATAGCACATGTATTCAATTTCACACGGTAATTAGCTATATCTAAACCACCGACAAATAAGCTTCTCCGCGTTTTTGCTATCAAACAGTAACACAAATAGTCTTTTGCAATTATCGTACCATACGTATATCGACATCCTTGCTCCGTCTTATAATTGAAAGAAAGAGCAGAAACTTAAAAACAGGCTTAAAATTAAGATTGGAAAATGGATTTTTAGAACAATTTCCTAATCGGTATCTGTATAAACGAGGACATTGTTATACAGCAATCATTTTCACTTTCTTCGCGTAACAAATCTCAATTTTATGACCGGCCATGTCCTTTTAGAACGTCGCTATCGCTAAATTATTTTCATCTATGTAATGTATATAACTCCATCTACGTATTTGTATCTATTCATCCGTAAAAGAGGTACGGTTTACATAATCGTTAAATTACGTTCAAGGACAAGAGATAGGTATTAAGGATCCGCGACTAAACTGCGTCTGACGTTTTATTCGATTTTCTGCGATTGTTTCCATAAAAGGACAGAGCCATGAGAGACGAAAGAAATTATTGCACGGGGAAGAGAACGACCGTAACACTGAACTACTTAGTCCCGCTGCATATTACAGCATGCAATCGTATGACGTAATGAATATGCTATCGCACATTCCTACCTACATTAAAACCGTGGATATCAATTTTTACCGACGGATAAAACGTACATAAATGTAAGGCATTCGTTTAATATTCGTCACATGCAAAAAAGATGCACCGGGAGAGAAATTTATGTGAACAGTGTGTAGGCGAAACTGTTGAACTGTTGTGTCGTCCCCAAGGATTTCCTTGAACGAGGAATATTCTCGAGATAGAATATGCCATTGCGATTCTACGGAATATGCGAAATTCTCAGCTACAGATGATACGAGAAAAGATAAAATTACGAGAATATTATTCAAATGTTTGAAAACGATTTCTTTTTTTCTTCCGTGTTAAAGACAACATGATAAATGAGATAAGATAATGAAGGCTAGCTAATTATTCTTTACGACTTCATTGTTTTACAGGCATATCAGCAGTAGTGGCACAGCCGTACAATAACAGTATCAATCCAATAGCCACGAACAGGCTCAGAGTCGGCCGACAAAATGAAATCATAAGGCGGTACATGTGCCCTATAGGATTCTTCCGATTGAAAAGATATTGCTATTACTTAAGCGGAGGTACGGCACCTTGGAGAGAGGCCTATTTTCACTGCAAAGATAGAAACGCTACTCTAGCGATTCTCGATAGAAATGGTAAAGATCGAATGCTAAGGAAATACTTGTCGAGCGATCAATTCAGTAAGTAAAACTCGTCTTACAATACAGTATAATAATAATAATAAATAAATTACATAATATATAATAATAATAAATTAATAATAAAAATAGAAAAGACATATTACCTAATAAATACTTTTCAAATCACTCGTATTATACAATCTTATATTTACAATCGTAAAAAAATACAAAATATATAATCTTAAATTTGGATGAAATTGGTTAAAGTTTCGAGATATCTAAACTGGTTGAAATATTATGTCCCAGCGAAATTAGAGAGATGGATCGGTGGAATATACAATTGGCAGCAAATGGCTTGGGAATGGGGAGTGACCGGGGAGAAGGTGGTGTTCCAAAATTTTGGTTTACCTCAATCTAACCACTCTAAACAACAATATGCATGGCACTGCATCACGATCGATCCTACGTTAAGGTATAAATGGAGCCCACGAAGTTGCGTCGAACGAAAACACTACGTGTGCGAAGTACCAGCTGGACGTATAGGTAACATTCTACTTTCTTGACGCTCGTTTTTAGCTCAAATACTGCTTAAAGCATCATTCTATCTATATATCATCTTTATTAAAATTAAAAGACGTAAAAGGATCATTGAAGAATATTCGCAATGAACATTCGTCTCAAAACTAACAAAATTTATACATACAAGAATCATACGATTGTTGAACCTTTTAGTGATTAAGTAGATATCTGTAATTAGATACTTTGTTTAAATTATAGTTAGAAGACGTAAAAAAACGATAGATCCCTACGCACCGCAAAACCAAAGATTGAAACCTCGAAAGAAGGGTAAGAAATACTCGAAAGAACAGAAGAAATCAAACAGACAGAATAAAAGACGAAGTGGATGGGGAAAGAAGCACGCCGAACAATATTCAGATTGGGCACATGGCGTGAATGTAGGTTCAAGGCCACCTAGGTAAGTTGTTTTACCTATAAAGTAATAGTAAGCTGTGAAATATACTGTTTGCCAATAGTATACTATTTTGTACACAGAAGACAAGTGGTTTCTCTTAAGGATCGTTACGTTGTCCGGAAAATTTGTAGCAAAATTCGAAAGAAATTTTAACGCTATGTATTTTCATAGAACTAACATTTTATTATATGCGTATATTAATTATGCATATATCAAACCTTTTGGTATTTAATATCTGCTCCCACACAAGTCCGCATTTAAAAAACTTATCTTCTTTCGCAATAAATTCTTTTAAGTCCAAAATTAAAGATTCCTAAATAAGATATTAATGTATCGTAATCATATTGTAGCATAATAGTACATTTGTAATTCTGAAGTAAAATTCTAATTGCAGCGTGAAAGGATTGTACCCGAGAACAAGAATGCGACATCACTCGAACAGAACTCAACTGAATTACCCACAAGTGGCACAGATCTTGCCTCAAGGACGAGAATACAGTGCATTCGCACCTGATACGCCCAGTAACGGTCCACAAAGTCTAACAGCTATAAACAACATTTTGCCAGAAATCCCTAGCAAAATGAACAACCTAGCGAGCGAAGAAGTTATTTTAAAGCCATAAACAAAGCGCTATTTATTTTAACTCTTTATTTGGTTGCTTTAATCATCGATCATTATTCTTCTAAAAGATCATCTTGTATCTATGTTTCACACTTTCCTCCATCCTACATTTTGCTAGAAATTTAATTAATCGCGGCTTTCATTCGGCCAAATAAAGAGTTATAATTTTCGTTTCGTTTCGAATTTGTGGATGATGAAGTTATTTAGGCGCTACTAAAGTCGAGCATAGACTGAGATATAATTTATTCGGCTCAAAACAGTCTCTTATGTTCCTCTCTTTCTAAATAGACGTTAGATTCTTGAAGATATACTTGTCTAGTTAATAACGTTACCTCGAATCGGTAGAGTAATAACTTCAATGTTCGTGTATCGCGTACGATGTGTGTTTAGATTTCATTTTGTATTTTTTTATTTAATTAATCTGTATGAAACGCGGATCGTCCATTAGCGAACTATATTTGCAATGCTAATTTTTGCTTGTCGCTAAGTATTACGGCATTCGAAGGCATTTATATGAAGAAACAAATTATAAAATGCAAAACTACAATGAAATATAAGATACAATTATCTAATTGCAAATGTACTTTTTAAAAATTTGTTTTAATTAAAATAATAACTCATTGTAGAAAAATTATTTATTCATGTTTTTTTTAATTTATTTTTCATTATTAAAAAAATGATTCTTAAAGAAATAAGTTCTAGAATATTTCTTGGATGAATGCCTTCGGTTTATTGTAACGCGAGAAAACACTTTCCAACTATGGATTTATTTTTCGCGCTAACTAAATGTTTAAAACCATAGTGCAATCATAGCAGCAGATAATATATCACAAATAGTCAAACTGCTTAAATATCGATAATTGTATGTTGACTATACCTAAATTTTCAAACATACGTATATCACTACCAATGGATAATGCACTGACTGCATGTCAATGTTACTCAAAAAATATCAGAAAAAAATATATATGCATATAATATTTGATGTTTATCTAGAACGCATTATTTAGTACATGTTATCAGTATATATCGATATAAATTTCCCAAGACTTTTATTTTTTATGCTTTAATTTAATGATATTGTATATACATATAAGTACGATAGAATAAAACCTTTTTACGGCCGGAACGTTTCAGGATTTATAAGTTGATAAAAAAGATTATACGTTTAATTATAAGCTAAGTGATTCGAGAAATATTGTGTGATGTACTTAAACATTTATATTTACGTACATTACATTCTTATTTACATATTAATCTGTATTCGTACAATGTTAATTCAAAATTAAAAAACCCATTCGCCATTAAGTTATATAATACTTGAAACCCCACGATTAATTCGTGAAGAATTAAGTTTTGATTACAAAATACCCAAATTATTGAAACATATCTTCTACATTTAACATGATGTACATTACGTCAATAAAGATTCTATATCAAATCATCATTATGAAATTTAATTTTTAGCCTACAGTATGATAGTAAACATAAACTTTTTTTAGATAATTTAGATAATTAATTTTGAAAAAATTTATACTTTTATAAAAAGAGTTTCATAATATTCGACATACTACACATTTTGTAATAGATATATATCTTACTAACTTTTTGTTAAAATAAATATTTTCATAATAGTGCAAAGTAATTATTTTTAAGAATTTAATCAGCAATAATATTATCATTGATCCAAGTTCAATGAAATTATTTATAAAACAACTGACAACAAAAACCCAATAAATAATCACTTACCTTTATGTAGATACAGAGAGCATCACCCTTTGGTTGACCATTTGTATCCTTGTATAACTTGATCTTGTCCTTTCCCTTTTCATCTCGTGCTATGAGACCGCATTTGTTGAAAAGCTCTGTGAGTTCATCCATGGTAATATCTAATGGTAGGCCAGACACGTAAATAGCAGTATTATGGGCTTCATCTACTTCGAACCATGTTGGCGGCTCTTGGGCTTTTCTTTTGGCTTCCATCTTCTTTTTCTCTTTATCGATCTTTGCTTGCGCTTGAGATTGTTGCACGGTATTTGTTTCTACTTTACTTGCATCTGTAAACCCATAACTCATTTGATATCTTGCCATGAAATCTTCATCCACCTGAAAAATAATTATTTGAAAATATTTTAATGATAATGGATTATGGGCTATATAAATAACAAAAAGTTTATTGAAATATCTTTTATGAAAAACACACCTCACCTTTGGGAACCAGGCATTTTTTTCCTTGTCCCAAAAATACACGCTGCCGTCGTTAGGATCTGTATATGTATGAGTATCATTTTCAAAGCCAAATACTCCTTCTTGCGCCTTAACCTCATTATCACCAGAATCTTTTGTCTTTGTTTCTTCTGTATCTTTTACCATCCATTCATTCTTATCTTGGTCGAATCTATATGTGACATTAGTCGTAGGATCTTTGTATATATAAGATTGGCCATCGAATTTATAATGTTTCATAGAATCTTCAGCCTTCTTGGTATCTTGACAATCAGCCATGTTAATAATATTTCATTTGATGAAAAATCTAATAAAATTCAGCATAAAATTTAAGACCTATAACAGAAAATTATGAAAACATATTAATTACGATAACGATGCTGTCTTAATTGCTTATAAAATTTATTAGCAATTATCAGTTTGTTAATATAAATAGCATGAATAAATAATAGCAACCTGTTGATAAACAACATTCATTTATTTGATAGAGATTTAAATCACATACTAATACTTTGTATTTGGTAATCGCTAAGACAGTTAATATAACCTTCCAACTTATCGTACCTTGTATTTATCATAAAGTATCATTAACAAGAAATTATAAAAATAACAAAACAAATTTATACAAAATGTTAATGTTAAATTTACTAAAATAAAGATTGATAAAACAAAAACGACGTAATATAGATTAAATAATTACAAGCGTATACAGGTTACATAAATGTTATCGAAATACAATCGAATTTAACGTTACGATACACAACTTCTATCTATAACGTGTACGTACTAAGTAAAACGCATTTATATAAATTGATCAATTAATAACGATACCATTTCCCTCGATATAGGAAAAAGTTACGCCAAAGTGCACAAATATTTTGATGTAGGTTAGATACCTATCATATACAGAAATCGATATCATTATCAAACATACCGTTTGAAATTATGTTAGTTCTTCACAATAATTCTAATGTAGGTAACGTCTACTCTTATCAAAAAATATAACTTTTTAAAAAGAAACGAATTGTAAATTCTTGAACTTGACAGCAACACACTACTCAACATGCGCTGATACCTGTTCGCGATACTAACGCGCTCTATATGAAATTGTAGAACTTTCTATCATGTACATTTGTGCCGATAAAGCACATTTAACAAATGTAGAAGGTACATTTGTACCGTAATTAATTTTATTTATTTTAACATTTATTTCTTTTATTAAATATTTATTTTAACATTTAATATCTCATCTATACTTTTAACTCTGAACGATTTAATAAAATAATTATTACACAGAATTATTAATAACAGATATTATCTAACAGAATAGGTTAATTACTAGATATTTACATTTTGTTTAAAAACTACCAAAATTATTCTTTTGAATATTCAAATACGATATTTTGAAATTTTGGAGTAATAAAATTCTTACGGATTTATAATTTTGTAATAAACGTAACACATTTCATGAATTTGTTGCATTTGTTTCAAAGAACATAAATGACTAACAAGTAAATATATATTTATTTTCCAAAAATTGTACGATACTCTTTATTAAAAATACCATATTTGAATGAGTTGAATTTTAATACGCCAAATATAATACCTGCATAACTTGATGATGTAAAATTCAATTTCTCACTTTCAGTTTATTCTTTCGTGTATCTTCACCGGAAATAGTAGTACCACTACTTTAATCCTATTCTTCATTTGAAACAGTGACGTAACCAGAAGTCTTTCTTGGGTGGAGGCGAAATGTATAGAAGTATAGTATATTTTTAACCTGCTTTTTCAAGATTTAAAATTTGCTTATAATTTACACTTTAATATCTCTATTTGACACTGTAGGCTAAATAATTAAATTCACGTTAATTGTATAATCAATAAGTTTTTGAAAACGTGACATAACATTTTTATATTTTATTCTATCGGAGGAGTGGGCCGGCGAACGATCGCCCCTATCATCCCCCTCTGGATCCGTCACTGACTCGAAACAAACATTTTCAATCCGGAAGCCCCCCAAAAAAGCGCGTAACAGTAAATGCAATTCAAATTCTCAACAACGATATATTGTAGATTCATTCATTTGACGCTTTAAGCATCCCTCATCCAACGCCAATTACGTTACCAGAATCAAATTCATCTCTTCGTTCTTTCCAAAACCGTCAACCTCGTTATTGCTATAAAGTTCAATATAACCAAGAAGAAAAAAACAAGAAACACGATATTGAAATAAAAGATTCTTGACATAAAAAAATAAAGCGTTCATGAGCGAATGTCATGAGCGCATTGGTGCAATCGTGCATTGAATATTAAATGACATTCGTCGATGAAAGTGGTGACACGCGAAGGAACGCGAAGACAACGGCGACGCGTACAGCTATTAATTTCCACGAGAAAACACACCACTAGCGAACGATCGCTCCCATTCTTAACGTTGGAACACGTCCGGCGTGGTTGCCATTAGAAATTGATTTCCAGTTGCCAGGCAACGTTCAGTTTAAGTTGCCACCATGATAGCCATGCTTGACCAGCAGTTAGTCGGCTGCAAGTTTCGCCGCACAACGTTCAAGCATGGGCCTGACGGATCTAGAAACGATACCTGGTAAAACGTTCAACGAAATCGCACACAGCACGCATGATTTGATGCACCTGCCACTCGATACCCACGCAATCGACATTCATCTTACTTAAGAGCACCGTTTTTTCTCAAACAGGTTGCCTGATGCCGCGCCGATTTACCGGCAAATTAATGAGAATACATATGTACGATGAACTTGAAAGGAAATAGTGGATTTTATATTTCGAGCTGCTTTCAAACTATCCTCGAATCTTTGTTTTATAAAAAGGAATCGAATTTGATTAAAAATATTTGTAAAATAACATTCACTTCTCGTGAAATGCTTTTGTGAGATATTATTTGCTAAAATAATGTTTTGAATTTCCTTATAGTTTTCTATCAACTTTTAAAGATAGATAACATTTCATAAATCAAAACAGAACATTGTTAAACATTTGCTTTACTTTTAACTATGCTAGTCTTCTATTAATCAAATAAGTTAAGTGTATTATTTTTAATTAATAAAATAATGTCTGAACAAAGAAAAGTGGAAGCGTTTGTTTCGTAAAACATAGTAGTGAAATATGTAGTTAGTGCACTTAAATGTTCAATATATTAAAACATAAAACTACGCGGAACCGTTATACATAAATATAAGGCAATTCCTTGTCACTTTTGCGGAAATGAGGGCTGCCATCTGCGTACCGAGCAAATTATTCTTCGGCACGATTGAGCTATAAAATTGCACTTAATCGTGCGAAACTAACTGAACCAGTTGTTACATGGTGAAAAGAGGTTGAAGATATTTAAGTCTTTCAAGATATTTTTAATTGTATGGCCTGTAAAATAGTACGCACTTTGAATATTTGTTTGGCTTTGAAGTAATATTATTATTTTATTATCTCCACCGTAATATTAGAACAACTTTTATCACAATAGCTCGTTTCAATTTTTATATTTTTATATTATCTTTATTATATTTCTGCTTGCTCGTTTTACGCTCCGACCAGTTTGATATGTAACTATACGTAGTTCATTTATTTCAATATTAATTTCGCTCTTTAATTGTGTCTATTCGTGTATAAAGTGTTACTTATTTACGAATATAAAACATTTGATAAATTATAAGAAACTTTTCATGAGAGTTAATCTACCGACTCATGGTGTATAACAAACGATTTCATTCGTGTCACGATGCATTGTATCGAAAAATCGAAATTGGCACGTATTGATTCGATCCTATATTTCGGTGTGTACGAATACGTTCACTAACAATTTTATATTTCGTTTCCAAAAATTTCAAACTATCAATGAAAACAAAACCTTTAAAGTTTAATCGAAACAAAGATAAAATATTGCCCCGTGGATTAAATTTTACATTTCTCATTGTTAACAAACGATTTTTCTGGCCTTCTTTTCTGAAATACCTACGATATTGAAAGTTCTCCTACGTTGAAATTTAAGCACAGAACACGATATAAAAGGTTCAAATAAAAAATTAAACTTCTCAAATAAGAATCGACCATTTTAACTCCGACCGCAGTAGAATCTAAAAAAAGAATCCCTTTTTTCCCCCGTGCTAGTTCCAGCAAATAGAAAATCCTATGCATAGCTTCCTATGTCTTTAGTTTATAGCTGTCGATCTTCGCTCAACATTTCGCTATAGTATTCTAATTATAGCAAATTCACCGCGCTTCGCAATAGAGAATTTACTACGCTTTACATAGAAGATCTATTGCTGTCATAGAGCGCCATCCTTTCTCGTTTCGGATAGGAAAATTCCAACGCGATGCAAACAAAGCGGCTCAATGATAAATAACATTGTTAACGCATCGCAATTATTCACATTGGGAATGCATAAGCAAAAGTAAAACCAGATTAGCCGGTTGCGGCATGGTGAATTAAATATTGCAATTGATCCGATTCGTGAACGCGTATATTTTGATCCGTTTTCATTGCTGCTAAACCATGCATCCTCAGGTTAACGACCTGACACAATACCAGCGGCTAGAAAATGAGCGCATCGATGATATCGGCACAGCGAATTTACCATCTCGCATGTCGCGTTTCGAAATAGGGACGCGTTCTACATAGAACAATAATTTTAACCATATTGCATTTTATGGTACATTTTGTACGTTATGTTTCCAGTCATTCGTAGTTCCGTAAAAATATTGTGGGGTACAACCATTAAGAAGGTGGAGGAGTTGAACGTGACCTGAAATGTTCAACGTCGTCTGAATTTTAGACGTAGTAATGAATGGAAAATTCAAAGACACGTAGAAAGGAATGGCATATAGAAGTATTATTTTTTAGCTTCCAAATGGTACATAAGACATTTTGGCTAAGTAACAAACGATTCTTAGTCTATTGATAAATATTAAGAGATCAAACGTAATCCAATCCAAAAAAAAGTCTATTCCAATCCAATCCCATTGAACGATAAAAAATAATATCGGTTGCCACGATTCTTGACCAGTCTAGTATCACTTTCTACTTAAAACGAAGCTTCGTTTCGTGAACATTCTTTTATATTTGTATCGTGAAATATAAACAGATTCGTAACTCGATCTTTACACATAAAATAAAGCCTCTTTCCTAGAAATATCGTCACTGTCGACCTTACACATCACTTAATACCTATCTCAAGTTCTTCCCATTCTTTTGAAATCTCTTCGATACGTGTAAACTTTTGTTAGCTGGACTTTGAAAATGTTGCTTGATATCATAATTGCCGATTAAAGTCAACGTAGCTAAAGAACAACACGTTTCTCGTATGAAAGATAGATGCGCGATGTATTATGCAAAGGACGACGTTTGAACTTTTGATAAGAAGAACATAAACGTAAACTCCGTGAAGGATTTATACCGAGTTGCTGCATCATTGACCTTTACAAGCAAGGAATGAAAATTATTATTCGCTCGTTCCTTGGCTGGCCAATCAACATTGGCGATACCGTCGTTTCATCCATCAAATAGATTTTGCTAAGCATTCATTTACAACTAGCATTTTCGTATAAGTATAATTCAGTATAATTCAGTATAATTCGATAACAACTGGAATTTTCTCACTCCCTTCGTTTATAGCGGCCACGATCAGTCGAGGGCAATCGGAAAAATTCATTCGCTTCGAGGCACGATTGTAATTCTTAGTTGTACGACTATGAATGGAACGTAAAATTCTTGCTTTTAAAGCTGTCATTTCCATTCCTTTTACTCTACACTCCTTCTGGCGTATTACGATAATGTAACTGCTTTTTATGCGCCGAAGCTTATTGTAGCAATTATCTTTGGAATTTATATTTTTATTGCATGTAGTTGAATAACAGAAGAGGAATATAACGGTTCCTATTTTATTAAAAATTTGCAGTTTAAAACAAATTATACTTATTTTATCCCGAACACAACATTTATATATAGTAGTATCGTATCCAATTAACGCAATATTTCAGTCATTTCGATCATTTCAATCATCAAAATTTGCTTCAGTCGTGAAAATGCTTCAGGACGCTTAATTTCCGATCGTACCGTATCTGTACTAAACCGACTCTTCGTTAAACATACTCAAACTCTATTTCCTTGAAGATGAAAATAGAAAAATTTCATCCCACTTGTTCGACTTATTTTCACACGTACAATAATCTTCCGTCGATTATTTAATTCTACCGAGTCCAGAATTAGCCACGCTCAAGTACATTTGATAAACGTTTAAACTCGATTTTCTCAAGAACTAAGCCTAGAATGAAACAATTTGATTCTATATCTTTTTCTTATTTTTCCACAAGGAATCACGTCATGCCCGCTTTTACGTGTTATTCGGTTGGACCCTGTACACTAAAACCTCCACAACACCTTCCATTATTCTCATCACCATAATATTGATCTTCTTATTGTAATGACTGCTAATTCATAAATAAACCGAAGCCAAACACGATACTCGTTAGCATTCTTAGTATTCAATTGCAAGTATTATATATGAAAGCACGATTTTCTTCCAAATGAATAAATAACTTCGTTACCGTTCTTATTTCATAAGAAAACTCCGGTGTCTAAATCCCTTTGACCTCACGTGCGCGCGACGCTTGATCTTTCAGATTAAGACTAGCCGAACGTAGATCTTTCTTTAGATTTGAGTAAAAAATCTTTAGATACGTGTAAGGCAATAATGATTCCTTTATCAGATTAGAACAATCGATTATCTACAAACGTTAAATCTTTGAATTTCAAATGAGTATATGTACGTCATTTCTCTGAAGGAGTCGTCATATTTATAACAAGCAATTTTAAGCATAAAATCATAATACGTTACACGCGTGTGTCTACAGTCTACCGTGTTAATGCAAATTTATCTGACTTTGTTCTTGGCCGTACGATTTTTACACGGCGACCGTTTCGTGTCAGACGTAAAAAAGGAAAGTGGCGATTCGTCCTTTGATATCGCGCTATCGCGCTAACCTCCTTAAATAAATCATTGGAGATTTAGCACGTCGGTGTTTTTTCGTTAACGAATATTCCAAACGGCAAGATGATAGATACGCTAAACGTAAACCTAGAGAAAAATAAATAAGTAGCTATCTATCGCGAACAAGAAATATGGAAAAGAACGGTTCTCATATCATTTGGTATAAACTTGCTCTTGATTTGAAAACCCTTTATACGATTTTTTAGAAACAGGAGCGGTATTTACAATTGGACGAAGTAGATTTGCGGACAATGTTGCATCGCATTTTTTCATACGCAGGGATCCGGTGCTTTCTATTGCTTGCGGAGACGAACATTCTGCTGTTATATGTCGTAAGTTTTTAATTTTTTATTACAAGACCTTTTTCAGTTATCGATACTAATACGGTAAAAATGTCGATATTAAGTTATTTTTACAAAGCTTTTTATAGATCGTTATTATTTACTATTATTTTTTTACTTGTAATAATATATATTACCATATAAGCGTTTCCACTGAATGAATCAATTAAAAGAAAGGAGGAAAGTGAAAAATATTTGATCGTAACTTCATAAAACACCAAGTCGCAGAATTTTGTATGTTACGGATAAATATTTATCGATTGCTTAAATCTTTATCGGTACTACAATATTAAACTTTAATTGATCCTCGCTATTTTCCATAGGAAAGTAATTACATACTTTGTTACAAGTAAACGACAGTCATACGACAAACGCGAAGAAACTTTGGAAATTGCTCAATAAGCAGAAATAGTGAATCATAAAAAAAGTTACACTTTAATCGATTTTATAAACTCGACCATTACTATACTTTGTCTTATATCCATGACAAACTATGTACTTTCTTCCTCTTCGATCTTCTTCTTGAGCTACACCCATATACTTGCTTGATCCATTTTCTTTCTCTATTTCGTATCTCTATAAAAGTTTTCACAGAACATATCAAACGTGAGCGAATGTCTTACGCGCTACTCTATCGATCTGGACACGGCCACTCTTGATTTTAATGGAAATCAATAGATGAGCTCGTGAATGACTGTACACGTTTCAATGATACTAATGTTGCACGTGGACATACTTTATGTACTATCCTGCTACGTATTTTTAATGTAACATCTCTACTAAAATATCCTATCGATCGAAGGGCTTCCTCAAAAAACGGACCTCTATAAAATGTAGTATTTTCTAGTGAAATAGTTGAATTGTATGTATAACTCTTGTTTTCTATACTGTACAAATATTTCGCCATCCTTGAACTATTCGTATCGTCGTTTCGCAAAGAAAACAGAAGTAATTAATATAGCAGCGTATTTTTATTCTATGACGATATTTACTGGTTTATTTTAACATCTCGCATGCTAATCCACTTTCATTACGCGTTTTACTTGCGTCACGATACTATCACGATTAATACACATCAAAGATACTATAAATTATATTTACTATTAACAACAACGTATAATACAATTATATGGATTATTTTTTTTTTCATCCATATTAAATTAATATTTTAATTTTAACCAAGGCATAACAATTCTTTCGGACTTGTACTTTCGTGACTTAGCTTATTAGCTCCAAACATTTTTTGCAAATTTTAAGATCACCTGTCTTATCGAGCTTCGATCGCAGACTAAATTTTTCGGAATAAATTAAAAATTTATTTCGAACAAAGAGTTTATATTACAAACTTCTCGCGAATATTTTACAAGGTAAAACGTTGATCTAACAACTTTGGTATAAAATTATCAGGATCGAAACTATCATGATTTACAGCTTCTGTAACATGGCTCGCAAAGAAGGTAGTGTCGACCTACGCTTATACGGGGATAGCCACTGTCCAGTAAATCGATATAGCCACGCAATGCTCTGGCACGTAACATAACTATACGAACAAAGTCGACATACTGCTATTATCAACAGTTCCAGTTAATCGTGAAATTATCTAAGCACGTAAACTCTGCTGTTTCAAATATTATTCCCTGGCTTTTTCGATTAAATACTTTTTCGGCAAAGCCCCTAATAATAAATCGTTCAATTTTAATTTTTTAAATTAGCAATTTGAAATTTGGTTGATTCGTTATAAAAAAAAAAATTTGTATCTATTTATTACAAATAGAAAGATTAGATCGATTGTTCATCGTAGATGAGATAATTCGTAAACAGAAAAGACCAGAGATATTATTACTATGAAGCAATACGTATGAAACCAAAAGTTCTACCTCATTGATTTTAGAATCCGGTAGACTCTTCGTCTTCGGAAGCAATGATTGGGGTCAACTTGGTCTCGGTCATAAAAATCATATCAGCAAGCCATCCTGTGTAAAAGGTCTGTACGTTCGCTGTTTTAGATATTTAAAATTCATTTATATATTTCTGTAAAAAACATTAACTTTTCAAATTCCATAACTGAGATTTCTATGGCTTCCGTAACTTTGTGACAATCTGACTGGAAAAATAAAAATGACGTCAACCGTTTCAATTTATCATACATTTTCATAATACAACCTGTTAATTTTTAGCTCTGAAGCCGGAAAGGGTCACTCACGTTGCATGCGGACGAGCACACACGCTAATTTGCACAGGTAAGGCATTGTTTACGTTTATGTCAGTACAGATACCAAAAACCTTATACGTAGGCACATTGGTTACGGTGTGTAATCACATTTATAACTTTGCGTGTTCCAAACCTCTCTACCGCTTCTCAGTCATTCAACTTTTAACTTATAAGTATCTTCTCTCTTTCTTTGTTCCTTGATAGCGTTTACCTTTCGTGCGAAGCGATCATTATCTAGCGACGATCTAATAATAATAATAACCTATCAAACACCTCCAACTCGAAGTATTCAAAGGAAAGAAAAGGAACTCACAATGTTTTAGGATCGCAGAAGATTTTTGCGTGTGGCAGCGATCAAGAGGGACAACTTGGTCGAGGAATTTCCGCAATAGGCGATTCCACAAATACTCCTGTATTGGTGTATGATTCAGGACTATCAGGATCAAAGATCGTCGAAATTGCTGCTGGTTCCCATCATTCTCTCGCACTTACCAGCGACGGTGGCGTTTTCGCATGGGGTAGCAACCTCGAGGGCCAATTGGGACTTCCAGATGTATCTGGCTTGGTGAACAAACCGACCAAAGTACATATTCCTGAACCTGTTAAACAAATTAGCGCCGGTTATTATCATTCCACGTTTCTGACAGGTAACTCGTTAATTGAAAACATTGGAAAATTGTTAAAAGGAAAGAACGAACTACGTTGATGTATATTTTTTCATATTGATCTTTAACTAAAATTGTAATTCTCACGAGATCGATACAAATAGAATTAATTAACATTATGATATGAAAATGGTTAATTTGTTTTTCATAAATATATAAAAAGATATTTCAAGATATCGTCGAGCATTTTCCGATTTGTATTAAGATAAATTTAATTGCGCAAACTATGAATTATAATATTTAGTATTGCATGAGTAGAAAATATTAATTTCAATATCGATATCTATGTAGTTGCAATTACTAGTAATTTCTTGTGTTATAAAATAACATTTTAAAACCGAATATAGGACGTGTCACCGCGTTAACAAATTTTCTTCGAATTTCAAATGGTATTTTCAGAAAGTGGTCTCGTTTACGTCTGTGGTGAATCAGAAAGTGGGAAATTAGGGATCGATGCCAGCTTTTCTACACAGGTCGCGCCTAAACAGATGCAATTACCGAGTCCTGCTGTACATGTCGCGTGTGGTGGTCATCACACCGTCATTCTAGCTGGTATAATATATGTACATACATAAACTCCAATTTTCACAAACTGGATTACGCTAAATGATAACAGTAATTCGTAAAAATCGCATTAAATTTTACTGCAAATTTTATCCCAGATCTCGCATGCTTGCCCCAAAAATTTTGAATAGAAAGAGCATTCTCCCGATCTATCGTGTTTTATTGCTTCTCAGAAAATGGGAATTTATATTGCACCGGAAGTAATTCGAGCGGTCAGCTTGGTCTAGGAACTAATTTGTCGGAACTTCATATACCGAAACTTCTTCCACGTGGCATGCTTCGAAATGAAACAATTACTCGAATATCTTGCGGGGAAAGTCACACCGCTGTTGTTACTGGTAAGTTTTATTACAATTTCTACCGATTATCCTCGCTATCTTATTTTCTATACAATTTTTCATAGAAAATTAATACAAATTTTAAAAAAATTACTATTTATTAAAAATACAAATTAATAGAAAATTAATACAATAAACTGCGACGATTAATATCTATAATATATCGATAAATACGAGAGATACGTCAGACAAAGTTTATTATGTCTCGTTTCTATAACATTAGTTTTTCGTGGCAGAATCTGGAAAATTGTATACGTGTGGCGACGGAAGGCACGGAAAATTAGGATTGGAGGAAAACGAGAACAACGTCCATGAACTGACTTTCGTTCAAAGATACAAGGAGCTCTTCGTTTTGAATGTAATTACATTTATCTGCATGCTTAATTATTCCTCATATGTATAATCCATATAAAATTTAATAAAATACGGATAATTTTTAAATTTTCAAAGGTTGCGTGTGGTGGCTGCCACACGATCTTAGTTGGTCAAAGACATGACACGAATAATCGGTCGCAAAAAGAAGACAACTCGCAAACGGTAGTTACAATTCACTTCATAAACAATAATTTCCATTAATTTATACGATTCCTATAATTCTATGATTATTAATTTAGAAAATTTTCTCGTGATTACTACGACAATTTAAAGAAAAATGTTCTACAACCTGTCAAAGATAGAATTGTACCTGAACCCTGCTGCAGTCCACTAATTTATATGTATATCTCGATCTCAGTTTTGTTTCAATAAGTAAAAGGAACGTTTTAAAAGAAAGTTCTATGCATATCGACGATGATCCTGTCGTATCTTCCTTAAACTTGACACATATTTAATATAATAGAAAGGATTAACTCTTAGAAAAAATAAATCAACATATGAATTCTTTTACGTTCTAGGAACACATTCAAAAAAGAAATTCATTACCACCATTAAAGCTTCCTGTAAACAGGCTACAAAGCGAGACTCATGACGAGAATGTTAATGAAATAATCAAAGATAGGTTGAATCAAGGAAATAATATTACAGAATCTGTAACAAATGCGCAGGAAGCTATGGAGACATCTATGGAAACAATCGAAGAAAATATAAAAAATAAGAAAGATGATGTCACGAATAACGTTATAGACTCCATGAATAATATCGAGAAATCAGATAGTTCTCAAAATAGTCCTGAGAAATCTACGAATGGCAAACTAGAAGAAACATCATCGAATGCTATGTCTAACGATGAAAACGCTGAAGTGACATCGAAAGAAATGTCAGCTAATATAGGCGAATCCGAAGAATCGAAACTAGAAAACGAAAATTCAGTACTAAAGAAGGAGGAAGAGGAATCAACGATGAAGGCAAACGTTAAAAGCGGAAACGTTCAAAAAGAAAAGAGATCTGAATCAATGGATAAAGAGGAAAATAAGGAAGGAAACAATAACGAAACGACCACAGAAGCTACGATAAATAATGTGGGAAACAAAGAAGAAATTAATATTGAAGATGATAATACAGAAAATAAAGATGAAACAGATGGTAAACGAAAGAATAGCCAAGATGTTAAGACAGAATCAATGGAAGAGCCGATGGAAACAAATAACGGCGATGATACTAAACTAGAGACGAGTCCTGAGAAACAAACATCTCCCTCGGATTCTACGCCACCGCCAAAACCACCGAGATTAAAATCTACAAGTGAAAATTCTTCCATCGACGATGAGAAAACATCGTCGATGGAAAAAGAAAATGAAGTAAAGACGGAAGATATTTCGGAAAAGAAACCAGAAACAATTGGAGAAAATGAGTCGGAGAAAAAAAAGGGATCAGGGTCGATGAAATCCACGAGGAGTAGCGGGAGTATTAAGTCCACAAGGTCGAGAGTGAACATGGAAGAGGCGATAGAAATCGACAAACAAACCGATAAAATTAAAATTATCGAAGAGGAAAAAATGAATAACGATAACGTTCAGGACGATGCTGATGTGCAATCGCCACCTCCAAGAACTGGTAAGCAGGATAAAGTAATCAGAAAATGATAGAGAGATTTATCTAAAAAAGGAAAAATCTACAATAAAATAAATATAAAATATTACGTAGATTTCGAATAATGCCATTTATTTGTTAGATTTTTAATCAATTTCTGATAATATTGTGTCAATATTAAATTTACATTACGTTACTTCTTTTCCTTTGTGTTAAAGGTAAAATGTCGAAGATATTTAAAAGTAAAAAGCCACAAGCAACAGAGAACGGTACAAAGACAACTGGCACTGCGAATCAAAAATCCAAAGTATGTATAGCGCTATGTTTATACATATTTTTAATATAACATTTTCCAACAAATTTCTTCCATTTTCAGTCGAAAACATGTATTATCCTATGATTAAGATGTCTTCAAGGATGTATTATATTTCATTGTATTTTTTACAATACGTGTATGACGAACGTGAAATTGGGACCAAAGGAAGTGATACTAAAAAGTGATTTTATTTACGATCAAAGATAACACTCTTTTCCATTGTTCATAGAAGAAACTCTCGTATAACGGGGCAGTGTAATTTTTAATTGTTTCTTTCACTTTTTATCAAACAATTCCATGTAATAAAGACGACGATGTAAAGGATGAAAAATGTACTTACGATTAGAAACATAACATCGAAATCTATTATTCCTAGAGACGTAGAAAAGTATTATTAGAAGTAAAGAAAATCTAATCAAAAATAATTATGACGACGGAAAAAGAATTATATATGCAAAATAATGATCTTTTTCCAAATATTATCTGAATATTTTAAAGTATTAATACTGTATCATAAACTGAATTGTAACGAGTGTCGTCTTCTTTTCGTGTTCATACATACTTCGTTAAATCAAGTAAATAATTTTGTAAAGTCGAAGGTAACGAAATAGTTTAAATATCTTATAGATACTTTAAACGACCCGTGAAATGTATAATGGAAATCTTCTACCATACTCGTAAAATATTACTTCAGTGGCGAAACTACTTGTAGATATAACATGTATTCTAAAACAGAATGGTTTTTGACATAAATGACTGAATTCGGTGTAGGGATGAAGTAAATGAACTGTAACACGGTTAGAATTAACAATAGTTTCAACATATATTTCATGCGGTCTTCACATATCGCGTGTAATCATTCTAAATATTCTTTTGTATAATTTCTGTGAATAAATAAAGGTCGATTCAGAGAAATAGAATAAAATCACTTCTATTCTAAACGCTACTTAAATTGCGCTTTTTATGCAAATTCATGTTTCTTAATTAAAGAATATGAGGAAGACGTCTCTTAAGTTTGAGATCCTGTTTCTTGCAAATCTGCGTTAAAGAATCGAGGTTGATCGCTGTGATGAAGAAATTACGCTTTTTCATGTCAAAAGTAGAGAACATAAATTGTGGTAAATTATCGGAGAGCACATATAGCATGTTGTTTGCACGATCGATTGACAAATCGTTTGGAAAGATCATCGTTGTGTTGTCTTGAACTGCAAGAACTGCAAAAATGAAAGACAATGGTGATTTATAAATATATCGATACACTGTTGCTTTGTACAAAATGCCAGTCAGATTTCTTAGAATTTCGTTAGGTAAGAATTAATCGATTCAACACAAAATCCTGCTTAGGATGAAATACAACTTCCTGCGACAAGTTTCCTTAAAAGAAACTCGATAAGCACAATAAAAGAATCTCTAATGATGGTTATTTATCAATCATTATAACGTTATTTGAATCTTTGATATTACAGGTTTTCAATTGTTTTACGGTAATGATATTTTGTAGCTATATATATATATATATATATATATATTTCTCAGAATCACAAATAAATCTTCAAGTAAATAATTATTTAGAAAAAAATACAAGAAGGCAATTATTATCTTAATTATTACTCACTGAAGGTATTTGGGTTCAATTCGACACTGGTATCCCAACAAGCGATGCCATTTCTGCTTACTTGAGTGAAATAATCGATACCAGTGTTCGTATCAATCACGGAAGTAGGTCCTTGAGTAAATGAACCTTTCGCACCCTCGACGTGAAAATCATCATAATTACTAGCTTTCCTTAACGTGTTATCCTGCAAGGTTTCCGTAGATACAGAAAATTCAGAGATACCAGCCATCGCGTGGAAATATAAAGTTTTATAGTTGTCGCTTTGTGGTGCAGATAAAGACAGTCCAAATATGCCATCCTGCCATTGGAAGTTGAATCCACTGATATTGAAGTTTCCTGAAAACAAGAACTAGCTATACAATTTTCTGTGAAATTTTAATAACAACAATATTAGCGTAAAACAATATGTTCATGTGAGAATATAAAATATTTTAAAAGATACATTAAGACAGAAAATATATTTTGAAAGAAATATATGCAATATGGTATTTTCATATTTGTATATTTTCTTTCGTTTTGATGTTCGCTGCATAAAATATCTCACCGTGAAGAGGATCAAAGTGGAAGAAATTGTGCGAGATTCGCCAGGAATCGTTCTTGGCCCAACTGTAAACGACCAAACCATATCCGCTTAAATCCGAAATGTAGAAATATGCATTGTCACAATTATCTGGATCTGCATCGACTACCGAATCGGCAAAGAAAGAATTTGAAGTTTGGTCTGTACTTTTTAGAGGATATATTCTCAATATCTGTAATTATTAAATAACTTTTACTATTAGAGAATAATCTCATTTCTTTGTTTGTGTAACATAAAAGATGTTGTATGTGCGTGTCGAAGCGAAGATCATAATAAAAGCAACATAATGCTAACAATAAGTATGTAAATTACAATTTGCAATTAATGTTTGTTAAAACGTAAGCTTTTAATTAATATAAATTTGTTAAACTACCTTGTCCGTTTTCAAATCGATTACGAAAATTCTCACTGGTCGTACTTGTGTGCTATTGCCTAAAATATCATCAGTACCTGTGTCTACACCCCATAATCGATCGCAAGCGTCGACTTTGACACGGAAGATGCTTACAATGCCATCAGGTGTATTAATGTAATTCGTTTCCCAATTAGGATAAGGAGTTAATTTTGGACATTCTATATTTTTATAAAAGAAAAAAAAACGAAATATTAATTACTACATTAAAGTTAAGAGTTAAAAATTTCCAACTTAGATACCTGATGGATCGTTCTTCGAGATGTAATTTAAATTGGACGCGACGCCATTCTTCCATCGAGGTACAGTAATAAATATCTTGTCTTTCCAATTTTCTAGACCAAGTGGCATATTATTTTCGGGTATATATCCACCACTGTATATTAAAGAATCTCGAATAGCGTCATTTGGAAAATTATATTCGACGTTGCTCCACGAGAAAATTGTTTTATGTTCGACGCCATTAGTCAATGCAAGAGACGCAAACAACAAAACGCCCCACATATCTACAAAATGAAAAATAGAAGCCATAGATTTTTTAACGTAACGTAGAAAGTTTCTTTCCATTTTCGATTAATTATTATTCCTGTGAAATATATATGCACGCATATGCGTGTATAGTATACACATTGGACAAGATATATCGAATGAACTATGCCTTTTAAATTCTTATATTATATATATTACGAAAAATTAAATATTTTTAATAACATCTCCCTTTACAAACAAATTTTGTTAGAAAATCCTGTTACGTTGTATACGTATATGTGCTAAATTAAAGTATGCCACTCTTGGTTTCTACAACTATGAAAGCTTAAAATGTCTTACGAAAGATTTAATCAGTTGCCCGGAGCAGATAAAAATACATCTGAAATGTAGAAACAGCATCACAAAATGTAAATTGAAATATAAGTCGAATCGAAAAAAGATCCTTCCACTTGTTATGAAATAGATATTAATTTTTATCTTTTCTCTTTCAAACATTTTTACTTCAAATATCATCATATTGGTTACGTATTTATCCGATGTAATTTGTGAGCAATATTTTATGCAAATCATACTTATATATAATTATAACACTACAACTCGAGTTTTCAATGCAAGTTCTATACAATAATGACGATACAATAGGCAAGAAAATACAGTTAAATAGCATGCAATTATTCTATCACGTCTTTTCTATAGACTGCACGCGTAATAGATACCAGGCAAAGATTCTAAATCGTCCTTTCCACTACGTGCAAGCACTTGTAAGCACAAAACGTGAGCTAGAAAATTACATTAAAATTAGTTAAATTACGGAATATAGTAAGAAGAAGTACAGTGTAAAAGATTTCTTAAATTATCTTTTGTTAAAATAAGTACAACAATTATATGAACTATAGCCAGAAAAACTTAAAAAATGACATTATCTGTTAAATGACAAAAGCGACCCTAAATCAAACTAAACTTGCGATACGTCAATCGAAAGAACTTCCTAGTAAAACCATTTCGACGAAGCTTTATTATTAAGACAGTTGTTAACCAAAATATGATTTACATATTTACGTTTGATGTCGTGTTTATTAATTCGTAACTTTTTTAGATTTTTCAGAGTATCATAATCTTCCTGCTTATGTAAGAATGGTCCGTGCATTTATGTCATTGATACAATGTTCAAGCCATTATATTAATAGCAAAAGGTATAAGTGCTACATAAGTATATAAACAAACTCAATTGGCTGCTTGGGAATAAAATTTTTGTTGCTCGCATATCACTGTGATAATTTATTTATTACCGCACGCTAGATATATGGCACACATTACAAGGCTTGCTGAAATACTCAACGAAATCTTCGATGTTGAGCGAATAAATCCTGTGATCAACGTTGACAACGACGAAAATTAGTAGAAGGTAAAACATTCTGAATTCACTCGTTTGATAAACATAAAACTATTTGGAATTGCATATAATACACATATGATATGCACGTTATATCAATTATACAAAATAAGTCACTCTTAGATGCACGAAAAGTTAAAGAATTGGGTATTTAAGTTTTTCAATTATGACACACCATTTGAAAAAATCTGAGAAAATTGTGAATTAATAAATATGACAGACAGCTTTTACTGCAAAAATATAAACGTTGTCACTTGATAACTTTAATGTAAAACTGATATTTTATAATAATAATAAGGATAGGGGGCTGAAACTTTGTCGAGGTGGTTTCCTTAGCAAACTCTTTCGATTGACGTATCACGCAAATTTAATTTGGCTTAATGGCACTTTTGTCACGTTTATTCAACTATGATCTTTCTATCAAATTAAATTAAATTAATCTAAATTAAATGTGAAGAAATGTAATAATGGAAAATAAGTCCTCGTAATTGTTCTAGTAAATTGAAATCACGTTTTCTTACTTCTGTTTCAATCTGTTTGAATCGAACGTCCAATAACAAGGTTGAACTGGTGTGATCGAAGAAAAACGTAGAACTGAGGCTGCCTAAACCTGAATGTCGTAATGAGGACGCGAATGGTCCGTTATTCGTATTCGAAGAATAAACCGACCTTCAGCTGAAGCGAATCAAGACGGAATGACGTATGGTCCATTGTGCTATGATACTTTATATACCTAGAAGTCTTCCTAAATGATCACGATTAAAACGTGGCATTAATATTTCAATAATCAGAAGATTAAAGTTTTCAAGGGAACTAGTTTATATTTTATGTATTATTTATAAATAAAATCTAATTATTATAAATAAGAACTATTTTAACGAAAAAAAAAAATCATAATATAATGGCAATATTTTATAATTAAAGAACGTTATTATATAAAACGGAGTTTGTGTCGTCGGTGTTATTTCCGTTGATTATTGTTCATTGCTTTTGTTGCGCTGCCGTGAAAAATCGCAGCAGTCGAAGCAACATCACAAAACTCTTTAAGCTTCAAACAGCTTCATCCGGTAAACGGAAATCCATTCAATAGCGCACATAGTGCGTAACATTTTTTATATGTACCTACCATAAATAAATGCGGATTTTGATAGAGGTACTGGTAGCCATGATGAAAATAATCTAAATTAAATAGCCTAAGATGGTCATATTTAAATAACAATAGCGATATATTGACACAATTATTAATAATTAAACACAATTGATTTAGAGCAAGAAGATAATTATCTTTTGACATAAAAAATAACATCGATGTCAACATTTTCTATAAACATCTATACAACCAGTGCGTCATCAAAGATATTTCTATGGGAGATTAAAGTAGATAAATCAAGTAACAAAATTGAATAGGTACTTTATTTGGTCCGGTTATTAAAACGAGTAGAACAGGTACTGCATGCTTGGATTTATCGTCAGTCTCAACCGCAAAACGAACAAAAACGAAAACATTCTTACCGTTAACAGAATACAGAAAAAAAACGATGTTATCCTTGGGTTTGCAAAAATAATTACAGACATTGAAGATTCTGTACCAAGTTTTTGCATGAAATGCATGCATCAGTTATTTCAATTAATCACTAATGCCATTGCATTTTCATGATATCCATAAATTAAATTACATACTACAATTTATAACATTCGCGTCATTTATCTCTAGATTTTCGCCAATATTCAAAAATTTAGATTACGAATCGAAAGAAGCGGGAAGAAATCTGATAAATATGAATTTTTGTACATTTTTATACCTATAATAGTTTCTTTTCTTTTTTTTTTTTTAGAAAAAAAATGAAGATGTAAGATAGATGCATCAAAATATTTTTAATACATCGTATCAATAAAAAATTGTCAGTTACGTAAACGCGTTGATTGTCTTATGATATAACAGTGATAAGCATAGAATAATACGACTTGAATAGCTAATCGTTTGTAGGAAAGAAGAAAGAATGGTCAGTTCCAGGAATGTAATCGTCTGTATTTTATTCAATGCAAATTGTAAAATTATGAAATTACTTAAAACAACTAATACCAGTATGTACCAAATGGTGCACATTCATATATCTAAAAAATTGTTTCACTTTCACTAACATTGAATTAATTAACGTTATTGTACCATTATGCTGATTTACATTTTATACATAGAAGAAGAACACTGCAAAAGGACGGAGAGAAATAACATTTCACTTTTATAAAATATATGATCTATTTAGACATTTACATACAAATGATATAAGGCACTCTACTCGCAATTGTTACATTCGCCAGTAAGTAACGTTCTTTAATTCTATAAAATTTTCGATATCAAAAACATCTTTAAAACGCCTTAGAATAATTGTACTACACTTTTATTAAGAAGTTTTGTTTCCATACGAACAAATGTATATACTGATTTAGTTTATCAGCTATTAATAATAAGTAAAAAATTTGTCGGAAAATGAAATCGATGTGCTTCAATACGTGTGAAGAGAAACACCGATATCGTTAAAATTGTGGATATAATAATATAATAAATAAAAAAGAGGAATGCTCTCAGTGTCATTTATATATACAGCTAATTTCTTTATAAAACGCCACGTTTCCAATTTTGTTACTTCTCCTCGCAATTTTTTCCTAATTTTTTTTAATAATCTCTAAGTAATAACAGTTAATCTCAGTCTTCGTTCAAAGTGCCGCTTCTGCTTCGATATCTTTTGGATTCTTCTTTATTTTATGCGGTTTCCTATAACAAATACCGAAAAAAAAGTATTTTAAAATGTAATAAAAAGTATAAAAGGCAAATGTGCAAAAGATCTAACTATTGAGAATTAAATATCCTAAAAGTATGCAAAATTACACTAACTTCCCAAAATTTTCGCCGTCTTCGAGCGTCTCTGGCAGTGTACATCCAACTGTTTCTGGCAATAAAAAGCAAAGCGCGGCACCGATGAGTGGAAGGATTCCGAAACAAGCTGGTGGAAGCCAAGTTTGAAGGTGATCCTTTAAGAAATTAGTAAAAACTCATTAATAGTGAATATACGAAAAAATAAGGTTTGAGTAAATAACAAATTTCTTCTTTATCAATAGCCTGTAAAAATGAAATATACTCTCTCTCTTTCTGAGAACATAAAGAAACTCGTTCTAAAAGAGAACTTTTTTTCTACTAATCATACTATGAATGATTAAATATTAATACTTTGCTATTTACTATTTATGCTATGAGTACCATACCACGTTATCTCATTTGAGCACATCCACCACCGTCAGTATTTGTTTTAGCGAGCACAATAAACTCATTAACAGGCGAACCTCGCGTTCTTATCCTCCAACTTACCAAAGATACTATGAAGGGTGCTGAAATAGAGCCTATCCTGGCGCACATACTGCTGGTACCCACACCGATGTTCCTAATGACCGTGGGGAATAATTCACCGGAAAATAGATAAGCAGTGGTGAAAGAGACAGACATGCCAACGATGGCCGAGCAGACTAGAATTAATCGAAGCCACGCGATATCTGCAACAATTTAAAACGTGCATCGATAAAATAAGAAAACACAATTGCGTTATACATTTGGTTCATTAAAAATCGAAATAACAGAGGAAATATACGATAAGACCATTTTTATTGATTTTCTGATTTTGGAATGTTCTACTGGTTAAAAAAGAAATAAGTACTATGTTTCAGTACTTATATTTATGTAGCTGTGACATGAAACCAACTTATTAGAGGTTCAAAAATGCAAACTGTTAGAGAATTAGTAAAGGACTTACGACGTTTTGTAAAATATTAAGGATATCATTTTTTTTTTTTTTTGTATTAGGAATTCTTCGTTACCTATCGCTACTACTTTTCCTTCGCATGATAAAAGTTCACGTTCAAACAGTTAGATTCGGGTGGTAGGAATTCAGTTAATTGGGAATTGCAGTAAATTTATCCGCACCTATTTTATTGGAACTTCTTTCTATCGAAAATTTTATTTAGTGCTCGATTAAATGAACTCCTGCCTCCTAGGTTCACTTAAAGGAATGTGAACTTTTAGCGCGTGAACGAAAAATGATTGACAGTGGAAAGAACCAGCGATATCCTACTGTATGAATTCCAGTTATGTAAACTATTTATCTCTCGAGGAATTATGATAAACGAAATCCCTATATAGAATAAAAGTCCGACTTATCATATTTTTGCTCTGTGATCTTTGCTTGATAATACTCATTTAGAGAAACGTTCAATAGAAACGAATATATGCACCATCTGAGACAATGATGAGCAAAAGAGCCGCAACGCCAGCGATCGAGTTACTACAAATTAAGGTGATCCTTCTACCAAGTTTGTTCATTGCCCACCAAGCAACGAAATTTCCAGGTATCTGTATGGCGCCAGAAACAGTGAAATTTATGAATATATTTCCACCGACTTGTCCTATATACTGAGACATTCCAAACAACCCCATCCCGCAAACGATCCAATTGAAGAAAATCGACAGCGATTTTATCCTCATGTTAGGCGTGCGAAACAGGTCCAAGAACGATGCTTTATAATCCAAATGTGATCGTTTGGAATTCTGCAAAAACATCGAATATTAATGGAAATAATGGATGATATAAATATAAATTTCATGGGAATTTTATGTGAATAAAAGCGACAACGAACGTGTAAGAATGAAGTCTACGGTGCCATTACAATCAAACAGAAATTTAGAAATTTTACCTGCTGCAAACAATGTTTTCTGACCATGTCTGGAATGTCTTTGTTTTTAATTTGGTTAATATTGGCACCCTTCTGTAAAATCCTACAAGCTGCTCGTTGCTTTCCAAAGGCGAGCAACCATCTAGGAGATTCAGGTACGACCCACCAATAACTTAAGAGAATGATGGAGGGTAATGTTATAGCGATTTGAAGATGTTGCCAGTGACGAAATAAAAATGCAAACCCGGCTAGTGACATGTGACCCAAACTAAATGGAATTTGATACAGTACTGTGATGGCTGCGCGCCATTGCGTTCCAACAATCTCCATACCTGTTAAATGTTTATAATTATCACTAAATTGTGTATAAATTAAAAATCGTGACAGTATACATATTTTAGTGCTATATTGTAATGAAATTTTCAATGAAGAAATATCCAAATTGCAACGAAGAACTTAAACAACAGTGTGTATGATTATATATTTATTAATATTAAATAATTACTTACAAATGACGTAGCTGGTAACCATCGTACCTCCAGTAGCTAAAGCACTAAGCAATTTCATTACTAACAGTGCTGGAAACCATGGCACGACAGCACATCCGATACCGGAAACTAGTTGAAGAACTACTGCTATCATCAGCGGCATTTTTCTACCGTACCTGAATTTGAATGTAAAATTTAGAGAGTAATAAATTTCGATCTTTCAAATTTGAGAAGATACAAAGTTTACTTCGTGAAAAAAAGAATCTATAGTATATGTACCTATCTGCTATATTGCCAAATATGATATTGCCCAAAAGTACGCCAAACATCAAAATAGATTGCTGGATATTAGCGTAATGCGTTCGACTGCATACTAAATTCCACTGAAATGACGTAATCATAAAGAAATATTCGTTTAGAATAATTTTTACAAACGAACAGACATTCCAATTAAAGGACAATAAAATAACTATCGTAATATTAAAAAATGTACGGTTATACGTATTATATCAAGAAAATAAAAAATCATTATAATTCTTTCTATATTCATGCAACTATTCTTGTAACAAAACAACCTGATAGAGATTATGACAAAATTTCTATTTTTTCTTTTTTTTTTTTTGTGTGTATTAAATACGAATAATTTCAAAAACGAATCATTTCAAATTATATTATTGATAATACACGATACGTATTAACAAACGATTTTCAAAAAAATTTATTCTTTTTCTATATTATCCTACACATAACTATAATTATTATTCTGAAGAATTATTTCGATCAAAAAGAATCCAGTACACCAATGAGCAAAATCTCTCGCTCTCTTGTTTTAAGTATCTATTTATATCATAAGTTATGTATTATGTTAAATATAATTTCAGGAATCATAACATACTGAACAACGCTAAACTACCAACATTAAAAACATACCAATCGAGTGTATCCACTTACCCAACACGACTTAACTTCGTCAAACGCATCTATCAAAATCGTTTCTTTTCTTTTTGTCTCATTAAAAATCCATCGTATATTTCGATTAATTATTCCATTTGAGATACATAAACGGCGCGTAACATTCGTGTTTATTTAAGCAAAGTAATAAGCAAGAAAGAATCATTAAAAACCTAACTCCATCACTGTAATTTAAGGCAACGATTACCTCCGTTTTCCATTCGACTCTCTGAAGGAAAAAATGTTAATTAGGTGAACAAGTTTTCAACAATTACCTGCGATATTATTGTCTCAGTGAACGTGCTCCTGTCGTACTCCCATTCTGTGCATTCTGCCAACGTACCATTGACATTGACTACGCACTGGTCAGACGTTTCCGTGCGTGCTGGCGAGGTACAGTTGAAATTTTGATGTGGCGCCATGAAGACGATCGCGAGCTGATGCCAAGCGATCGGGAACTTGACCAGAGAAATAGCCAGACAAACGTATATTTGCCATCTGCCAAGATTTCCGATAGCTTCTTGCACGGCATCGACCTCATCACCATTGTCGACAACCTCTTCTTTACCATTTGAGACTTGCTTGCCATTCACTTCCGCTACACAATAAAATGAAGATATTTTAGATACTAGGAATAGGAATATTTTTATACTTTTTATAATTTGCGTGGAATATGTATTATTTACTTTTGAAATATTATTATGCTTTTGAATGTAAATATATGTGCATACAATTTTTTATAATTAGTCTATAACATTTACAGAAATTTCATTTCATCGTGCCAAAATAAGAATCATGATAACTAATAAGTTAAGATCTCTTCAATTATAGGTCATCAGTGATGTCATAATTTCATAAAGCAGATTTAAACAAGATAATGTAAACAGCTTAACAACGTTGACTTTGAGCAAAGATAAAAAATCTCTTATGTAAGAATTATTACTTGAAATTTCACATATAACACAAGATATACGTAAAGAATCAACCAAAAATATCTACATCGAGACGTTATTGGAATCGCTAATTTCAACATTATTGGAATTATCGAAACTACTAATGTAGAAATCACTGGTTAGTGATATTTACAGATTTATTTATTCTGATGTAAACAGAAAACGATGATTATTTAACGCGAACTTAATCCAGTAACGCGATATAGCTAAGAGAACTAAATTGATAATTCGCAATTCACAATTTACAACTTATAACTTACACCTGACGACGACTCGAGAACTCATGAGTAACGATTAACCCGCAACTATTCACAACTTCCTCGCAACTCCGTCCTAACACCCTGGAAATTTTCTCACAACTAACAGCTATCTTTCATACCACAGTTTTAGTATTCCTAGCACGCACATGTGTTCCATAGATGTGAATGACCCACAGTCAAGTACACCTTATTTAATTATCCAATAGTGTAAAGGGCCACAGGTATAAGATTTCCCATTTTTCCCGACCCGCCAACGCTTTTAATTTTTATCTGTAGTTCATCGGGATTTTCCCCGGATACTACACTAATTTAAACAAATTCTCCATTAATTAATTGAAATGTAATATCTTACGTAATTTACGACAATCCTGTTTTAATGCAGATCAATAAAGCGCATCGATTTTATCTGTATGTTAATGTATTCGTGCGTTACGTTAGCAAATCGCTTCAGCCAACAATGAACACAATTAAAGACAATGGAAATCGTACGACTAGACGTTTATCAAAGAGGCTAAACATAAATAGAGATTACTTAATGGAAAATACTTATCTCTGGCGAAGGCTAACTCAATCTAATAATTAAAAGAGTCGAAGATTGCGATTAATTGTTGTTTTAATGATTTTGACCTGTTGTGTAGTCTTCAGAGTGGCCAGTTCATGTTGCTCAATTACTATTTAATCAGCTCCTGATATGATTCTCTTTGTCTATAAACCACCAGAAATTTGTCATCTTCTTATAAGAGAAACACAATTGCAACACAATTTTCAAGACACCAGAATCACCCTTTCTTTTATAATTCCCCTAATCTCTTCCATTCTTTCAATTTTAAATTTTATCTTATGATTTATATATACCACCAATTTTCTAAAAATTAGTTAACAGCGTGTAATACGAACATTTCATTGGTATCCTTAATGTACACTCTATGTGAAGGGTCGTTTTAAAAAATCCATAGTCGACATGCAAGATATTTTTATTACTGTCTCCTGTATCATTGATTTATTGCTTCGTGTAGACAAAATCAACATCCAAAAAAGCGTAACGATACACGAAACAATTAAAAAGTGTATTAATAATAGTTTATCTTTCTCAGACCTCCTCACCCGGTCACGAGAAGGGACTCGGTTGATGATCGTTTAAAAAAAGAAATATTGCATACGCAGATAATAATAATTAAATACTCGCACGTGCAACTAAAAAGCGATCATCGTTGTTTGCTTTCTATGAAATCCTAAGCTTTTATAATTTAACGATATACATGATCTTGAGCATGACAAATATCGTTTGCACAGCTTCTATTAAATGTTTCTTCACCAACGTAAATTACTCGTTTCCTTAAAATTTCTAATATATATATATATCATCTATTTTCTTGCAGCAATGGTATTATGAAACGTGTAAGCGATTGCATTTAAGTTAATAACAAGACGTTTAATCGCATAGGTTGTTAAAGGCAAGCACATACTAAACGATTTTAATCAAATCTTCCATGTGATTTACGATCAAGATGTCTTGATGAATTACATAAACGCGATGTTTAACATATTCGTAGGCGCCTCTCGATTGTCTTCAAAGGCACAATATTAATCGAACTGCGCACATCTTAATAAAACAAGAACGTGTAAAGATTAGCCACAAAACCACGACGTACGTACTGTTACTTACATTAATATTCGAACACAACACTAGCTCTATATCATTAAAAAATATAAAAATGAAGTCCACGTCGAATTTAAAAAACGACGAGGATAATCACTTTCTTTTTCAAATCTATTCTACGATTAAGTGTCATTGTTAGGAAGAAATTGTTCATGCATCTTCCAGCTACGATAAATGCTTCACATTTTTGCAGAACAAACGACACGGTGTCTAATTGATCCCCTCGACATTTTGAAATACAAAGCAACAAATACAGGAACTGTATAGTATCCGCGTACTAACGCGAGTAACGGTACATTTTTATCATCTTTGATAAATTCATCTTACTGAATAGGTTCATACTAGGATTTCCTGGAGATCGATATAGAAACGTACGGTAGTAGCCGCCAATGAGATAAACGTCGCGTCAAGGAAAAAATGTGACAGCACGTGTAATTAAACTGTTTACTCTATAGAGATCGATCGTTCGTATTCGTCACTCCTTGACGACAAGTACCGTCGCGTTGTCGATGCAACGTCAACTACGTCTACTTACTTACGCGATGATTTTGCGCAACAAGTGGGTGTGCGCCGAAGAGAGAAATCCGATTGGTCGGTACACACTTATCGTGACTGTGACACGCTCGTTTACACATATTTTGCATGTCAAAGCGGCTTTGCGTGAAAATGAGATACGATCACGTTTAGGCATTGTCCACGTTAGTTAACAAAATTAAAATAACCCCGCGACCGAATGCAACGGTGTATATGATAATTACCGGTTCATACAGGAAAATATAATCCAACGTGAAGGTGAAATCATAAAGTCGAGATATGTCAGACCTCGAAACGCTCGATGCTTGTATCTATCAGTGTCTAGTGTTATTAGACATAATGGATGTTGTAAAGTCGCGATTACATGTGTGTGCGATCGCGCAAATCGAAGTTTGAATGACGAGGAGAAAAGCAAATATTTTAGTTTACAGTTGCAGATATCGATAAATTCTAGCGGTATTTTGTAGAGAGTAGAATTCGCGTCTAGTATTTATATTTATGAAAGAATGATAGATTTCGTATAGTTAATATAACGTAAGTTTCAGTTATAATAAAAATGACGTATGAAGTATCTTCTAAGTTAATAATCGAATCCCCGGTACCATAATCAATTATATGTAATTAAGCGTACTTTCTGCATTATCTACGTTTTAATTACATCCTGGTAACGAACGTTGATTTTCTTTCAAATTTATCATCGTATTATCTTACTGTATACATATATAAAAACTTCGAATCTGTACGGATTTTATATTTTTTAATTCCATCTGCCTTTTTACGTCGGAACTTACGCCTCAACTTTATTTTAAATTTGTCTGTACCTGTAGAATCACATTTGTGAAATTATAAATTAGATTTATACATTTATTATCTAGTTTGTAAGAATAAAGGAATCGAAGTACGAAGCAAGAGATAAGAAATAACAGAGGAATTATTATATTTAGACTTATCATTTTATAATACGCTCGTATTTAAGAAAAAGAACGCATTTTTAATACGAGTTTGTTGTATTATTTATACGTTTTCCTCTGTACTTGTTATATAAACTCATCCTCTTTCAATTTATTTAAATCAATTGTACATCTTAATTCGTTTCATTTCAACTCGTATTATCAATTCACGTTACTTCTGTTTCACACGAACTTGATATTTCGTAAAACAAAGAATATTTCCCGTCTGATATCACTACGCCTAACAACATGAACTTGCAATTAATATTTATTCATCTGCTCTGCGCAATGAACCGGTTGAACTTTCCTTCCACGAACTTTGACCGGATAAAATTGAGCAAAGTTCCCCGACCAATGATTCATACAATTCGATGATTAAAGTGTACCATCTAAGACTCTACTTTTTGATGCATATTGTAGTAGAACAGCTATTTTAAATGTGAACGTAATTTCAATTATTAGGAAAGTGAAATATTTGTTAATCAATTCACATCGACCATTACGATAGAAAGTAAAGTAAATTTTAGTTTCAATACCATGTCTTCTTCCATCATCGAGGGAATAATTTGTATTACAAATAAAAGAAACTAAAAGTACTGCACACCTGTATGATCTCTCAAGACCAGACACCGATGTCGTTACAAGTTTAATTGCGATACCAATTTCAGTTTCAGTCATCGTTTTATTACATAATACTGCCGACACTTGTTCAGTTTGGCAACGTGACAAGAAGAAATGCGATCCGTTCTAGATGTTAAGTTAAAACAAAAAAACAAAACGATACTTTGCGAAACTTTGCAGCTATTCCTACGACAAGCTCGTTCACAAGATATTTTATTTCATTATTATGCGTGCAATCTGCCAGATTTATATAAACGAACTATGTGAAAAAGGACGAAGACCCAATCGAGCAGATTCATGAATTTCACGCTTTTGATTCGTTTTCTATATTTTTTCTAACGATACCCGATACGCATTATAAATTTTGCGTGCAATTGCACGTAAGATTGTAAAACAGAAATGCATAATGACGAAATAAAAGTTATCGTAGAATTGCGATCGATAAATTCGAGGATTTAGTTAACTGCACCACGATAGTTTCTGACGTTCTTACATTATCTTATCCGCGCTCTTACCAGCTTCATATAGTCGTACATATTTATACACATACAGTCAAATAACACGAAGGTAGTAGGCGTTTGACAACGATAAAACATGCTTCGTAAATAATATGTAATTAATAGATACATACAAATAAATGACTTCACCTATTTATTGATTTGTAAAGAAAATTGATAATATTGACGACAGGTGTTAGATAACATGAGTGTTGAAAATTATGTGACTTCGCTATATGTATGTATGGATGTCATTAATATAGACAAAAATATATGATATAACATAGATGTATAAATATCGAGTATGAGTAAAATATTGTGTTAAAGAAATATTCTACTGTATGACACGTTTCGTAGGCTTTCCTTGGAACATTTTGTACAGGAAACCTGTACAATTTTCTCGTTGATATTTTGCTGCTAACATTCCAACGTTTTTCAAAGAAAGACCAAAAAAAAATTATTAATCGAAATCGAGTCGCTCGTGATTTCTATAACCCAATCGTTTTGCTTAACGGAAAAAAACACTAGAGATTTCTAAAAGAAGGAAAGAAGTCGGTAATTGGAAAGATAAATTAAAAAGATAATTAAAAAGATAGCTCAACTATCTTTTAAGATTTTAAGCTTTTTAAGATTCTTTTTATATCTTTTATCGACTGCGAAAATACGAAGAGAAGAAGATTTTCAAATTAATTCTGACATGGACTGTAACTACAACATGTGCATCGTAACGACAGGTGCATATAAAAATTACAATCAATCCATCAAGTAACAAAAAAAAAAACGTAATTCTGAGAAAATTGTTTTTAATCACCCTTCTATGCATCCTCAGCTGCGCGAGTCCTGCCTTTCTCTAATAGTCATAACTTTGTTAATTTTTGAACTCACACGCACACTTTTACGTATACTTTTGAAACGATATAATCAATGCAAAAGCTAGTAAAATGCTCCGAATTATACAGAAACAATGGTACCTTTTTTCCATAGATATACAATGAGATCACATTAAACTACAGTAGAACTCACTTTTAGCATAAAAGAAATATAAAAGTTCTATATCTCAAAGACAAATAAATTACACGCATCTTATCAAAAATCTAATCTTTTTTAGGATCCTTAACGTAGAAAATAAATACACACGTGTCCAATGAGTTTAAGGTACATAATACTTTCTCAGAAATATTCCCTGCAAAAAGATATTTATTTCTGGATACGAAATTATCATTTTTCTCCGCTGAACGATTCGATACGCGATATGAACGTATCTAATAACAGCTGGACAGCATGAAAATTTTTTAATCCGCGTTTCCTGACGGTCGCCGTAAAATAATATTTTCCAGTAGGATACTGCTCGGTCGAAATGACTTCTCGGTAAAACGGGAGCAAGATTCCTCGATAATGTGTTCACGCCGTTTTAACCTTTATTACGTTTAAGTATAGCAAGTGACGAGAAAACCAGTTTCGAACAGAAAAACCGATCAACAAGTCCATGTGAACCGTAAAATGTACGGTAACCTCGAGACAGTGGAAATCAGCCTTCGTTTCCAGAGCACACAACATTATCTACCTTCTTGGGCGACTGGAAAGGTCGGAGCTCGGAGCATATTGCTAACGTCTTTCTAGATCAAAGACTTCCTTCAAGTTTTATCATCGATTCGTTTCGACATACACCGAACAAATTCTTATGCGAGAAGTGCATCACGCTCGGTTCGATAATGAAGTCATTGTCTTTGGCTGCCGATAAATTTCGTACCCGAGGACGTGCAGTCCCTGGGACTGACCTGATAGAATTGCAAAAGCAACCTACTTTGAAACAATAAATTCTTTAGAGCAGAGAGATTCGAGAGGAAGAAGTAGGACAATTAATTGATGTTATAAAATAAACGTTAGTCGAGTTCGATTGAAAGAAAAACGTCAAAGAAATGTGTTTTTTCTATGAATGAACGATAGAATTGTTTATTCGTGAAAGAATTAAGAAACGACGTCGGATCAATTTCTGCCATTAAATATTTGCTAAATATCAGATTTGAACATCTACAAGGCCGAATACATCAAATATACGTTTTGCGAAGAAATTATCCCTATCAAGATCTAAAGAGCTTATTGCTAATTAGATAATTACGTTGATTAATTAGGATTCCGTAGATTTGTACTACAGGTATTTAAAATAGATGTCACGTTGTAACGTGCGATTTTAGTGTTCTACAGTTATCTATGTTTACTCGAGATATGATATTCGTATAATCCAAAATAGGTTGTAAGTATTTAATTTTTCCACCACTTATGAATAATTTTCGATACGATATAATACTCCATGATGTGAGATTGAATTAATATTAAATATAGAACAAATTAACATACCATAACTGTTGGTTTGCGTATTCTTCATATCACTGCCTGGTTTTGCAGCTATTTTCTTTCTTTGCAATTCGTTCACGTTTTATTTTCGTTAATGTGTGCTATCTGTAACATACGAACGATGGATATTTGAAAATGTGCGTCCAAGTATATATAACGATTGTTCTTTAATGTCGCAACAAAATTTCTACGTTCGTTTCAAAATTTGGAATAATTTTCGAAATTGTTGTCTTTGTTTTAAAGAAATCGATGAAATTGTAGCATAAAGTTTGTCGTAGTTATAAAATTTACATAATCGTTTATTGTTCATCGATCATTCGAATCTTCGTCTATTAGCATAAATAACAATCGATATGTATCGATCAATTTTGCACAAACAGAATGATTATCATCTCCAAATTACTCCGAGTCTAGACGAACTTGAATAACAGATCGATTTTATCTCGCAATAATATGTACATACGCTCTCAAAGCATTTCATCATTCGCAACGTTGAAGAAAATAACGAGAATATTAATCCTTCTGCAAATCCCCTTTAAATAATTTCCATTTGATAAATCTGTCTTATTGGAAAAGGTCGAAGAACGTATAACGAAGATACGAATTTGTATAAAAATCCGCAGTCTATTGTTCATTCGATGACCAATTTTAGAACTCGATATCGCATCTGCATTGAATTGTAGTAACAAGGAATATCAACCTCGGTAAACTAGGACTATCTAATCTAAGCCTAAACGTTACACAATGCGCGCGTCCCGGCCTCGTTAAAACGCCCATGGATCGCGAGCGCGTAATCGAACGTTATCCGATTACCAAAGATGCAGAAACGTTAATTGTACGCGCGTCCACGTAACGCGAATATCGCGTTCGCAATTTCATCGGTGGCGCCAAGAATCGCGGTCGAGACAATGCGAGTCGCCAGTCAGAAGGACAGAATGTTATTGACCTGTGGTGAAGTCGTGACAGGGGGAAAGGAAAAGCAAAAGGAAAAACGATCAAAGCGGCCGAGCAAAGAAAATCGCGAATACCTGCGGCTCGCGCCATCCTACCAGAACACACATTCGCTTATTACCATCCTTGATTCCTGTTATACACTGTACACAGGATACTAATTACGAATAAAACCACTTGCAATCTTTCGCTCGCGTCGGCACGCAAATCCACCCTACAATTTACCACCTTTCTTCTTTGTTTATTTATCTTGCTCTTTGTAGGACTTTTCTCCAACACGCAGAAAGAATCGTCAAAGATTAATGAACAGGTAAGATGGAATTCGTATTTATGGTTATGCTCGGGATTTGCGCAACTGTCGACATGTTTTTCTACGAGCCACGGATTTACCAAGATGAATACTATTAAGCTTCGAGAAAATAATTTGCAATTGCCTTTTGTACAATTTATTTAATAAAATGCCTCTTTCGTATGTACGTAGGCTTATGGATATAAACGTACGCTTCTCTATCAGTGTTAGATCCAGAAGTGGAAAACTTTATCCCAATCTCTCAATAAACTCTTCGATCTACTATGGTCAACATCGTTAATAGAAATGACCCGATTTATTTGATTAGTATTTGCGTCACTAAAATATTTACAACTTGGAAATTTGCCTTGAACCACTGTTTGTTGGACAAATCTCATTAGTCAACCTTCCGCTGTATTAAACACACATTGATTTATCCATTGTAAAAAGCGCGGGATTTCTGAGATTCATCGAATTACAAAATATTTCGATATGCTAATGCATCAAAGGAATGCGTCAATAATGATGCAATGGTAAATAACATAGTACAAAGTATACGAACAAGATTAAACACTGTTTTCCTAGCGATTCTCATTCTTCTTTCGAACTATGGGAAAACATATTTCGTTATTATTATATTACGTAACTATAATTAATTAGTATGTTTCGCGTTAATCTCGTTCGTTCCCATAATTTAATTTCTAATTGTTTCATTTGAAATTAAAAATATTTCAGCTTCTATATTATTCATTTCATAAATACAGCTAATCTTCGTAGATAAGACAAAAAACAATACAATAGGATTATGTCATATCTTTTTTATCTTAATTAATCACGCGTAAAAAACGGCACCATAAATAATTTTCTGTATATACGATATCGTGACAGACGATTAATCCCCTATCGTATCTCTAATTATATTAGTTATCGTTAAACTGTAGACAGAACATAAAAATTTTAATCAACTTTTTAGGTGAAGCAGTCTGTCTACTTAAGATAGTATAATCATCTCTTACGATTAAGTGGACTGGAAAAAACACAAACAACTTGTCAAGCCTTTAACGTAATAATATAATTTGAACAATAATTATTCACGAGTATATCACTTTCTATATGTACTATCATATATACTATATATATGTAACAATCATCTACTCGTCTCTTTTTACTCGTTTCTCTTGGCAAATACAATTTCGGTTTATAAAATTACGATCTCTTTGCCTATCGATCAGGCACAATTTTTTATTTCTTCCACGTTAGTGTTTCTGAGTAACACTAAGGAGCTTGTTATTACTGCGACACACTTCTCTAGTATTTGTACAAGGAAAATTCACACGGATTTCCCAACTATTACAATATGTAAAGCCATATCAATATGCGCATATATCAAGTAACAGTCTGAATTATTCTATCCGTGAGCTAACATGCAGCGAGATTAATTAAGAAAACTGAACGATTATAGTTATAATTAGAAACACACTTCTTACAAAATTCTATTTCATATACAATAAAAACAATTCTTCCACAAAAACATACAAGTCTATTCAAATAATTATCGATCAATTATTGATTTAACAAGTAGACCGAAAAGGTTTTAACGAAAGTTCAATGTTAACAAAATATTTCGATTACTATTAATGAGAAGAAATTTCTTCCCCTTTTCTTTTTTTCAAAATCTTACGATTAAGACCAGGAAACAGGGGAACGATAAGCCGTATCAGAGCTTCGTATCGCATAAATGGCGAAACGCTAATAGTTCCTGAAAAGAGTAGCATGCTACTTGATAAATCTATCGTCTAAAGAACGGCTTATTGTTAGATAAGACAAATACTTGAAAACAGTAACAATGATTTTACTCGATAAATGCTAAATAATCGATGTGCCGACAGCGCCGGATATGACTTACACGTAAATATGTACTCGTGTGAATATTTATCGAGGAAAAGGAAACGTTAATATCAAAATTGTCGACCTTTGGATGGCTGCTTTCTTTACGTAAAATTATTGCTATTCCTTTTATATGTATAATTATTTCTACGATATATTTATTTTGACGATATATTATTTTAAACATTTTGTTCTGTCAAAGAGCAGTAAAGTCGATTCAAATTTCAAGCATCGCCGCTAACAAAACTACTTAAACTTATCTAAAATTCAGGAAATTACTTCCAAACATTATTTAGAACCAGATAATAGTCGCGAACTATATAACATAAGTTGTGCCGTGCAAATAGACACTATGCACTGATCCGTAAAATGTTAACTAGTTTCGTAGGAGAGAAATAAAAGCTTCTAGTTTCAAGTTTCTAGTTGTCGATGAATAATACACACGCTTCTCTTGCGATACTTAACACAGGTATTAGAACACCGAGTGACATTTTAATTTCTATCGAAGGTATAATATTTATTAGGAAATCTCTCTCGACGTTCGATAAGAACGTCGTTTGTTGCCGCTATTAACACGTTACGTTCAAAATATTTGTAAATCAGGCATTTGGATGCTATTTGAAGAATTTTAATTCTCTATCACACTCGAATCAACATATTTTACAATAAGAATGTAAAATGAACGATTCATTTGAATAAGATGATTTCTTTCTTGAAATATTACGTATTGCTGCGGTGTAATGGAAAATATCGTAGCAAGATAAACGTATAACTTAATTACTTTTTTACTTTTTCAACGCAAGCCTTCGGTGTAACGAGTCTATACATATTCGTCATTATTTTTGTCCAACTTGTTACACAAAGCACCTTATACTCGTCTTGTAGCACATGTGCAACGCAATGAATATCAAGTCGAGAATGAGAGACATTGATAGAAGCAAAAGTACCGACGATGCCACGACGTGTTAAATGCGTGCCTCAATTGATTGCACTGCGAACAGACAAACTTTCGTCGATGCACCATCCATTACCATTGCAATATATAAAGCAATGTTCTCGATAAACTTAATATACCTCCAAAAGAAATTGTAATAATAATCATTCGTATAATCCTTATAAAACGGCCACTGTTTATATTCCATTTCCGCGAAGAATAATAGAATCGAAGAGGAAAACATTTATAAAAATCAGTAGCAGCCCGTGCAACGTATCTATCTCTGTAACGATCGATTAATTTAAGAAACTCTAAAAAAATCTTTGATCGTCGACAACAAAATTCAATCGTTAACAAACTAATCAGTGCGTTAAAAATCTATTTAAAATACCACGTACCATAATTTCGCTATACCAAATAACACTATTTATCGTATTTATCGCTCGAGTTTTCCATTTTATCATCTCCTTCATCTCTCGTTATAAAATTAAGATAAGAACAAGCACAAAAAACGAGAAGCCGTTCGGAAAGGCTATTTTTAAGAAAAGATCGATAAAATAGAGATTTTTTTAGAGAGAAGGAAAAGAAAATCGGGGACGATCTCGGTCGGTCTCGACTTTCGAGAAAGTCCACGCGGCATTGAACTTCGTCCACGATTACATTTGGCTACAGTCGCTGCAGTCCGATCAACTGCGCATATTTTTTGGCCCGTTGTTCTGTTAAGGCACCAGAATGCCTCCGGCCTGTACTAAAAAAATGACCTAAACAGCCTGCTCCTGAATTGCCCGGAGCTGTAACTGTTGAACACTACAGGCGAAATTTTCTTACGAAACTCGTATGCATCCTAATGCATCTATGTGATCAAATGAATGCAATATCCGCGTTTTCACAAAATTTCTTAATGAACGCGTAATACTTGACGGATAAAAATCTGATGAAAATTGTTTGTATTTACATACAACGTTTTACAATGTACCTATCATCGATACACGCGATAACGTGTGTCAAATGTAACTTTAACTTTGTATAGAGACTGAAAATTCTCGACTTCCAGCGTTTTCCGCGTTTAACGATAATTTATCTGGAAGTAGGTATCGTGAGAAAAGCGCGACACAGGTTGCGTCGCGTGGAAAATTGGCAGAATGTCTTTCATTCGAGTGTAATGTGTAAAAAAATCAAGGTTTCCGGGCGCGTAGGAAAACGCGTAGGCGTCAGACGCCTTTTCAACCGACACGTGTGTGGAATGATTCATGTTAATAGTTTTCCGACAGTTTTCGGAGTACACAAACGACCATTGTACGGATAGTTAAAAGCTAAACAATGGCTGAAAACGCAAGTATTCTTAATCCAGTGTGAACGTGTTGGTGAATCGACATCAAGTAACAAGACATTCGACTTTTTTTATATGTTTGAATAACTTAATATATAAGTAATTTTACATTAAACTTATTAGCAAAGTTCAAACGATAACAAAGACAAATGAATAGGAACGAAAACTCATTATTCTCGAGTTTAAAAACGATATGAATACCTTTGTGCGTCACGTGCAAATAATTTTACGTCATACCTCGCACTATTAGCGAAGTACAAATAACGAGAAAATTAGATATCCGAATGTTTTAATAAATATTCCGCCGTTTAATTTTTATCGAATGAAAAAAATAGAAGTACAAGTGTATTAGAAACTTTTAATGTCGAAATAACTCTAACTTCGAGTTTACAAGAATTTTCTTTTTTCTACTGCCTGTAGATAGTTCTAGATTGCGCTTATCCAAGTTAAAGCAACAAAAAAGATATTAGAATTTTTTAACGAGATAATTTTAACTTCCTTGTAACTAAAAGGAATACGAGTTTTTCTGTTTATCGTATAGTTAGACAGTTTTGTGTTACACTTACCATCCAACTTATCCATAAAATTTCAGTATCTACATATATATAGATGCCTATATCAGATAGAAGTTAAATATTATAAGTATACACATTGAATCGATAACCACCGCTATCTTTATTACGATTTTATTTTTCTCGATTGATTTACAAGAATTCGGTGGATCGTTGAAGTTCCGATATAATGATTCAAAATTTCCCCATCCGAATTCGAGCTTACATCCAGCGTGGATTCATTCCATTACATAGAAATAAATTTCGATACAGGAAATAGAACGCGAGTATAATTTGGATTAATAGAGAGAGTTTCTTGAGAAACTCTCGCGGTATCGTCATTATCAATGCATATTTTTAGCAAGTATCGATATCTGCGTGTGATTTGATCTTTCCGCGTACATGTGTTGCGTATGTACTCGTATACGCGTCTGCTTTTTCCGGAAAAGAACAATCCGAAGAAATTTCTAAAATAAATTTGTGTCTTACATAAAAAGTTATAAAATGCAAGTCTTTACTATAAAATGTAAGTTATAAAATGTACGTCTTTCTTCGAAAATATCATAATACCAGTTTTGATATTAAGAACAGAATGGAGTTTTAGTTTTTCGTTATACGTATTTAATGAATTTTTAACATGTTAAATAAAAGTTCTATTAAGTTATAATGTACTAGACCTAGCAGTGATACTTATAATGCACTAATATGCATTAGAATAGCGTGGTTTCGATAGAATAGTTTCAATATTAGAAACGTGCTTAAGATATTGCTTAAGTCTCATAATCTCACACATACGTGTGCGATGATGGATTTTAGAAGATAGGAAACATGGTTAACCAATCCAGTTATCTTTTTAATCGACGTTATTTGACAAAGCATTAAAACAATTACCATCGAATAATCTCAAACCACCTATTGCTATAAATTTTATAACTTTTCATTTTTCTTCCGGTTTCATTTGTGTCGATGAAAAAAAAGATTCTCTTATCCAAGAAATTTTTAACGATAATTAACTCGTAGTTTATTTCTTAAACCACTCGAATGAATTTAAAAGCTTTTTAACGTAAATTTCTCGCAATTTCTGTCACGTTTGTTCAGAAACAATTGCGAATCTATTAAGTTATTACACGTGCTCCGTTAAATTAACCAAAAGACAAATATTTTTAAATACTTTTTCAAAACGATAAAGATACGATGTCAAAGATAATAGATGAATGTTCAGAATGTTTATTAGGTTTTATGCTTTTTTTTAGTTTCGTAATTCAAACTTTATTAAGAAATAAAAAAGACAAAGCAAAAGCTCGATAAAATTACAAAGACGAAATAAAAATCTGGTGAATCCTTAATCGATTTTAAAAATAGCTTGAGCAAGTATTTACAACGTTTCTCTCACCTCTTTCCCACGCCGCACAGAACAGATGTTTCTCGAGATACTCTCTCGATCGCGCGATTTTGAGTTTCGCTCCGCTTTGCTGTCAGCCCTCGCGCATCAAGCACATCGGTATGTATCTCAAAACGAGCACACAAGACCTCTATCGATTACCGATTTTCAGTAACCCAAAATATCTCTAACAGACTTCAGATCTGACCAACGCGTCAAATTCTCAGAACCGATCAAATTTTTAATTAAACTCGACAAGAATCTCACGAAAATCACGTAAAACGTCAATGATAAAAATCAATTCCTCAAAGTCGCCGAAAAAGACGCGCGGATATGTATAATATCGAATGTTATTTTCAATGTGGATGAATCGAATGAATGGAATACAATTAGACGAAACAAAAGAAGAACAAAGGAAGAGAGTAAGAAAAATAGAAGTACGAAGATCGAAGCAAGGTGAAAACGTGTTAATTACAGTTGATCGTAAAAATAAAATTCTAATAAAATGATTTTCACAAATCGTATCGTCTAAGATTTACGTAGCACTGCGTTGGCCATGCGTCGTGCGCGAGTGACGGCGATCAACTAAAATGCGAGGGCAGCGTTTGCCTGCGCGTCTTGCTCGTGCGAAACTGAATCGTTTGGCCGCGCGTCTCCGCTTCGATGCTTTAACTTTACACGCGCCGCCTCATTGTTGGCGATCGCCTGGCGTTTTCCGGGCGGTCCTGGCGAACGTAAGAGACAAGACAAAACAAAACGAGACAAGACGTGCAGGTAGCGGCGGTCATTCTACGCTTAACTGTTACGCATTTTTCATCCGACAACTGCACTGACAGAAATATATTGCGTATATATTATATGTATATATACTGTGGCTGGAAAAAAGATATCCTGCCGGAACTTGTTTATTTCTGGTATAGAATATAATTTAATTATGAAACTATTACAGATAAAAATATGCATAGTCTATCGATCCCTCGATTTATCATCGATTTGTTATACTCTTCGATAGTATTCACGTTCAATGTTATTCCAAATCGAGTACAGTACATAGCAAAGCGTAAATATTTAACGGTAACATGAATGTATAGAAGAGACATCAGATCGATCAGAAGAAACGACTATGGATTTACGCGCGAACTGGCTCCGAAATGTCCGATCCCTCTGGTCGATTGCTTCGCTTGCTAAAAATCTATTTTTGCGACGGGGAATCGCTGCAATTTGCCGCTAACGAGCTCGTGAAATTGCGAATCGCCTTGCAGTCGCACGGAGAACGAACGGTTGCTCGTGGATATCTCTTGTTAGAAAATCTATAGATATTAGATGCGCTTTGATAGTTTTGGTGAATGATTATTTTCAAATGAATATTCAACGCGAGCGTAACTAAAAAATAATGTAAATTGATATGCAATAAAATTGCTTTTTTCAATTTAAATATCGTTTTTCTTTCTTAAAAGACCGTGCAAGACTCTCTGACGATCAGATAGCTGGATTTTTTTAGCAATTTTTCTAATCTTTCTAACGTTTGGCGCTGACATTTGTTCTCGATCGACAGGATAATTAGAAAGTAGATAAGAGTAAGTAAGGAACGACGCTATACGTACAATGATATACGAATGATTTTTTCTTTTTCAGGTCAGATAAGAGTATCGAGGCGATACTTTCGATAAAATTCTTTTTAACAAAACTTGGAAATCATCTGATACGGATCGTTGTATTTACTATCGATGCTAATACCGCTAATATAATACAGATTATCGTTATTTAAATCTTCGAGATAAATGTAAATATGATATAATATAAAATAGCGCAGAATAATTTTCGTTTTTTTTTTTTTCTGATAATCAGTTAAAATATGTAAATTTCCTTCCGAAGAGAAATCATACGAGTCTCCTTGATATTTTCAATTAGCTCCTTTTCAACGTTTCGAAACTCTCTGTCGTAAATAACGAAATGATAGGTTTTATTCTTTTACTACAATAAACTGTCCAACTAGTGAAATCTGTTATTAAACGTACTCGATGCGAACGAGTTTCAATAACATATTTTGCTTCTCTAATATTTTATCACTGTTAATTTATAAGTTTCTAATAAGGGTACTAGTAGCACTTTCACTGTTTTCAACTTTCTTCATTCTCGCATGATTGACTTGAATAATTAACGTTACATTTTATACTGACAATATTATCGAGTTACGAATACTAATTACCTATAGCTGTGACTATTGTCATATATATTAGCATGGTAATCAATATAAGATATTCATGTTGCAACAGGAATTACAATATTATAGGCAAAAAAATCATTTGGATAATATATTCAAGTAATTACATGTTTTACATTTCACATACGTAATTAGACGTAAAAAAAAATACTTTCACCGTTATTATTATTTTTACGATTCGAATTAACACGCGACTGTCACTATTAACGCACACACTACAATCATAAAACGCGGATATTTGCAACGTACAAATATTAAACACGTCCAGGTTTTTATATATTCAGAAAACAAAGGAACGCCATTAAATATTCCTGCATATTTATCTTTCACCGTATACATTCTTAAATTAGCCACTGTCTACAGACATATTTAATTAACGTAGTCACGAAGATAAGTCACTTACGATATACAAACGAATTTAAAACACCAAAATTATGAAAATTCATCCGATGTTATTTTAGAATATAAGAATATGTTAACAAATACATTTACAGAATCTTGTATTCTGCGTCAACGTTTTTCTTGCAATTGATAAGTATCTGAAAAAATGAAAGAGAAAAATATTTGAACGTATCTTATAGGAAACACGATAGCGTATGTCAATTTTTTTATTATACTCCAATTACCACAAATCTCAATTTTCTTAAAAATCTAACGTTTAAACGCTCGTTCAAAGCGTATACATTACTACGATGCAAATGTGACTCTATTAACACCGATTAAGTTGGCATACAGCTTGCATCATAATATCCTGGTGCGCGGCTATGCAAGTGGCTTGATTGTGGCAAGTTTGTTGACGACCACCACGTTAATCTAAGAAACAAGTCGATTAGCGATTCCGCATAAACGTACATATATTGTTGGCGAATCGAATAATGGTCGTGGAGGATAATAAGATGTTAGGAAGATAACAACGATACACTCATTTGTTTGTATCCTTTTGCATTTCAATGATATTTATTGCGAATGTTCTTTTTCCAATTTTCTTATTTAAGTATGTACGATAGATACGTTGCTGTCACTATTTGCATTAAAGTTGAAGCTAAAAGAAACAAAGGTAGTCAAGTTTTCAGTTCGCTAAAAACATATTTTTCGAAACTATTAAACAAATAAAATTGAATATCCGCTTTTGAAATTATGTATTTCGCAATTGCTTCGTTCCGAGAACACAGAATACTCGTAGTAAATTAATCGTAACAAAAGTTTAATGACCCGCGAAGTTGAAAAATCCACCTAAGTAGGATGCGAGTTAATGTAATAACGCTCGAATAACCACTGTTTAAATGTCCTCGTAATCTCCGTCAAATTGTTTAGTGCAAATTGACGTATTACGTTCTCCTTTCCGAAACACTGCACTGGCCAGAAAAATGAGAGAAAAATCGCGACACTCCCGTTGTCTTCTTAGAACGAACTGTACATTGAACTTTAGATTCTACGCACAATCGTTTCTTGTGTAATGTTTCGATGTACGATGACGTATGTAAATTTTCTTTTATTTCTCGCTATAACTTCTTCCTTATATCATTGATAACCTTTATATGTTCTTATAGATAGATGTTATTTGATTAATACATGTACAGCGAGTAATCAGAGTATACGTTACGTTTCAATAATGACGATTTCTCCTTAGGCAAACGGATTAAAGACCGATTACTCGCACAACGCAATGATTTCTACGCAACGTTCGTTTACATTCATTACGTTTAAATTCATTGTAACCACGCGTAAATGGCGAGCATTTATTTATTTATTTATTTATTTTATTTGCTTAACAGATAACATCCTTTGAGAAAGTTGATACGCTAGCAAACGAATAAATATAATACACGCAGGAAATGAACACAAAGTTAAAAAAGATCGCGTAACAAAGATTTTGTACGGCAACGTTGATTTCGTATGGAGACACATGGAATATCGGATAATATCTGAGATTGCCGAACGAAGCATTAAAATTGAACTAAATTTGAGATGTCGAGACAATCGACACGATCATTTAGTATTTTAGAAATAAACGATAAGTCGGATATGAGCTTGCGGTGTTTAAAGGTAGCAAGTTGCAGCAAACTTAGAATCGTATCGTAATCGTAAACAATTTTCAGGATTGGTTTATGAATTTTATAGAAGATGAAACGCAGAAAGTTGTCCAACTGTTTGGCCACGATATTCGATACTGAGATCGGATCTTAATTAACGTTGTTGGATTTGTGTGAGAGTAGGAGAGCAGATAGAGGAGAGAGGAAGATCGAAGATAATCCATAGAATCTTGGACGTGATAAAGTGGTAGGACTTCAAAGATACAGAAAATAGACCATCGTCGTCCGATCGATCGTTAACGACCGAATTGCTTGTTATACCGAAGACATCACCAACTTCAATACGTAGTTCGAATAAATGAAGCTTATTTTTACGATAGATATCATAAACAGCAGCATCAGGACGCTTGTGTACCGACTGAAAGAATGAGGCAAGTCAGTCAGGTATGTCAGAGGTGCTCGAAGGTACGAGATTCTTAAAGGTACAATTATTTGCACGACTCTAGAAAGATTTAAAATTATGAGGTATTAAATAACTTTTCTATCGAGTTGATATAAAAAGTCCTGCGCTTTACCGACAAAGCTTTGCTATCTGTACGAAGTTTAAAAAAGACAAGGTAATCGCTGTAGGCGTTGCATCGCTTAACAGAGCGATGAATCAGCTCTTTGCTCTTTATCATAGCGATGAGTTCTTTAGAGAATCGCCTGGGGTAGGTGGATTGCAACGATGATTGCAGTGGTACGAAGGTGTCAACCACATATTTTAGATCATGTCAAGGTCATACACAGTAGCATCCCAGTGGATAAAACAGAAATGACTGTTAATAAGGTGATAACGTTCGCAAATGATTTCCTCTTTGTTCGAATGATTGGCAGGAAAAGCTGATAAATTGTTCTCGATAAGTTAATGGACTCGAGTTCTTTTTAGCAAAATTCTCGTAGATCTGTCTCGAGCTTCGCAAATTTCGATCCGATGATGGCTAGAACGTTATCAGTCTGCCCGGAAGAAGTTAAAGTGTTTACGCGTACGCTGATAAGGTGGACATACAGTACAAACCAGTACAGTCCATCGGTTTCCAGAGAAAGAACGAGCACTGTGTGCGACATACAAGAAAAACGCGAGGCAATCGCACTGCTACGAGAGACAGTCGGATTGACGACACGCGTAGGACAACCCTTGCATATTTTTTCCACCATATAGAGTTTTAAAAGTACCGCAAATTTGAGAAAGTATTTCGATGAAATTCAAATATAACAATAACGGGCGTGATCACGACAGAGACGCTGTAAACACATCGCCATACCATGGCACACCTTGCCATATACCAAAATCCATCCCTCCGTCAAGACGATCGCTGGCTGCACAAATACAATAAGTCGGGCTCGCAATAATCCTAAGGAACTGTCATAAAATTTAGCATTTTTACTTTACCGTTAAGGTCCTTAATTACTAATCTTTCAAGACGCGAAATTCATTAACGTTATTGTTCAATCAGGCAAAATACGGGATAAGTGGATTTCTCCCATGTTCAACGGTCATTTTCACCTGCGACGAGCACCCATCACTAGCTCCGTACAAATACTTCCGTCACAGAACATAACTTACGTGCTATCATCCCTTCGAACAGAATACATCTTACCTTGTTAGTCACTCTTCACCTTATATTCTTCGACAAAATATTGTTGGAATAAAGTGTATATTTAAGTTGTTAATTATTAACGTTATAATTATTCAACTACCCCTATTATCCTAATCGAAATAGGGTATCGGCTGATTCGTGGCGTCGATCATCGTATCGTAACGAGAATTTACGACTCTCGTTGGCGCGTTATACCGTGAACACGTTTATCCGCGAAGCGGTTGAATATATGGTTTTTTTGTTAAATATGTACGTTTTATTTTATTCCCACTATTATTTTATTTATTTTTATTTATTTATTTAATTCCCATTAATTATATTCCCACTTTGAAATGTTCTACACGAGCTGATAATCAAAGGTACCCTTAACAGCGACTTGAATAACTGGTAATAGGAATGAACTTTGTAACTTTGTAACGTTTATATTGATTCATATTAACCTCTAATCAAAAAGGTTTGAGGTCCTCCGCTTAATAGTCTCGTTAACCCAATTTACACGAAAGAAGAGTATAGAGACGCGAAGATTAAAGGAACCATAAAGAAAGAATTTATAAGAACACTGTGCTCATATTATGCTAGTAAAAGAATGGTGTTCCGGAAATGAATTCAAGTGGTTTAATTCCTTCAGCAATTGCGTAAAAGCTGTTTGTGACGCATCATCACAGACGACTGAAAATATGTGCTTTTATCTTATATAATTCTTAGAAACGATCGTATAAAAGGAAAAAGTGGATCTATAATTTAGTTTTACAATTTTATCTTATTTTAATATTACTCTATCTTTTGATCCCATTAATGAACTACCGAACTGTAATATAATACGGTATACTTACGTATCACAAATAGATAACTTATATCGTCATATTAAAGAGAGAGAGAGAGAGTAGATATATGCTCCAAATAATTTTTGAGAACACAATTGAAACTGTAAAACCTAAGAAAATCACTATTTCGTCTATTAAATATTATAACGGATATTATATTTTAAATATTTCATATACTTCTGCATCTGATGTACAATTAACTCTTCCGTAAATGCACAAACATCCACAGTCCAATTATCACCTTTTACTAGAAAATTGAAAAATATAAAAGTTAGTTTTAGTCGAAGTTTCGTACGCAATTTAACCATCGTTAAAATAATTTCCTTGAATGCACAAGATGATATAATTAAGCGGAAGATTTATGCAGTAAAATAGACGAGTGCCCTGAATGAAATACTTCTTTTATTCTACTCTTGACATCGTACCATATCTCTCCTAGCACGATGACCCGACACAATGTTCGTTGACTTTCGGTACGAAGAAAGGCTCTGTCCATGAAGATTATATACCAGTCGTAGTGGTTTTCCCGTATTTTTTAAGCATCTTTCCGTATAATACCGTAATAACATGATTTTTTCCTGCTTAACGGGGAATTCCGTTGCAATTTCACAGTTATCGATATCTGGCTTGCTGCAAATCTAAAATCGAAAACAACGACCAACAGAAGAGTGTTAATTTAACGCTCCGCTAATAATGAAATATTAAGAAACATCCTGCCTCCATTGCTTATCCTCGTTTCGTCGCCTTCGATGAGAACGAGAGAAATTACTCATGGAAAATACCATTTCCCTTTGAATGAAAGATACCGCTTTAAAAAACTTTTAAAGTAGATATTTTTCAATAGAAAAATTCCAATAAACAATTTCTAATTACTTTCTGTTCTATAAATTTATATTTGATACAAAAGTTCCCGACTGTTATAATTTCCTAGACAATACTAATTACTGAAATTTATGTCTTGACGTTTATTAAAGAAAAAGAGCGACAGAAAAATCTAAGAGAAAAAAAAGACAAACGCTAATCTCTTTAAAGTAGTCAGGTAACAGGGATCTCACCTCGGAACACAGGAAGCTACTGATACGCCTTATCGATATCAGTTACGCTGGAAAACCAACAATGAGAAGCCTCTAGGGTAATTTCCATCATTAATAGCTGTGAAAACTAGTACAAAAAAACCGGTGAATGACCTATTATCCTACTGGATATCGGGTTCGAGACACTGCAAAATATTCTTCCTTCCTTCCAATAATTTTGCCCACAAAATCTGTCCCCTCTCTCGAAATAATGCAATTGTTACAAAAATTCTGTTTATTGCGTTAATGCGTATAACCTGATAGCTCGTAAATCCACTTTCGATTGATAAAACGACTCTTGCCATTGGTCCGGAGTTCGTTTAAACGGACGAAAAAATTCTGGAACTCGCACGAAAGTAAACGCGTCTCGTGCTATACCAAGGTATGAACTGTACATGAATCGAGAACGAAAGTGCCGAGGCAGAGAGATATGGGGCACCACTCTACTAGCCCACTTTTACCAGCCTCAATTTCACTAACCTACATCCACAGCCCACGACCAACTTGAGAGTTTCGTTTCGTTTCGTTTTCACTTTCGCTGACCGCAACGGTCGTCCTGACCCGACCCAACCGAGATTTCTATTAACCTAGCACACGCTTGCCGAACAGATCTCTCTCTGTCTCACCGAGGAAACTAGAGTGTCCTGGGTCAGGATCACGTTCACTTTCGCCACTCGCACGCTCTCTACTACGGCCACTTTCGATTTCCGTCACTTTCGACTCTGCTCTCACAGCTCGTTTGTTAACACTTTGACGACGGGCTTAAACACAGTTACTTTTAGTTTTAAAAAAATAGCATCATTTTCCACGAAGGAAACACATCTTGTAGGAAATAACGTTGATTCGATTCAATTTATTTCGAGTCTCATATCTCGTATTCGTTTCTTGTATTTTGATGCTGAAATTAATTTTGCGAAACAATGCACAGCATAATAGCGATTATACTCTTAGATTTCATAAGTATTGTAATTTAGATAAAAATAAAAGGAGCATCATGTAACCGTGCAACGTTCTCCTCCTTCGACGCCTGTATTATTGCAATCTGTCAATATTTCCGAATAAATGCATCGAACTATAGTCTTCTCACGTGTGTACCTAATAAACAACCACTGACAAGAAACTAACGAGGTCCTTTTAGTTGTAAATCGTATATCTTCAGATTATTACAAAATTGAATGTCTGTGAATTAAGTTTAATTAAAGTTTACAGTTAGTAATTTTTCATGGTACCTTCTATCATAGACGTTAGCATTTTTCAATCGAGTTTGATTGAAAAGAATAAAATTATATATTATATTTGGAACACAGAGATTCGAGTGTGACTGCCACATCATCACGATAAATCGTATTTAATTTACCATTCCAGGAATCGGCGTGGAAGTTACGTATGAAGGATTTCGGATACCTTCATTTTTAGCGCGTAACGATTGTTTATGGTATGGCAAAGTATTACGTGAGAAATGAGATGAATCATCGTAATAATAGCCATAAATTTTTCGTGATAAGAAAAATTTATCTGGCGGCGACTGTATAAAAGGACCTCCAAAAATGTAGCCTATCAGTTAAGAGAGAGTGTCAACGTGTCGTCGAGAATTGTATGTCATAAAAGTTTCAAAAAATGAAAGGTAACGCTGAGAAATTAAATATTATTCGAATGGATGAAAAAATATTCTAAATTAATTAGAAATTAATTTTTTATGTATCAGACTTCAAAATTATTTTTCTATTCGATAAACAGAGTTAACAAAAATTAGCTTCTTTTGTATAAAAAAATAATATCGTCCAAAGTATCACTAAAAAATAATGTTTTCTTACGATCGACAGCCATCGTGAATATCCTCCTCGTCTCTTCAATCGTTTATGTCTATGGCGCTCCTTTCGACAAATCAGAATGGCTTTCCGCGATCAGAAAGCTCAAAAGGGAACAAAATCTCGAGGAAGAAAATCCACTCACATGGCTAGACAATTTGAATACAGAAAAAAGTGCGTCGAACTCTGACTATCTGCAACGGCTTCTTCGAAACTCGAAACATCGTGACGTAAAACACAGCAATAAAAAGCATGAAAAACATTCCATTCCCTTAAGCCTACTACACACAAAAAGCAAGTCTGATTCATCGGACAGATCCGATTCCGAGCAAAGCGAACTAATCTTATTTAGGAAGAAGAACACCCGACAGAAAAATTCAAACGAGGAAGAATCTGCGGAGAAAAAGTCTGGCGAACTGCGTATTCGTAAAAGGAACTCTGACGAAGAATATTCCCACGAACATGACTCTCATAGGCGGAAATCCGATGGAAGTCGTAAAAAGGATCGTCACGAAAAAAGTTCTTCCGAATCGTGGAGTTTAACGGACGAAAGCGATTCCTCCGACTCGAGTTCTGCCAGTTCCTGTGATAAATCTAATAAGAAACACCAGAAACGCCGTGAATCTAATTCCACAGATAGAAAAAAGAAAGCTGATTCGCAGGGAAATGAGAGTGATAAAAATTCAAGTTCCAGTTCTTCGTCGGAGTCTAGCAGCGATTCATCTTCTAGCGAAGAAGATTTCAAGGAATATTTAAAAAAGTCATTAAATAAAAAGGAAAACTACAAAGAAATAAAATATATACTTAAACATTATAAAACGAACGATCAATACAGGAAACTATACGAATGGAACAGACATAGGTATTTGGAATGGAAGAGAAAGATAGACTTGAAGAAGAAAATAATAAAAGCGAAGAAAGACTTACATATAGATGAATTAATGAGCATTTGTAACATATTAGATGATAGCGATCAGCATGAAGATCAAATAAGGAAATGCGTAAGAGGTTATTTGTCTACGAAAGATGAATTTAATTTTGTAACAGATTTATCGTTGATTCGTCTTCTATCGCCTGACGAGAATAAACTTAATAAGTCTGTAGAGATAGAAAATGAAAGTGGTTTTGAAGTAAAAGTTTTAATTGGAGATAATTCACAACCTGGTGGAGACTCGGAACAAGCTAAAACTGTGATCAAAGCGACTGATAAAGTAATCAATGGCGGAGGAATTTGGAAAGAAACTGTCGACGAAGGTAACGTTTATATTTATATATATAATTAACGTATTATTATTACTGATGTATTATTGTTATACGCTCAGAATAAAATTAATCATTTTAATTTCGTAAACAGATGATGAACAAGCAGTTGTTTACGGAGACAATGGTTCCGATAAGGAAGAAAAATTACCCGGTAAAGACAAGATTAACACAGCTGAAGCAACTGGTAACGGACAAGCAACAAACTCTACTTTTCGACAACATAAAGTTATTTCAGTGGGTGGACTGGAAGTAGTGATAGAATCTGGTTCAAACTCAGGATCGGTTGTAGTTGAAGGAGGAATCGGTATTTCGGACAACACCGAGGTAATAAGACGAGCAAGCAATAGCTTAGATAACGGTTAATAGACTTTTAGTGATAGCGCTAAGCAGGTACATTCACAATACACCATAACAAATACGTGACTAAGTAACGATGATTTTCTTCACAGACAGGAAACGCAAACGCTGGAAATTCCAAGGATGCTGCGAATGAATCAGAGGACTCAAATGCTCATGAATATGCAACATCAAAATCCCAAAAGACAACTTCTCGATCAGCTTCACAAAGCGAAGCTTCTAGAGAATCAGAAAATCAACGTACAACTGAACCTTCCAGTTCTAAATTAGAAACAGTTGTTAATGACGCTCCATCCAGCAATGATCGTGCTACGGTTAAACCAAACATCTCTTTAGATGGGAGTTCACCATCTAGCGGTGGTGCCAGCGAATCAGAGGATTCGAATATCAGCGAATCATCAACTGTGGCATCTCGACAAACAACTTCAGGGGCTCGACAAACAGCGTCACGAGGTCAACAGGCAACTTCTCAATTAGCCTCACAAACAGGAGCTTCCGGGGCCTCAGAAAATGAGCAGACAACTGAAGCTTCTAGCTCCAAATCTGAAACAGTTGTCAGTGATAATTCATCCAGCAATGATAATAATACGGACAAACCAAACGACGCTTCGGATAAGAGCATAGCACCCAGCAGTGACACAAGTGAATCGAGAACATCAACTTCACAAACTGGACCGCCGTCTGCAGCATCGAACAACGCTTCAAACGAAGAATCTACCACCAATGCTGGCGTATCGGGAGATTCGAGTGTTGGTCGATCAGCGACATCGGGAGAAGTAACATCGGTATCTCGAACAAAAGATTCTGAAGTAACACGAAAGCAACAGGCTATCGAATCGTCAACTGTCAAACCAGTCAACAATGGCAGTGTTACAGCCAAAACAGGCCACGGTGTAGATAATGGTGAATCATCCACCGATACCAACAAACAGGCAGATGCTGGTGCTAGCGAGTCTAGTACATTGAGGAATGAAGAAATACGAACGTCCACGACTCGGAACGTAGATTCTTCGACCACGATGACATCATTGCTGGAAACTTCAAGTACCAAATCAGAAATTACTACTACCAATAGCAGCGTCAATGTTTCGAGTAACATAGATGACAGTGGTAAATCTACTGACAGTGTAGACGCACAAACAGATTCAAATACCAGTGAATCCTCAACATCGAAGGCTAAAGAAACGACATCATCTGCTTCTGAAACAGAAAATTCTGGACAGACAAATGAAGCATCGACTTTGAAGCTGAAAACTACTCCTAGCGATGATAGTGCTGGTCTATCGAATAATGTAGATATTACAACTGATACAAACGATGTTTCAAATAATAGTGGAAGATCCACTGGCAGTAAGGGCGATCATGCTACAGCGTCGAATGACGAGCAAACAACATCATCTTCGCAACCTGAAACATCTAATGTTACAGATGGACAGCAGGAGATTGAAACATCAAATCAGGAGTCGGAAACAACTCGTGTAATTATCAATGGTAATGAAACGAGTACAAAGAGTTCCAATGAGCAAACGAAACCAAGTGCTAGCGAGTCTTCAACGTCAGATACTGAAGCAGCTTCTGTTTCTCAAGCTGGAGCAAGTTCTAGTGCGACACGAAGAGTACAGGTGACTGAAACGTGGAACTCCGATTCGGAAACGACGAGTAATGCGGAAAATACAAATGACGCAAGGGATACTTCGGACAATAGCGGAATATCAACTAGCAGTTCTAATCGACAAACAGATTCAAACGATGCTGGATCCGTCGCAACAGAAAGCGAAGAAACAACAGCGGCAAGTTCTGAAGCTAATGGTTCAACTGTAACGGAAGAAGAACAAGACAGTGAAACATCAAGTACACAAGCGGAAACTAATGTTAGTAACGACAATGCCAACGCTGTTACCGTTACTGGCAAAAATCCCAACGTTATCGCTGTGACTGACGACAGCGCCGACAAAAGTTCGGACAGCGATAATTTAATCGCAAGTACTAGTCGGCAAACAGATTCAAATGGTCAGACAACGAATTCGAACGATAGTAAGTCTACTACGAGAAGCGTGCAGAGAATATCTCCCTCTCAAACTGACGAATCTATCGTAAGTGGAACAGAACGATCGACTGAAACAGCGGATACTCGGACAGCTTCTACCGTCGAATCTTCTAGCGCATTAGATGGTTCGAACATTACGATTATCGTTATTAATGATACAGAGAATAATGGAGCATCTGCCAGCATTGATAGCGAAACAGCAAATTCTAATAGCAGTGAATCAGTAACCGCAAGAGGAGAAAGTGAAACTTCTACCGATTCGGATGGAGGACTTGCAACTGAAGAATCATCTTTAAAGCCAGGAACTGCCCAAACTGATAATAACGTTAATACATCGAGCAACATAGGTGAAACAACTGAAACGGAGACAACTCTAAGTAACGAAGAAACGTCTACCGATGAAAGTAACGGGCAAACAGACTCAACTGTTACCGAATCCACGACTGTAGAAAACTCACGAACATCGGCATCTTCCTCTCAAACTGAAACGTCCAGTGGTCAATCCGAAACAGAACAGCCGGCTGAAGCATCCGGTGCTCGAACTGAAACAGTTGCTACTGACGAACCTGCCGGTACATCGAGCGGTTCGAACACTACGAACGTTGTTAGCGATGGTACAGATAGCGAAACATCAACCGGTGCTAATAGTGGAACATCAAGGAGCACCAATAGCGAAACAACAGAGTCCAACGCTAGTGAATCAACAGGTTCTATTGCTAATGAATCGACAACAGCAGGAAAAGAAATAGATACATCTTCTCCAAGAAGTGAAACTTCTACTGCGGCAGGTACAGAAGTTGCAACCGAAGAATCACCTTCGGTATCAGAAACAACAATAGCTGAGAGTAACGATAACGCATCGAGCAATGATCCTGTGGTAACAGGTGAAACAAACGCTGCTGTAAATAACGAAGAAACGTCTACCGTCGAAAATGATGGGCAGACAGATTCAAGCGTTACTGAATCCACAACTTTGAAAAGCGCACGAACAACACTGTCTCCCTCCCAAAGTGAAGAGTCTAGCGTGTCTGAAACAGAACAATCGACTGAAACGTGGAGCGTTCAATCCAAAAGAGTTCCTACTAATAATAGTATTAATAATATGTATAATAATAGTAGTACTAACAGTGGTATTTCGGAGATTAACGAAAAATCAACGACCAGTGTCAGCAAAATAGATTCAAGTCCTAGCGAAGCTACAACTTCGAAAAATACTCAAACAGAACCATCCATCGTCCAAGCTACCGATACCATGGCAGAAGTAGCATCAACAACTGAATTGCAAACTCTGCAACTAGAAATCATTCTTACTGATGTCAATGGCACCGTATCGGATTCTTACATAGTTGTACTTGATAAAAATAGTAACAGTACAGATAGTATCTTGGATATTATTAATAGATTACCTAACAGTAGCAGCAAACAAACAAATTCAAGAGTTAATAAGTCTGCTACTTTAGAAAATGCGGAAATATATAATACGCTCGCTTCAGAAGCAGTCCCATCGGTTCAACCAAATGCCAATGCAAAACCGGAATCTCCTATAGTAGGAATAAATTAGAAATGATTAGTACAGGTGAACAAAATATATACGTCGATACCGACGTGTGGTAACATTTTATTATTATTCATTAAAAGTTACTTGGGATCTCTCGTCGAATAATTTACTAATTAACAATATCGGTGAATCGATAAAGAACTAGTTACAGGTTACAGACTCGCCTTTTATAATTTCATGATTTTACGTACAATTGTCCTCAAACAGGGTAATCAGATAATTTCTAATTTGAAGATTTATTTGTAAAGATTTCATTTGTTTTATTATCAAATTTGTTCCTTATGTAAGACAGTCAACTCGTGGATTATGCAAAACATCTATTGGTATCTAAGAGATAAAAGGAATTTTCTAACGTTTTTAACTGGCAACTTGCGACTTGTAAAATTTCTCTAATAATATTGGCTGAACTCCGTGCAAAAGATCCCTGATAGAATGACATAAACATTCCCTAAACGTTGATTTCTATTTTTAATAATAAGAAGAAAAGAGTATACCGTTAACTATATTACGATGTAATTACCGATTGCAAAAATTATTAAAATTTATTAGGAGTATTTACAACAAAAACTTGTTCTGAACAGTCATCAAGAAAACCTTGCGTCATGTATTTCGGTCAAATCTTTCAGATATTCGTTGAAAAACGACGACTTGATGTAACATATATAAGTAATAAAGATCATATTTGTAAAGGAAAAACGCGTAAAATGTTTGTCATTTCATCACATGATATAAGAGATAAACGGTGACGCTCTACTTTTGAACGACTTGATTTATGGAATTTACGATAATAAATACCAAAAATGGTCGTTTATTTCAACCATTCGCAGCAAAATAATATCTTGAAAGATATTCAGAACGAAAATATTTCGCTAGAATATTTTACATTATACCGATATATCAAGATAAACGATACCTTTGTACTTGTTTATTTTTTCAACGATAAAATAGCGGTGCAAAGCTTCGACACAGCCTGTATCAATCCATATGGTTTTATTAAAAACCCAATTTACAAACATTCAATAATTCTGTTAATTGGCGACTATTCGCCGATGCATATACTCGGAAGTGTCGACGAATTTTTGTAATCTTCTTATTGCAATGCTTAATTACGTATAGCGTCGAACAATTCGCTTTAAATGACACTTTTTACAAAAGGAAGAAATACCGACAGCTACGTAGCACTCTTTAGGATAACGACGACTACTGGTTCTATGTATATGTGTATACATATTACATATACGCTCGCTCGTACGATACGAATTATTTTTATACAAATAAATAATACTCTAATTAAGGATGTTTACAGATTTAAACGCTAAATAAGAGAACCAAAAATTAAATAATACCAAATAATGAAAATTACGATTCTTCCCAATGGAACAGCCGTTCTAAAACACTGTCTCGTTCCCATTGTCGGCCACGTAACGGATCGTTCGCGTGTCCGGTGGCAGCCGATCCGGGCCGCAGTCATCCTGAAGCCACCGCATCGGTCAGTACAGTGTCCGTGACACGTCTTATATCGGCCAGTGATATCTCGACCTGTCCTCGATCGGGTCAGAGTGCGCATTACGCAGCAAAGGCAGTCAATCGCGTAGACAAACTGGAACGTAACGACGAACCTCTGCGTTCGCTCGGTTCCAGTTCGATAATAAACAGCTATTTGCTTTCCGTTATTAACAAGACGAGGATGCGTCCCATAAATATAAATGCGGTTATACACATTATTTCATTGATAAAATCGACTCGACCATATACAATAGTTCGACGAATGTAACTGGTTCCAGACACGGTGTTTTAGGTTTTACGTAGATACACAGGCAAAGTTCTAACGTATTCGGATAAGATGTGGACGGTTTTATTGACCTTGGCAGTGACTAGTGCTCTGGGAGAAGTGGTGAACATCCACGTAAACAATGTAAGTATCGTGAGAAACATTTGTTTCCAAGAATAGTTTCAGATTTTGATGTAAAGCAAAGTATAATTTAAATCGTAGTTGCATTTATTCTACGAATGTTCCTTTTTTTTTCTTTTCACTGTATCTTAATAATTTTGATTATTTTTGTACAGGTATTTTATAGTAGGAGATCGCGACCAATTTTTTGCTTCCTTTCCTTTCAATTTCTTTTACAAGGAAATTACTATTCGTTCGAGCATTGCAATTTTCGTAAGAAAATAGCGCTCAAACCGCTAATAATCGAAATCGAGTATTTCTCGACGCTTGATATATGCACCTTTTAATAGTAACCTAATAGCAGGTGTTTTATTACATTTAAGGTATCATATTGAAATATAGTTGCTTAGTCTTTCAAGATTTTTACCAAATGCTTCTTAAATATTAGCGAATCGATCTATCGCGTGAACTCGACTAATGAAATATTGCGTTTCTCATCGGTCGTTCAATCGGACAATTTGTTTGGATTTGGAAACGCATTTTCAATTTCGTAACGTGTACACTGTACACCGCTTAAGTTGCTCGATGAAATAATAGAAAAATATGCAGCAATTTTGAGAAGAAATTTTCAGATTCGTAACTTTGCAATTTCAGGATACGCAGTCGAAATTCAGCTTCGAAGTCGATTACGAGAACAACCAATTTCTGCTGGATGGAAAACCCTTCCGATACATATCCGGCAGTTTTCATTACTTCCGAACGCCCAGGCAATATTGGAGAGATCGTTTAAGAAAAATAAGAGCAGCCGGATTAAACGCTGTTTCAACGTGAGTTATTTTCTTCTCATTATCGGTACACCGCTAATTGAATCAAATTAATTTATTCCTATGTCATAGTCTATGATTGAAACGTTCTCATCGTTCGAAAATTGCAATATTAGATAGTTTTCTTTCTCGTTGATATCTTACCGCTTTAATTTCGAAGGCGAACATTCTTCTCGCGATTTTGCCTGCAGATACGTGGAATGGAGTCTTCATCAACCGACTGAAAATGAATGGCATTGGACAGGTGACGCGGATGTAGTAGAATTCATAAACATTGCTCAGGAAGAAGGTTTGTTAGTGCTTTTGAGGCCAGGCCCTTACATCTGCGCGGAAAGAGATTTTGTAAGTATTTCTCGAGAATATCGTATTTTTTAATTTTCTATTTCATCGTTCATAAAGATAAACAATGTTTTATATTTAGGGTGGACTTCCATACTGGTTACTAGCACGAGTGCCGGACATAAATTTGCGTACAAACGATCCACGTGGGGATTTTTAACGATTTTTAGCTGCAGGTTATTTCTAAAATTTATCCCGTAATCGAAGTTTTTCTTTCGCTTTGCAGGATACATGAGATACGTAGAAATATATTTAAACGAAATATTGGACAGAGTTCAGCCCTACCTAAGAGGAAATGGAGGACCTATAATAATGGTTCAGGTACGAAAAAGATACTCTCGTTGCCAGTATTTCATGATAAATAACAATTATGTTAATCGCAATGATACTTCATTCGGAAAAGAACATGTTTCAGTCCGCTCTTGAAATATCATCGTTTGTTGCTTTTAGTTTTTCTAAGAAAGAAAATATCTCTAACGTTCTTAAGAAAGATCGGTGATACAATTTCTAGAAAATACTTGCCCGATAATTCTGCGAGAAGCGAGGAGAAGTAGTAAGACTCCGAAATAGGTTCGCAGAAATATATTAACAATCGTCGAACTGCGAATTTTTTAAAAATGAAATCACAGCGGCGATCGTGGAATTTCGATGGTGTTTTAGGTGGAAAATGAGTATGGAAGTTACGCGTGCGACACGGAATACTTAAGTCGGCTTAGAGACATAATGATACAGAAGATTGGTACGAAGGCGCTTCTGTATTCGACCGATGGATCAAACGTGAATATGCTACGTTGCGGATTTGTACCAGAGGTTTATGCCACCGTCGATTTTGGACCCAACACGAACGTGACGAAAAACTTTGAAATAATGCGCATGTATCAGCCACGAGCAAGTATCTACGAATAATTAAAATCGTAATAATCTGCACAATAAGACATATCGATCGTTGATCATCGTACAGTTACAATTATTAAACGCGAATTTTTAATTAGATGCTTCGTATCGAAGCGACAATATCGACGATATAACGTCAAGTATTTTCATTGAATTTCATGCACATACGTATAAACAAATTTATCTTCAATTTTATACAATATTTGTGATCAGGTTTTGTGAAACATTTATTGCTCTCGTTATTTAAATATGACTTTATACGGAAATTGCGAATGTGTATAACGCAACAGTTGTTAGACACGTGTACAGTGTATATCGACATATGTACATTCTCCTTCAAGGCTACATCGCGTTATAAGTGTTGTATCACGTAAGGTTGAAACCTACGAGTAAGATCAGAGACATTCGTAATATGTCAGTGTTCAAAACGTAGAATACATGTTTAGATTTACGTATTTGAAATACGCTTTTACGTAAAATCGGTAGAACTTAATTCGAACGAGATACTAATAAGAAACAATTGCTCTACTTTTTCTATTTATCTTTTTAAACGACTTGTCGGTCAAATTGAATAACTCTTAATAATTTTTCCTTTTTAAATGGCTGTGTTTCGTTCCTCTTTAGGGTCCCTTAGTAAATTCTGAATTTTATCCCGGATGGTTGACACACTGGCAGGAACCATTTCAAAGAGTGCAAACCGCAACAGTTACGAAAACCTTAGATGAAATGCTATCTTTGGGTGCTTCTGTTAACATATACATGTTCTACGGTGGAACAAATTTTGGTTATACCGCTGGTTGGTACAATTTTTCTAATTTCTACGAAATACGTTTCTACGTGTCTACAAATTGAGTACAATTTTTTTCAATTTTTCCTTAAAAAAACGGTTTAATAATTAACGGTTTTAATTTAAATAATATTCCTAGATAGCTTTCTCAACGGGCGGGAAAGCTATAGATTTATTAATTGAAGAATTTAATTGTATCGTGTTCGATACACAGTACATGACATACACTTGTATAATAAACCTTAATATTCAGAAACTCTTCATCTCATCGATATGATAAGACTACAGCCTCGACAGCTGTATAATATACATATACATAGATACTAACTTAAACGCACGATGCCACAGGTGCTAACGGTGGTCACAACGCATACAACCCGCAATTGACCTCTTACGATTACGATGCTCCGTTAACCGAAGCTGGTGATCCAACGTCGAAGTACTTCGGGATCAGAAACGTCGTATCCAAGGTATTATTCGCGATTCTCCAAGAAACTGGACAACCTTCTTGTCTTTCCTCCCAATTTGTAATAATAATTGATAAAAATCGTGGTACACGTTATTCTTAAATCTCGTTAAACAGCATCGCTTTTTTCCTACAGTATTTACCATTGCCAAACATGTCCCTTCCATCACCATCTCCAAAAGGAGATTACGGCACGGTTCCTCTATTGCCAATTCTAAAATTATTCGAACCTCGTGCCCGACAATTATTTGGAACGATCATGATCGAAGCAACGAAGCCATTGACGTTCGAAGAATTGGGACTGCCTCATTGGCTGGTACTATACGAGACCGATCTAGTACGTGGCTCTTCGGATCCTGCGATTTTACACGCCAAGGTTCGGGACAGAGCGTTGGCCTACGTAGACGATCATCTCGTTGGAGTTCTAAGCCGTACCGATAATATCTACGATATAAGTATAGAGGAGCCTTACGGACAAAGACTGAAGCTACTGGTCGAGAACCAAGGACGATTGAACTATGGAAGTGGACTTCGCGATTATAAGGTCAGCTAGTCAATTTCATTGTTCCTTGACACAATTGCATCGAAGTGGATTAACGCGTGGTAGTCTGATTTTTCTTAGACATTGCGAAGCAAATTTTAAAGCTAGCTTAACCGAACTTTTGCCGATCGAATTCGTTTCACTGAACCACCAACATTTGAACAGCGCATTATTCGAACGAGAAATCGTGAAGAAAATAGGATCATCTTACGTAGCTATAAAACTAACGATAAATTCGTGTATTATCCTATTCGTTGAATGTTCCTTCTGTTTACTAGGGTGTTACAGAGGTAACTCTAAACGGTATTTCCCTTGGTCCTTGGAAAATGACTGGATTCCGTCTGGATAGCGTCCCGTCTACTCCTCTCGACGACATCGAATCCACCCTATCCATAAGCAAAACTCTTCGCGATGGCCCAGTTATACTTCGAGGAAACTTTTCAATCTCTGGCCAACCGATGGACACTTATCTAAACACTGGTGGTTGGGGCAAAGGAGTTGCTTTCGTCAACGGACGCAATTTAGGTCGATATTGGCCACTGGTTGGTCCTCAAATCACTCTCTACGTTCCTGCAACTTATTTGAGAACAGGTGAAAACGAGTTGTTGCTGGTTGAATTGGAATATATACCGATGTCCAGGGAGATGAAGTTGCAAAACGAACCAATTCTTGACTACAAAGTTCGATATTCCAATAGCCAGGATAACTCGAACGATATACGTGTTTTAGTCTAATCGTTGATCGGAGGACTTTCACGAAGCTTTTAGTCTTCTTCGTTCTTAAAAGACCGGTTATCGTGTCCAGGATGATCGCTGCGTAATGATGTTCCGTGGGAAATTGTATGAAAAAATAAATTTTATACTGATACGCGATTAGAAATTTCTCGATGAGTATATTTCCCTAATTCGTTATTACAGTTCGACTGTATTCATGGACATTTATGCATGCTTTTTATGAAGATAATTAAAAAGGCGAAGCACAGAAAATTGTTTAACTTACGAAATATTATCGCGAGAATTATACTTTGGATATTTTATACAACTTTGTACATCAGGCGCATTCTGCGCATCTTTTGCAGCTTTAAATTTCCCTTGAACGCATACAAATTCGTCGTCTAATTGTAATTATCGTAAAACCAGCTTATTAAAAGATAAACGTCACGTTAAAGGAGAATCGAAATTAATAACGATAATAATAATCGGTGACGATCTAATTTCGGGTATACGTAGATGTGCTCGTTTGATTTATTACACGAATAAGGTTTGCTTACAGCCTATATTTATACTATGTGTTCAACGTATCACACGCTTCGATTATTTTAATTACTTGGGATAATGAAAAGGTATCCAAGAAGTCCAAGAATAAATCGCGGAAAGTTGTAAATGGTTCCTGTTTACTTCTTCAAAAGTAAACGCATTAATCGATATTTCGTTTTCTGCGTTTGAAGAATTAGCGGTGGTATTTCGAATTGGCAGATCGAGATCGTGAGACTGCTCGTGCGATCGTAAATTATTTATCATGGCAAATTGTTTCTTGCATATGTTACAACGATACGGCCTGTTTCCTGAAAACAAATCAACGATTCAGCTCTTATTTTATTCTATGAAATAGTTCACAGATAGTTTACCATACAAACTTAATCTTTCGATAAAAGCTCGAAACATCGATTAAGATATAAAGATACCGAAAGACAAACAATTACGATATTTATATACTTTCGTACAAACATTTTAAAACATGTGAATTTATTTTTATAAATGAGAAATTATTATTTTCGAAAAGAAAAAATTACTCCTACTTTCTGATATCGTTCACAGACTGTCAAAGATCCATCGGTCGTTGGTTCTTACACTTCGCCATATCTAATTAATATTAATTACCAGTGTGCACTTGCATGTGATGATGTAGAGCTCCAGGTTTACAGAATCCTCGATTGCAAACCGAACATCGCATCGGCCAGTTACCACTGTGAGAATATCCATGAGCTCTTAAATCACCAGGAGTTGGAAAAGAACGTCCGCATTCGTTGCATTTATGCGGTTTTTCCTGCATATTGCATTTTACTGTCAGTATTATACATTAGACTTTGCGATATCATTTACGACAAGTAGCAACAAATTAAATAAAGTACGCTTGTTTGCTTATTTTACTCGCGACGCTTTATGCATAGTCGAAAGGATTAAAAGAAGATTAATAAATATTAAAGACTAATAAAAACCTTATAATGCGTCATTCGATGATAATACAAATTTGACGAAGCAGTGAAACGCTTTCCGCACATTGGACATTCGTGTGGTCGTTCTCCAGTGTGTATTCTGACATGTGTATTCAAGGAGCTGCTTGTACTAAACATTTTTCCACAGACGGCGCAACCATGTGGCTTTTCACCTATTAATGAGCGTAATTTGTCATTCCTTTGAAATTTAATTTTATTCCAATAAAAATTGTCTATTTTCTAAATATCTTAATTCTAAATCTACGATGTACGTTACGTATGACAAAATTGTAAGAATATTTCATCCAAGTGAAATTAAAATTCCAATTACTATATTCGAGTTTCTATAATATAATTAACAAAGTAAACTAACACTGACCTGTATGGGTACGTAAATGCCTTTTGAGCAAGGAAGGTCTGTCAAAATTTTTGCCACACGTTTGACAAGGTAAACATCTTTGAAATTTCGAAGAATTTAACAAATTCGTTTTTCTTTCGGGATTGCGACAACTCAAATCTAACGGCGCATCTTGCACTACGCTGCACACTGTTTCGTTCAACGATAAAATAACAAAACATTAATCGAACAAAATGAAAAGCAAAACTTATTTTAATTTGTGCGATACACTTTAAGAGATTTATTAAAAGTCGAAGATGACATGTTAAAAGTTTCCTCGTGTGGTAAAGAAATTTCAAGTTGTTGCTAATCTAAAAGTGTTACTTATTTAATTGTATTCGACTCTTACCAGACATTACAAACTTTCTTTAAAATCTTTCTTAAGAGCGACGATATCTGAAAAAAATTCACGTATAACACCAACAATAAAATTTCCCGCACCTCGTCGAAGAATCCAAACATGAAGAAGGGTAAATTCGAATTAGGTGCTCGCTGCCCCAAACATATGCAAGCGATTACAGGTGAGAAAGAGGGTTGCGATGACGAAGGCGCATGTCGGGAGGGCGGTGTTTTTTCAGGAGGGCGGAGTTTGATACACCTTTTTATTACGTACACAGCATCACGATGATATAAAATACTTCAAAATATTTTCTAGTAAATTTGATACATAATTATATAATAAATTATAATTTAATTTTAATATTTGTACAAAAAATAAAAGATTGATAGTCTTTTGTGACTATAACTTTTTATTATTGTATTGTTTGCCATTAATAAACGATTTGGTAATTTATTTCGTGATATCGAAAAATCGCAAGAGTTTTGATATTAAGAATTAGATACTCTACATGTACTTCCATGTTCTGCATTATTTGAGAAGAGAAAATAAAAGCTATCTCTTAAATTTGCTACATAGGAGAAATGCTACAATATAGTTAATAGTTAAATAACAAATTGTCATCCCATATTGTGCTTCCTATTATTCTATAGTACCAACCAGTACCAAAGATGTTTCAATGACACTGCATTCTTACATAAAGTAAAAGTCATGCAACAAACCACGTTTCCTACAATAAGCATTTTTAAAAAATATTCCAAGAAATATTTTCTAACGTTTGAACCCTTTGCTCAATCATAATTGTACGTCTGGATTAAAGTTCTTCCTTTTTGGCATTAAATATTTTCAAAAAAACAATGTATTCCAATCAAACATTTACATTATTGAATCTATAATTACAAAATTAATCAATTGATATTCAAAGCCTTGCAATTTATTAATTAAACTACAGTAACATATTGCAATCCGATAACACTTTTATTTATTTTTACATAGTGCCTTATTAATTGCAACTTTACATTTCTAATAACTTCAATAATTCCGTGTGTTGATATTTATTATGAGAAGATACTGTATAATGAGATTACTAACTAAAATAACGCTTAATTATCCCAATAGAACGATACGTTTTTGAACAGTAACGCTTCGTCACGATATCGGCGATTTTTCACGGTATTCGGCCAGAGCGGAGGTGAGATAATTTGTCGTATGGCATCGGGACGCCGGACGTCCTGCAGCGTCATTCCCTCGTTTGTCACCTGAGAGGATATTAACGCTATAGAAGTCTCCTCGGAATCATTACAAATCGCTTCTTCATCGACCACACGTGACAATACCCCGATTTATATATACTATGTACATCGCAACATTATCGTGAGAGATCGATTTCGAAGATGCTTCTTCCCTATTTTAAGCTTTAAAGTAGATACCACGCTTTTCAGTTTATAAAATTGAGATACATTTTTAAAGAAATACACAGATGTTGAATATTTCACAGTTTATTATTCTTCATTATGTGTATATATGTAAAAATGAAAACAATATTGTTTCATTTTTGAGTTGAATATTATAAAAAAGTAAAAATAATCGAAGCAAAGTGCGCTCTTGCTTAAGATAAAAATAAAATGTATTTTTTTGTTACTAAACATTATCTGTTTATATAGAAGTAAGATAGAAATAAAATAAATAGTCATTATATGTTTAAAATTACACGAGGAATACTGGTTTTTATGTTTTATTTAACCGTACAAAGAAGTTATCACAGCTTTATATTGCTTCAGATACTCCTATTTTCACTCTCTGCAAGATCTTTCAAAGTGCTTGAATTCTCTACCTCTACGTTACATGCAGCAGAATGAGCAGCTTGTGCTTGCGGTGAAGTATCAGATTTTAAAATCTCGCGCAACGCCATAGTTGCATATGTAGAGGATTTTAAAGACATTTCTATTATTAAAGCTTTGTATTGCCCCTCTGAAAAATTGGAAAATTTCACGCATATTTATTAGCTTTTAATAAAAAATAAAAATATCTTAATGTACGCTGAAAAATTGAAAAATATATCGGTGAAAGATTATACTTGGATCATTTTTTGGAGCTGATGACCTCCTCATTTCATCCATATCGCACATAATAAGATCGCTATGTTTCTCCGAATAATGCGTAATGTTCCAAGATAAATTTGAAGGAATTTGCAATATCTTTCTATAAGCACCTCCCAAATTATATTTTCTGAAATTAAATAGATATAAAACATAAAAAATATTATAACACAAACATAATAGATGTCTAAAATTCATTTTCGGTAACTTACTTATTCTTCTGTCTAAGGTCAGTAGTTAATCCATCTTTTGCTAAAAACTCATCAAACCATGGTTTAGCATAAGGTGGGTATGTAACTTTCCAGCCAACTTGAGGCATTAATACATCTGCCAAAGTATAATTTGGTAAATCTTCTTCTTCGAGAATTTTTACCATTGGAAGATTATATGAATCATCGTTTTCATCTTTTTCATTAGTAGTTCCACTTTGCTGTGTATTCTCATCTATTTTAAGACAACATTCTGCAGCACCTGTTACTTCTTCCATCAAAGTATTTGATAATTCTTCAGATGCTTCAGAGGATTTCTCCATCTTTACGTCTACATCCATTTCGCTTTCAAGTTTACTTATTTTTTTAATAGGTTCTTCATTACCTTCAGTTGCAAGTTCGCTTCCGTTATCATAAGCAAATTCTCCTTCATTATCATTATGTTTTATATTTTTTTCATATACTAAGTCCCCTACTATAGGATTTCTCCCAAATTCTTTTATCCTTCTTGATACCATATGATTCCATACGAAACTTTGATAGGCGTGAATATACATTAAGCGAGCATTCCTGGGTATTGAATCTAAAGCACCTTGAGGATTATTAATACCAGATATACTAAGACCCTTTAAAAGCGTAGCCTCTATTTTATCATATCTTCTAATCCTATTATATGCAGCACTTGCATCTTTAGTTTTTTCATATATTTTTCTAGCTTCTACTAAGTCTTCGTCCTGTTCTCCTTCTCTAGGCTTTAAAATTAAATCGATCGCTTCGTTCCATTTACCTATTTTTTGTACAATACAAAATATATACTCTTATATTAGACAAAGTTTACACAAAATTAGAAAAGTTAAATTGTTACGTAGATTGAATTAAGAGAATTACCTTGAAGTAAAGCTTTGCCTATTTCATAAGTTGGAATAGTAGCTACAGTGCCAAATCTTTGCAGGCCATAATAATTTATAAATCCATGATCTCTCAAAGAAATCATGGTTTTTTCAATTTGCTCATCTGTTCCACTGACGTTTCTCAAAGCAATTCTAAAGCAATTACCATTCAACATGCCTAGTTTCAAAGATTCTGTTTCAAATTTAAAGTTTCCTACATATGCTCCACGTACATGTTTTGCTGCTCTTAATATATTTGTGGGTAAAACTTTCCTGACACTAACCCATTGAGTAGTCCATGCTCTACGATCCTTTGTTCCAGCATAACTGAAATTATTTGGCCTTAAATATAAATTCATGGCTAATTGATTCAGAGCATCCATTGTATCCATATTCACTTTATGTAACAAAAAGTAACAATATTCTCCTTGCTTTTTCCAATCTACCCGTTTATCTTTCCGGAGGTTATGACCTGAGGGCAAAATGTATCATATATAAATCAATAATAATACATTTTGAGTTGAAAATGGATATAACATACTAGCACTGCTATTATTTTTATTTGGTAAAATCATCATGATCTTTTTATTTTCCCTATCTATAGTTTGGCTAATAAAATTCTTCATTGTCTTAGCAATTCTATGAATTGCTCTACGCTGATCCTTATCCATGTCTGTTACATCAATTTCTATAGTAGATTCTTCTGATTCTTTTAATTTCTGTAGTTGATTCCAAAGTGTATCTGACACTATCTTTTTTAAGTCTTGTAAATTTTCATTTTCTTCTCCATCTGATGGAATGTCTTGATTTGTTAATTTAGCGATTTGTCCATCAAGAGCAATTTCATTAACATGAAAATCTGTATATCTTTCTTTAATAACACCAAAAAATCCTTCATTTCCTATAAACTCTGCAATTCCAACATCGCATTCCTTTAGCCTGTTTCCAACTTCCAATTTCTTTCTTTTCCCATTTGATTGGGAGTTCGACCAATTATTAAAATTACGTTTAGAAGGTTTATTGCCAAAATTATTATTTCGGAATCCTTTAAAAAAATTTCAAACGTGAAAGGTTCGATTTCGTGAAAATGATACGTAAAATATGTTTCTTCCAAAAGCTTACCACTGTTATATGAATCTCTGTTTTTTCTGTAATTACCACTCCATCGATTATCTTTTCTAAAATTCTTTTTATATTTTTCAGACGTACATTCTTGTGCAGATTCTTGGTTAATATTACGATTCAAGTTGTTTCCAGAATCGGTATTTTTAATTACTGTTTCAGACATTGTATTTAATAATTTGTTTATTAAATTTTCTCAAATTTTATTTTCTCACTTAAAAATTCAACATAACTATAATATCAGAAACGAATTGTTATTTGCAGGCACAAGATTATAACCTGGTAAATAACACGTACTTCGAAACAGTGTTTCTCAACCAGGAATAATTTTCAGATAATTACAAGTGTCTTGTAATTTTCTGAATAATTAAATATTATAAAAGATATTATTACAAAAAAGAGTGTATATATTAATATATATTTATAATAAATATAAACTAATGAAATTGTTTGTATTCAACTGAACTTAATGTACAAGTAAAAGTATAAGAGAACGAAATTATTTTTGTAAAATATTTCATTATAATAAAAACATTTCACTTTACAAATTATTTATTGTCAACTTGTGTTATACATAGTCAAAATATTCAGATCAAATTAAATGATCGTTGCAATCATTCGATAAGTCGAACGAAATAGTCGACGTGAAAATAGTCGATACGGAAAATTCATCTCTATAATTATGCACATATACTTTTATAAGAGATTAGAATCGTAATATCTAATTGTCATAAAAAATTAAAGAGGGGTTCATAGTTCATCGTCGTCTACAAACAAGTGTAGATTTAAAAATCTTGTATTTTACAATAACAAAATGATTTTAAAGAAAGCAGTATCTCCCACCGTCATTCATAAGGTTAAACAACTAGGTAAGTGGGATTTAAAACATGAAAAGATATATAAATTGTTTTGGTTTATGTAATTTTTACTATTTTGAATGACATTGGCATAACCTTATCGAACAAATTTTTCTATATCTTTAATCATTGTGATATTATTTGATATAATGTATTATAATAAACTAAAATACAAAATCTGTATACATAATATAAGATAATTAGATCATTACTTATGATTTATGAATATATAAAATTAACATAATCTTTAGTATATTCTAAATATTCAATTAAGTATTCAATCTTTATACAGACAATGCAAATTAGAATACGAATCATATCATTTTTATTTTTACAGGATTACTTTCAAAATCTAATCTTTTTGCAAATTCTTGCAAACTGCCTCAATTTGGTAGAACATCTAGTAGTCTTGCCAATGTTAGACAATGTTTAAATTCTGGTACAACTGGCAATAGAACCAATTGCTTAACAAAAGTATTGGTATTATAATATTTATTTCAAATATTTATGTTATAGATTCTTTTCTGTGATGTATATTTTATTGTAAATATGTTTCAGTTCCCAGCAACTACCACTTTAGGTACACAAATAAGCCGCAATGCAAGTACACCTACAGGTGATCACGTACGTATGTGGGTCATGGAAAGAGTTGTTTCAACAGCATTACCAATTTTGATACCTGCTGCTTTAATAGCAGAAAATCCAATTCTTGATGGTGTAATGTCTGTATTAGTTGTAATGCATTCACATTGGTAATTATTCATCTTAAAAAATTATTATTGATATCATACCACATATGATTTTTTGCATACTGCAGAATATTTTTGTTTCTTTATTTTTATATAGATTTAATGTGTTTTTATTATATTGTAACACATATTATATAGGGGTTTGGAAGCTGTTATTACAGACTATGCACGTCCTAGCGTTGTTGGACCTGTAGTGCCAAAAATTCTGCACTTTACGTTGCTTATGATCTCAGCAGTTACACTGTGTGGTCTGCTTGTACTCATAAATAATGGTCCTGGGGTTTCAAGAGCTGTGAAAGATGCTTGGGCAATTGGCAAAACACCCCTACCAACCATACCTGCCTCTGATGAAGAATAATTCCTTTGTTACATATTTTGATTAGAATAATTCCCTAATCACTACATATTTTGATTAGACCATGAATATGTTAATTTAGATGTTTTGAAATTCTATTTATCATAAATTATTCAGAAATAAATTATTTGTCTTTAAATAATTTATTGCATTATTTAAATAATTGTTATAAAAATCCATGTTTATTATTTTAGATAATATATAAATTGTGGTAGCATAACGAATACTAATTAATTCCATATATAATTTGAATTAAATAAATAGTATTTATTTATAGAAGTCATAGTATAAAACAAATATGAAACAAATATACCTATAGCATTTATATATATGTAATATAATTCTTATAACATCAAAAAATTCTAAAACATTATTAACATTATTATCATAGAAACATATCATTCATCCATTGTAATTATTTAAAAATTATCCCATAAATTAATACTTAGTTTTCTCCCACTTTAGCAGCCTTGTCTATGAAAGATGCGAGTTTTACATCCCTCTGTGATAAACCATTTACATCATGAGAAGACAAAGTAATGTTTACTTTGTTGTAAACATTGAACCATTCAGGGTGATGATCCATTTTTTCTGCTTGCAATGCAACTTTTGTCATAAAACCAAATGCCTGTCAACATGAATATGTAAAAAATATATAACTTTTCTGTAACATTAAAAATATAGTATAAAGTAATATATATCATAGAAGATTAATTTTTAAAGTGAAACGCACTTGATTAAAGTTTTTGAATAAAAATTCCTTATAAATAGCATCTCTATTTTGTTGCACAGACCAACCATTAGATAACAATGGTTTTAAATCCTTTTCTCGTTCTTCTTGAGTAAGTTTTCCCTAAAAATAAGATATATTTTTAAAAAATGTATTAAGTTTAATTTAAATTATTATTTAATATATTTGTCAAGTAATAAGTTTATTCAAATTTTAATCACAAAACTACATAAACATAATCTTTTAATAAAATTCATTGCTATTTAAAACAATTTTAATTAAGCGAAAAGTTTTCCTTGACGATATTAGTAACAGGAATGTCAGATCAATGCTTCAACCGCTCCTTATTTCGCAATAGTACATAATGCGGAAAATTAAATTTTCTGCACAAATATAAAATTTACTTTTTAACTGATTAATAATAATTTTTCTCGTAACTGCTGCCTTTTTAATTATGAAAAATTACAATTTGTATGCAATAGATCTCTTAGAATCTCAACCACTTGTTACGCCCAAAAATGACGATGTCTCATGTATAAGTATACAAATAATGTATGCTTTTACATATTATTCATTTGTTTAAAGCGATAAAAATTTGCAAACAGAGTTAAACATCAATTTCAATAATATGAAACAGAAGATCGAAATTTATCATAAGATTTCAAATTAATGATCACGGATTATTTATAAAATTTCCAATTGATACACGCACGTATTCCTGTAGGTTAAATATTTTATTTTTCATAAAATATTAACAACAATAATACGTTCTACAATATTTAATTTTATAAATTTATTATAATAATCTTACCATTTTGTTCTTTTTTAAAGCAGGAGCAGATATACTTCTTCGATCGAAAATATGGAATATCTTTCCCCGTAGTATTCCCCCACCATTCATAAGTCGCATGCGCGTTAAAGTCGACATAATTTTATACTTTCTTTTTCCTTGATTATGTCGAAAGACTTTATATATTACAAGTAAATATTTCAATATTACATGATGAGTTGTTCTTAAAGACCTATTTTATATTATTACGTCTTACCGTTCAATATCATACATATATTGTCCTAAAGTATTAATAAAATTTCCGTACGTTTACTTCCTTATGTAATACAAGATTTACGATTCAAGATTTATTTTACTCTCGGATTACAAAAAATTCAGTGCGATACAATATGTAGATTCTTGGAAATGATTCATAAGAATGATTTGAAATTTTAATTTGTTTTAATACATCGAAAACATAACCTTATCGGTAAATTATTATCTTAAAAAAATATCAAGTACTCTTAACATTATTATTTTAGTTTTATTATTAAATAGTTCTACTATTATTTATTAAGTAGATTATATTTATGTAAGTATCGCTGTTTCTCTCAAATCGCTATCGGAAACTACATAAATTAATCACTTACACATATCACAATCATATAAACAGGTCTCGACACACGCTAGGGGAAACTGTACTCAAATTGAGTCCTGTTTAGTTGTGTAAAATCAACATGGAAGGTAACGAAATCCCCGTTCTTGCGAGACAGACAGAGATGAGTAGAGTGTCTCTGTCTCTATCTGAGACATTCATACCATGTCAGGCATGCGTAGAAGGAGAACCTTTTTGTCTTCCATGTTAACTTTTTACAACTAGTCGCAGCTCAATTTTCGGACCGTTTTCCCTAGGATTTAGTATGTGAATGGCAAGACCGGTTTGTATGATCGTAATATATACTAGCAGAGAGGAACAGAGAGTATTCACGTTCATAACATTAAGTTAATCTTCGAGAAGAAGTGCTGCACCAAGCGGCCAAGTGCTGCATTGATTCAGTTCTATCGTAGACAAGAACCTAGTTCTACGCTAGCATAGACAAAAACCTAGTTCCACACTAGCATAGACAAGAACCTATTTAGTCCCACGTTCCACAGTAGCACCGACTTATTATTTAATTCTACGGTTGTATGGAAAAGTTCATGCCTTTCTGACCAAAATATACAAATATGAGAATAACAAACTCGCACAATAATTGAAATAAGCTGATCAAAGAAAAGGCAATTAATTGTTTACTATATTTTTTTAGAGAAGAAAGGACTCCTCTATTTTAAACGATAATGGATCAATGGAATGATGCAATAATTTTACATATATTCCATACATAATAGCTTTTTATATTTAACATTAATTTACACCTCGCGATAATGTGTTTGTTATAGCAAAGCCTAAATTTCATTTTGATTGTAATTTCACTAGTTGATGTACAGTGAATAATATTGCTGACGTAATTACGATGTTTAACTGTTTTATGATTTGATTATTGGATTTATTAATTGCGTCATTTTATTACAAAAAGATATTAAATTGTGAGATTTGAGTTCATTTCTTAGTAATTCCTTTTTAATTGCTCCGTTTAGGCCGTCTCTCGTACAAAGACTTTCATCCATACATGTGGTTAGCTGCGACGATACTGATTGCGATTATAAACCTTTTACTCGCTCTTCTCGTTGCGTTGCCTCACTTTTACATTCACATTCATGAAACAGGGAGCGTTATGTTAAACGCGTTAATCTATTAATTTTCAAACGTTATCGGCAAATAATAACCAATGATGCAAGTGATGCATCTGAATCAATTATTAATTCGTACATAACGAGTGAATATAATTAATTTAAAAGACTACCGATTACTTTTACAAATTACGTACTTGAGAAGAACTATTGCTTAAATCACGCGTCTCACTGCTATTTCAACGAAGGAAATTGATCATATTTCATGTTTCTCAACTTCTACAAATCATTAGTTAATTCTTGTTCATTGTTTTACCTGGCACAGTTAATTTCCAGATTAAGCGTAATTAACTTGTGATTAGATAATTGATGTTTAGATAATTGAATGAAAAAGTACAAAATTATATCTTTGTTTCAATAGAAAAGTGGTACATAAGTGTATTTTTTATAAATATAAAATCTATTTGTTTACAGAATTTTCTTATCAATTTTCAAGCCAAAAACTAGTAGTTTGGTGCCCTTACGCTTGTGTGTAGCGTTGGAGAAAGTACATTAAATTTTATTCACAGTTTGTTCCAATTAAATATCGATGCTCAGACCAGCTGTTTTTTAATCCCTCGATTATTACATAGATATGTCGTTCAAAAGAACGAAATAATACGGAAGAATCTCCATTTTTGAAGATGTTCTTTGCCTTTCTAAGATAAAGAACACGAGTCAAACTGTCAGTTGAAGCTCGATCCAATTCACGAAAACGTTCAATTATCGCTCGAAACGTGTGCTGTTCGATCAATGAATTTCATTTCACTTATTCGTGTCAGCGTCGAGGCGATCCGTGATCGAGTAACTGGCTACCGTTCAGATTCACTCTCTCCTGTCACGGATATCCAGTCGCTAACTATTCCACCATCGTCTGTGCAGCAACGTTGTTAACATCGTATATTTGTGCAATATATTTTCAGATTGGTCCGCATCCTAGAACCAGCTTGCGCACGTTATCCTGTCCACGGATGAAAAATAAGGTTGCGCAGCCCATTCGCTCAGATGCTGCCGCATCTAACGATGCGATGCTACCGTTTCTTTCACCCGCATCGTGCATCCTGATGTTGAGTCACAAGATATTCAGATCGAACTGTACTAAGACCGACAATAAAAACTGCACTGCGAACTAAGTTTAACATGTTATTTAATTAATAGAATTAATTAATTAATAGATAGAAAGTAGTATGTATATATGTATTTGATAAGTCTTTTAATCGTTACGAAAATAATATCACGAATGTCGATGAACATGATAGTTTGTCCATTTCTTTTGAGCTTATATTTAGACGATCCGCCAATGTTAATTTAAATTTGGCAAAAGAACTTGAATTTTTCGATGTGTATTGTATTCGTATATCTCGAACATCGTATGACTATAACTCTTCGATAGAATACCAAATAAGATAAGGAATAAAATAATAGAATGAATGATGCAATGCATATTATTTTACTAAATAAATGTTAACGTGCAATATATATTACTTTACGCCACCAAAGTAACGCGAATGGTGATGATGTTACACAGTATTGATACAAAATGTATACTATCAGCGCTTATCATCAACATACTCAGGGTCTTCCGTTTTCTGTAAATATAAAATCGCCAACTGCGGTAGATTCTCCACTTTATAAATCGGAAGTTTGGATATCGGAGGATACGCCCGTAACGCCTGTTCCTTTTACTTTCTTTTTCATTATATCATTATCAGCTAGTAGAATGAAATTCACATGGATTATGTAAGTAATAATTATAGAAAACATCTTTATCGCTCGAATGAACTGTAGAATTATCTATGACGTACGCCATAATTTCTCAATACGGTTTTAATAAATCTTACAGCGTATTTTTGGCTGCCATTGCGGCCGATGTCAATAGCATCTTCAACAAATCCTTTGGTTTACGATGGTTATTAAGTGTAAGTATAGAAGAATCAAAACTAAAGGAAGAACGACCGCTTTGTCTCACCCAACAATGCAAGTACCTTGGTGAGCAGGAAATATTTCTTAGATTCTTTATCATACTGTACAGATTTTCCTACGAAATGATATACAAATCTTATATTGTTGAAATCTTTTAAATACTGGATCCATATAAAAGAATAAATAGTGTCAATTTGTCTGCTACTTAATAGCGAAGTCATTACGAGAGAGTATGAACGAAAGCGTGAATCCATGCGAAGATTTCTACGAGTATTCGTGTGGCAATTGGCCAAAACATAATCCACTTCCTGTTGACGAAAACCGATGGAACTTTTTAGCTAAGGCGGAAAGAAAGGTCGATGACCGTCTTAAAGGTTTGCTCATTCTTTTCGTTTAAGATTATCATTATAATTAATACCGTCTCTAAAAAGATCGTACACTTATGTAAACGAATTAATTACCTTATGGTTGCTATCGTATGTGTATATAGATTGCGGATGTTTATACATTTATCGAATATTTAATAATGAATAAATTTACAGACCGTACGTAATATGAAAAGATATATAAAATATCTAAAGCAGAATATTTACGATAATATTCATTAGTCGAAACAAATCTCTATCACAATTTCATCTGTTTAGTTAGATTGTCAAAAATTGAAACATCTCCACGGTCTACCTGTTTATATATATTTAATATTTCATTCGTTGCTTCTATTCAAATATTCCATTGAAAACGTACAAAGACGAAATATCACAAAATACGAATGTAGCGAAACAATGTCGATATGTTTCTAATTTAACATTTTCTGTTTAGAAATCATGGAGGAAGAAGCGAAACCTGATGATCTGCGTGCAACAAAATTCGCTAAAATGGCGTTTAAAGCTTGCTTGGACACAGGTATTTCTTAATGAAATATAATTCATAATTTGGTAAAAATTGTTTGATTAATAACATCTATCCTAGTTTATATTACACATACTTGAGATGTTGATCTTAAAATTATATCACATTCTTTATATCTTAATAAAATAGTACGAGCGAAATATCATCGTCAAGTTAAATTGTACAATTAATTTACAGACGAGATAGAAAGAATTGGTCTCCAGCCGCTTGTATCTACAATGTGGAGGACAGGTGGCTGGCCATTAATAATGGAGAAAGATGAATGGGATCAGGAAATATACAAATGGCAAATTGTGGATGATTACTATGCTCGTTTGACAGGATTAAATACTTTCCATGATGTACAGGTTCCCACGAGGTACTTGATCTATAATAAAAGATCAAGGCTGTTTGTAAGTATCTACTCACTCGGTAATCATACTTAGTCCAGACATTAGGATCAATCAAGATTCTTCATCTATAAAGTAACGATTGTAAAGAATAACGCTGCTTGATGTTTCAGGTTGATACTCCTCGATTATCGGCAAAACTGGACAGAATTCTAGATTTCGATGAAATCTACGTAGCCAGCAGCGAAGAAGACGATGAATTTAAAATCCTAGAAACGAAAATCGTTAAGAAAAATATTAATAATTGTACGATTCACAGGGAAAGAATAAAAGAAAAGATCAAGACGATGAAGAAACATATGATCGAGGTACAGTTAAACGAAGAAACGAAAGGGGCCATAATGCAAGCAAGAGTTAGTAACAAGAGACGATACGTGGAAAGAATTGTTAAGTCGTGGGAACATGAGTTAATATATAAATCTGACAGTGTTGAAAAATCTACAGAAACGAATAGTGGAAAGAATCATGAAAGAATGGAGGATACGAATAACGACTTGTATTTTGACGACGATGATAATGAAAGTGAAGGCATCAGCGCGGATCAAGGAGAATACAATAGCGACGGTAAAATCGATGAAAACGACGAAGAGAATGATAATAGCAATAATGCTGCAAGTGGTAGCGGTAGTGGTGATTATGAATGGGACGACGAGGACGATAATGGGAGCGGTGACTATGAACGGGATGACGAAGATAGTAGTGGAAACGGCAGCGGCGATTACAAGGATGATGATAACGAAAATAAAGATGACGACGATAGAGATAATAGCGATAACTATGACGCAACTAATAAAAAAGATATGGAAGTGGAAAACAAGAGAAAAATGTACGCAGCGTATATACTAAATGTTAGCATAGCGCTTTCTGAAGCAAGAGGCGTTTCAATACCAAGGGAAAGGCTTCTGGAAGACATCGGCGACTTGCTTAAATTTCAGATAAGACTTCTAACGGTAATGCGATGATTTTATCTTAACTCATTGAATGAATGAATGATACAGAAAATGATTATTTCTTTATTCTCAAGATCGTCTACATTTCTACAGAGTATTAGATACAGAAAAAATATACTTTTAACCTTCGATAGAGTAAATTTGAAGGTGCAAAATTGCATAAAGTATATATGAAATGTCCAAATACATTTTATAATATTTGATAGGTAAAGCAGTTTTCTACCAAGGTTCTATCTTTTTAATTCTATTATCGAAAATATGGATTTGCATAAATATCCACAATCCATTAATATTTGTATTATGTACTTTAACATTGATAATGTTAAATTTATAATATTATATTTAGCGATTAGAGAGCTAAAATTTGTTTAAGATTGGAGTATGCTCCGAACGTCAAGATTCTTAACTTTCTGCTGTATTTAATTACGTTATACATATATATTATAATTAAAATATTACTGTATGTTAATGTGTACAGTACATACACAAATATAAGAAAGCGCTGACCGCTGAACTTAAAGCACTCCAAAACAGATATGATGCTTTGAAGGCTCGGACGGAAAACGGGAAAGTAAGGAAGATTATTCTATTTAAAAAGAGGATAAATTTGATTGAAATTTATTGAAGTTGTACCATTAATTTTTCTAGATTAACTGGATAACGAAAATAAAAGATGTGTTTGCTACTGGAGGTATGGAAATTCCTGACGATTATGTGTTAACTTCAGCCGATGGTTATATCAAAGCGTTGACAAAATTATTAGATAGAACTCCAAGTAGAATAATTGGTATGCCTAAATTTATCCTATTCAGAATACAACCAATTTTATTACAACGATGAATTAATAAATAATTAATAAAATCTAATATAAATTTTATACAGTGAATTACATACATTGGAATTTTCTTAGTAAAGTGATACACGCAACTACGAAAAAAATGAGGGAATTATACTATAATTGGAATGGTAAAGTACCCACAAGAAGGTAACAGCGCATTATATCGATTGGAATATTCATTTTACGTTGAAGTATTTTAGAAAACAAAGAAATAAATTCTTTTTACAGAACAAACTACTGTGTCGAAGAAATGAATGCGGTAAACATTTTGGGATACGAATATGTGAAACGATATTTACCGGAAGAAGTTCTACAAGCGGTAAAAGATAAAATATTAATACAATGTAGCGTAATATCGTTATAAAAATTTTATAAAATTCTTTGTGCGATTACCAAAGGCTTCGCATACTGTAAACGACATCCAAAGAGAAGTTGAATATCGAGTCAAAAATTCAACTTGGGGGGACATTAAAGTCGGAGATATTATTTTGGATAAATTAATATACACGAAGAAACAGATCGAGTATCCGAAATCATATCGAAATATTACTATCATGAAAGAACACTTCACAGGCGTAAGAGTCTAATATAGCTTTTATTTTTAATTTTAGTGCACACCTATCTTCGATTTTCTTATCTTTACTTCATATTCGACTAATTTTATAATCACACTTTAGCTTAGCGCTAGCAAGTCGCACTTCGAAAACATGTTAAGCATTATGAGATATAAGAAATGGAGAAATCTAAAAACTTTATTCTCAGAGAAGGATGCTTCCTTCGCCGAAGCATTTGAAGAGTAAGTATTTTCGTAACAAAGACAATACATTATTTTAAATACCTATATTCACATTGAATTTGAGCTAATCAAAAGATTAACTTTTTTACAGACGTACAAGCGGCAACTTTAATCCTTTACTAGTAAACACCATGTTCTCACCATGGCAAAATAGCATTCGTAAGTTTTAAAACAAAGTAAAAAACAAAACCTAGCTAAGAATCAAGATCGTTAACGATGAAAAAGAAATAGAAAGATATTTTTCTAACAATATTCGTAGTAAGGAATTTTTATTATTGCAGAAATAACAGCAACAAATTCTCAACAGCTCCTCTTTGATTTTAGACAACCATGGTAAGAACATACATGTTACCACATTTAATATATTTGTCTATTTTATTAAAGATCGATAAAATTATTATAATAATTAATTTAATTTGCTCACAACGTATAATTCTTTGCAAAGTATTATTCCTATATTGTAGGTACACAAACTATGGTATTATCGGACTAGTCATGAGTCATCAAATAAATCATGGTTTTAGTATTATAGGTAGATTACTGTAAAATATTGTCGATTATAAACTTGGTTAACGAAAGCACTGATGTGTTACAAATAACTTGTAGATCGTATGTTTGACAAAGAGGATGATATCACGGTCTGGTCACGTAAAATGAAAGACGCGTACCGCAAAAGAGCGCAATGCTTCAAAGATCAATTTGCGAGATATGGTGTTTTGGAGAAGAAAGTAGGAGATTTTACACCACAGGTATAAAGTTCTTTCCGTGTTATATTTTGTATTTTCTACTACGACGATATATATAGATGTAAAGTATATAACATACTGTACTAAACTACTTTAGAACTATACTTGTATATCTCTATCTTATAATTATAGAATTATGGTCTGCAAACATCAGATGAAAATATTGCAGACACAATGGGCTTAAACTCTGCATTTAAAGCTTATAAACGAAAACTACGAGAATGTGGAAAATCAGACGTTACGCTACCAGGATTAGAGCACATGAGTAACGACCAACTATTTTTCTTGTCCTTTGCTAATGTGAGATAAATTTTTTATTTTTTTAACTATACGATATCAGCGTTTTTAAATTATCAAAAGCAATAACATTTATAATGTAAATCGGTTAGCGAAATCGTTATTCGAAAAACATCTTTTACTGATTACTATTACTATTATTTTATTATTATTATATAAAATAAAATAAAATAAATAAATTTATACGTTCTAAAATTTACAGTTGTGGTGTGAAGTGATAAAACCGGACAAGTTAAAAGAGGAAATAAGAGACGATCCACACCGTCCCGGTTTGTTAAGAGTAATTGCTTCGATGTCTAATTCTAAAGATTTCGCTGAAGCTTACAATTGCCCATTAAATAGCCCTATGAACCCTATGAAGAAATGTAGTATATGGGAATAAAGAGATTATGTATTACTGATTAGATAGAAAATTAATAAAAGATAAATAATTAATCGTCGAAGCATTTGAAATTTTAAATACTTCTACGCATTCATGACAATTATAATTAAGTATAATTTGTACTAATAATTTTTATTCGAAAATCAATTTTTCGTATCAAAAAATGTGAAAACAATAAAATTATGAAATTCATATGTCATTTTATTTTATCCTATTCTCACGATTCTATCCTATTCTTGAGAATCTATAAATGTGAATGCTTATGTATAGCAGAATGAGGAGAAAGCTCATTGACAAATAAAACATTTTATAATCGAGACGTTTTAAGATTTATAAATAATTTCTTCCTTTTTCATAAGTATCTTCTTCCTTATTGAGCAAAGGTAAAAATTTAATTTACATTCATCCTGTTTTATAACTTTGTACCAAAGTCTTTTAGGCTTGTACCATCAAATTACAGTGATATATCATTAGAAAAGTATTAATCAATAAATAATTTTATTCTGTTACTATCTGAAAAAATGTAGTCCTTGTAGCTTCTCAGAGCTAATTGTAACTTATTGTATTAATAATATTATATTATTATATTATTAATATTATGTTATATACTTATTGTATTAATTGTAAATAGATAATAATTTCTTTTGTTACAGATTTTATATATTTCAAGTGAAAAGATTTCTACATACACCTACTTATATGGGATGCATTTAATTGAAATTATCAAAGCGTCAAGGATTCTAGTTAAAATACATAATCATCCATACCGAAAGGAAATGAATGGAACATCAGAATGAATGAAGTTCCTGGATGTTGTATTAAGATATTTTATCTGCAAAATCGCAAGGGCAGAGGATGCAGATTTACATAATTGTTGCAATATTTATCAGAAAATATTTTATCACAATACGATTTTTTTTATCAGGTTAAAATAGGACTAGCTTCTTGATTGTATTTCCTCTCCTCTATGAGTATAAAATTCACGACAGCCGTTTTTCTCGCGTATTGTCAAAAGAGGAAGGCTGGATGTCACATCGAAAGCCTAACTTTCAAGTTTGGCTTCGATCACATCGTTAAAATGTTACGTCTACTGATACTGTAAGTAAGAATTTTCATTGAAAATTCTTTGATTAAGTGACTTTGACTATAATCATTTATATTTATATTTATAATAATTTAGTAATTAGTTCAATTTAATAGTATAGTAATTTATTATATTAAGTTTGCAAATGCTTCCAGAGTGTCCCTGTGCGTCGTTATAAACGCCGGTCTAAAACTCGATGATCTGCTGAAATATCCTCGCAGTTTACAACGTTTGTTTGAATCTAAGGCTGCTGTTGAAGCGAAGAAAGATGAACGTGAAGTATGTAAGACCGAAGAATGCAAGCTGATTGGTAAGTGATAGATATGTGGAAAATAAAATTTTGTTTTCAGTTTGAAAATGAGACGTAGCCTTTATAAAATTTCTATTAAGAAATATTTTTATCATATAACGCAGGAACAAAAAAAATTGTTAGTTCTTTGCAATCTTGATTTGAATGCCTCTTTAATATTAATACAATGATCGATCATTTTTTCAATCGTCAATTGTAAAATGAAATTTCGTAATTTTATGTTTATTATTTTCTAATTTCTATTTTATGTAAAGCGAATAATAATTTATATATCGCTTGTAAGTTTGAAAACGATTAATTGCCAAATTTTTTGCCTTCGCGACACAGCACAATTGATCAAGAACAGTATGGACGTGTCCGTAGACCCATGTGTCGATTTTTATGAGTATGCTTGTGGCAACTGGTCGAAAATCAATCCTCTTCCTGAAAATAAGACCTCCTGGAGCGTATGGGACATGGTAGCCGAGAAAGTCAAGCAACAATCTGAAAGTTCGTGTGTCCATGTTATACATGCTTTATACCTAGAGCATTAGCATTACACTAAATTATTACATTATAGTAGCTTCACGGTAAAATAAAAATTTATAAAAACAACACTGTACTTTAACGTTTTATCGTTTTCTCAGATATAATTACGGTTAAACCAAAACCTGACGATCTTTACGCGGTGAAACTTTCTAAGAAGTGGTATTACAGCTGTATGGATACAGGTACATTGACAGTGTCTCATTATGTATTTAAAGAGAAATATAGTAGTAATGATCGATGTAATCTATTTATAAATCATTATATCGTATTAAATCGATAAATTTTATTATAAAATTTAATTATAAATTGATATATTTAGCTTTCTATAGGCTAAACTAACCAACTTCCTTCTTCAAGGCCGTTGGGCCGAAAAATAAAATATAATAGAGAAATGAAATAATAATCTGTATAATTATATATAAAGATTATATAAACAGAGATAAATCGGGTGTAAATTAATAATAATAACAATAATAAATGCTTAACAGATTCCATAGAAAAAAGAGGAGTGGAACCATTGTTGTCAACCCTATGGAGACACGGAGGATGGCCACTTATCATGGAAGAGGAGGAGTGGGATGAGGATATATACAACTGGCAAATAGTCGATGACCAATTTGCTCGTATATTAGGATTTAACGCATTTCACGATTTATATTACATTCCACTATCACCTGAAGCCAATTATACGATGATTGTACGATCATAATTCATAACAATCTACTCTACTACGATCGAGGACAAACATTTATATATTCGTTATGATAAATATTATTTTTCGATATTTCAGATTATGTTACCTCATTTACCGGAGGGTGCATATAGGCTTGTTACAGCCAAGAAAATATTAAATTTAGACAGCAGCGATGAAAATAACGAAAGTGGTGAAGGTAGCCAGGAAAAAGGAAGCAGGGAAAAAGCAGAACAAAAGCAGCATGAAGAGAATGACGAAGAAGATGAAGAAGAGAATGAATCAGAGGACGACTGGGACACTGTAGAAGAAGATGAAGAAGGAGAGACGAGGAAGAAGAAAATGATTGCTAGAAAACACCAGAGAAAATTAGGTCACGCTAAGAAGAGGCATAATAAGAAAAAAGTTATGCATGATATTATTGGTGAAAAGAAAAGAACTAAAAGGAATATTATAAGCGAGAAACCTCTTCATAGATTATTGCGTAAACTAAAGGCTAATAAATATAATATGAACAATAAGGTCAACAATAATGGACATTTGTCACGCAATAAGTCAATCACAAAGAAACATAGTATGAAAGATAAAACGATAAGGAAAAATTTACGAAACCACTTAAGTCGCAATAAACATAATAACAAGAAGAAGAAGGTGAAAGAGAACAACGAAGAAGGGGAAGCATTACGCAAGAGGAAAATACACAGAAGGAAGATTACCAAGCAATTAGGGCATAGCAGAAGGATGCATAATAAGAACAAAGCATTGGGAAAACATACCTACGAAGAGAAGATGAAGAAGAAATTGCAGAGGACTGGAACGAAAGCAAAGGTTCATGCCGGTGAAAATCATAAGCACCAGAAAATTACAGGCGCCACAGCGCATCACGTTGCAAACAAGATGAACGTTTTGAAACATAGGCAAATATCCGACTATACTGAAGATACGTATAACAGTATGGATACCAACGATGACGATAATAATAACAACGATGAATATAATGAATATAGTGCCGAAGCTAACGAAGACGATAACGAGGAAGAGAACTACGAGGACGACGATGATAACGATGAGAATGACGAAGATGACGACGAAGACAACGACGAGGATGACAAAGATGACGACAATGATGACTATGATAATAATTACGAGTATGATGAAGAAGAAATTGAAGAGCAAAGACAAACATATCGAGATTATATATTAAATGTATCTTTAATACTTTCTAAGGAAAGAGGAGTTGAAACACCGGAGGAACAAATGGTGAAAGATGTCGAAGATCTCGTAAAATTTATCGTCAATTTGACAGAAGTAAGTAATCTACGTTAGTTCGTAATTAGACTGCGGATTTTATGCAAATATGGGAAATTCTACAATACAAAAATCCATAGGATACGTATAATGTGCAAAAATACATGTATCTATAAATATATAAAATATTTCAAGCATAGTACTCGTAATATTTAATAAATGAAGCAAATTATTTACATAGATTTTAATCTTTTAACTATGTTCGGGAAGATATGAATTTGCATGAATATAATATAAATATTTGTTAACAACGGTATTTATTTATTTCAGATCATAGTTGCCGTCGAGGACGACGATAATCACATCGAGAATATAACGCTTAAAGAATTGCAAGAATACTACGAAGATTTAGGTCCTATTTCGCGCACTAACAGAGTAAAAAATGTTTATTTATTTTATATTCCAATATTAAATAAGATTCGCGGATATTGAAATGAAAATTTATATAATTTACGAATATCTAGATAAATTGGATGAGAAAAATACAAAAAGTATTTTCCGAAGCTGGATTGGAGCTTGATAACGACATAGAAGTTTTTGTACCGTATCCCAAATATATGAAAGAACTTCATACCTTGCTCGCAAAAACTCCAGAAAGAGTACTTGGTAAATTGATCGATATTAAAGATATTCTAATCGAATTAAAATATTAAATTTTTTCTTTTGTTGCAGTTAACTATATTCATTGGCTCTTCATTAGTAAGATAATGGTAGCTGGACCATCAGAACTAACAGAATTGTATGAACAATGGACCGGAGACTGGTTATATTCCACGAGGTTTGTATAATAACACGATCCGTTGAAAATTGTTAACATTACACGTTACTTTCATTTTCATTTCCATAGAGAGGAGATGTGCATGGGAATTGCGCCATTGGGTAAAATAGCAGGATACGAATACATTAAACGATATCTGCCAGAAAACGTAGCAAAAATGGTAATAATTTTAATTACGTACCTTCCTACCTTATAAAGATAAAAAATATTTTCAACGTTTGATATTCATTAACATCCCTTGAATATCCAAAGGCCAAAGACATGATCGATGACATACAAAAGGAAGTCGAATATCGGATCGAAGCGTCGGAATGGATGGACGATGATACTAAACATTTTGTTTTGGACAAATTAGTGCACATGAAGAACTGGGTTGGCTATCCAAGTTGGCTCCAAAACTCTACACTCGTAAAACGCTACTTCCGAGGGGTAATTTTATTTTCAATAATAATCAATGATAGTAATTCAAGCATGTAACAGGGATTTATAGTCTTGAAACGAATTATTACGTTAATCGTAACTTTAAATTAAATCTATTAAAAATTTAATATTCGTTAAGGTAACCTGTATATATATATATTATAGTTAACCTTTCATGGTAATGAATCGCGTTTCATATTTTTAAAGCTTACAGTCGGTACTTCATTCTACGAGAACTTTCTCAACTATAAGAGATACACTAGATGGAAAGACTTACGACGAATGGTAGATAGCGATAGCGATATGTAAGGTTTCATTTTAAAATAACTAATTTAAAAAGTAACTTAAATGTCGTATTTATGTTAATCGATGTCATACACATTTATGCATGATATACAAGGTATATATCCACATGTATACATTTACGTGTATATTTATGTATATATATATATATATATATATGTATATACCTGTATAACTTTGTAGTTACGAGATGGATCCCCTGGAATTGAATGCTTTCTTCATACCAACCAGTAATTCTATATGTACGTATTTCAAAACATATGTTACAAATATAGAATTATAGAATTATGATACGATTAATTATATTTTTCTTTATCAAATACGAAGAATGGTATAACAGACTATATTCTTTCAATACAGCAATCACAGCGGCAGATTTGCAAAGTCCACTGTTTGCTCAAAATCGACCTTGGTAAATAACGAATTTTTCAATACTTACACACATATGCCGTATTGAAAATATTTAAATGTAAATTTCATTATTATTATCGAATGTAAAATTGATTCTTCAGGTATGTGAATTTCGGTATTATTGGTCTCGTTATGGGTCATGAAGTAAATCACGGATTCGATAATGAAGGTGAATTATTATGAGAATATTACAACTTGACAAATAATGAACAAGACTTAACGAATCAATTGAAATTAGGTCATCTTTATGACGAAGAAGGAAATGAAGTGGAATGGCTAACTGCAATGGCAGAGGCTTATGATAAGAGAGCAATATGTTTCGTGAACCAATACGATGATTATAGTATCATCAAAGGGGAAAATTACACGATCGAGGTTCTTGACGTTGATTCTAACTCTACAAACATATCGTAACTTATTTCTATACAGAAATTTAAGGAATTTCTGTGGAAAATAGTGTAATCAGCAGGAATTATATGAAATTAGTATATTTTATTTTAACTCGATATTGCTTCAAACAAAAAAGAAAGTGAACAATTAACTTTTTAAATTTGTAAATACCTAATTTATTCCGTTAAATGATTTAAGCTAATGAAATAAAATCGCCTTAAATTAAAGTTCATCTATACGGTGCAATTTAAGATAGAGCGAATTATTATCCGAGCTAAAAAATACAACTTAATCTATGGCAAATTTTAATTATTCTAAATATTTCAGAATTATGGTAACAGAACCGCAGGTGAAAATATTGCGGATTCGATGGGCCTGCACGCTGTATTCGGTGCTTATAAACGAAGGGAACGAGAATGTACAAATGCGGATCCTGCTCTACCAGGACTAGAACAATTTAGCAATGACCAACTCTTCTTCTTGTCATTTGCAAACGTAAGTATTTGTGACACTTCTTCGATCAAGATATCAATTCTTCAAATTTAAAATTAATTTAAGAAATTTAAATATACGCAGCCTTCTACATAAATTCAGTAAGGATTGCCTTTTTACATTTAAAATTCCTAGTAAAAATTAATAAATAAATGTTTTGGAATGTGATATATTCTTACATTGCACATGACACATTATTTTTTAGGAAAAATAAGATTATTTCTCTTCCTCTTTTGACAATATTTTTTAATTTATTTTCAAAATTATTAGATATGAATGAGATATTTAAACAAAAATAGTAAAATTTGTTCTATTGTGTAACTTAAACGTTAAAAATTTTACTTACAGTTGTGGTGTGAAACAGCGAACAAAGAAGAATTAATATCCCAGAGCAAATATGACGTGCATAGTACAGCACGTTTAAGAGTTATTGGTCCAGTGTCAAATTCAGAAGATTTCGCCAAAGCTTTCAACTGTCCAGTAGGTAGTCCTATGAATCCTGAAAACAAATGCAACATATGGGAATAATTACAAATTTTCGAAACTTTGATAGGTTTTCACTTACAGTTTCTATAATGTAATTTTGTTTAAATGAAACATAGCTTACGATTTGCAACTTATTCAGAATTCCCTACTTCTGAATAATCCTTGTAATTATCTTACTGAAATTCTTTTCAATGGTTATTATGAATTATGCTATCTAAATATATTAAAATAAAAAATAGGAAAAAGCTAGTAATTTGTATATTTCGAAAATTCATACGGTAAATTCTAATTATATTAAATTCAGATTAACATTAGTTTATAAATATACTTTATAACATACTTGTAACAAGCATCTACTATGTTTTCACATCAATGGAATACACGATACATCCTAGACTATGATTTTTTTTTATCATTCGCCATATTAGTAAATCAGTCCTCTCTCAATGACAGACTTTTCAGTCCATTTGTTGAATTTAACCTTAGCGTTTTTTTTTTTTTTTTTGCACCATCGCCTTTCTATAAAACTCAATTACTTTTTATCGTATATCGCCTTGAACTCCATATTACACGAAAGAACAGAGATGTTACATTAAGGCATCAAGGTAGCCTTCGACGTTGCGCGCTTTACGAGAAGCGAAATGCAATGACTGCGAACGATCACGCAGACAAAATTAACTATAATATCTGATTTATACACGTTAGCGACGGTTAACGCAATTTGAAATATAAGAATCTTCGTTCAAGCTGTTGCACAATGCAAGATTGTAAAGATTAACCTTTGCATTGGAATCGTTACTTCGTTTAGTATGATATATATGAAAAGAATATTGAGTGACTTTTTATGTACAACGATCATCAATGGAACAAACAAAGAGAAATTCATAAAGAGATTTTTATCCTTTCGTCGTCTTTTCCGCGAATAAATTTTTTCAAATACCTTTTACAGTCTTCTAGTGTGTTTAACTTCTCGTTCATGTCTTCCGAGTAAATTTTATAAAGGCCGTAATAAACAATAATCAAACTATTGATATTATATCCCAGAAGCGAAACAGGCAAAGTTGAAGATTTCAAATTTCTTGTCAATCCTTCGTTGAAACGAATTCAAGGTGTTTTTTCTCAATTATCTTAATACCTAACCAGTATGCAATGTGCAGTATTTGTTCAAACATTTTATTACTGAACAAGAATTCGCAATTAAAGCGTTACCAATTTTGCAACAAGAAGAAGAAAAACAATAATAATTATTTTGAAATACTAACAAACACGCGAAAAACGTTGCTCGTTCGATAAAGATAAAAGACTATCGAAAAAGGAACCGAAATTGCTATCGCGAAGAGCGCAAGGGCCATTGATGCATAACGGTGCGTTAACCGGCAATAAGTCATCCGCGTTATATCAAAAGTGTAAGCGCCTAACCGCATTGCATCGTTAACAGCGCAAGTGTTGCAATTCGGTGAGACAGTTGTAGATCGATGTAGGGACAGTAAATTAGATCAGGCAAAAGAACATTACCTAACTGTAGCACGAGCGCTCATCTTCAGACACAGGCCTCCAATACTTTCACAGATCAAATAGAAGTGGTGAAACTCCTCGATTATACCGGTGCATCGAATGGGTATATATCGCATTTGCTTCAGCCAGAGAAAGCACGCTCTGATTCATCGGAATAAATGGCCACAGTTTAGAGCGGATGCATCCCATTATAACGTGCACATCCACTGATAAATTATCACTTTCGCTCGATCGATCGTGATATCCTGATAACGTGTTTTGAATTGCTAAATTTGCAAACGTGCGATCGGGCCTTTTAACAGTCGCGGACATGTCGAGATGAATTCTTTTTCTACTTGTTGCATAAGTAACCGACGATGTTGCATAAATAACGTGAACAGGGGTTGAATTATTTGAGAACGACACGAATCGCCCGTGTTACGAGCTACGAGTACATCGAAATATCCATGTATAAGGTGTCCCAATCTTTTGACTAAAACGGCAGAATAAGCAATAGCGGGAAAAGATCGATAATAATTTTATTCGCGTCTATCCTACAAGAAATCCTATCTTACAAGAAATATTTTCAATATGCGTTAATGTCCCTTAAGTAATGTTACATGTTACATTGAAATACGTGCAATTGTCATTGCCCAATCTTTTCCAGCGAAACTTTATCAGTACTCTATATGATGTAATAAAATAGGTAGCGAATGTTATTGTACAAGCGGAAGTTATTGGAAGCTTCATTAGGATGTTAAAATAAAAATTCAATGGGAATGGTGAAAGATTAGGCTGCTACGATACAAGAAGATTGACAACCAAATTACTAGATGTTCATACTTCGTTTCAAAACGTTTATCCTTCCTGTCAATAGGAGACTGACAGCGGTACAAAATTGAATTTATTACTCTACGAAGCTCACATTTTTGTTTCTTTCGTACGATCTGTATCATCAATTCTTAGTATTCACCATATGTATATCGAGATTTGTACGATATACTTTCTATATCTGCCTCCTTTTCCGTCTCTATTGTGTTCCTGCTGGTTAGGTTAAATTCTATCTGTTTTCACTCTCTCTTTTATGCATTTATTAACCATACTTTAACCATGCTTAATTTCCTTCGAAGGAATTTAAACCCATTTACTTTTCTATTCTTTTACGTTTTAACCATTTTCCCCCTCCTTTGAATTTTCTGCTTTTTCTCCTATTTCGCAATTTTAATAGCTTAAGTTCGTTCCTTAAAAATAAATATTTGAATAGTGTTTCGACCACAACATAACGATTATCGATCTTTTATTGAATCGCCATAAGCAAAGTACGCCTTTCAAGGACGAAAGAGAAGTACCGCGTTCTACATGGCAACATGAAAAACATTTGTGTTCCTGTTAAACTACTTTCATACCTGTCTCTTCTCATCTTCACACATTGCAGACTCTCCTCTTCTCTTATTTCTATCGTTTTACTATTCTACTCTTTACATCATTTTCCATCCTTTGTTCTCTGTTTCTTCTCGTTTCTTCAGTCTTCCGCGTTCCTCTGCTTTTATCTCTCATCCTTTCTCCGAATTTCTCTATTTCTCATTCACAAATATCTGAAACAATTCAAATTTTCTAATTATCACATTTTTCTCAATTTTTCAACGGCAAGTTACTTTCAACGATTAGTCGTTGCAGTATAATCGTCGAACTCTATTCACGTACAAAGTAGATACGAAGATTGAAAATTATGAGTGAAAATTTTAGATCCGCTAGAAGATGAAAACGCGATGAAATAAATACTTCTCGCGAGGAGATTCATCGCGGCGAGGTTAAAAGTAGGAAAATCATAAACCGTTCAAAAGATAGGCACGATTACAGAAATCGCGTGTGCGGAGAAAATCGTAGACTAGGACGTGATTTAATAAACACGAAGGATAAAACGTTTGAGGTTCGCGCAAGAAGGTCGCGAAAGAACAATCGGGCCTCATAAAAGTGCAAAAGTTGCACGCGTACGCAAGCCGGAGCAATCGCTTTACGTAACAGTTATCTCCGAAACTAATTTGCTATGTTTCCCCGTTGACGCGCCGCTGTCCAGAGATAATCATCGGAAAAACTATCAAGCAAGTTCCTCGAGTTAATTTAGCCGTTCGTGACTTCATTTATCCTTGCTCGTTTATCCTTTTTTTCTTCGATCACGATAAGCATTAATCTTCTTCTTTCTCTTTCTTTACCACGCGCAACGTGTCCATAATATTAAGTCTGCTACGATCCTGGAATTTTTATATTTCGATACGTACCGTTCTAAGAAGATGTTTAACGTAAAATTAGAAGGAGAAATGGTGCATGCCAATAAGGATGTTTTTTACGTCCTTAATAAAGATAGAACAAGTTATCCTTTGACGTTAGTAAGATACAATCTACGACATTGTACACGGAAGACGAATATGTCTCGATAACAATTAACTCGATGGCGATTGAATACCGAGCTGTTCCTCAAAGCGTTTGCGATATTCTCCTATCCTCTTCAAAAATTGATCCGCTTCTCTGCGAAGATAGACGCCTCCATAGTCCATTTAGCCTGCCTATCGAACTCGAAGGAAATTTCGAGCGATACATCAATGCCAGCGTAGCGTCCGCTTTATCAAGCATAGAGCAGTTCGCCTCTGATCATTTATTAAATCTGAGCAGTCCGTGGCACCGCGTTGCGCGATGCGATTTATGCACGAAGAAGATTCCTCGAGTCTCGCAACGTGCCGCCACGGCGAAACCGTGGCCGATGTATAATAAAACGGACACGGCGCGATACAATCGAAACTGTTCTAGACCGATTAAGACGAATTTCAGGATTCGCGAACACCATAAATCTCCGATCGTAAAAATCCTAGGTACCCGCCGCGCTATCTCACTCGTGTACGATGAGGTGCTGATACAATAAACCTGTGACGCAATCTTGCATAATGTATCCCTATCTTAACCAACATCCCACGTTGCCACCACCTGTATTCAGCACGAGTTCACTGATTGCACAAACTTTCTGCATCCAGGATACGAGCGTGTGTACACGTTGGACAGTCGAATCTGTGTGTCTGCGTGCCCTACTCATGTACGAACGCGACATTTTTCGGCATAATTGAAGCAGTCGCGTTTAATTATCTGCCGGTATTAATGCGTCCTGATCGAATTGACCGAACCGCAAGAGCGAATCGTTAAACTGTTTCTGATGATTAACATAACGTTGGTTGATATTTAAAGATCGATATATTTGATAAACGTATTTAATTAGTCTGTACGAGATACGAACTTCAATCTTTGATTTCTCCAAATTTCGTTTCTGTTAAATGTAAGATAAAATTTACACCGAGGTAATGATAAATTTGTAAGTATACTGTTTGAATGGGCTCACGTTTATGCAACGATGAAAAGCGATTTGTATAATTTGATCGCTATCGATTTATTATCTTCGTCCCTTCCATCCGTGTGTCCATAACAACATGCTAAAGGATATAGTTAAGATGCATGAATTCCAGTCGATCAGGATTCACGTATGTGCATCTTAAGCAGCGATGTTCTTAAACCCTTCGTGTTTCAATGACGTGCGCTTCGTAAAAACGTATGAGAAAGTCTCGCTGGCAGAAAGCATGTTGTTGCCTTAACTGCATGAGACATAATAGATTTAATTGCCATCTCTCCTTTTCGAGTCCTCCCTACATGAATTACGAGATCTAACTTTTTATAGAATCTTTCGGTATCGTCTCGTGCACATAGATGGTACACGTTTCTTTCTTTTTTTTCGTCAAACGTAGAGAACCTAACCCGAATCTATTCCTTCGTGAAAAATGTCAAATAGCAAAGGTCTCGACAAACCTGTTCATCACGAAGAAAAAACTTGTAGAACATCAATGTAACCGTGTATTAATTTTACATTGTGACTGATACATCAAAGTCAGGACCAAAATTAGTTTTACCGAAAAAGAATGTAATTTACCATCTAACGATGATCTCAGGTGAAATTTGAAGAACGAATCTTTAAACGACGTACAATTAAACTTTTAACCAACTATATTTGTCAATGTTAAGATTGTTCTTCTGTTGTTACGTTCGTCACGATTAATTTTATCTTTGCAATAAACCTGATCTTCCGTTAACTATCCGCTCATCAGCACAGTGCGGTAAAAGAAGAGTAACGGTGAAGCGTACGCGGGCGTTAATGGACCACGTTATAGCAACGCGTATTAAAGGATTGCGAAATCGAAAGTACGAGAAAAGTATATTACGCCATATAAAAATTGGTCTCCATCAAACACACGATATTCGGTATCGAAGGCTACTTATCGCTTGCGAAATTAAACGGATGACCACGGGTAGTACATTCGGAGCAAGAGATGTTTAATAAAAACGTTTCCGAAATATTCGACCCATCGTATTTCGTAATCAATTAAATTCTCATCTTACTCTCGGAGCAAAAAAAGAGTTAGGTAAGTTAGTTAAGTTACAGAAACGCTTTATGTGTTGAGAAATTACGCGAGAGTTTACATTAGTAATAATACCAATTTCACGACAGCGAGAATCATTATATTCGGGTATTTTTTAAATTACCTCTTTTTTGCGATTAATATTTTACAATATCATCATAATACCAGGTATATTAAAGTACAATAAGTATATCATTAGTGTGGGTATAATATTACCGTATACTATACATACCTGATATGTTGCAAATGCGTATGTTGCTCGAGCGCTCCATCCCGTTTAATCGAAGCGCAATTCACGCGTCGCAGAGTTGCACCCCAAGCTCGGGACCCTGGTTCGCGCATCGACGCTCGAAAAAGATTCGAATTTTCCGGCTAATTAATCAGCGACCAGAAGCGTTCTATTAATCATCGCTTCGTACCGCGTTAAACAACGTTCTGACTTCTAATTAGATAGTTACCTCCGTAATTAGTACATTCGCTTAACATTGCCTAATGTCTCATTCGCCTGACTTGTTCTTCGATGGAAGAATCGCATCAGACATCGAACAATTTCGTGAAAGTTTCCAATGCGATGAGACGAGAGCAGTATTAATCAAGCCTTGGTTAACGAAGACGAGCGGTCGAAGTTGCCATCCTTAGAAGGTCCGTATCCTTACGAAGTCCTGCATCCTTCTTCGTTTCTGCCGCTCTAGCCACCCGACAGAGAGGCGAGAGCACGAGAAGAACGATGCTCCAAGTTAATGATGCGCCGCATTGCGTTACAATATAGGATTCGTAACCCGTGAAATATGGAACGAATCCGTACTCTAGGTGGTTGCTACGGTCCCACTCTTCTTCACTCACCATCACTACCGTCACCGACTGATTCAACACCACCGTGACACAGTTACACCGGTGCCTCGCTGTAAATCCTACAGCGCTTGCACCAAACCGTGATCTAGAAACACGGATGAATCCCGGGATATATAAAGCGGATTAGAACCAAAGTTTGTCATTCCCTCGACACCATCCAACGGTGGAAGGTGTAGCATAGCCAAAAGGTAAAACCGACGGAAAACGAAAGCCTATCTGGTGAAGCAGTTCGCGTGATCCAGAGATTCGCCTTCTCAAGGATAAACGAGGGAAAAACGGTGGCCAAGTTTATTGTTCCGCCCAGAGGAAAGGCCCACCGACTTCAACATGTCTAAGGTGAGAAAACTTGAATCCAGAAAGAGCAAGAAAATTATATCTGTTGCAACTGATAAGCATCGAGCAGGAAGAAGCGCGCCGCAAGGATTGTTTCGTATGTCAAAATGTCCCGAGCTATTCTGCGACCAAGTTGCTTAACGCGAGAGAATTCTATTCTTCCAAGTTACTATTTGTACGGCAGAATTCCACAGACAATGGGAAAATTTTGTTCGCGAATTATCGTATTAATCGACAGAAAGAATTCAATGATATTTCCGATATATCTTTGATAGATCGTTTGGTACAGTTTAGTAGAGTTGCGATTCTAGAAATACTAAAAATCCGATACTTAAAGTGGAAATCTAAGAAACACGATAAGATAAAAAGTTCTACCCAAACTCCTGTTTTTAAAAATTTGTGTTTGATTCCCGACTTAATTCTCTAATTCCTATCATCGTGTCAGATTAGAGGCAACAACTGTCTCTACTTGAACAACATATACAAATGTTAAAACTTTATGCATACAGATTGGATTAGCAGTATTCGTCATAGCCCTTACCCTGGTGCGCTCCGAGCCGCCGGTGAACTCATATTTGCCACCAAGCGGCGGTGGCAACGGAGGAGGTGGCGGAGGACCATCCAACACTTACGGACCGCCTGGTTTCGACGGGCAGAACGGCATCGGAGGAGGCGACAGCGGTCGAAATGGTTTATCAAATAGTTACGGAGTACCTGGCTCGAACGGTGGAAGGAATGGCAATGGCAGAGGAAATGGTTTCGGCGGTGGTCAACCTTCTAGCTCTTACGGAGCACCGTCCAATGGACTCGGTGGAAACGGAGGTTCAGGTGCCGGAAGACCATCCAGCAGTTACGGAGCACCTGGTGGAGGAAATGGTTTCGGTGGTGGTCAACCTTCCAGCTCTTACGGTGCACCGTCCAATGGACTCGGTGGAAACGGAGGTTCAGGTGCCGGAAGACCATCCAGCAGTTACGGAGCACCTGGTGGGGGAAATGGTTTTGGTAGTGGTCAGCCTTCTAGTTCTTATGGTGCACCGTCCAATGGACTCGGTGGAAACGGAGGTGCAGGAGCCGGAAGACCGTCCAGTAGTTACGGAGCACCTGGCGGAGGAAATGGTTTCGGTGGTGGAAGCAACGGAGCTGGCAAGAATGGATTCGGTGGTGCTCCATCGAACAGCTACGGTCCTCCAGAAAACGGAAATGGTTTTGGTGGTGGCAATGGAGGTGGGTCTCCATCGGGTCTCTATGGACCTCCTGGAAGAAACGGTGGAAACGGCGGAAACGGTGGAAACGGCGGCAATGGGGGACGGCCATCGAGTAGTTACGGAACGCCTGAAAGAAATGGAGGAAGACCATCGGGTCTTTATGGACCACCGGGTAGAAATGGAAATAACGGCGGCGGAAATGGAGGATATAACGGTGGCAATGGTGGATATCCATCAGGAGGACCGGGTAGTAACGGGGGTGGCAATGGCGGATATCCTTCTGGAGGTCCTGGTGGCAACGATGGCTATCCTTCTGGAGGTCCCGGTGGTAATGGCGGCGGCAACGGTGGTTATCCTTCTGGACCAGGTGGAAATGGTGGCGGTAACGGAGGCTACGGGGAAGATGAAAATAACGTAAGTGTGTTTGGTGATAATCACCTATCATGACCGATTATTTCTGATCGTTACAATATCCTTTTTATCGTAGTCTGTGAGCAATAAATGAAACTATCCGAGTTAATTACTGGTATAGGAAACAGGAGCACCGATCAATTTTAGAATCAAATATATATTATTGAAACTAATACATATATTAATTCATAGTAAATGATATAACTACGCAAGAACGAAAAATTAATTGATTTCTCTCGTCGTCAAGTATTTCATTTAATTTTTATTGCCTACTAAGAGTCAACACGAATTCTCAACCCTTTCATAGTTTATGACCTGTAACTTTCTTTATTATCTATCTCGATGCTAATTTAGGAACCAGCAAAGTACGAATTCTCTTATGAAGTCAAGGACGAGCAGTCCGGAGCTGATTATGGCCATACGGAAAGCAGAGACGGGGATCGCGCACAGGGAGAGTTCAATGTTCTGCTTCCTGATGGCAGAAAACAAATCGTTGAGTACGAAGCTGATCAAGATGGATTTAAACCTCAAATTAGATACGAAGGTGAAGCAAATGGCCAAGGATACGGTTCTGGTGGACCAGGTGGAGATAATGGATACCCAAGTGGCGGACCTAACGGGGATGGAGCCGGAGGTAATAATGTTTATCCATCAGGTAGGCCAGGTGATGGGCCTGACTTCACCGATGGTGAATGAAACATACGTATATCTGCATAAGTTCTTTGCTGAAACTACGTTTGAATCTAATTTCATACGATTTTTAATCGTAAATATATGTAATATTTGAATTCTTAGCAGGGTATCCATCGGGAAGACCAGGTGGTGACAATGGCGGTTACAGAAACGGAAATAACGGTGGCAACGGTGGCAACGGTGGAAACAATGGAGGATATCCATCCGGAAGTGGTGGCGACGCAGCGGCTAACGGAGGATATCAGTACTAAATGTTCATCTAAGCGTAGTAATATATATCGCGTGTATTACAAAAGGGGAATACATAGGGCAACGTTTATCATAACGCATGGGATAGTTTCTGTCTGGAACAGTAAGAACGCAACTGTAATTGTGAGCGATGATAATTTTAGTACGATCGAATTTTGATGTCGATCTTTGCTATATTTAATCGTTTTAGGACACTTACAATTGAACGATCATAGAATGAAAAGAATGATCACTCGTTTAACATTGAAAACAGGCAGGTTTTCATATTGCAATGCTTCGTTTGTTTCAGACGTAGTATCCTTCCTAGTATAAAAGGAATAACTATTCATAGGATAAACATAAAGACCTCAAAGTCAATCCTTAGAAATGAACGATATTGTTAGCTATTAATCGCATACAACTTCTTGATATATTCATTTATAACGGAATTCACATGCAATAATACTAACAATATCGTTTAATAAACTTAGCAAACGCAGTGTCATTACTTTTTAAATCAATTTCTCTTTCAGTATATATAATAAGACTCGTAAATGAATTGGTTATCATTATATATACCATTTGCGATTTTATACGTGTGCAATACTCGTCTTCTTCGAAATAACTATAATTTCCTTAACATTTGATGATCTATCTACGATTTTATAACTACCACCAGATGTATACTAATTTTTAACGTTTGTTAAGATATTGTATTTATTACTATTTATCATACTATATATATATATATTTATCATATATATATATATATATATATATATATTTTAACGATGTTTAAAATGTAGCTGTAGAAACAAACGTCCGCATAAATAAAAATTGCGGTAGGCCATAATGTGTTCAGTGTTCAGTCTTTCACTTACACCTTTCACGCTATGTAAACGTTATTCTACTACAATTTATATGAATATACATATGTATATATACATATATATTATATGAATATATGTATACATACATATGTTTGTGTAAAATCATTTAAATAATCAAAAAAGAAATGTGTACGCGAAGTAATAATATTAATCATATTTTTATATTAATGAAGCACTTGTTTGTAATGTAATTATCGTATTAGTTGCTTATGTACATATAATCTGCTTCTTTCGCATTTATAAATCAAATTCCTAGGTTTCATATGATAGCAAACAAAAGAACAAGTAAATAAAAGCAACGAGTGCTTTGAATAACTATTTGATAAATACCTGTAATTTCAGACGAAGTAGTACATTTCATCCACAAAATGTTCGCATTCACAAAATATGACAAAATATTCAAAGATGTGAACTGATACAATAAATGACAGATACTTCAAATCTAACGAATCAGTACTACCATCATCCAAAAACTAATTTCTAAGGTGGCGTTTCGGCTTAAATGTAACGAACGTAACATAAGTCAAATAAATATATATCTTCTTCAGAGATAAAGTAATTTTACATAAACTTTATTTGCATTACACAAAAGAAATATTATACCATAAAATGCAATACGTCAAACATATCTCGTTAGTATACAAACAAAATGTAACTGTAATTATTGGAATTTTTGTTCTATGGTATTAATACAGTTCTTGACTAGGGAATGCAAGTTTTAATAGCGACATGTCTGATAACAAGAATTATAAAATATTTATATTTTACTCATTTCTTACATTTAATATATACACTTATATACAAAATATTTTTTAACCCCATAACGCATTTTAACTTTTCGACCTAATCGGTCAAAAACGCACAATTTCGTTTTTAAGGGAATTATTTCTTGGTTATATAATAATATATTATTTTTATTTCGATATCTTTCTAATAAAATAATATGGCTAGAAAATGAAAGAAGCAAGTGTGTTTATAAATACAAAAATGCGATTATTTATTTACTTGTGCATTTTGAATTTTTAATTAATTATAGCCATTTATTACACAGGTATGAGCATCGAGAGATTGACATTTGTTTACACAAATAAATTTTGGTAAAACTAAATTATTCAACTATCAAGTAACATTTGAATGTATCAAATCAGCTATAGCTTTCTGTCTAAGAGTGTACAATTTTTTCACCCATTTATCAAATCTGGCTTCCTGATCGATCATTATCTAAATAAAAAATATTTGTAAATAAAATGTCTAATATTTATATTATTCATGCATATAGAGAAAGAAGAAGGTACACTACCGAAGAATGAAAGATACTTTCAGATCCACAAGGAACTTCAGCCACTGCTGGAACTTGTATAGTATCTGCATTAATATCTATAACAATGTTCTTAAATTTCTTTTCCTTTGTATTAGACGAAAATTGTTTGGGTGTAAAACCTGCAGAATTGATTTCCTCTAACACACCTTCTTTAAAACGTGGTTCAATTGGAAAATCACCTAAAAATAATTCTATGTTAAATTAATATGATTCCTGCAAAATAACATTAGTATAGTATCCTAATTTGTATAACTAAACTTAAAGTTTTCCTACCCTTTTTTTTTAATACTATAAATTCAGATTAATAATAAAATATTTATAACTTGAAAAATAACATATGTAATAAAAATCATACCTTTTATTAAAACATTTTTAGTTTTCTCAGACACAATAGTCTTTACATTAGATTGTGAACTACTTGAACGACTCCCAGATTTTTCTCTTGAAGCTGATCTACCTTTTCTCTTGGAACAATCTGAAGAACGTGATCTAGAATGATACCTATGTCTTTCCCTTCCTTTTGAATTACTGTTTCTAGAGCTTTTGTAACTTTTTTGGCTATGATCTCTATCTCTCCCTCTGCTTCTGGAATGTGAGCGATGTCTACGTTTTGTTTTCGAGTGTTTAGATGATCTTCGTCTATGAGAAGATGAATCACTAGAATCTGAACTAGATGATCTGAAATGAAGAATTACATATTAAACTACGTTTTGTAATCAATTTTATTAATATAAGTATATGTATTAATGGAAATTATGATATTATGCATAAAATTACAATCAAGTAATGTTTTAATATAAACAGGAAATAAATCAAACTAAGTATATCGTATAAGATCTCAAATAATTTAATACTATTTACCTAGATCTCCTACTACGTCTTCGACGATACCTGCTATTACGATCTGAGTCCGATTCACTAGAATATCTTGCCATAATTGAAAGCTGGTTCTTTACTTAAATTTAGGTTAAATCTAATATCACTGAATTGCAACGAATGTAACATATAATACTATAGCGCTATCTATATGTATAAATTTAAAGATATAAATTGTAAATAATTTATAGTATAGAATTTATAACGAATCAATAAATATCATTCGCACATCAATTTTCTGAATAAGTTAAATTATTCAATCTTTTATAAAAGAATTAAAAATTCTATCAATAGTTACAGTGTTAATAATTTTATACACATTAACCATTTAAACACCATATATCTATTCTTCTTTAATATTATTATTTTAATACTATCAGAGATACTATCTAATCTATTTAATTTGTCTAATGTTGACTATCAATCTTTAACTAAAAAGATCAGGCATCTGTTACTTATACATAAGGTTTTTAAATATTTAAAACATATCCTAAAATTTATTCAAATAAAAGATATTTTACAATCGAGCATTATTTAAAATATATATCTTTGACTTGTGATGCTCCCTTGATAATTTCGATAATTTGTCAATTGTTTCACATAATAAACTGTAAATTTTTACAAATATAAAAATTTACGTATTCGTGTTGCTTTTCAAGAAGTTTTAAAGTTAGTAGAAATTTAATGTAATATAACATGGCGCCGGTAGACAATTCACCAAGAGAAAACATGGGAGCATTTGATTTTATATATTCGATAAAAGCGAATGATACAATACCGGTACACATTTATAAATCTAGAGATACTGGAATTACGGTTTGTATAGCGGACGTTGAAGGACCTGTTGTAAATGGTTACTTATGCCTCGGTAATTTCTGTTGTTTTTATATTTCTTGTGTATTCTTAAAATATGGTATTTATTTAATTTTATTATTTTACATACGTTATATATATATATACGTCATATATACTATAGATATATAGTATATAGTATTATAGATAATACTATTTTTATAAATTTAGCTACCGAAGCGCATGATGATGATGGACTACCACACACATTGGAACACCTTGTTTTCCTGGGCAGTGAGGACTATCCGTACAAAGGTGTTTTAGATCTATTAGCTAATAGGTGCTTAGCATCTGGTACCAATGCTGCAACACAAGTTGATTGTACTTTCTATACTATGACAACTGCTGGAAGTGAAGGATTTTTATCTTTAATGCCTATATATTTAGATCATATACTTTATCCAACACTCACGGTACAAAATGTTTATTATTTATTTAATAATTAATAAATCTTAATGTGTAAGATGTTTTTAATTAATAAAATAAAGTATAAAATTATTTATCAAGGATGCAGGTTTCCTTACTGAAGTACATCATATTAATGGTGAAGGGGAAAATGCAGGTGTGGTCTACTGTGAAATGCAAGGAAAAGAAAATATAGGAGAATATTTGGTATACGTAGAACTGTTTAGAGCAATATTCCCTGGACGATGTGGTTACAAATCTATTGTTGGAGGTAAAAATATCAATCTTCCTAATATCTTATTATTCTAGAATAGAACATTAAGTGGTGTACATTGCTATTTTTATAAGAGAAATATTACTTTTTTTTATAGGAGCATTGAAAAATTTAAGAGAAAGTACTACTAATGAAAAGGTCAGGCAATACCATCAAGAATTTTATAGGCCTGAGAATTTGACAATAGTAATCACTGGTCAAGTAAAACACGCAGATGTGTTCAAAGCGTTACAAATTATAGAAAAGAAAATAATATCAAAAGTATATATGTATAATTGTTTGTATTTCAATTCTTCGTTACTTTCATAACATAGTTAGAACTCAATGGATGTTTTAGGGAAATAGAAGTTTCTTTAAAAGACCTTGGCAGGATCCTGTACCACCTCTCACTGAAAGTATAGATTTAGACGTGTATTATCCTTGTGATGATGAAGATAATGGAGTAGTAGATGTTGCTTGGCGAGGATCGTCTCCTATTACCGATATGTATGAGCTTATCGGTTGTACATTACTCTTAAAATATCTCACGGATACATCAGTTAGTCCACTACAGAAAGAATTTGTTGAAATTGATGATGCATATGCTAGTAATGTTGGCTATTCTTATTGTACATATACAGTATCTGTACTATACCTTGCATTTGAAAGTGTACCAAAATCAAAAATTCCTCTGATAAAAGATCAGCTGTTAAAAGTATTAAATGATGTGTATAAGAAAGGTATTGATATGAAACGAATGAGAACAGTTGTTCATAGACGTATCCTTGAAGATTTGAGTAGTTTGGAAAGTGAACCGCATGATACAATTGCACATATGCTTTTTGGATATGCACTTTATGGTAATACTAAAGAAGATGTAAGTACTTGTTTTGGGTCTGTCATGAAATTTTCCTAATCAAGGTATCCTTATAATAATTATATATCTGTTTCTGAAATTTTAGTTGGATCAGAGGACCAATCAGGTACAAGCTCTTAAAAAATTAGAAACTGAACCTGAATCTTACTGGTTAAATTTGTTAAAAACATATCTTCTTGAGTCTCCATTCGTATTAGTTAAAGGAATTCCCAGTTTGGAAAAAAGACACGAATTAACTGAGAAAGAAAAAGACCGAGTGGCTAAACAAATTGAAAATTTAAGCAAAGAGGGGCTCCAAGAGAAAGAAAAAGAACTGCAAGAAGCAATTGCTAAAAATGATGTATATAATTTTACATACATATATGATATACATAATATTCTTTTTTACACACTTTAATTTCGTATACATTTAGATACCAGTACCAGATGAAATATTAAGTTCTGTTCCTATCCCATCTACTCATCTTATCAATTTCCACTACATCAAGAGTTATACAACAGAAAGCAGTAAGCAACATTCCAGATTTGATGTATCAAAGTTGCCATTTTATACATATTTGGATCATGTTAATACAAACTTTGTTTATGTATGTACTTCTTTATTATTTTTTCATATCTGAAACATCATTTAACTGACTATGCATATCTTTTACAGATGTTTGTTATTATGAATACTTTAGACGTTAAAAAAGAGTATAAACCTTATATTCCTTTATTATTGGAAATAATAATGGAGTGTCCAGTAATGAGGAATAGTCAACTCATTCCATATGAAGAAATTGTAGCTGAATTGGAAGCAGATACCATAAGGAATGATACTAACCTCGGAGTTTCTAATTCTTCGAGGTTTTCATGTGGACTATACAGTTATACTGCTCTGTTAATACTTCATGTAATAATTCTTTATGTTAAAATTCGTTTAACAATTATTTAATGATCTTAAATAATTGTCTTTTTATAGCTTGAAATGGAAAAATATGAGAAGGGTGTACAATGGATTAAAGAACTTTTATACGAAACTAAATTAACTCCAGATAGATTAAAAATTACAGCTGCAAAAATGGTAAACGATGTTGCTCAATTTAAAAGACAAGGGAATAAAATTGTGAATGATTTAATGCAAGGACTGATATATAATAAGGGTACAAAATTTAAAGAATTACGTAACACTTACGCGTGCATACACATACATAATCGTGTGATTGTAAATAATAATTATATTTTTCATTTTCAGATAGCAATCCTTATATATCTAACATGTTACGGCAACAGAAGTTTCTTAATAATGTTTTGGAACGCTTAAATGATGAAACAGGCCAAAAAGAAGTTATTTCAGAAATTGAATCTGTTAGAGAAGTGTTAACAACACCTAAAAATATGGTATTGTACATGGCAACTAATGTGGATAAATTAACTGCTCAAGTACCAAATGTTTATAGCCCGTGGAACACATACTTTTCTACATTTGGTACATCAAGCAAGACTAAGTTAGTTTATTTTCATAACTTAAATTATAAATTACATGTTCGCATATAAATAGTAAACATATAACTGTACAGACTTGAAGCCATTCCTGATTCGGCATTGATAAATTCTCCAGATGAGATTCCATTTAAAGGTTGCGTTACAGGACTAGGTTCCATAGAATCTTCCTATTTATGTCAGAGCTGCTCGTGTATAAATGATTACCACAGTCCAGATTTAGCCCCTTTGCTTGTTTGTATACAATATTTAACTCAATTAGAGGTAAATAAAAAATAATGTAATATCTCTGTAATAATTGTAAAAGTATTGCATCATATATATTTTTTAAGGGCCCTATGTGGAGACTTATTAGAGGTCAGGGTCTATCTTATGGATATTATATCCATCCCAGACCAAATGAAGGCCTGTTATATTTATCATTTTATAAATCCACAAATATTGTAGCAGCATATAAAGAAGCAAAATCGATTGTAGTAAGTATATGTTCAGATCACAATTAATCAAATTTGTGACATTCAAAAAATGAAAATAGCATTGCTTATCTTTTACATTATTATAGGAGATTCATATTTTTGAAAATAAATGGGAAAGATTACTTTTTGAATCGGCAAAATCTTGTTTAATATTCGAAATTATTGGAAAAGAGCAGAGTGTAGGAGACGTAGTACAACAGTCATTATTGTCTTATTTTAAAAATGTACCACATGATTACACTCAACAAATGGTACAACGTGTATCTGAAGTAACAATTGAGGATATGAGTCGTATAGCATCTCAATATTTAAAACCATTATTTGATCCAAAACAATGTA